>CAVMJV010000021.1:1200000-2400000 GCA_963681835.1 Meloidogyne enterolobii
TTTTTTTCTTGACTTGAAAAAAACCTCATTAATGAATATTTTTAATGATATATGTAAGTAGGATTAAATGAGTCAAAAAATTTTCTTCAATTATTTAAATTAATCATGTGGTAAAATAAAAAAAAGGATCAATTTTTTGGAGATTTTTGATTATTATTGTTCATTAGATAAAAAGTTTTCCTAATGAATTTTTGTAGATCTTCATAATTTTTTAATCATTTAATAATAATTAATTTTTCTGCTCCGTTTACTTTATTTTAAATTTAATCGGTAATTAATTGATCAGATTAATTTAATGAATGAAACGAATAACAATAAAAGATTAACACAATAGTAGTAGTTATCTTTAATTAATTTTTAATGATTATTTTTTATTATATTAATTATTGCTGGCTTTTTTATTAAATAATCTTTCTCCTTTAAATTTCCCCCAAATTTAATGTCTACAAAATTTTTACACAATATTTTCCAAAAAAGTTCAAATTTAAAAAATTGTTAAATAAATGGTCAGCTAATAAAAAATATTTTTCAAAAAAATTAATTCTCCCTCTTTTTTTGGTTGTTGTTCCGCTTCTTTAAAAGAAAAGAAAGAAAATTATTTGCGTCGTCACTAATCGACGTCTATTTTTAAATGACCGGTTTTCTTTTTTCTCTATATTCTCTCTTTAATCCAACTAAAAGAAGCTAAAATATCCAAGAAAATATTGAAAATATTTTAATGTTTTGATTTTAAAAATATTTTTAATTAATTAGAAGAATGTCAATAACTTTATTTTGTAATAATTTAACTGAAAAAGCAGAAAAGAAAATTGAATATGGATTTAGACAACTTGGATATTCTGTCTCTTATTGTCCCTGGACTGTTATTTTTATTTCGTAAATTTTTAAAAATTTTTTCTAAAATATAATAAGGGTAAACTACATAAGCTTATTTTTGCTTATAAATTCCCAAAGTTATTTTAATAAATTTAAAAATTTATATTTGAAATTTACTACTTTCTATTGGAGAGAATAAAATGTTTTAAGAAAACCTAGGATTTATTCTTTAAATAAAGGGACAATTCCATAAAACTGACCTTTGTAGAAAATTTATTTTATTTTCAAAGAATAAATTTTTAATTTTGCATTTTTAAATTAAAATTTTGCAAAAAATTTTTAAAAGCGTTTTGGCAGAATGTAAAAATTTAAAATTTTTCTTTATCCAAAATAGAGACCGGCAAAATCGCGTTTACGGAATCCCGCATGCGGGATTAAATCTTTGCGGGACGGGATACCACGGGACAAATCCCGCGGGATCCCGCAAATCGAAAAATGTGCGGGATCCCGTCCAGCGCCGGTCTCTAATTCAAAATATCTTTACCTTTAGACCTTCAGAAGCCTAAATTAATTTTTTTTAATTTATATTTTTTCAGTATTTTATTAGCTATATTGCTCACAGCAACATAAAACAGGCAGAGGGTGCAACCAGCGTTTCAGTGCGGGAGTATGGTTTAGTTGGTTAGTGGCAGCGAAAAATGCAAGAGGTTCGAATCCTTTCAGTGAAAATTAATTATATAATAAGGAAATCCTAATAATATCTTTTCTAATTAACATTTAATGTCATTTTAAATTAAAATAAATTTTTTCAAAACAATTTTTTCCTTTATTTTTCATTTTCTAAATTTACTTATAAAGCCATATGTAACTTTTTTTAAACATATTAAAAATCAATAAATTTGGTTTTAAAACAAAGATAAGACTTTGTTTAACGATTTGGCTAAGTTGAAATTTTTTTCTCAAAGTTTTTTTCCGAGATAAGGCTTCTCGAAATTATACATCAAATCTTTGGAGAAATAGCATGCGAAAAAAATAGAGCGATATAGAAAAAGAGAAAATTTTTTATTTATTTCAGTGCCACTGAAACGGCTCTAAGTTGCAGGTTATGTTGCTGTGTTGCTTGGTTCTGGAGCTGTTAATTTTAAAGAAGTAAATAATGTTAGAGATCATTTTAGGTAAATTTTGCCTAAAAATTAAAGAAAAAATAATAATTTTTCTTATAATTTTAAGTGCAGATAATTCACCTAGTCGTTATGAATTTTTAGTTGCACGAGAATTTTTTAAAGAATTGGGAGGATTATTTCATGTAGTTGTTGCAATACAAGCAGTTGATTTTGAAAGTTTATTAAGGCCAAAGTAAAAATAAATTTAAATAAATTAATTTAAATTAATTTTAGATATATAGACAAAGCTTTGGAAATAGAGGATTTTTTACAATATAAATTAAAGGTGTGAATTAAAAAATTAAAAAAAAAGTTTGGAGATTTATTAGTAAAAAAAGGAAATTAATTTGAAATTTTGAAAATTTACTTTTGAGGGAAATTAAAAAATATTTACATTTTGCCAAACATTTTGCCAAGATTTTGTGTAAAAATTTAATTTAAAAACTGTTCCCTAAACTCATAGAGTTTTTACTCTTTTCTGGGAAAACTTTTAATTAAATAATTTTTTAAGGTAGAAGATGAAGGCAAATATTATTCTTATAGTGATTTTTGTGGTGCTCAATGTGAAACTTCTGATGCTGTAAATATTTTCCTGACAGTTTATAGAGATGTAAAGCATAGAGGAAAGGGAAATAATATTAAATTAACTTTCCCAACAATTGATGTTTTTGGACATAAAATTTATTTGGCTAATAATATATTTCAAGTACAATTAAATAATAGGTAAGTAAAGGAGGAAGAGGGGTTTAAATAAATATTTTGAAAGAAATTTACTTTGAAAATTGTTTTCTTTTAAAATATTGAAGTTTTTGGTTTTAAATTTTGATTCCTATAAAAAATATTAATAGTACAAAGATTTTAACATGTAAAAATAAAATCTGAGTATCACAACAATACGTATATTTTTTAGAACTGTCTACGACTTAATAAAGGAGTTTTCTCGGGAATATTTTGGTTTTTGGAGACAATTTTACAGACATAAACTTGACTTATTATAAAAATATAATTAAAATATTGATATTCAAATTAACCTTTATATTTTTTAAATTTTAAATAGTTCCAATTCCAAATTAAACTTTAAATTTTTTTTAAAAAAGATCTCGCCTCGTTGAAGGTGCTAATTTAATAGCAATTAATTTCCATGCAATATATCCAAATTCAACAATGGAAAGAGTTATGAAGAAATGGGAACATGCAGTTTCTAATTATGCTTTTGAAACTTTAAATGACCCTTTAATTAGATTATTTGTTACTTCCGAAGGTTTGGTGTCTGAAGAAGTTAGAAGGACTGGAATTGAAGTGTTGCCTTTAATGCCTATTAGTCTACTTGTCATTATGATTTTTATGGTGGTTTGGTTATTATTTTGTTTTAATTTTTTGGGAGGAGAGGGGTTTAAAAATTTGAAAAAAAGTTTTGGGAATAAAAGCTAAGGATTTTTGGTTAAGCAGAAAACTATTATTTTTATTTTCTTCGTAAATATCGAATTCTTTAGTGATTAAATTATTTCTATAATTAATAGAAAAAATTCTGATAATTAAAGGAATTAACCAAAAATTTGGAATTTTTATAATAAATTTATTTAATAACAATTTTAAATATTTTTTAGGTCATTACTTCAATAAAAAGTGATCAAATAAAAAGTAAACCTTGGGAATCCCTTTTTGGTGTTTTTTGTCCAATTCTTTCAATTTTTGCTTCTTTTGGAATTTTATTTTGGGTATTCTTAATTAAAATATTTTTATAAAAAATATTCTTTTCTAAGCTCAATTTTGAATTTTTGCCAATTGTTGTTGTCGTCCCCTTTCTTGTTTTGGCTATTGGAGTTGACGATGTTTTTATTTTTCTTCATTGTTGGGAAAATACTGACCCCCAAAAAGCTTTAAGAGAAAGAATTGCCGATATGTTGGGGAGTGCTGGGCCATCAATTACAATTACTTCTTTAACTAATTGGCTAAGTTTTACGATTGGGATAGCTACACCGACACCTGCTATTCGGGTATTTTTTAATAATTATTTCTTGTTATTTTGCAAAACTCTTAGAAAAATGAATTTTAAAGAAAAATTTTTAACGGAATTTAGATTTTCCAAAGCCTTTTTAAGTAGTCTCTATAGCCTTCCTTTTAGTTCAAAAATTATTCCATAATTTTTGCTATAGATTATGATAAAGTGTTGTCTTTTGAAAGTAGAAAGGGGACTTGAAAGTTTGTTAAAAGTAATCAAAATTTTAATGAACCCCTTTACTAAATCCTTATATTACCCCCTTCTCTCAAATATTAATTACTCCCCCTCCAGTGAAAGGTTGAAATTCCCAAGATAATTATTTAATCATATATTATTGTAAAACATTAATTTTATTCATAAATTACCCAAATTTTCGACAAACTTAAAAATTAACAAAAAAATACTTTTTCAGACATTTTGTATATTTATTTCAACGGCTGTCTTTTCTGCATATATTTACCAATTATTTTTTTATACGGCAATTATGACAATTGGGGGGCGTAGAGAAATGTCTGAAAGAAATGCTTATTTTTTATTTTTTAAATCCAAAAAATTTAAAGTAAATTAATTAAAAGAAATTCTTCCAAAAATTTAAATTAAACATTACTTTGCAGCATATAATTAACGGCAACAATTTAAACAAAAATTTGGAAATTAATAAAAATAACAACAAATATTCTACAAAAAAATTTACAAAAATATTAATTCGTTGGTCATCTAATTTAATTAATATTTATGTTGATTTTGTGATGAGTTGGACAGCGAGAATTTTACTTTTATTTGTTATGGTTATTTATTGGAGTTTTTCTGCTTATGGAGGTTCTCCTTAAAAATTTTGAAGTCCGTCAAAACTCCGAAATTTATTTTCAGTTTCTCAAATTCGTGTTGGATTAACATCAGAAAAATTATTTTTGGATGATTCTCCTTTGCTAGAATTGGTTTAGTTAAATTTTAAAAAATAATTATTTTTAATTTAAATCCAATTTAGGTTAGATTACAAACAAATGTTATATTTAAAGAAGGAGGACAGGTTCTCGAAGAATTTAAATTAATTTTAAAAAATATTTATTTAAGATGTCAGTATTTATTAACAATCCTGGGGATCTTCGGCATCCCGAGGCTGTACCCGAAATTATGAAAATTTTAGAAAGATTTGAGCATGCTTATGGAAGTGTTGGAGCTTCGAGTACACAAATGTGGCTAAATACTTATTTGCCTTTTATTGGATTACAAGTAAATTTAAAAAATATTTCGAGGAATAATAAAACTCTTTTCTACTTTTTTTAATTCTCTGTTTGGAAAGAGGAGTAAAATCCTGACTCTATTTATGGTATACCATTAACTCAAACCATTAACTCAAAAATTTGCTCTCTTAAATAATTACCCTCTCCTATTAATTATCCCCTACAGCCAGAGATCTTAGAAATAATTACCCCTCTTAAAAATAGTTATAATTAGCCTTTTTAGAAAAATCTCGAATAATTACCCCTCCCCCTTTTAATTACCCCTCCACAAGAGGTTGAAACAATAATTACCCTGAGTAATTATTTTAGCAAATACATTAACCATAATTTCATTAGCTTTGTTTTTTATCCCTTTAATTATTTAAATATTTAAGAATAGAGGGTCAGTTGATTTTCGATACAAATACCTCTACGACTTTTTTGCAATTACCGAATATCATCGTTGGAGTCATTTTGTTAGTCTTGGAACTAAAGAGTATTTTCTTTGAAATTTAATCCTTTTTAATTTTTAAAAATAGAGAATGTTTAAATGAACGTCCTTCTTGTGTCCATAAATTCTTTTTTTCTACTGGCTTTAGAAATGCTGTGGAATGGAAGGACAGATTAGATTTACTTCAAAATTGGAGGAGATTGGCAGATGATTATTCTCATTTAAATTTAACTGTTTACGAAGATTTTAGGTTGATTTTTTAAACAGAAAATACCTTAAATATTTAGTCAACACCTTATTCTCATCTCGGGTGAATTCGAACTCACTACCTAATCCCTTTGTAATCTGCAACTCCTAGCTAGACAATAGACGTTATTTTCGGATAAAAATTAATTAACACAAAAAATCTGAAATTTTCAAAATTATTATATAATTTTATATTTAGAAATTTTAGAATTTCTAAAACCTTAAAGAGAACATTTTTATTATTTTTCTAAAATAAGACAGAAATTTACAAATAAACAATACTTAAATTTATTTAACTTTTCAACAAAAATAAATTTAATTTAAAGTATGTATGCAGATCAATTGCTAAGTATTCCTCCAGTAACAATGCAGACTGGTTTTTAATTTTATTTTAAAAAATTATTATTTTTTAAAAAGTTGGCTTTGCACTTTTATGCATGACTATTGTCCTTATATTATTTACTCCTTCATTGAGTACAATATTGCCTGGGACTGCTGCTGTTTTATCAATTAATATTGGAGTTTTTGGCCTTTTATTTTATTGGAGTATTGACTTGGACCCAATTTCGATGACAACAACGTAATTATTTTTTATAAATGGTATATTAAAAATAATATCCACCAATGCGACTCGAACCTCGGTCTCACTGCTACATAGTCTAAGACACTACCGACTGAACCACCGACATCGAGGCGCAAACAAATTATTTACATAAAAATTCAACATTAACCGAATACAAATTTTAAAATTCTTTTTATTTTCAGTTTAATGGCAATAGGTCTCTCAGTAGATTTTGTCGCCCATATAAGTTTTCATTACTACAAAGGAGAAATTGAAGACTGTAGAGAACGTTTGGTGCATGCATTACGTTCAATTGCTTGGCCTATGCTTCAGGCAGCATTATCTACAGTACTTAGTTTACTTGTTTTAGTACTTGTACATGCTTATATGGTACAGGTAAATGAAAAAGAGATATTTTTTAAAAAAATTCCAAATTTTTTCTAGGTATTTGTCAAAGTAATTGTTCTCGTAATTTCACTTGGACTATTTCATGGACTTGTTGTCCTTCCAATTGTTTACGCAGCAATTCCTTTTAAAAAACCCAAAAAATGTCAGATTGTGAATCCATCTTATTTATCTTCAGTGACAAAAAATAATAGTGAAAGAAAAATATTGTCAACAAATACTAGTAGAACAGGTAATTGAAAAATGAAGAAAATTATTTAGTGACACTTCTGGATAAAATTTTTGGGAACTTGAAAATCATTCAGAAAATTGTTTTTAAATTTCAAATACGCCTAATATTTTCTAAATTTCCAATTTCAAACGTCAAACTGTTGTATGAATATGAATTTAAAAAAGTCGAATTTTGGGCGAATTTATTTGAGAAATTTATAGTCACTTAGTAAAATCCTTAAATATAATTTCCAATTATTTGAATAATTTATTTTTTAATTTAAATAGAAAGCATAAAATCAGCAAATACCCAACAAAAAATTTGTTTCAAAGATGCTTTTAAAAAGATTGGTAATAATGGAGAAACGATACTTCCAACTTCTTCACAAAACAAAATTTTGCCTATCAAAATTGCAGTAATTTTTTAAATAGAAATTAAAAACATTTAAAATAAATAGATTGGACTTTCACCAGAAAATGTGAGGAAAACTTATCAAAATTCAAAATCTCTTGAATCTCCAAATGAAGGAATGAGGGAGTCATTGGACGTTAAAAAAAGTTTAGAAAAAAGAATAAATGAAAGATAATTATTTTGGAAATTGTATTTTGCATAAACCTCTGGGAAGAATAATATTTTAGTGTTTGATTAAAAGAGGTTTATGTAAAACAAAAGGGACGACAGTCCTGAATCTTTTCCTTATTAAATACTTGATCAGTGAAGGAAATAAGAGAATTTAAGGAATTAATTTTCTAACTTTTTGTTTTCTTTCTAAAACATTTATTTCCTCATTATTTTATTGTATTTTGTGCCATCTTAAATAAATTATTAATTTAATTTGTTATAAAAATCGAAAAATTAAATTCTCGAAAGTTTATCAATCATAACATTGTGGAAATATCACAACTTGTCTCAATACAACATTTTTATTTTAAATTTTTTTTATATGTTGTAGCTAAAAATAATTTTTGACGAATATTCAGGAAAAATTAAACGAGTCCACTTTCAGATAAAAAATATTTTTTCTAAATATTTTAACCACAACATATACTAGAAAGAATAAAAATCCTTGTCAAATTTTTAAATTGTCAAGCGTTTTTGATCTTTCAACAAACTCAACAATCTAAAAATTATTTTAATATGTAGAAAAAAGGAATCATTTCAACATTTACAGGTAAATTACTAGAAAGTATATATGTCGACGGTAAATTTCAATTTTAGGAAAATTTCAATTTTTCCGGAAAATTTCAATTTTTCCGGAAAAATTCAATTTTTCCGACGATTTAGGAAAATTTCAGTTATTAAATTAATTTAATAGTCTGTTTAGCACTATTTCGTTTATTTTTCGTTTTTGAGTATGTTTTTCTTTTTTGTTTTTCTTTTGTTTTATGTTTTGTTTTTTGGTTTGTTTGACTTTTTTTAAATATTTTCGTTTATTTTTCTTAATTTTGTTTTTAGTTGTTTTTTTTGTGCTACTACTGAATGGTTAGGTTGGCATTTAATGCTGAAAATCGTTAAAAGGAATAGGTTTATGGTATTAGTGTAGAACCCAGCGACCGTTGACTCCCGCGAGACGCGTGCCGCAAAACCCCGCGCGAAGCGCGGGGTTTTGCACAAGCGTCTCGCCGACTCCCCATAGGTTTACGTTGTTTGTTTTCGTGTCGTAACTTTATCCAAACTTATACATGATAATCTTGTCTAAATAAAAAAATTTATAAATAACCCAGAAAAAACAAAAACAATCATAAAAACACAAACAACACCAAAAAACATAAAACTAGCCCAGACTCAACTGACAACTTTATTAATAACTGAAATTTTCCTAAATCGTCGGAAAAATTGAATTTTTCCGGAAAATTTGAAATTTTCCGGAAAAATTGAAATTTTCCTAAAATTGAAATTTACCGCCGACATATATCATTTTAGAATTATAGAAAAAGATTGGAATATGTTAGAATTAAATAGGCAAACAGGAATTAACTTAAAATAATTTCGAAAAAGGAAAAGATTTGAATTTTTGTGCATTTTATGTTTAAAACTTTAATTCTAACGTTTGAAAAGGAAAATTTTTTAAATTAAAATTCAAAAAGTAATACATAAGGGAAAATTTAGGGACGGCGAGACAAATTCTTTTTAAAATTTTCTTTTCTTAATTTTCAATCACTCACTCACAAATCCATTAAATGAAGCAATTCACATTTGTCAATATCGTTCCTTTAAATAAAAAATTTTTAAATCAGAAAATATTTTTAAATAAAATAACAATAACGGCAATAGACTGAAATTCTAATTTTCTAGCTGTTAAAACAAATTTAAATAAAAATTAAATTCAATTGCCGTTATTAAAATTAACAAGTCATAACAAAAAATATTGAGCTTTTTAATTATAAAAATTTAGTTTCTTAAATCAAATGCCAAAAGATGAAATTTAGTAGGAACAAGATAAATATTAATATAAGAAAATATTTTTGTTATGACCAAAAATTTAAAAACAAAAATTGAAAAAGAAATGGAAAAAAAACAAAAAAATAACAAAGAATCGAAAGGATAAAAGAAAATAGAGAAAAGAAATTAAATTCAAAAAAATAATCAGTGACATACTTGCCTTTTGATCAGCCCTTTGTTGGGGTTTTCTAAAAGCAATATTTTCTTTTTTAATTTGTGGAAAATAAAAATATTTAAGATTTTGAGAAAATAATGAAAAAATTTTAGAAGAACTAACGAAATTTGTTTAAAAAATCGAGACCCGAAGATTTTTATTTAAAAAAAGAGAAGAGAAATACCACCGAATATATTTATTTAAAAAAATTTAAAAAAACTAACCGAAAGATAAGAACTAACTGAACTGCTTAACCCTGATAATTTTTCTGTCATTTTGCTCATACCCTTAAAAATTGAAAGATTTTTGCTACCAGTTTATTAAATTTTGAACAAAAATTTTAACTGACATAAGTAGGGTTGTAGGTTCGATTTCGGTTAACCGATGAATCAGGGGAAACCGACAACCCTAGACACGAAAACAATCCAACTAATCCTAAAAATTACAAAAAAATCCGCAGAAAACATCCCAAGCTTTCTTTTATATTTAAAAATTAACCTGAACTACAGAATCTTTTATATCAGACATTTCAGGTATTTGTTCAGAATAAGTAGACCATCCACGTGTAGTTTGTTGTTGCCCCCCTTTAGAATTACCAAAAAGATCAGCACTTCCAATTGAATTTTGCCCTTCAAAACGACTTAAATTTGCACGTGTATCCATCTATTTAAAATAATAAAATTTAATCGAAAAGAAACTAGACGAGAAATTATTTAAAGTTAGTAAAAATTAATTTTTCAGTTATGATTGTTCCAAAATCTTTTTTATAAATTTAAAATAAATTTTAGGACCAAACATAAGGCCAAAAAAGAAATTCCAACTTACATCCATTTCTCCTGTTCGACCAAAAAATTGATCAGAACTAATAGCTTTTGCTTTATTAAACTTCTTTACTGCTTCATCACCCCCACCATTATTATTCCCAACATTGCGAGCATTCGCCGGAGATTTGGTTACAACAAGAGGTACAGGAGATGGCGATTTTCTTTTTGACTTTTGTTGGAATAAATCACTCGCCCCATCATTCTTCTGTGATGACGTTTTGTCCCAAGCATCAAAAAATTCTTCATTTCCTTCATCTTCTTCAAAGCCTGAACCTAAAGCTGTTTTTGTACCGAATTTATTTCCTTTGCTTTCAATAACTTCCCATTCATCAGAAATTTTGCCGCTTCCAGCGTAGGACATATCACGACCTAAAATTTAGTTATTAAATTATTAGACCCGACACATTCAATTATAGAAAAAATGAAACTTTGCGTTCATCGACGAAAATTTTAGAACAAACCTTTTCTCGATTTAGAACCAAAAACATCTTCTTGTTGAATAGTACGTATTCCACCAGTAATAGAGTGACTAATGCTTCCACTGCCCACATTTCGACCGCAAAGTCCTAATCGTTCAGCTTGTTCAGCCTTCTTTGGATCAGCAATTGGTTCCTTTAATTAAATAAAAATAAATTCCAGGTTTGTAAGTGGTCGAAAAAATTAAAATTTATTTTACTCTGGATTCGGTAGGATAATGAAAAAAATGCCAGATTCCTAACAAATTTTAAGAGTAATGTAATCGACTAAAATTATGATCCTAAGAAAAAACTCCTAATATACAGAAATATAAAATCAAAAAATGCTGTCAGTACTTATTTTTTAATAATTTAATTTATTAAACCTTCTTTTTGTCAGAAATACTTTGCATAATAAATTTAGAAGAAAGCGAATGCAGGTTATCATCTCCGCTAGATTTAATATCATCTTTTGTTTGTTGTGTTTGTTGCATTTGCAGACGATCAAATTGTGCTTTGTCAAATTCATTTGCTTTTTGTTCAACATCAGTAAAATTCTAGAAGAATAAAATTTAATTTTAGAAAAAAATAAATTAATTTACCATTCTTATTCGTTGAGCACCTAAACCGCCTCCTTTTTTCTGGCCAAGCTAACATTAAAAATAAAATGATTTAAGGATTATAGCATATAGCGTCAGTTCAGCTTCTTTATATGCCAAAAAAGTTTATTTAGCTTTATTTAATTTCTAAATACATAATTCCAAAAAATATCTCGACTACGTTTTTCTGGCCAAGCTAACAATAAGTGGGGTTTTTGTGGATTCTCTTGCGTGGGATTCGAATCCTATAGTTAGAGTTAAAATAGTAAACTTCCACAGAAAAATTAATTTTTTAGGTCAAAAGTCAAGTAAAGAAATACTTACAGTTATTTTCTTCTTCTGCACCATCGGTGCATGTGGAATTTCTGAAAATTAAAAAAGAAACAAAATAAAAATTATTTTAAAAAACCAGAAAGGGATGCTTCTTTAAACAATTCGTCCCTTTTTTGATTATTATCTTCATTTGTTGGTTGTCCAAAGAAATCTCGTTCCTCCGAAGATTCACTTTTGAGTAATGGGGCTCTTTGGTGCTCATCAAAAAATAAATTATTGTTAGCCTGCTGTTGTGCTTTTGTTGCCAAATCGGTAATTCGATGCTGTTTGAAAATAATTTTATTTGTTTTTAAACAAGTTTTGTCCTCAAATTTAAATGGGCTCCCAATAAATAACAAAAAACCATTTTTAAAATCAGAAATATGTACAAGTCACAAAAACGTTAAAGACAAAAATTCAACAAGAAAAACATCCCCAAATAAATTTACACGATAAAACTTGCAAAATGTATAATAACAAACCTTATAGAGAGAAGCAGCACGGCTATTATATTTTATTTGGGCATCACTCGATTCACAGCCATGTTGCTTGAAGAATTGAATCTAAAATAAAAAAAATTAAACAAATCTTCAGTTAATTATTTAAAAAATACAGCATTAGCGTTTCCACCAACTTGCATTGCTCTAAGTTGTACCCAAGACCTAAAATCAAAATTGACAAAAAATTAAAAATACAAAATAAACCAATTTGTATCCAAATTAGTCGAACGAACAAAAGAAAGATGTACGCCTAAATTTCGATGCACGGATGAACAATCAATACAGATGAAGACGCCATAGGAAACAGATGACCATGTTGGATTACGTGCACCACAATCGAAACAAACCTTAAAAATATATTCTCTGTAAAACCCAATTAGAAGGGAACTCAAAAAGGATTTCTTAAATCGTTTAAGAATTATATATCAAAAAACCAATCATATTCAAATGTGTGATTGTCAAGATTATTCTAATTATTTAGCGAGGACAATTTCCACAGAAATTCAATAAAAATCATTTAATTTATTAATTTGATTTAGAGAAAAACGACCCTCGATACAACAATCTCTCTCAAACTAAATTTCTCTCCGACCTCCTCGAGTTCGTCATATCATTTTAAATTTCGACTGTACTTGGTTAATAAAATAACAGAAATGTTAAATAAAGTAAAATAACCTTATTTGCTGGTTGAATCCTAAGTCGTTTAAAAATAGCCTCAATATCATTTGGAGTGGGTGAATTGCCATCAGCAGTTATGTTAGTCATTTTTTGAAATTAAAGATTTAAAATAATTTTAAACAAATTATTATCTAAATTAAAAAATATTAATAAAAAATATTCTAGGTTAGTTATTAATGTTCAAGGCCGCGATCATTTTAAATTTCAATAATCAGTTAATCTCTAACGAGAAAAAGATTTTAATTTTTAAAAATTATTTAATTAAAAAAATTAGAGTAAAAAATAAAAAGCAGTGAGTTGGCAGTTTTAATGTTAGTATAGTTAACACGGTGGGCTAAACGGGACTCTAACTGTCTTGCAACAAGGAAAAATTTATGGCTACCCTACAACTCATCCAATCCTTAACTCATCTAACACTTAACTCATCCACACGGTCAAAAACGCTCAACTCATCCAATCCTCAACTCATCTAATGCTTAACTCATCCACACGCCCAAAAACGCTCAACTCATCCAATCCTTGAAATATCGGCCGGTTGAGTCCCTAGCCGGTTGAGTCCCTGGTCAGTTGAGTCTCAACCGGCCCAAGACTCAACCGGCGGTAATCAACCACTCAAACGGCCGAGACTCAACTGGCCATGGACTCAACTGGCCATGGACTCAACTGGTCATGGACTCAACTGGTCATGGACTCAACTAGCCATGGACTCAACTGGTCATGGACTCAACTGGCCATGGACTCAACTAGCCATGGACTCAACTGGTCATGGACTCAACTGGCCATGGACTCAACTGGTCACCCTACTTACCAGAGACTCAAACGGCCGGAGACTCAGACGGCCAGAGACTCAAACGACTGGTACTCAATAGTCTCGTTCCAAAGGATTGGATGAGTTGAGCGTTTTTGGCCGTGTAGATGAGTTAAGCATTAGATGAGTTAAGGATTGGATGAGTTGAGCGTTTTTGGGCGTGTGGATGAGTTAAGCATTAGATGAGTTGAGGATTGGATGAGTTGAGCGTTTTTGGCCGTGTGGATGAGTTAAGGAATTTTAGCCGTTTAGATGAGTTGAGCGTTTTTGGGCGTGTGGATGAGTTAAGGATTAGATGAGTTGAGCGGGCACGAAAATTTATATGAGAATCGCTCAACACACTCTCTCGCTTTTTACTCTTTTTCATTTTCCCGCTCTCTTATTTTTCCACACTATTTTTTTTCAAAATCCGAGTTGATCGACTTTGAAATAGAGGTCGGCAAAATCGCGTTTGCGGGAACCCGCATGCGGGATTTTTTTTAAAAATCTTTGCGGGACGGGATCCCGCGGGAAAAATCCCGCAAAATCCCGCATCCCGCAAAATCCCGCAATTTAAATTTGCGGGATCCCGCGCGGGATTGCGGGATTTTCCAAAAATCGTTGAAATTATCAATATCTATTGAAAAAAATCAATTTCCTAATCATTAACGAGTTCTTAACGGGTTCTTAACTGTATCATACTTCGTACCAAATTACGAGTACATGTTGGTACAAACGATAAGCACTTATCCAGGTCCCTAATTATCAAAAAAAAACATAAAGGGCAAACTTATACATATTCGTCGGAAAATTCGAGTATACGAATTAGAATAGCTTGAGCTGAAACAAATGTGATCGATCAATCATCTTGATCTAACAATGTGGACAATTTTGTTTCGATGTAATAAAGATGATTCCATGGGCGGCAGGCGAAAATTTTGGAAGGCCAAGTATTCATATTCCCTCCTTTTTCTGCGCCGCAGGCAAAAATTTCGAGATTTTAGGAAGGCCAACGACCAAAATTCTTGTTTTTCTAGCGCCGCAGGCAAAAATTTTTTGAGTTTAGAAGGTTAGGAGCAAAAATTCTCCATTTTCCAAAAATCCCGCAAAAGTCAAAAAATTTTGCGGGAAAAATTTGCGGGATTTTTTAAAAAAATCTTTGCGGGACGGGATCCCGCGGGAAAAATCCCGCAAAATCCCGCATCCCGCAAAATCCCGCAAATCGAAAAAAGTGCGGGATTGCGGGAGCGGGACCCCGCAAAATCCCGCGCGGGATCCCGTCCCGCGCCGACCTCTACTTTGAAAGGCCATATCTCGGCTAACGGCCTTGACTTCAACTAAATAACCTTGAATATTATAGATAAGACTTTAATTAACGTATATGAAAAAAATCAGAAAAATTCACTGTCTCAAAAAAATTTTTTCAGGGTCGATCTGAAAAAATTCCAGGGTCATCCTTCGAAAATCCTTCGTTTTCAAGTTTATTTGAAGGAGCTCATCAAATTGAGTAGAATTATAGAAAAATTAACGTGATTGAAGCATTTTGGGCTAAGTTATGACCAAAAACGTACAACTTTTACCAATTTTCAAAAATCCATAACTTCGCCCAAAAACCGTATTAGCTTCTCAAAATTTGCATGAGTTGTTATCTATATTTGGCCTACATAAATGCAAAATTTGAAAAAAATAGGGTGGGAGGATGAAAAGATATAAGGATTTAACTAATGAGAGAGAGTTCTCCTCATTGACACTCAAACTCTGTGATGAAATCAGCACTCAAACGGTATTAATTATTGGCACTGAAACAACCGCAAATGAAGTCAAAAAATAATGTATAATGTCTCTCATAAAATAACACACTATTTTTCAACCCCCAATGTCCCGTTTGGCCCGCCGTGAGTTAACCAATCTTTAAATAAAAAGTATCATTAACCGTCACGCCGGCTCCCATACAAAACATAAATTCTTAAAACATCAAACTCTCAAAATATCTAGACGAGTAAAAAATCTCAAAACATATTCTCTCAAAACATCAAACTCTTAAAATATATTTACGGGTAAAATATCTCAAAATATCAAAATATATTTTTTAATTAAAAGGGACAGTTGAGTCCCATATTTCTTCCTTGTATCAGGGGTGAATATATTTTAAGATGTAGTACTTCAGGACCAATTTTGCATGAGTTCGACGAGCTGAATCAAGTGAAACCAAAATCAGCTCGATTGGACGCTTCTGAACAAAGTTATGACCAACAGAATCTTCGCTGGAAAAACTGTTTTTGTGCTGCTACGGAGGGTAGGCCGGGCATGGTCTTCGCTACACGATGGCCGTGCTTCGCTGCGGTCGTGCTCGCTTCGCTCGCGGCGACCGTAGCGAAGCGGCGGCCGTCGTTCCGCTCGACATGCCCGGCTTCCTCCGCAGCGGCGAAAACTTTTTTCTGCGGACTCAACTGTCCCTTTTAATTGAAAAAATATATTTTGATATTTTGAGATATTTTACCCGTAAATATATTTTAAGAGTTTGACGTTTTAAGAAAATATATTTTTAGATTTTATAGCCGTCTAGATATTTTGAGATTCTTTAACCGTCTAGATATTTTGAGCTTTTTTACTCGTCTAGATATTTTAAGAGTTTGATGTTTTGAGCGGGCACGGTCACGCCAGGTGAATTTCCGCTGTCTGCTTTTTGAAAGGAAATGAAAAAAGGCCGATTCGGGGCCATTGATTCAGAGCAAACCCATAACTTTTTTTTGATTTTCGACAGATTCTAGCTATTCGAAAGAAGAATACAATTTCATAATTAATCCTATTCAATTAATCAATTTCACAAAAAGCTAAAACGCGATATCTGATTATTTTGATTGTAGAATAGTTTAGGTATCTCTGAATCGACCCTTTCCGGATAAAACGGGTAGGGGATCATTGAGTCCCGCCGGTTGAGTTCCTTAGCCAATTTTGGGCCATAACTTTTCGGATTTTCGACCAATTAGAATAATTCTATTACTATTCGAAAGCCCTAGATGCGAGGACTATTTTCGCCAACTAGATTGATTTGATCATATCATCCTACAAAAGTTACATCTAGATAAGTGCGCGGATTTTTGATCTATATTAGGCTGTAACTTTTTGTTTGTTGATCTGATCAGAGTAATCCTGCTAGATAAGATAATCCTTACATCAAGAGCTTTCGTTTGATATACATATTAATTACCTAAATCGATTGAGAATTGGAAAAGTTATGGCCCAAAATATGACTCCGGGACTCAAACGGCGGGACTCAATGATACCGTGATAAAATAGTACTTTACAAAATGTCATATGGACAAAATGCTACATCGCTTAAATTTAGTAAAATGTCAGCCACTTCAAATTGTTCATTTTTAGTGGCAAGTAGTGGAAAAATCGAAAACTTTGCTATTTTCTGGGGAGGGTTCGGGTGATTTGCTTTATTTATATTTTAATCCATTTATAATTTTATTAATTAATTTGTGTCCATTTCTTTAAAAAATTTTTTGCAGATGGCTCAAGTACCACGTTTATCCGATGATGTTCTTTATATTATTTCTGAAAAATTACTTTTTAAAAATCCAAATCGTTATGTGGTTATTGATCTGCGAAGTAAATTTTTCAATCCTTATGCTCTTTTTATGGTTTAATTTTTTTTAATAATATTTTTATTTAAAATTTTAGTATCACAGTACAAGAAATATGAGAGCGGTTCTTTCTAATTTTTCTAAAATGAAGCATCTTGATCTTTCAACTTGTGACAATGATTGTCTTATTAAATTTTACAAAGACGTAATACCTGAATATATTGTGGTGGGCTGTTTTTATTTTTCTTTTCCTTTCTGGTCGAATGCAATTTCAAAGTTTATCCCATATTTGCTGGGGATAAATTTTTTTATAATAACCTTCTTGGTCCAGTCCTAGGTCTTTGCAATCATATTTGATTAGCCCCACCCCATTTCTTTAATTCTGTACTCAAAATTAATAGTTCCTTCTCAATCACAAGGAAGTCCTCTCTTGTTTATAGAAAGAAAGGAAAGGTTAATTTTGGAATTCGAAAGGTTAAAGAACCGATTAATTTAATAAATATTTTTAGTCTCACTTTCGTAAATCATCATATTATGTTAACAAAATGATATTTTCTGGTCTTATTGATGCTGGTTTATTGCGCATTTCATCTATTCAAATAAATAATATTCTTGAGAAATTATCCAAAATTGATTTTTCTGCAACAAATAAAAATATCTACAAATATTTGGTTAATCTTGCAGGTTTTTTAAAATTATTTTTAAGAATTTTTTTTCGATTCAGGTTCACCAGCATCTTCGAGTCTGAGTCTCTCTAACATTATTGTTGATGAGCCAGCAGAAACTATCAGTTTATTTTTCTATAAAATTTTAAAAATAATCAAGCCTTTAAGAAAAACATTTAATTACATTACTTTCAATGAATATTGAATCTATGGAGATTATTTGTTCTAATAATGGTAATATGTTTGACTGTGACACAAAAACTTTTGAACTTGTTTTACTCGAAAGGTAATTTACATAAATATTGATATATGTATTTTTAATTTTTCTTTTTGCTCAAATGTATCTTAGTTTTTAAAATGTATTTTTTTTTATAAAAACTTTGGCCCTATCTGAAATGAGGTGCGTAATCATATTTTTTCTCCTTTTCACAAGGTAAAAAGGGTCATTTTTTCCTTAGTATTTAATTTGTGTTGTTTTGCCTTAAAGAAAAATAATGCAGGAGGACTAACTTTTTACATTTTCTTTTCTGTGCCCGTGTTGTCTGTCCGTGTTCGTCCGAGTTCGTCCTTGTTTGATACGTGTATATGTCCGTCTTCGTCCGTGTTTTGTCTGTCCGTTTCGTCCGTGTTTTGTCTGTCCGTTTTCGGTCTGTGTTTTGTCTGTCCGTCTTCGTCCGAGTTTTTCTGTCCGTGTTCTGTCTGTCCTTGCTCGTCCGAATTTTGTCTGTACATACACGTACCAAACAAGGACGAACTCGGACGAACACGGACAGACAACACGGGCACAGAAAAGAAAATGTAAAAAGTTAGTCCTCCTGCATTATTTTTCTTTAAGGCAAAACAACACAAATTAAATACTAAGGAAAAAATGACCCTTTTTACCTTGTGAAAAGAAGGAGAAAATATATGATTACGCACCTCATTTCAGATAGAGCCAAAACTTTAATCGAAATTTTATTTATAGACCTTCAATTTCTATGAATTGTACAAAGAAAAAATCAAAACTAAATGTCAGATTGAGCTTAAGTCTACAACCAATTTTTTCAACAATTTAATGAATTATATACAATTTTTACTTCTTTGCTGTCCAACTTTAGAATCTATTGATTTTGATTTTACTTTTGATTCGAAGTTGAAAACCGATTTTTATAGCGAACCAGGCTCTTACCAAGCGATTTCTGACGACTCTGTTTCTTTACTTTCACCTGAAGAATATGTTACAAATCTTGAATCATTTTTTACTTCAATTATTGATTATCTCAAAAATATAGAAAATGGTGGTAAAGATTTGAAAATTAAAATAGAATTTTATTCATCATTTGATGACTATATTTTTGATGTTAGTTTTAAATATTTTTTTAAAATATATTTTCTGTTTTTAGCTTATTCCTAAAAATAATAAACTTTTCTCTTTGGGAAAACATATGAAAATCGAAAATCCACCAGACGGCATTTATTATGTGGCGCCTACAGCATTTATTAGACGTAACATTGAAGTTGTTGATTCTGTTGGAAGACAGCATGAATGTCTGGTTAAAATTGAAGGATATGAGGAGAAGTGTAAGTTTTTTTATTTCCTTTTTTGTTACCAGTGTCAATACTTTTATTAAACTTTTTGGGGATATCATTTGTTAAAACGAGTCAATTAATTTTTTAGAAAAATTGGAAAAGATTGTTCTAAGATAAGAATCTAATTTTCGAAAAATCTATCTTTTTTTAATCCTTTGATTTTATTTTACTGTCTTTTAGATGTTTGGGATGATTATGATAATGGATATAATACAGGAAATATTTTTGACGAACGTGCATATTATATTGACGCATATTCTCTGGATCCACATGATTTTTATTAGTGTTGAGTATTTATTCAAGATTTTTTCATTTAATTTATTGAGATGATTCTTTGCTTTGTTTAAATTATTTCTGAATCGATAAAGGCTTTACTATATTTAAATATTTCATTCTTACAAATTGTTTTATATTCAAATAATCTCGATTTATATTCTTTTATGTCCAATTATTTTTTTAGAAAATTTTAACGGATGGAGCAAATACCACGTTTATCTGATGATGTTCTCTATATTATTTCTGAAAAATTACTTTTTAAAAATCGCTATGGGGATATTGATCTGCGAAGTAAAATTGCAAATCCTTATGCGCTTTTTATGGTTTTTCATTTTTTTAAATAATATTTTTATTTAAAATTTTAGTTTCACAGTGTAAGAAATATGAGAGGTTTTCTTTTTCAATTTTCTAAAATGAAGCATCTTGATCTTTCAATTTGTAACAATGATTGTTTTATTAAATTTTACAAAGACGTAATACCTGACTGTATTGTGAGTGTGTTGTTTTTATTTTCCTTTCTGGAAATAATTTCAAAATTTAAATTATTGCCAGCTCTGTAATCATCTTGATTAACATTTTTTGACCATCTATTAATTGGCATATGTATATACCTCCTTCCCACTCTCTCATTTTGGACTCAATCAGAATTAATGGTTCCTTATCCATCACATGGAAATCCTCTCCTGGGTACTTTATTAATATTCCGCCCCCACCCCTATTTGAGTCTCAGATTAATTCTCCTTTCTATTTTTCCTACCTCGGAATGGCCAAATTTCCAATGTTAAATTTTGCCTTTCGGCCCATTTTTGCATTGCCGTCTATATTTTCCTTCCTAATACTTGCCTTTTACCTGTAAATTTTGAAGGAAAAAATTATGGACAGTAAAGAAAAGGAAAATTAATCTGAGACTTAAATAGGGGTGGGGGCCGGGATATTAATAAAGTACCGATTAGTTTAATAAATATTTTTAGTCTCACATTCTTGAATCATCAATTTCTGTTAACAAAATGATATTTTCTGGTCTTCTTGAAGCTGGTTTATTGCACATTTCATCTATTCAAATAAATAAAATTCTTGGGAAATTGCCTAAAATTGATTTTTCTGCAACAAATAAAAATATCTACAAATATTTGGTTAATCTTGAAGGTTTGGTTGTGAATATAATAGTTAAGTTTTGTTACCCCTTTTTTTCGACTGTAGTGTAGTGTAGGTAAAAGTCCGTGACGTGACATGTCATTCGATTTGTCTCGACGAGCTGAGTCGATGGTTCCACTCCCATTTTCGGGAAATGATTCTGGACCGAGTTATAGGTCCCGAAATATTGAAAAACCATAGGGGGGAGTAAGGTCGATTTTGGTATAATATAACTCGGTCCAGAATTATTTCCTGAAATTGGGATTGAAGCATCGACTCAGCTCGTCGAGCGGATCGAATGACATATGTCACGTCCCGAACTTTTACCTCCGGTACATTACATTCAGACGAAGAAAAAAGGGGTAACACAAACTTAACTATTACCTATATTTTTTAATTATTTTTAAGAAGGTTTATCTGATTCTTCTTCACCAACATCTTCGGGTTCGAGTATCTCCAGAATTTATATTATTGAATCTGCAGAAACTATCAGTTTATTTTTTATAGAATTTTAAAAATAATAAATCTTTTAAGAAAAACATTTAATTACATTACTTTCAATGAATATTGAGAATTTGGAGATTTGTTGTGCTAATAATGAAAATATGTTTGAATGTGAAGCAAAAACTTTTACACGTGTTTTACTCGAAAGGTAGGTAATTTCATATGATCGTGTAAGTAATAAAGCAAATGTATGATTATTCAATATAACGGGGTTTCTGGCCTAAAAGTATTGAAGTTTTCAAGCTATTATTTTATGAAAATGTTTGTAAAAAAATTTCATATTGGCATAGGTATTCTTAATTTTTTTTATGCCCAAATGTCTCTTAGTTTTTAAAAACGTTTTTTTATAAAAACTTTAATCAAATTGTTTTAATTTTTCAACTTTTAGTTATAGACCTTCAATTTCTATAATTCGCACAAAGAAAATTACAACCAAATGTACTGTTGAACTTAACTCTAAAACCAATTTTCTCAACAATTTAATGAATTATATACAATTTTTACTTCTCTGTTGCCCAAATTCAGAATTTATTGAATTTCTTTTTAATTCGAAGTTGAAAACCAATCTTTATAGCTACTCGGGCTCTTACGAATCTATTTTTGAAGGCTTTGTTCCTTCAATTTCACCTGAAGAATATGTTACAAATCTTGAATTATTTTTCACTGCAATTATTGATTTTCTCAAAAATCTGGAAAAGGGTGGTAAAAATTTGAAAATTAAAATAGAATTTTATTCAACATTTGCTGCTGATACTTTTGATGTTAGTTTTAAATATTTTTTAAATATAATTTTTCTTTCTAGCATATTCCTACGGATAATAAACTTTTTTATATGGGAAAACGTATCGAAATCAAAAATATTCATCCGACACGAGGCATTTATTCTTGCGCGACTCCACAATTTATTGGACGTAACATTGAAGTTGTTGATTCTATTGGAAGACAACATGAATGTTTGGTTAAAATACTTTCTGAAAAACAGGAGGAGGATTGTAAGTTTTTTATTTCCTTTTTTTGTTACCCGTGGTCAATACTTTTATTAAATTTTTTGGGGATATCAGTCGTTAAAACGAGTCAATTAATCTTTCAATTACGGACAAAATCGTTTTAAGATACGAAGCTAATTTTCGAAAAATTTTCTGTCTTTTAAATCGTTTGATTTCATTTTACTGTCTTTTAGATTATATTAATGATGATTATGATAATTATTTCAATGGAGGATATGGTTTTAACGAATATGCATATATTCGTCCACATGATTTTTATCAGTGTTGAATATTTATTCAAAATTTTTTCATTTAATTTATTGAGATGATTTTTTACCTTGTTTAAATTATTTTTAAAATTTGATAAATCCTTTACTTTTTAAATATTTTATTCTTAAAAATTGTTTTATATTCAAATAATCTCGATTTATATTCTTTTATATTAAATTATTTCTTTAGAAAGTTTTAACAGATGGAGCAAATACAACGTTTATCTGATGATGTTCTCTATATTATTTCTGAAAAATTACTTTTTAAAAAAGTTTATGGTCAAGTTGATTTGCGAATTATAAATGGTTGTACTCTTTTTATGGTTTAATTTTTTTAATAATATTTTAATTTAAAATTTTAGTATCACAGTGCAAGAAATATGAGAGCGGTTCTTTCTCATTTTTCTAAAATGAAGCATCTTGATCTTTCAACTTTTGGCAATGATTGTTTTATTAGATTGTGCAAAGAGGAAATTCCACATGTAATTTAGTTATTTTTCCGTTCATGTTTAGAAGTAAAATTTTAAAAGAGTATATTCTAATTGATTAACATCAATGGCTTAAAATTTCAATCATTTTTGACCAACATTAATTTAATAAACATTTTTAGTGCCTTGTTAGCAAAAACTTGTTTTCTGATCTTCTTGAAGCTGGTTTATTGCACATTTCATCTATTCAAATAAATAAAATTCTTGGGAAATTATCTAAAATTGATTTTTCTGCAACAAATAAAAATCTCTGGAAATATTTACTTAGTCTTGAAGGTTTGGTTGTGAATATATTTATTTTTTAAAATCGTTTTTAAGAAGGTTTATCTGATTCCTCTTCATCAATATCTTCGAGTCTGAATATCTCTAAAATTATTATTAATGAACCAGCGGAAACTATTAGTTTATTTTTTCATAAATTTTTAAAAAACTAAATTTTTTAAGAAAAACATTTAATTACATTACTCTCAATGAATATTGAGAATTTGGAGTTTCGCTGCATTTATGGAAATATGTTTGATTGCGACCCAAAAGCTTTTGAACTTGTTTTACTCGAAAGGTACTATTTTGTGTTTACAATGTTTTATTAGGGCTATGCTTATGGTTATCCAGTATAGCGGGTTTTCTGGCAAGTCTGAAAAGTTTACTAACTATTGCTTTATGAATCTAAATTTTTACTGATTGTTTAAACATATTTACTTATAGGACATCAATTTCTATGAACTTTACGAAGAAAATTACAACACAATGTACTATTGAACTTAACTCTACAACCAATTTTATCAACAATTTAATGAATTATATTCAGTTTTTACTTCTTTGCTGTCCAAATTTAGAATCTATTGATTTTGATCTTACTTATGATTCGAAGTTGAAAACCGGTTTTTCTAGCGACTCGGGCTCTTACGAATCGATTTCTGATGACTCTGTTCCTTTACTTTCACCTGAAGAGTTTATTACAACTCTTGAAACATTTTTTCTTACAGTTATTGATTATCTCAAACGTTTAGAAAATGGTGGTAAAGATTTGAAAATCACGGTAGAATTTTGTACAGAGTTTGCTGTTCAGACTTTTCATGTTAGTTTTAAATATCTTTTAAATATATTTTTTATCTTTAGCTTATTCCTACTAATAATAAACTTTTTTCTTTGGGAACACATATCGAAAAAGATTTGCTTATTGATACAGCGAATGGCATTTATCTTGATGAGTCTTCAGAATATTATGCACGTGATATAGAAATTGTTGATTCCATTGGAAGACAACATAAATGTTTATTTAAAATATTTTCTGTAATACCAGATTATATTGATTGTACGTTTTCTTTTTTATTAATATTTTCGGAGTAATCAGTTTTTAAAAGTAGTCAGTTGATTTTTAAAATTAGGAAAAATCTATTGTCAGATTAGAATCTAATTTTCGAAAACCGTCTCTACCTTTCGAATCTTTAATGTTTTTCAGCTGATTCTGATGATTATTTCTATGGAGGAAGTTATGATTCTGACGAATATGGATACTATTTTGATTGAATTGTTTTTTATTACTACTACTTTTGCTAGTGTGATCATTTACAAGAAAGTTACGGTGCTGGTACTTATTTTTTATTTCAGTATTTTTTCATTTAAATTATTGAGATGATTTGTTACTTTGTTTAAATTATTTTTGAATTGATAAATGCTTTACTATTTAAATATTTTATTCTTACAAATTGTTTTTTATTCAAATAATCTCGATTTAATTTCTTTTATATTAAATTATTTCTTTAGAAAGTTTTAACAGATGGAGCAAATACAACGTTTATCTGATGATGTTCTCTATATTATTTCTGAAAAATTACTTTTTAAAAAAGTTTATGGTCAAGTTGATTTGCGCACTACAAATGGTTATACTCTTTTTATGGTTTTTAATTTTTTTAAATAATATTTTAATTTAAAATTTTAGTATCACAGTGCAAGAAATATGAGAGCGGTTCTTTCTCATTTTTCTAAAATGAAGCGACTTTATATATCCAATTATGGCAATAATGATAGTGAAAATAATATATTTATTAGTTTTGGCCGAGATGATAAACGTTTTAAGATATGTTTATTTTATCCTTTTCCTTTAAGTGTAATTTTTAAATTACAATTAAAAAGGTCACATTCTAATTGATCAATCACAACGACCTAAAATCTTAATCACCATAGATTAATTTAATAAACATTTTTAGTTTTACGTTATCAGCAAAAACTTTTTTTCGGATCTTCTTGAAGCTGGTTTATTAAACATTTCATCTATTCATATAAATGAAATTCTTGGAAATTTACCCAAAATTGATTTTTCTGCAACAAATAAAAATATCTGGAAATATTTGCTTAGTCTTGAAGGTTTGGTTGTTAATATATTTAAAAAATTATTTTTAAGAAAGTTTATCCGATTCCTCAATTTCTTCGAGTCTGAATATCTCTAAAATTATTATTGATGAACCGGCAGAAATTATTGGTACATTTTTTATTTTTATAAGATTAAAAGAATTTAAGAAAAACACTTAATTACATTACTTTCAATGAATATTGAAAATTTGGAGTTTTGCTGCATTGGTGGAAATATATTTAATTGCGATCCTAAATGTTTTGAACTTATTTTACTCGAAAGGTAATTGTGGATTTTATTTTTCTTTGGCTTTAATGGAAAATGGGATTTTTCAGTACTTCCCCTTTGATTGGGCTATTTGTTATTTATTCACATAGATCTTATAACTGTGTTATATCTCCCGAAACTGCCATAGATTGTCTTTATGAATTTTTAATAAATTTTATTTATAGACCTTCAGTTCCTATGGAACGATCAAAGAAAATTGCAAGTAAATGTAATATTGAAATTAAGTCTACAACCAATTTTGTCAACAATTTAATTAATTATATACAATTTTTACTACTTTCCTGCCCAAATTTAGAATCTATTGAATTTGTTTTTACTGCTTTTCTTAATGACTCTGGCCCAAACAAATCAATTTCTGATGATGATTCTTTTCTTAACGCAATTTCACCCGAAAAATTTCTCTTAAATCTTGAATCCGTTATTATTTCATTTATTGAGCATCTTAAAAATTTAAATACTGGTGGGAAAAATTTGAAAATCGAAGTAGAATTTATGTCAATATTTGATGACGATACGTTTGATGTTAGTTTTACAATTAGATTATTTAGAAAGAATATTTTATTTTTAGGAAATCGATACTGACAACAAACTTTTTAATTTGGGGAAACCTTTTGAAATAAAAATCGATGATTTATTGGAAGATGATGAGGAGTATCCAGCCTATTATGCACGTAATATAGAAATTGTTGATTCTGTTGGAAGACAACACGAATGTTTGGTTCAAATAATTTCTGAAGGATTTTATGGATTGTAGGTTTTTTTTCCTTATGTTTTTTAGTACCTAGGATTATTTTTACAGATGATGATAGCATTTATTACTCCGGAGATTCTGATGATAATAGATCTATCTCAGGGTTTTCTTGATAAACTTAATTTTGTTGATTTGATTTTTTGTTTAAATTATTTTTTTATTTGATAAATACTTTACTATGTAAATATTTTTTTAATTTTTAAAATTGTTTTGCTATGCCATAGTCTATATTTGAATGTTATTTTAAGTTTTTTAGTCATTTTTAATTTAACATTTTTTACTTAAAAATCCCAACTTAATGGAAAAACAAAAAGGCAATTCTCGTTTGTATGACCTTTGGGAATGTGAAGACAACAATTTGCAAAACAAGCGTATTAAATCAACTCGTTATATTCCAAGTATTCTTCCACCTGTGGCACTTCCAGATGAAGGAATTTCTTATAATCCTCCATTGGGGAGCTATTTGGTATTTTTTACATTAATTTTACAATCGAAAAGTGGATCAAGATTTTTCGAGTTATCAATCTCGACTCGATTTTTTTGTTTCTAGCCGAAAAAGAAATTTTAAAAATAACAAATCAAGAAATATTTAACTTATTAAAGAATTTTTAATTAATTATTCAAAGGATTTTCTTGGAAAAGTTGTAAAAGAAGAGAAAAAAATTTCTGCTGAAGAGGAACGTGTGGAAAAGAAAATTAGACCAAATGATGATGAATTTTTTAATTTTGGGGTTTTTAGAATATTTTTTGTTTAAATAATTTATTTGAATTTTAGGGATTGAAAGAAGATTTGAAATTTACTATTGATGGACCTTTGTCTATTGGAGAAGTTAAAACTGAGGTAGAGGAGACTGTTGAAAATAAAGGTTTGTTATTTGAATTCTGTCGCATTTTTTAAAATTATTTTGGTAAGGGTCGGGCTTACTGGTCTCTAGAAAAAATAGAGCAGAAAGTGCTCTTTCGGCATTTTTGAGGTGTAGGTAATCAAGGGATACTATCGAACTGACCAAAAATTTTAAAAATTATACAAGGTTGGACAAAATATGGAATGACCATAACACGTTCCAAAGATAAAATCTCCATTTTATTTTAAAAAATATTCCTATTTTCAAACAAAAATTAATTCTCTTGACCCTGCTTTGGTCGTTTCATTATTTAGTCATTCCATGTTTTGGTATGATCCGTATTTTGGTCGTTGCGTGTTTTGTCATTCCTTGTTTTGCCCCTCACCCAGACTAACAACGTGTTTCCAAATTTTAAAAAGTTTTAAAAATAAAAAAAATTTAAAAATAGAGTTTTTTAACCACTTTTAGCGACCGATTTTTGTAAAATAAATATTTCTGGACTCGAAAAAGAAAAATATTGAGATTATTTAAATATTTTTTGTTTCTTTATATATATTTTTTATAAAATTTTTAAAAAATTTTCAGAGATTAAAATAGAGGAGAAAGACAACGAAAAATTAAGAACCCGCCTTCGTTTAAAGAAAAAGAAAAATTTGAAACAAATTCACAATTCAACAACAAAAGTTGTCGATAATCAAAAGAAAATACAAAAACAACAATTACAAAGGTTTTTATTTCAAAATTATTTTTTTAATTTTTTTAGTTTAAAATCCTTAACTAAAAATGTCAATTCTGAACATACTCAACACTTAAATAAATTAAAATTAAAAAATAAACAATGGAAAATTAAAAATTTGACAACAAGAAAGAAACTGGGAAGAGGAAAATTCGAGCCTTATGAAGAGCCAGTAATTACTCCAAAAGAATTACCTGCCTCTTTGAGATGTTTAACAAGTGCTAGTAATTCTTTAATTCAAGGTTGGGAATTTAAATTATTTTGGGAAAATTGGAGTGTTGGAAAAAGAAAATTTTGATTTTTTTTCTCAACTTTAATTTAAATTCTCCAAATTTAAAAAAATAATTTTTATTGGATTTAATTAGGATTTTATTTTAAGTTTGTCAAATTTGGAATTGATTTTTTTTTTAAATTTTTTTATTAGAAAAATAATTCTTTTTAATTTTTAGAAAGAGTAAAAAGTCTTCAACAAAGGAATATTTTATCAATTGGAGGTGCAAACAAAACAACAAACATCAAAAATAAACTTAAAATTAAATTTGTTGAGAAACGTTCTGTTAAATCGATTACTGAAGATTCTGAAATTATTTAAATTATTTTTTGTTGTCTGTTATAAAAATTGTTTTTAATATCTGAATACACTCACTGGTATATCTGACATTTTTTTCCTACAAGTTTCTTTCTTAAGAACCAGGCTGGATGCAAAAAAGTTTTTTTTGTAGCCGTAAGTTTCAAATGTACAATTACTTATAAGCTTAGGAGTGTTATAATTGATAACCCTCCTAAGTTAAACTCTCCTAAGTTACAATTAACCTTTTACAATTAACTTTTAACCCTCCTAAGTTACAATTATTTTTTATTCCATTTATTTAATTGTTTGAACAAAAAAATATTCAACAAAAAATCGAGAGATGATGAAAAATAGAAGTAAAATTAACAAAAAATACATATTAATAATTCTCACTTTATTGTGGGATCAATCTACATAGAATTTTTGTGAGTTGCGATTGAATCATATTTTTTAAGAAATTATGGCATTCGAGTGTTAACAGCGCTGGGTTTTTTATGTTTTGTGTATGTGCGTCTGTTCAAACCCCTTCCAAATCAGGGCTATTGCTCCAATTGGAGCTAAATCCTAGGCCAGCTCCAAAGTTAGTGTCTCTTGGATACCCAACAATGATTATAGCCATAAAAAGGTATTTAAGATTGAAAATCTAGATGTAATATTTTATTGGTTGATATTATGATCAGTCCCACAAAAATTTAACAGATAAAGTGAGATGTTAATGTAAATGCCCGATTGATATAATAATTAGGGCCGACCAAAATATGCAATGCAATTTTACATACTAAATATTTTAGTCTTGAACCAACATAAAAACAGCATTTTTTAACTTCTTAGAGACATACTTGCATCCTATATTTGCATGTTTTGACTAGCCCTAATTTTGTGAGTATTTTTATAGTAAGATTGAGTAATTAATATCTGTTGTATATTAGAATTAAAAATAAAAAAGTGAAAATGCTTGTAAGTAAAATGGAGGCAACACGGGGTTTAAATAAACAATCACTTTCTCTTTCTAAAAAAGAGACAATTTTCGAATCATTTTAATTTAATTAAAAATAAAAATAATTTTAAATAAGCCTTTCTTCTTTTCCAAAAGTAGCAGTTATTTGTTGTTGTATTGAAGGAGAATTAGAAGGGGAACTAAAATTGTTGTTAATAGGTGGTTGTCTATATATTTGTGTATTTACAAAATCTGTTGTTTGATAACGATTTTGTTGTTGTTGTTGTGTTTGCATTTCGTAGGCAGCTGGCTAAAAGAATATAAAATAATATGAAAATTCAGATAATATTTCCACAAATTTTTAATAAAAAATTTGTTCAAAAATCTACTTGATATTTTCCATGTAATTGTCTACTTCTCTTTACATAACGAGCAGAAAAAATACTTGCAAGTGCAATTGTGACAAGCAAAACTTTAAAAGAAGTGTTTCTCTTTTAAAATTATTTTTATTTTAATTACTTGTAATAATTCCCAATAAAACAAATATTCTAAGATTATCTGATGAACTTGTTGAAGTTGAGAATTTTGATGTTCTTTTCATTGACTCTCCAATATCCTAGAAAGAAGTTAAAAATAGAGTTGGCAAAAAGAAATTTTGGCTGTAGTGTACCGGTGGTAAAAGTTCGGGACGTGACATATTTCATCCGATTTGTCTTGACGAGCTGAGTCGAACGATACCACTCCCTACTTTAGGAAATAATTCCGGAGCGAGTTATGTATGTATATGTCCCGAAAAATTGAAAAACAGGGGGAAGTAAGCTCGATTATGGGGTGAAAAATTCGAATATGCAAATAAATAACAGCTCATTTGACGTATATAATGATGTGACTAAACCGTGACTATTTAGAGAAAATGTTTAAAAATTAACGAGCTCGAATAAAAAAAACTTCCAAAAATCTAAAATTTTTCCCAAAATATTCATAGTAACGCCAAATAATCTTGCGCCGAATTGTCCATTTCAGTTCTCCCCATAAAACCTAAACCTTTTGGCTTCAAGTTTTTGACTAAAATTTGAAGTCAAAAGGTCCTTTCAATAAAATTCTTTTTCAGATAAGATTAATCTATTAAGAAAGAATTCTTATATCCTTAACCCTCAAATAATGTAAGATCTGTTAATAAAGTTTGTTTCTTTTAAATTAATTAATGACTAAATAACTTTGGCGCCTATTTTTTGTTGACGCCGAAATGTCTTTTTAATCCTAAAGGTTTAGGCTTCAAAAGGTTTAGGCTTTATTTGAACATTTCGGCGCCGCCACAATTTGGCGCCCTCAATAATTTATTCTTACCCCATTTTTATTTAAATTTTCTTGAACAAAATTTTCTTTATTTTCCATTTCTCTTCCATTATTTCCATTAATTTTAGAATTTTCATTTTTATCTTTTTCATTTCCCTGATTATTTACTAATTCATCTCCTTCCCCCAAATTATTATTTATTTGAGGAAATTCTATATGAGAATGTTGTTGTTCTATTAATACTTCATTTTTATCATTAGAAGAAGGAGGGGGTGGTGGGGGAGGGGAATTTAAAGTCTAAAAAATAAAATAATTTTTGGAAGAAAAATTGAAAACATATTTACATTTGAGGGAATAATTGTGGTTGTAAATAAATTTGTATTTAATTGTTCAATTGTTTTAGATGATGGGGGTGGTTTTGTTGAGGGAAGATTAAAAGGTATTCCATTAAATGTTAATATATTTTGTGTTGAAGTTTGTTGTTGTTGGGAAGGCTTTAAAATTAATTTAAAAATGTTTAGTTATTTATTTAAAAAACAATTAATCTTTAAAACCCTCCCAATTTTTCTTTCAAATTTTTGAGTAATCATCCAAATTTAATTAATATTTTAGTTTCTCAGACATTTAGGGGAAAAGGTTTTGTTCTCAAAAAATTTTAATCTCTAAACTAATAAAAAATCCTTTTTGATTAAAAAAATTATCAAAAAGAAACAACAAAAAAAATAAATTTCAACTGCCAACCCTTTCTCCAACAATAATCGACCCATTATTTACTAATTCAGTTGTAGTCGAAGGAATATCAACTAAATGCATTGTAACCCTCTCAAATCCATTATCTAATTCATCACGTATATTAGGCCTTCCAAAATCTTCAATTAAAGTTTTTGTTGTTGTTATTGTTGAAGGAGAAGTAGATAAATCTTTTAAAGTTAAATTAACTAAAATTTTGTATTTAAAGACTTTTCCTTTAAAGTTTTAAACGACGTATTAAATCCTCAAATAATTAATTTAAACAAAAATCAAAATTTAATTAGATTAACTAATCAACCAAAAATAAAATATTTTTCTACCTTCACTTGAGGTACTTGAAGTGATTGTTGTTGTATTTGAGGTAATAATGTTTCTATTTTCATCAGTTATTGTTTGGTTATTAATATTATCATTGGCATTTTTAGCTTCTAAAAATTAATTTTTTTATTTAAAATAAAAAAAATTTTTTAATTTTTTAACCCTCTCTCCCCTCCTTCCATTTCTTTTCCTTACCATTTTTATTATTCCATTCAGTTCCATTAATTAAATTAATTCCTTCAAAATCCTCCCCAACATTTTCAGAATTATTTAATTGTTTATTGTTTGTTTTATTTAATTTTTGTTCTGATAAATTCTGGTTTAATATAAAAGGATTAATATTTTCTTCTTCAAAATGTTTGGGGGTTGTAGGTAATAATTGAATAAAAGGAATTGTTGTTGTTGTAGGTAATTCTTGTTGTTGTTCTTTATTTATTTTTAATGGGTGATATTTTTTATTTAATTTTGTATTATTTTTATTTAAATAATAATGTAATTTATGATGATTATTAAATTGTTGTTGTTGGTGGTTGTGAGGGGGAGGAGGAAGGGAGGGTATTTCTTCTTTAAATTTATTTTCTTTTTCGGCATCATTTGAAGGTGAAACATCTTTGAAAATTATTTAAAATTAAATAAAGGGGGAGTGGGGGGTAAGGATGGCGGTTCCTGGGAAATCTCCGGATATCCGGAACCGGAACCGAAATTTTTATTTTCAAAATTTTCGCCTGCGGCGATGTAAAGATGAGTCCCAGTGAATGATATAAAGGGATTAAGATCGATATGAATGGATTTGGAGAATGAATGGATTCCCCCTCTTCAATCTTTTATTTTCCTTAATTAATAACAAAACTTTTTACCAATAATTTCCATCCCCAAACCAGTAAATACAGGAAATTGAGGTGTATTTATTACATTTGTGGCATTAATTGAATTGTTTAAATGCCTGAAAATGAATTTTTGTCTTAAATTATGAAAATTATTTTAAATATAAAATTTAATTTATTATCCTTCCTTCTTCCATTAACAAACCTCAATTTTGTCTCATTTTTTAATTTTCCAAAATTTCCCCCCAAATTCTCTAAAGTATTATTTTGTTTTTGTTCTTCAATAATTGTTTTATTTTTATTTATTTTTCCTTCTATCAATTCCTCTTCTTCCTCTACATCCCCCAACAATCCTTCAAGTGAAGGTTCAACAAAAGTATTATTATCATTACTAAAATTTGTTGAAATTTCTTCAATTTCTATTTGTGTATCGTTTAAATTTTGAGAAGAATGTTGTCTTTGTAACTAAAAAATAAATGGAGAATTTTAAAATAAAATGTAACTTTAAAAATCTCAAAACAATGGGGAATAGGAAGGGTTGTCAATTCGGAACAGAAACGAATAATTAAGGAAATTTTGGATAGGTTACGAATATCCTAAGACTTTCCAACGCTAAATGAGACAAAATAATTTTATTGTAGTAATAACTAAAGTTTAGATAATAAGATTGTCGGTTAAAAGAAATTCTTTTGGATATCCTTAATCAATTACCAAAATAAAAGAAATTTCATTGTCAGTTAAAAATATTTAAATTTCAAAATTTCAAAAACTTGCATGTTCTGCAGAAGTTTTATATCGTTGAACAGCCTCCAAAGGCGGTCTAAATATAGGGAATGCAACTGGAGGATTTAACTTTTCTGTGGCAATGCCTTGTTTGATAAATGTACACAAAACTATTTTTAAAATTAATGTGTAAATAATTATTTTAAAACAAACATACAAACAAAATAATTAATAAATCCAAATATTAATAAATTCATTTTTGTTGTTAAAAACAAAAAATTAATTAAATATCAAAAATTAATAATAATATCCTCCCATTTTAATATTAAAAAGTTAAAAATCTAAAAATTAAATTATTTTTAAAAAAAATGGTAGCCTTCGTGAAAAACATGAGAATAGGAAAGTTGGGAGAGTTATTGGGAAGTTGCCAGCTTCAGAGAATTGTGTTGGTTTATAAATTATTTAATTATTTTAAATATTTGGAACTAAAGTAAAATATTATAGATGAAAGTCCTAAAGGAATTTTGAAGTTAATTTGTATTTACATATGTATGTACACTAAAACATAGATGCTGAAAAGAATTACTGGATTTATCCAAAATCAAGCAAAAATGAACATTGAAAACTTTCAAGGTAATGCGTGAGGGAATGTTTCCTTTTACTTCACTAATAAAATAAATATTTTTTTAACTTCCATTAATTTTTAACAAAAAAATATTATTTAGCTTCCATAAAATAGTTAAAGGAAATAAAAGAGCTTTTCTTTCTTCTTCCTTCAATGAATGAGTCCCCCCCCCCCATCCCCCCTTCCCCCTTCCCAACTACAATTTTCCCCGTTTCATGTAGTTATTCCTCTTTAAAAATCCACTCGTCTTCTCTTTTATAAATGCTAGGCCAGTTTGTTTGTGTTGTCACAACTAAATCAAGTGTTGCAGAGTAAAGCAAAATCAAAAACAAAAAAATGAACGGGGACTGTGAAAGGGATAAAAAAAGGAAATGAAATATTTTTTTAATAGATTATCTCTAATTTTAAGTAGATTTAACAAAAATTTAACGTGTTTTTAATTAAGAGTAAATAAATAAATTTAAAATTTAATTTTACGTTTACCCGATAATATATTTAACAAATAAGGGTTTTTAATTTAGTTAGGTGGGGATGAAGAGTTGAGATTGGATTTGAAATAGACTTTATCTTCAAGACTTTTTAGCAGTAAATTTTTTAACGGCTAAACAAAAGCATTTTAAGGGTGTAAGCAGACATGGTAATGGACACGGATTTTGGTATCCGTACCCGGATATTTATGGCAGATACAGACGGATATCCGCAGGCATTTTGAACTTATCTGTATCCACATCCATTACCAAGCCTGGGAATAAGTCAGGGCTGGGCGTAATGAAAAAATAAAAAGCGAAATGCGAAACTTCGCGCTAAAAAATGCGAGAATGCGAAAGATGCGAAACGCGAAAGTGCGAAATAAGCCCAGCCCTGGTGTAAATGATGTTCCTTTCACATTAGAAATTATTGTTTGTGAATTTGCTAGTGTTATTAATTAGAGCCCGGTCCACTCCCAATTTTGTAAGTCTCAAAATGTTTTCTTTGATTTAAGGGAAATTTAATTTAATTTTGGGAATTTAAACATGGCCTTATTAAAATCAAAATTAATAAACAAAGGATATTCTTCTCTTAATTATATTTCGATTATAAATTAATCTTCGAAAGTATTTAAAATTGCAGGTTCGTAAAGTGTCGGTTAACAGAAGAAGAAAATAACGGACATAAAAGTGGATAAACAAAAAAGAATATTCTTCATTTATTTATTCACAATTGCTCATTAGTTTTCTCTTATTTAAAAATTATATATTTATTTCATGGAAATCGGAGAGGAGTAGAAAAATATTAAAAATAACTTGAAGTACTTAATTATATACAGGATAATTTTAAGAAGTAAAAATAATTTTTTTTTTTAAAAAAGATTGTAGAGAAAGACTTTTTGTAAAAATAAATAAGGATAAATTAAAAAATATCATGTGTGGTCTTGTAAAAATACAAAAAAAAAAATTAAATTTCTAAAATTCAAGAAAAAAATTAAGGAAAAATTAGGATGTATGAATTATGTAAATTATTTCAATATTTTTCGTAACAAATAATAAACTTGTTAGTTTTATTTTAAAGTAATTTGATAAAACGATTAAGTAAAAATTTTTAGAAAAATCTCAAATAAATTTAACATTTAAAAATAAGCAAGAAAAATCCTTAATTAGAAGAAAAAATTAGAAGACACCCAAAGTTAGGCAATTCTTTGGGTGATAAAGGAAGTCTGCTGTTTTGAGTAAAAAAGGTTCGGAGGTGCAATTTAAGGAGACTCTTAAATATATCGAAAGCTTTAAATAAAAACACAATATCTACAATTAAAATTAAATTGAACCTAGAAAATAATAATTAGCTCTATACTCGTTTTGTATATATTTTTTATAAAAGAACAAGCAAAAGCATTCATATTTTTTAGGTTGTTAATTGTTGTATAGACTAATTATGGAAAGAAATATAGTGAAAAAAAAATTTAGAGGTAAGCTATTATTTTTATGTTTTTCTTTTATTAATTTTCTAATTTTATTAATTTTTGGAGTAAAAAAGTTCTACTATAGTTAAGTAGATAAGCTTGGGGTTATACTAAAGTCCAAATGGATATACTCGGGATTATGTATTATCTCGATTAATTCCCCTGGGGAATTATTTTTTCATCTCTTCCTTGGCATGGGGAATTAATTGAGGGAGGGGAATTATTCGAGTTTTGGCATTTGAACGTGCAGTAGGGTATTTGGGGGTGGGGAATTATTGTTGCAACCCAACTTTTGAATGGGGAATTGAGAGGGGGAGTTATTCGAGGAAGGGGAATTAATCGAGAAAATACGGTATGTATTCATATCTTTTCTAAATCTCATTTTTCACAAAAATGTTACACTGCTTTTAATTTTTAACAAAAAGCGAAATAAATCAATTTTAAGAATTACAAAAATTATTTTGATAAATAAATTCTAACTACAAAAAATGTTAAAATAAAATTAAAAAAAATGTTGCAAAAAATTAAAAATTAACAACAATTTTATATGTAAATAAATTGGATAATAAAAATATTTTTTACAAAAATTAATTTCCAGTCAATTTTTTTAAAACAAAATTTAGTCAATCTAAATTTGGGCAACAAAATAAAAATAATTAAATTAAATGACGCTCTCTAAAACAAAGAAAAAATAATTTGTGAGCGCAAACGGGGGAGTAAAACACAAAAAAATATTCAAAAGTTTGAATAGAAACACAAAATTTTTGGTTAAAGATGTGCAGGTGTTTTGTGTGTTTAAAAGGAGTAAAGAATTTGCATTCTTTTCGCTTTTGATGACCTAGCGAAAGATCGATTAGGTAGTTACAACTACTTTTATTTAATGCAAAATGACCTGCGCGAGAAAAATAAAATGGAAAGAAAAAAATAAAAAAAAATTAAAAAATATTTGTTTAGTAAAATCTCGAGAAAGGTATTAGGAATAAAACTCAAATTTTTGTACTAGCAAGAAGGGAAACAAAGCATAAACTCAGTTTTCTCTCATTTTGACAGAATGCCAAAATTCAGGATTTTATAAAAATTAAAAAAATCTCTATATTTTGTGGAAAAAAAGCTAAAAAATCATTAATTTAGGACAAAAAAATTCCAAAATAACTGAACGAATAGAGGTCATCCATCCATCTGCGTCCTTCAATAAACAAACCAGTCAGTATGACACAGTCTCAACGCCCTTTCCCCATATCTTTACTGTCTTTTCACACTATTAGTTTTACCCTTACATTGGGGGAAATGGGGATAGAAAATATCTATACAGAAATTATTGAATGAATTGACCATTTTAAATCAATACAAGTTTAATGATCATTAAGAGAATTTTTATTAATTTTAAAAGTTAAGATGTTTATTAATTGCTTAAGAATAATCTTTTCTCTTCCAAACATCAATTCTTAATATTTTTAAAATTAAAGACTTGAGGCTAAGTACATATCTCAAGGAATAAGAAAATCTCTGGCTTCGGGATTTAAGCGAACAAACAGAAAAAAAATTCTTAAAAAATTCAAAAATAAAATTTTTTATTAAATTATTTTCTCAAAACATTAAGGAAAGCTTGATGTGGTATTCTAACATTTCCCACATTTTTCATTCTTTCTTTTCCTTCCCTTTGATGTTTTAATTTTTTCCCAAGACGATCAGCCACAAAATTGCCTAAAAACGAGTTTAATGAACTTGTAGAAAAAAGTGAGTTGAACAGAACAGAATAATGGGTACAGCCCAAAACGGCGCGCGGCCATAAAGCCATAACTTGCTGAAAAATGTTTAACCCTTTTCAATTTTTGTTCGAATCTCTCTAGCTCGATGAGAGGAATCATTTGATACTAAATCTACTAGGATTAAGGAATCTTGAAGCAAGTTATGGCTTTGCGCCGATATGGCCGCGCGCCATTTTTGGCGTGTCTCCAGAATAAAACATGGAGTAATTAAGAAAATTCTAAAAAAACGGGGACAAGGCAGAAAAAATTCCCATAAATTTTATAAAAAGCAACTTCAACAATTTATTTTTCAAAAATATTTTATTTACCCTTCAAAACTCCAGCAAAATCTTTTTTCATTGGTTTAATAATTGCTTGTGCCACAGCTTTCCTCGAAGTGCCAAAAGAAACCCTTATTGTAACTTCAATTTGTTGAGAAGGAATTTCATTTTTTAATTTATTAATCATTTGATTAGCTCGTTTTCTTGCAATTACACTTGGACAGATTAACGATAATTCTTCTATCTGTTTGTCATTTAAATAAATACAAATCTTCTCTAATTTACATTCTCTATAACCTGAAAATTAATTTTTTAAGGAAATTTTAAAGGAAATTTTTAATAAATTTATTTTTAAAAAAGCTTTCTTTTAATTAGTTATACTAATAAAAATAAACTAAAAAGTTTTTTAATAAAGAATTCGAACAAACGACTTATCAAACTGACAAGGGAACCTTCCGAACTGTGACCAAAAAATTTTTGGAAAAAATTATACCATCGTGTAGAGCATGGTCGATAGTCTACTCCCATCGTTGGCTTTTCTTCCCCTGACCCCATTTCGAAAAATTATAGGGCTTCAAGGTTTTAAACTTTTGGTCTAAAAATTACAAACGGAACCAAAGGGAACGGAAAATTAAAAAAATCAAAAAATAAAATTCAGTATTTCGAAATGGGGGTTTTTTAAAATTTCTTTTAGTTAAGATTTTTTTTAATTTTTTAAAAATAAATATTAAATTATAAAATCCTTCCTTCCTCTTCCTTACCATCATCTTTCATATCAAAAGAAGCATAACCACTTGTTAGTCTTTTTAAATCATCAAAAAAGTCAACAATAATATCCAATAAAGGTAACCAAAAATTTTAAAAATATTTTTAAAAAATAATTTTATTTTCCAAAAAAACCTCCATTTAAGTAACATTTTTGTTTCGTCGATATACATCGTCTCTATATTTTCTCCTCTAGCATTTTCACATAAAGAATTAATTAATTGAAAATATTCGGCTGGAGTAACGATTGAAACTAGGGATACTGGCTCGTGATAACTAGAAATTTTTTTTTGAATTTTGAGTTAAATTTCTCTTAAAAAATTAAAAAAGTACCAAACAATATCTGTTGGACAACTAGGAAAAGATGAAGGTTTTGAAATTATAATTTGCTCTTTCCCTCCATAACGTTTTTGCCTAATTGATTCACTATTAACAATATCTGAAATTTTTAGAAAAATATTTTTTAAATAAAACTTTGTCAATTTTAAAATCAAAAAATAAGTTAAAAATAAAAAAGAAAAATTCTCGTCTATTTCTTGGTTATTTAAAAAAAGAAATTAAAATTCAAAATAAACCTGCCAAGTATTCAACTGTTGGAGAAGTAAAAACAGCCAATTCTCCATATTCTTTTTCTAAAATAAAACAGAAATTAAATATAAATAAACAAAGAAACCTAAACGTTGGCCAAATATTTCCATATGTAAATTTCCCAAAAATAAGAAAATTAAAATTAAATAAAATTTATTTACCAATAAAGCCAACTCGCCATCCCTTAATAATTAAAAATTAATTTTTAATTAAAGAATTACAAGTGATAAATTTTGAAAAATCTTTTTTTTTGACAGATAAATTTAATAAAAAATTTTTATAAATATTCTATAAAAATTTTGCATTATACAAAAATATAATTTTTCACAAATATTAATTTAAAGATCCTACTAAAAATTTTTAAACTTTTTTAAAAACTTGCCTGTCCAAAAATAGCACTAGAATCAGTCTCAATTTCAACAGAAGAGTCATTTAAACAAAGATTTTCAACAGCTTTCTAAAATATTTTTTTTCTAAATTTATTCAAAAACCAAACATTTAAACGTTCAAATTCTGAAGACTCCGTTGGAAAAAGCCCAGCATAAACTGTTGGTTTTATTTTATTAATTGACATAAAAGGCTGTAGATCCATTTTATTTCCAGCTTCAAATATAGTGTCTCCGACAATAATATCTTTTGGTGATTTAATTCCACAATACATATAACCAACTTGGCCTGTAGTTAATGACTAAAATGTCGGTAAAAAATTTCACATAAAAATTTAAAAAGAATTAATGTGAGAAATTTGCAATAAAATTTTTCGATGAAAAATATTTTTGTGATTAGATTTCTATCCTAATTATTTCGAGTTGATTTACTAAATTAACTTGAAATAATTAGGACAGAAATTTAATAAAAACAATTAAAAATAAATTTAAAATAACCTCACATGGGACCATCTCTGGATGTAAAAAACCAACTTGTCTAACATTATATATACGTTCTTTGTCATTAAAAAATTGAACTGACATTCCACGTTTTAAATGTCCATGTTTTATATATATATATAAAAGTATTGGTAAAATTTAATCAAAAATTTAGAAGTCTTTACAGAGTTGAGATAATGGGCTGAAAGCTTTACATGTCCGGGGTCAAATTTTATGCCGCATATGGGAAAAATACGGACGGAAAATTTTAGGAACCCCTTGGTACCTAAATAATAGAGGTACCGGGGATATCTCCGGAATGGGTACAGATACGCGTGTCGGACTAACGGGAGGGCACTTAAGCATCAATAGACAATGTCGATTGCAAAAAACCCGAAGTCGAAATTCGAATTTCAAGGGTACTTATGCGTGAGCAAAGAATCAGACTTTTCCAGTGAATTGTCGGGTGTGTCGGTATTTAAAATTCGAGTTTTTCGAAAATAACTCGAAAACGGATAAAGATACCGAAAAACTTCTGCTGGGAGGCGATTGAAGCAGAACGAGGAGATATGGGTAGGAAAAATTTCAAAGTTAAAATTCGAACTTTAGGGGTACTTATTGGGGGGCAAAAATTTCTGTAAGAGAACGGTCTTACCGATAATTGTCGGATTTCTCTAAATTGAGGAAAGCCAGGAGGCAAATCTCATAGGTGAGAGAGAAATTTTGATGGATGGGAGGAATTTCGAGTGAAAATAGTGGGATTTCGAAACTTAAGCAAGTTTCGAGTTGAGGGAGGGATGAAATAGGGGAAGTTGAGGGGGAATTCGAAATTAGGGATCCGAGATTTCGGGATTTTTAGGGATTTTAGAATATGGTCGAATGAGTAGTCATTCGAAAGCGGATAATGAGGGGAGTTGAATGGGATATATGGTAAAGCCGAAAGTCGAAGTTCGGAGTTCGAACTTCGAAATCCGGTTTTTTCGGGATTTGTGGATATGGGTGAGTGAGTATTCGTTCAAGAGCAGGGAGTGAGGGGAGTCTAAAGGGATAAGGGATAAGTATGAAAGTCGAAGTTCGGAGTTCGAACTTCGAAATCCGGGTTTTTCGGGGCTGGGGATATGGGCAAGAGGGTAGTCATTCAAGAGCTGGGACTGAGGGGAGTCTAATGGGATAAAGGATTAAGCCTAAAGTCGAAGTTCGGAGTTCGAACTTCGAAATCCGGGATTTTCGGGATTGGGATATATGGGTGTGTGGGTATTTGTTCAAGAGGGGATAATCAGGGGAGCTTAGTGGGATAAAGGAGAAATTCGAAAGTCGAAGTTCGGAGTTCGAACTTCGAAATCCGGTATTTTCGGGGGTTGGGGATATGGGCAAGAGGGTAGTCATTCAAGAGGGGATGTTCAGGGGAGTTTAATGGGATAAAGGATAATGTCGAAAGTCGAAGTTCGGAGTTCGAACTTCGAAATCCGGTATTTTAGGGGGTTGCGGATATAGGCAAGTGGGTAGTCATTCAAGAGGGGATGTTCAGGGGAGTCTAATGGGATATAGGATAAAGTCGAAATTCGAAGTTCCGAGTACGAACATCGAAATCCGTGATTTTCGGGATTGGGAAGTGTGGTCGAATGAGTACTCATTCAAGAGGGGATGATCAGGGGAGTCAAATGGGATAAAGGATAATGTCGAAATTCGAGGTTCCGAGTACGAACTTCGAAATTCGGTATCTTCGGGATTTGAGATTAACGTGGATATGGTGAATGAGTACTCATTCAAGAGGGGATGTTCAGGGGAGTCTAATGGGATATAGGATAAAGTCGAAGTTCGGAGTTCGAACTACGAAATCCGGGATTTTCGGGATTTGAGATTAAAGTGGATATCGGTGAATGAGTAGTCATTCAAGAGGGGATAATGAGGGGCTCCGAAAAAGGTATAATATGTCGGGGGTCCGGTTGAGTCTGAAAAAGTTATGGCCAATGTTCGCAAATGTCGCGAAACTTTTTTGGACTATAATTTTTTTGAAAATTTTTATAGAATTTTTCTGACACCGGATATGGATTCAACGGGTGACAGAGTACCATATAGGATATTTTTGGGTCAAAATTGGAAAATTTTTGACCCTTCGAATTTTTCAAAAGGGGTACCCCTTTTGGGGGATTTGTGGGATTTTTTAGGGGATCATAACTTTTTGTGGGATTTATGGAATTGGATGGGGTTTGCTTTACAAAATAGAATAAAAAATTAGAAATTTTTTGAGCCCAAAAAATTTCGAAAAAAGTCGAAACGGGAGGTGTAGGGGTCAAATTTCGAAAAACCCTAAATTTTTTATTTTTTCGAAATTTTTTCGGGTTTTTTGTCGGCGGTACACGCCGAAGCCATTTTTCTTGGATAAAGCAAATTTTTCTGCATCTGATAAGATTTTAAAATCTTTACAAAAGGTATATTTGGGCGAAATATGATTTTTTAAATATTTCGCAAATGTCGCGAAACTTTTTTGGGCTATAACTTTTTTGCAAATTTTTTAAAAATTTTTCTGACACCTGATTTGGATTCAGCGGGTGTAAGAGTACCATATAGGATATTTTTGGGTCAAAATTTGAAAATTTTTGACCCCTCGAATTTTTCAAAAGGGGTACCCCTTTTGTGGGATATGAGGGATTTTTAAATTTGGAATAACTTTTTATTGGATTTCCGGAATGGAATGGGGTTTGATTTATAAAATAGAGTAAAAAATTAGAAATTTTTTGAGCCCAAAAAATTTCGAAAAAATTCGAAATTGGAGGTGTAGGGGTCTAATTTCGAAAAACCCAAAATTTTTCGGTTTTTCGAAATTTTTTCGGGATTTTTGCCGGCGGTTCGGACCGAAGTAATTTTTCCTGGATAAAGCAGATTTTTCTGCACCTGAAAAGATTTTAAAATCTTTAAAAAAGGAATACTTTAGGTGAGATATGATTTTTTGAAAATTTTAGTGAATTTTTCAGGCAGAAATTTCCGGCCAAAAAATTTTAATTTTAAAAATCAAAAAAGATATGGCAAATGAGATATCATTCGAAAGCTCTTATTGAGCTGGGTATAAAAATATTTTTTTCAAAATTTTTCGGTACATTTTGACGAATGTACAGAGCTTCGAAAATTTGTGGGGCTGAGTACAGTACCCGGAGAATGATGGGAGGGAGAGAGGAAAAATGATTGACAGGTCAAATGTAAGGAAGAGAGGAGAAATTTTTCTCCGTCTCTGACTATGGGGGGCAAACCGTAGAAGAACTTAGGGGTGAATTTTGTATATTGGGGGAAATTTAATGGGGGGATAAGCTGGATCCTGTTATGGATCCGAAGCAGAGATGCTTTGTGAAGCAGTTTCTGCTTCGAAATTTTGTTTTTCTTGAAAGGATGAGTCCAATCGAGGAGAAGCCGAGGGCCGAAGGCCCGAAGTGACTCTAATTGAAAGGGTGAATCCAATCGAGAGGAAGACGAGGGCCGAAGGCCCGACGTGACTCTAAGTGGAAGGATGAGTCCGAATAAAGGAAAGACGGGTCTATGTGGAAGGATGAGTCCAAAGTGACTCTAAGTGAAAGGATGAGTCCGAATAAAAGAAAGACAAGGGTCTATGTGGAAGGATGAGTCCGAAGTGACTCTAAGTGAAAGGATGAGTCCGAATAAAAGGAAGACAAGGGTCTATATGGAAGGATGAGTCCGAAGTGACTCTAAGTGAAAGGATGAGTCCGAAGTGATTCTAAGTGAAAGGATGAGTCCGAATAAAAGAAAGACAAGGGTCTATGTGGAAGGATGAGTCCGAAGTGACTCTAAGTGAAAGGATGAGTCCGAATAAAAGAAAGACAAGGGTCTATATGGAAGGATGAGTCCGAAGTGACTCTAAGTGAAAGGATGAGTCCGAAGTGACTCTAAGTGAAAGGGCGAGGGCCGAAGGCCCGAGCTGACACCCATCTAAAAGAGAGGGCGAGGGCCGAAGGCCCGAGCTGACACCCATCTAAAAGAGAGGGCGAGGGCCGAAGGCCCGAGCTGACACCCATCTAAAAGAGAGGGCGAGGCCGAAGGCCCGAGCTGACACCCATCTAAAAGGGAGGGCGAGGGCCGAAGGCCCGAGCTGACACCCATCTAAAAGGGAAGGCGAGGGCCGAAGGCCCGAGCTGACACACATCTAAAAGAGTGGTCGAGGGCCGAAGGCCCGAGCTGACATCCATCTAAAAGAGAGGGCGAGGGCCGAAGTCCCGAGCTGACACTTATATAAAAAAGAGGGCGAGGGCCGAAGGCCCGAGCTGACACCCATCTAAAAGGGAGGGCGAGGGCCGAAGGCCCGAACTGACACACATCTAAAAGGAAGGGCGAGGGCCGAAGGCCCGAGCTGACACCCATCTAAAAGGGAGGGCGAGGGCCGAAGGCCCGAGCTGACACCCATCTAAAAGGTAGGGCGAGGGCCGAAGGCCCGAGCTGACACCCATCTAAAAGAGAGGGCGAGGGCCGAAGGCCCGAGCTGACACCCATCTAAAAGGGAGGGCGAGGGCCGAAGGCCCGAGCTGACACCCATCTAAAAGGGAAGGCGAGGGCCGAAGGCCCGAAGTGATTCTAATTGAAAGGATGAGTCCAATCGCGAGGAAGACGAGGGCCGAAGGCCCGAAGTGACTCTAAGTGGAAGGATGAGTCCAATCGAGGGAAAATTAGGGGAAGACGAGGACCGAAGGCCCGAAGTGACTCTAAATGGATGGATGAGTCCCAACTGAAGGCTAATCTTTTGTTCCAGGCAAAAAAAATCGCTAGCGGCGCGCGAAGCGCGCCCCCAAAGCCGTTAGGCTTTCCAACGGGCAGAGCAAAATTTAAAACTAAAGTGTCGTAACCAAATGCTCCCAGCTATCCGCCGCCATCAGTGGTAAACCCATAGCTAGTTTAATACATTATATAAAAGTTTTGGCAGAAAGTGTCGGAAAAATTAAAGCTCTTTACTGAGTTGAGATAATGGGCTGAAAGTTTTACATGTCCGGGGTCAAATTTTATGCCGCATCTGGGAAAAATACGGACGGAAGATTTTGGAACCCCCTTGGTACCTAAATAATATAGGTGCCGGGGCTATCTCCGGAATGGGTGGGGTTAGCGGAAAATTTCTGCTGGGAGGGCACTGAAGCATCAATAGACGATGTCGAATGCAAAAAACTCGAGATCGAAATTCGAATTTGAAGGGTACTTATGCTTGACACAAAATTCAGACATTTCCTGTGAATTGTCGGGTCTGTCGGGATTTAAAATTCACGTTTTTTCAAAATAACTCGAAAACGGATAAAGATAGCGGAAAACTTCTGCTGGTAGGATTTTAAGTTGGGATATGTAGATATAGGTAGGAAAAATTTCAAAGTCGAAAGTCAAACCCGAAAGTCGATATGCCTCTATAAAAATTTTGGTAAGAAAACTGTCCGACCGATAACTGTCGGATTTCTCTAAATTGAGGAAATCCTGGGGGCAAATCTCATAGGTAAGAGAGAAATTTTGATGGGTTAGTGAAATTTCGGGTTAAATCACTGGGATTTCGAAAGTGAAGCAAGTTTTGAGTTGAGGGAGGGTTGAAGAAGGGGAAGTTGAGGGGGAATTCGAAATTGGATCCGGGATTTCGGGATTTTTAGGGATTTTGGAATATGGTCGAATGAGGAGTCATTCGAAAGCGGATAATGAGGGGAGTTGAATGGGATATATTGTAAAGCAGAAAGTCGAAGTTCGGAGTTCGAACTTCGAAATCCGGGTTTTTCGGGTTTGGGGGATATGGGTGAGTGGGTAGTCATTCAAGAGCTGGAACTGAGGGGAGTCTAATGGGATAAAGGATAAGGATTAAAGTCGAATTTCAAAGTCGAACTTCGAAATCCGGTATTTTCGGGATTTGTGGATATGGTCGAATGAGTACTCATTCGAGAGGGGATAATGAGGGGAGATCAAAAGAATAAAGGATAATGTCGAAAGTCGAAGTTCGGAGTTCGAACTTCGAAATCCGGGTTTTTCGGGGTTGGGGGATATGGGTGAGTGGGTAGTCATTCAAGAGCTGGAACTGAGGGGAGTCTAATGGGATAAGGGATCATGGCTAAAGTCTAAGTTCGAAGTCGAACTTCGAAATCCTGGATTTTCAGGGGTTGGGGATATGGGCATGTGAGTAGTCATTCAAGAGGGGATGATCAGGGGAGTCTAATGGGATAAGGGATAATGTCGAAATTCGAAGTTCGGAGTTCGAACTTCGAAATCCGTATTTTCGGGGTTTGGGGATATTCGCAATTGGGTAGTCATTCAGGAGGGGATTATCAGGAAAGTCTAATGGGATAAAATATAAAGTCGAAATTCGAAGTTTCGAGTTCGAACTTCAAATCCGGGATTTTCGGGATTTGAGATTGAAGTGGATATGGATGAATGAGTACTCATTCAAGAGGGGATAATGAGTGGAGTTGAATGTGATAAAGGATAAAGCCGAAAAGTCGAAGTTCGGAGTTCGAACTTCGAAATCCGTGATTTTTGGGATTTGAGATTGAAGTGGATATCAGTGAATGAGTAGTCATTCAAGAGGGGATAATGAGGGGCTCCGAAATAGGTATAATATGTTGGGGGTCCACTTGAGTCTCAAAAAGTTATGGCCAATGTTCGCAAATGTCGCGAAACTTCATGAGACTAACTTCCTGGGGAAATTTTTAAAAATTTTTCTGACGCCGGATTCGTACTCAGCGCATGTCAGAGTACTATATAGGTCGTTTTTTTAGGTCAAAATTTGAAAATTTTGTCCCACCTCCTATTTTTAAAGGGGTACCCCTTTATGGGGGATTTTCGGGATTTTTAAATCGCCATAACTTTTTGTGGGATGGCTGTATTGGGATGAGGTTTGCATTAAAAAATAGAGCAAAAAATTAGAAATTTTTTAGCCCAAAAAATTTCGAAAAAAGTCGAAACTTGGGGTATAGGGGTCGAATTTCGAAAAACCCAAAATTTTTCTGTTTTTTAAAAAATTTTCAGGATTTTTGCATTTGTTTCGGGCCGAATATATTTTTCCTGAATTGAGCAGATTTTGCTGCATCGGATAGAATTTAAAAATTTTCAAAAAAGGCTAACTTTAAGCAAGTTATGATTTTTTGAAAATTTTAAAGATTTTTTTCGGCCGAATTTTCCCGGAAAAAATTATAATTTCAAAAATCAAGATAGATATGTCAAATGATATATCATTCGAAAGCTCTTATAGAGATGACTTTAAAAATATTTTTTTCAATTTTTTTTTGGTACATTTTAACGAACATACAGAGGTTCGAAAATTTGTGGGGTGGAGTACCGTACCCAGAGAATGATGGGAGTGAGGGAGAAAAAATCATTGACAGGTGAAATGTTTGGAAGAGAAGCAAAATTATTCTGCGTCTCTGACCATACGGGGCAAACCGTAGAAGAGTTTAAAGGTGAATTTTGTATATAGGGAAAAATTTTGTTGTGGGATAAGCTGGATCCTGTTATGGATCCGAAGCAGAAGCATGCTTCTGCTTCATATTTTTGCTTCAAGTTTTGAAATTTATAGCATGAAGCAAATTTGCTAAATGTTTTGAAGTTTATATTCTTGAAGCAGATTTGCTTTTAGTAACTTCCTGGGGAAATTTTTAAAAATTTTTCTGACGCCGGATTCGTACTCAGCGCATGTCAGAGTACTATATAGGTCGTTTTTTTAGGTCAAAATTTGAAAATTTTGTCCCACCTCCTATTTTTAAAGGGGTACCCCTTTATGGGGGATTTTCGGGATTTTTAAATCGCCATAACTTTTTGTGGGATGGCTGTATTGGGATGAGGTTTGCATTAAAAAATAGAGCAAAAAATTAGAAATTTTTTAGCCCAAAAAATTTCGAAAAAAGTCGAAACTTGGGGTATAGGGGTCGAATTTCGAAAAACCCAAAATTTTTCTGTTTTTTAAAAAATTTTCAGGATTTTTGCATTTGTTTCGGGCCGAATATATTTTTCCTGAATTGAGCAGATTTTGCTGCATCGGATAGAATTTAAAAATTTTCAAAAAAGGCTAACTTTAAGCAAGTTATGATTTTTTGAAAATTTTAAAGATTTTTTTCGGCCGAATTTTCCCGGAAAAAATTATAATTTCAAAAATCAAGATAGATATGTCAAATGATATATCATTCGAAAGCTCTTATAGAGATGACTTTAAAAATATTTTTTTCAATTTTTTTTGGTACATTTTAACGAACATACAGAGGTTCGAAAATTTGTGGGGTGGAGTACCGTACCCAGAGAATGATGGGAGTGAGGGAGAAAAAATCATTGACAGGTGAAATGTTTGGAAGAGAAGCAAAATTATTCTGCGTCTCTGACCATACGGGGCAAACCGTAGAAGAGTTTAAAGGTGAATTTTGTATATATGGAAAAATTTTGTTGTGGGATAAGCTGGATCCTGTTATGGATCCGAAGCAGAAGCATGCTTCTGCTTCATATTTTTGCTTCAAGTTTTGAAATTTATAGCATGAAGCAAATTTGCTAAATGTTTTGAAGTTTATATTCTTGAAGCAGATTTGCTTTTAGTTTGAATTTTTGAAACTTGAAGCAAATTTGCTTCCGTTTTTGAAATTTGTGAAACTTGAGCAAATTTGCTTCAAGTCTTTAATTTTTGATTTTAGAAGCAATTTTGCTTCAGCTTTTAAAATTTTGATTTGTGAGTGGATTTTATTGGAATAGGGTCGTTATAGGAAACTTGATCGTTATAGGAATAGGATCATGTTACGAGCCCAGAACCCAGCGACCTTTGACGACCCGCGAGGCGCGTGCCGCAAAACCCCGCGCGTAGCGCGGGGTTTTGCACAAGCGCCTCGCCTACGCTCCATAGGTTTAGATTGACCATTTTAAAAAAAAGGAGTCGCGAGGGCCGAAGGCCCGAGCTGACACCTATCTAAAAGGGAGAACGAGGGCCGAAGGCCCGAGCTCGGCCGAAGGCCCGAGCTGACACCCATCTAAAAGGAAGGGCGAGGGCCGAAGGCCCGAGCTAACACCCATCTAAAAGGAAGGGCGAGGGCCGAAGGCCCGAGCTAACACCCATCTAATAGGGAGGGCGAGGGCCGAAGGCCCGAGCTAACACCCATCTAAAAGAAAGGGCGAGGGCCGAAGGCCCGAGCTAACACCCATCTAATAGGGAGGGCGAGGGCCGAAGGCCCGAGCTGACACCCATTTAAAAGGAAGGGCGAGGGCCGAAGGCCCGAGCTGACATCCATCTAAAAAAGAGGGCGAGGGCCGAAGGCCCGAGCTGACACCCATCTAAAAGGGAGGGCGAGGGCCGAAGGCCCGAGCATTTTTTTTATTTTAGAAGCAATTTTGCTTCAGCTTTTAAAATTTTGATTTGTGAGTGGATTTTATTGGAATAGGTTCGTTATAGGAAACTTGATCGTTATAGGAATAGGATCATGTTACGAGCCCAGAACCCAGCGACCTTTGACGACCCGCGAGGCGCGTGCCGCAAAACCCCGCGCGAAGCGCGGGGTTTTGCACAAGCGCCTTGCCTACGCTCCATAGGTTTAGATTTACCATATTAAAAAAAAGGAGTCGCGAGGGCCGAAGGCCCGAGCTGACACCCATCTAAAAGGGAGGGCGAGGGCCGAAGGCCCGTAGCAGACACACATCTAAATGGAAGGGAGAGGGCGAGGGCCGAAGGCCCGAGCTGACACACATCTAAAAGTGAGGGCGAGGGTTGAAGGATGAGTCTAAGTGGAAGGATGAGTCCAATCGAGGGGAAGACGAGGGCCGAAGGCCCGAAGGAACACATATTAAAAGGAACGGCGAGGGCCGAAGGCCCGAGCTGACACCCATCTAAAAGGGAGGGCGATGGTAGAAGGCCCGAAGTAACTCTAAGTGGAATCTAAGTGGAAGGATGAGTCCAATCTAAGGGAACATGAGGGCCGAAGGCCCGAAGTGACTCTAAGTGGAATCTAATGAAGGATGAGTCCAATCTAAGGGAACATGAGGGCCGAAGGCCCGAAGTGACTCTAAGTGGAAGGATGAGTCCAAATGGGGGGAAGACGAGGGCCGAAGTCCCGAAGTGACTCTATTTGGAAGGATGAGTCTCAAATGAAGGCTAATCTTTTGTTCCAGGCATAAAAAATCGCTAGCGGCGCGCGAAGCGCGCCCCCAAAGCCGTTAGGCTTTCCAACGGGCAGAGTCAAATTCAAACCCAAAGCAAAATTTAACCGCCATAGTATTGTAATAGGCACCCCAGTGGGGGCCGAAGGCCCGAGCTGACACCCATCTAAAAGAAAGGGCGAGGGCCGAAGGCCCGAGCTGACACCCATCTAAAAGGAAGGGCGAGGGCCGAAGGCCCGAGCTGACACCCATCTAAAAGGGAGGGTGAGGGCCGAAGGCCCGAGCTGACACCCATCTAAAAGGAAGGGCGAGGGCCGAAGGCCCGAGCTGACACCCATCTAAAAGGGAGGGCCGAAGGGTGGAAGGATGAGTCTAAGTGGAAGGATGAATCCAATTGGGAGGAAGACGAGGGCCGAAGGCCCGAAGTGACTCTAAGTGGAAGGATGAGTCTAAGTGGAAGGATGAATCCAATTGGGAGGAAGACGAGGGCCGAAGGCCCGAAGTGACTCTAAGTGGAAGATGAGTCCAAATGAGGGGAAGACGAGGGCCGAAGTCCCGAAGTGACTCTAAATGGATGGATGAGTCCCAACTGAAGGCTAATCTTTTGTTCCAGGCATAAAAAATCGCTAGCGGCGCGCGAAGCGCGCCCCCAAAGCCGTTAGGCTTTCCAAGGGGCAGAAGTTTCGTAACCTAAAGAACCCCCCGATGTATTTTACTGCCACAGTATCGTAATAGGCACCCCAGTGGCCAAACCCATCGCTAGTTAACAACTAAAAGTAAAACGACTCCGCAACGATGATCAAACCTAAAATGTAAAAGGAAAAATGCTTAAAAAATTTTTTTAATAAAAATAAATTCTCATGCCTAATTCTTATTCATAAGTTAATAGAAAATTACAACCAAAAAGAGTAAATTAAAAATTTATTTTAACCAAAATAGAACTTTTTTGAAACATTTCACCAAAAAAATGAAAATTTACAGCGCCGGTTATTAGGGTTGGGGTTTCCAAGTCGGGCCGACGTTCGAGTCTTTTTTTCGCGCTCATTTTTATCTGGCCGGCCCGACCTAGTCTTTTTCGGGCCAAAATTCAATGCCCGACTCGATCTTTCGGACCGGGTCGGATCGGGCCCCCAACCCTATCGGTTATATAAAAGATTCCCAATTAAATTAAAAATCAAAAATAAGATACCAAGAATCAAAGATGTGTGCCTGAAAAGATTTTTCTTCCTTCATTTCAAGATTAGGCGGAGGAATTCTTTCAATAATTGCATCCAAAATTGAAGGGACATTTAATCCCGTTTTTGCAGACACTTTAAGTATTTCCTCTTTTTTAAAATCAAAAAGTGTTTGCATTTGTTTTTCAATTCTATCAATATCCACCAATGCCATATCAATTTTATTTATTATTGGAATTATTGACAATTCGGCTTGGAAGGCATCCCAAAAATTAAAAATTGTTTGAGCTTGTATTCCCTTAAAAAATAAAAACATAAAAATGTGATAAAACTAAACTTGATTTGCAGCTACAAGAAGAATAGCACCACCACAGGCAACTAAAGAACGCTTGACTTCAAAACTGAAATAAAATTAAGAAAATTTGTGACTCAAAATAGGTTATGAATCTAAAATATTTAACAAGAAAAATTTACTTAAAATCAACATGGCCAGGAGTATCAATTAAATTCAGCATCATTCCTTTATAAAACATAGTACAAGTTTGGGCTTTAACCTAAAAAAAGTGCAAGGTCTCTAAAAAATTCCCTAGTAAATTAAGAAAAACAAACAGTACAGTAATTCCTCGTTCTTTTTCGACCTCCAATTTATCAAGATATCTTTGTTCCGAATCAGATGGAATGACGTTTGTTAATTGTAATAATCGATCAGAAAGTGTACTTTTGCCTAAAAAAATTTTTAGAGCGATTTAGTTACATTTTAATTTCCTTCGAAGGTCTGTTAATTATGAATATTTGATAAGGAAAAATGGGAACGATGCTAATCTTTACCCTTACATGAAGCCAAAATTTAAATAGAAGTCTTCATTTTATAAAAATTTACCGTGATCAATATGTGCAATTATTGCAAAGTTTCGAATTTTATCTAAAATATTATTAAAAATTTATAAAAAAATTGGTAATAGTGTCGTTTCCAGGCCCCATTTTTTCCTCCCCAATTTTTTACCCTATGTTTGTACGGAATGGTAAAATTTTCCCTTTTCTTCCATCAAATTTGCCTTTCCATATTTTGCCTAAAAACAATCAAAAAGCTTGTTGTTTCTCTCAACGCCCCCAATCATCCATACATCTTTCTTTGATGGTTGTCTGCCTCTTTCATATTTTCGTCTCACAACAACAGTCTTCCATTTTTATTAATTGGGAAAATGATTCTTCTCATTACTCTAATACTTTTTTTAATATCACAAATTAATCTTTTTGATTGTTTTTAGGCAAAATATGGAAAGGCAAATTTGATGAAAGAAAGGGGAAAATTTGACCATTCCGTACAAACATAGGGTAAAAAATTGGGGAGAAAAAATGGGGCCTGGAAACGACACTATTACCAAAAAATTTAAAAAATAAACAAACCTGGTGTATATTTATTTAATGATTTAAGTAATACATTTTCTGTAAATTTTTCAATTTTTGTTTCAGTTGAAAATAATCTATGTTGTTGTTGTAGAAATATAAATTTTGAAAATTTTCTTGGAACCAATGCATAATGAACTTGAAAGTTCGGCATAATATAATGAAGAAATTAAATATTATCACATTAATAAGAAAACAGGCCTAAAGTCAATTAAAAATTTTTTTTGGTGAATTGTCTGATGGTGAATTGTCCAGTTTATTGAAAGAGACAAAAAGAGGCTCATTCCCTTCTTCTCTCTTCCTTATACTCAAACATCCTATAGACCGAAATTTTAAGTGGCCATAACTCGAATTAGTCGTTTCACAAGCAACGTACATCGATTCGTAATATTTAGGAAATCGAGATTCTTTATTTAAAAGTCGGAATTCGGCAGTTACTGTAAAACATATCCATTTGTTTTACTTAAATTTGGGATGAAATTAAAATCAGCGACAGAAATTTTGTTAAAAACTTGATGAGACCGCAATTATGTAAATATTTCGAGTATCCTATTAGAAATTACATAACAATAAGAATCGAGAATCATAATTGTCCGAACAATTTATGTATACATTTTTCCATTCTTAATTTGGCAAACAAAACTACAATTTAATTTAGGATTTTTTAGAGAAACCCAAAAATTTTTAAAAAATATTAAAAATTTAAATGAAATAAAAATTCTAAATTGTTGAGAAATTATTTTAATGTCGCAACAGCAACAACAACATCCGCAAGGTCTAGAAAATAATTTTTTTAAAGAATTTTTAAAAACTTTCTAGTATTTGGTTCGGGTAGTAATTATAATCCATCTTTAATTCACCCCCAACAACTAAATCCTGCTGTTGTACAAAATCATCATTTTGATCTTCAATTACAACAAATTTCTAATGCTTCTATGCATATGGATGTTTGTTTATATTTTTTGGGGGTTTTTAAAAATTGTTTTTTAAGTTTGCCCGAAGGCAGCAATATTACCCACAAATTAATTCTGTCCCTCATGAAATGTCTTCTCTTATTGGAGATGTTCAATCAATAGCCAAAGTTTTCTTTTTCTCTCAAAAATATTTTTATTTTTCCTTTTATAAAGACTCAAATGTTTCCACCAAATATCCAGCCTTCCACAGAGGTAATTAGAACTCCCCAAACATTCGGGACAATCCTTCAATCACCCCCTGCCCCCCACCAACAATTATTATTTCCCCAACAATCTACTTCAAACAACAATTACATGCCCGATTTGGCTTCTTCTCTAGCTGCACATCAACAATATTTGTTGTTAGCACAACAGCAACAATATTTGGAGCAACAAAAACAACAGATTCACTGTCAACAGCAACGTCAACAAATTGCTTCTTCCTCAATTGTTTTTATTTTAAATATTTTTTTTGTTATTTAAATCCAAAAATAGTGATCCCGTAAATGCTCGTATAATTACCCTCTCCCAATTAATTACCCCATTTAATAATTACCCCCTCTTGTTCCTACACAAGTTTTAAAAAATATTGAAAAAATCATTGATTTTCATTTTTAATTATTGAAACATTATAAGAATCAATATCAAAAAATAAATCGATTTCCTCCTCGATCTATTGAGATATACCCCAAATTTAGCACTTCCTCTCGATTAAAATATTTTCCACATGGACATTTTTTTCATATTTTCCTCTCATTGGAAATTTATTAAAAACGGAAAAATAAAAATTAAAAAAAATATTTAAGGCCTCAACATCTACTTCAATCCCTTATGTCCATCAAAACTATCCCCAACAACAACCCCAAACCTCCCAACAACCCATTTTTCCTCTAAAAGTTTCAAATCAAAATTTAGCCAGTTCTTCTTTTGAACATAAAGAAAAGCCTCAATTAATTCAAAAAATGAAATCACCCGAAAATCCTAAAATATTGGCAGAAAAAGAATTGGAATTACAAGCTAAACGAAAAGCACAAGAAAATGCTAAACAAAGGTTTTTAGAAGAAAAAATTCCAAAAAAATTCAAAAAAAAATTTTTTTTCAGTCAATTAGTGCAAGAAGATTTAGATAGAAGACAGTTAAGTGCTAGAGAACGAACTCAAGGTATACAAGAGAAATTGCAAAGTATTCCAGATCCAATACATTTGGCCGGTTGCCATACTTTATCGAAAGGTTTTTTTATAAAAATTTTTGAAAAAAATTTTTCTTTTTTTCAGTCAACAATTTTATTCCTTTCCCGTCAGAAACAATTTCTTCAACAGCTTTATCTTGTTTTGATCAGCATCAGGCACAAATGGTTCTTTCAAATAGAGACCCTTTATTAGCTGATTATTTGGCAACTTTACTTTCTGATTCAACTGATAATTTACGTGAAATGTGAGTTTGGGTTTTGTTTCCGAAAATTTTTCTCTTAAAAATTTAAGCTAATCAGACAAAAATTAAATGAAATCAAGTAAAATATATAAAATTTTTTTCTGGCAAAATCTGAAAGAGAAAATTTTTGCAGGAAAATAAAATATTGGACACAAAATTAAATATTTTTTTCGAATTTTTTTTTAAAAATTTTAGAGAATTAAAAAAGATGGATGATGAAGCAAATGATCAATTAATTGGAATTTCCCCACTTCCTCCACTTGTAGAAGCTATTCAATTAATTAGCCAATTTGCTTTTAGTGTTGAACCCGAACCTTTTGAGAATTTAGAAGAAAATGAAATACAACAACAACAAAATAATCAAATGTCAACTACTTCAATATCTGAACAATTAAATAAACCAGAAATTGAAACAACAAAAGAAAAACAAAAAGAAATTGTTTGTAAAAAAATAAAATAAAAATAATTTAAAATTTAGGTTGATTCAAACATTAATTCTCCCTCAAAAAGTAACAAACAAATAAATATTGAAACAAAAGAATCCGAAGAAAATCTTTTAATATCCCACCATTCAGCAAGTGAGGATAACGAAAATGACTGCAGAAATGATGTAAGTTGATTAAATTTACAAGCATTAAATTAGCCAACTTGTTAAAATATTCTTAACAATTTTATATCGGTTGGGATTTTACTTTTTTATAAAAAAATAGATGAAGACTTTCCCCTAAAATGTCGTAATTTGATAAACAGTCAATTATTATCAACTCTGAGAATTCTTGACGGATTTTTGGACTTCAATTTAAATAGACTAATTTTTGGCGTTCTTATGAAGACATTATGCCAAAAATTGAATTTTTTAGGGGACATTTCAGAATGGCCGTTTTAGAATGGATTATAACTTTTTTGATTTTCAACTGATTAGAAGAATTCCTATATCATTCAAAAGTCAAGAATGATCGATTCTTGATTAGTCTCTAATTCTTGATTAGTCTCCTCTACACGGACGTTTCACGGATCGGGCCACTAGAGTGCCGCTACTAGAGAGCGGGCACTAGTGAGCTGAGCCAATAGAGAGCGAGCCACTAGAGTGCCAATAGATTAAAAATGCCGGCAACATCCCCAATTGTTATAACAACTTTCCCGCCGAGATTTTTCATTGTTGGAAAATCTCGCCCGCTCTCTAGTGGCAGCACTCTAGTGGTGGCACTCTACTGACCCCAACCGGACGTTTCAGAATATGATTCGATTAGCCCTTTTTTGTGGTTTTTCTCTCACTTTATAATTTACTGTAAAATTTCTTTTCATTTTTTGGTCTCTCTTTAAATTCCTTTCAATTAGCAGACTTAAATTTTAATTAAATAATAAATTTAAAAAATGCGAGAATTAATATTTGTTTCTCCATGTGTTTCTCCACAGGTTAAAAAGTCGCGGAAAAGACGAAGATCTACTGAGAACAATGAAATTGTCGAGATTAAAACAAAAATTATTCAAAATAGGCCTCCAACGCCTACAGAAGGTTTTATATATTTTTGCAGCAATTTTATAATTAAAAAAAATTTAAGTGATTAAACAGCGAGAATTAGAATGGAATGAAAGGCAAAGACAAAGAGAAGAAAAATACAAAAAGCGAAACAATATGATAGAACAAAATACCCAACAAATGGAAGGTTGGAATACTGACACTGCTGCTGAAAATGCATCTTTTAAACTTTTTACTAAACGTGTTGATGAAATTCTTGAACAAGTGGATGAAGAAATGAGTACATTACCTACATCAACGATGAGTTTAGGTTTATCTGAGGAATCTGGATTTTCTATTGAAAAATCTAAATTGGAAGAACTTAGAGAAGAGGCCCAGAAATTAAAATTTTGGCAAAAACTTTCTGACATACCTACAGAGAAACTTGTCAAATTGTTGACGGTGCTAGAAAAGAATATTCGAGAGTTTTTAATTGATGATGACGATGTTGATGGCACAGCATTTTATGCTCGTATTAGAGGAAATGAGGTTTTTTTGTACATTTTTTATTTTAATTTCTGTCTCTTTCCGCTTTTTTAGAGTGATGAAACTGATGAGGCATTTCGTGAATTGATAGACGAACGTTTGCTTAAATCAGTTGATGCTGCTTTGACGGCCTTATGTATTATGACTTCTAGGCGAATGCCGAAACAAGTACACTTTTTTAATGTTTAGTTTTTTTTTAATTTATTTAAAGGTCCTAGTAGAGGATGTATTTGAGCGTTCAGTTCAATTATGCAAACAATGCCTCCAAGAAGTTATTTATCCAAATACCGATAATTCTCTTAAAGTACAATCTTCTAAATTACGAAAATCAGGAGATTGTTCATTTATTAAAAAACGAAACATTTCAAGAAATATCAATACTTCACAATTGTATAGCAGACTTCTTGATTTATTGACATGTTTTTCAGAATTGGTTTTTTATATTTTTTATAATGTCACAATTCTAATCTTAAATATTTTAGGCTCGTCTTCATAGTCTAAGCGAAACATTGATGATTCAATTAAGTTCACTTTGTACACCCCCATTCTTTGTTGAGAATGTGCCAGAAGTTCAAATGCAATCAATTAATCTCCTTCCTATTATTTTTGCTAAATGCCCTACTCTACGGCGAACTATATTGCTTGATCTTCTTAACATGGTTCATAAACTGCCTTTGACACGCAACATTCGCAATTCCCATCGTCTTAGTGCTAACGAGTCTATTGGAAATTTTACTGTTCTTATATTGCAATTAATTCAATCAGCTGTTCAGGTTTTGGTGCCATTAATTTTTTTATAAAAATTTTAGTTACCTCCACGGAAAACCGTTCATCATAAAAATGATTATCGTCATGAAAAAATAATTCGTGATTCAGATGATAAAATTGTTGTTGATTCTTATGATGAAGCTAAAAAGTTGGCTGCTTTTTTTCTTGGTGGTTTCTTAGGGAAATGTACAGCGAAGGCTGAAGATGATTATAGACGATTGTTTGAACAGTTTCTTTCGGTTAATTTTCTATAATTTTTTTGGGGTTCATTTGCCGTATTATTCATATTCATTTTGATTTTAATTGTTTAGTTACTCATTTTTAATTTTAGGACATACTAGTTGCTCTACATCGACCAATGTGGCCTGTAGCCGAAATGATTCTTACTGTCTTGGGCAATTTATTGGTTGTGCATTATCGCTCCAAAACATTTGATTTATCTTTACGAATTGCTTCGCTCGATTATTTGGGTATAATTACTGCTCGTTTACGTAAGGATAGAGTTGCTGTCCTTTCGGCTGAATCTTCAGCACAGGAAAAGGATCGTTTAAATTCTATTGTAAAGAGTATTCTATTTGATGAGAATGCTTATGATCCAAGTTATAATGTTGAGGATGTTGACATTAGCCATGTTTGATTTTTTTTAATTTCCGGAAAATATTTTTATTTTCAGCTATCTTCGAGTGAGAAAATACGCAAACTTGAACAAGCATTATTTGATTATATAATTGGAACTATGCGGGAAGAAAATGTTTCTGTAGAGGTTTTTTTTTCGTTTTACTAATTCTCTTCTTTTAATTTTTTTCAGTATGTTCTTCTCTTTTATGCCGTTGAATGGTACCGCGAGACAGTATTAGATGTTGAGGTTTGTAAGGAGCGTCATGCAAAAGCAACTGGAAAGGGTGATGTTTCGCGCAAAGAAAGCCAGAAAAATGATCAGAAAATACAAAGAATTTCTGAAAAAGGTCAAAGCATGAAACTGTTTATTATGGGACTTATGGATAAACAACATATAAAACGTCGAGGGCAATTCATCTCAAAGAATGGAAGTGCTCTTGTGGAATGTGATGCAAATTGGGTTGTCAAGTATTTGGCTTCGAAGAAAGAATTATCGTTTGTTTATGTAGTTGAACAAATTTTAATTTAAATTATTACAGACAATTATTTGATGTATATTTGAGACGGATTTTGGAAGGTTTCAAACCAGATCTATATCCTGTTGCGATTCGAACTAAAGCAATGAAATGCTTGGCACAAATTGTTGAAGCAGATTCACAAGTGCTGATGATTGTTAGTTTTTATTATTAAAAGTGTGCTTAAAAATTGCGTTTTATTGATAATTTCCCTCCAAAAATTTTTTATCCTATTTCGGGGGGGGGGGGGCTTCAGCTATGCACTTGTATATTATTAATCATTTATTTTACAGCCTGAAGTCAACAAAATAGTTCAAGACCGGTTGATTGATGCCAATGCAGCAGTTAGGGAAGCAACATTCGATTTAATTGGAAAATGCCTTGTATCCAAGCCAGAATTATTCGATACTTATTATTCTATATTACTCAATAGAACAAGGGTTATATAATTTCAAGTTTTTTTTTTAAATTTTATTAAAATTAAGGACACAGCAGTTGCTGTCAGAAAACGAGTGATTCGAATTCTAAAAGAAGTTGTACATCTTCGACCGAAGTTTGAAAAATCTCCTCAAATTATTTATGTAATTATTCAAAGAATTAATGATGAAGAAGGAGTTAAGAAAATGTGTATTGAGGTTTTTCAACAGCTTTGGATGATTCCAACCCGTGATGCTGCTAAATTGGATGAGAAGGTTTATCTAATAAGATTTCTTCTACATATATGATACTTTTAGGTTCGCCTTCTTGTTGAGACAGCAGTTTTTAGCATAGGGGAGCAATCTGAAGATTATATTGGAACATTAATTACATTGTTAGTTAAAAATTCTCAAGAGCAAGATATTATTATTGCCTCTAAACAAATAGTTGACGCTTTAGTAAATTATGTTTTGAATTTAGAGAAAGAGTCTGTTCGAGGTATTTTCTGCTAATCATTTAATTTTATACAAATTTCGTTAATGTTTAGATCAAGGATTGGGTGAAGTAAGTCTAGTTAAATCAACACAGGATTACCAGACACGATTATCTGCAACATTAACTATTCTATCTTTCTTTGCCAAAGCACGTTCAGAATTACTGATAGGCCACATCGAAGTTTTTATCCCATATTTGTCCATTTCAAGTTCCTCACCTTTACAAGACCAACTGCTTAGTAAAGTAAATTAAAATATAAAACGCTATGGACGAAAATTTAAATTTTTTTTAGATAATTGAAATGTTGCAAGAGATTATTCCAATGATGGACAGTTATAATACCTCACAAACACTTATTCGACAATTAGATACACGATTAAGCGATATTGTTAAAGAGGGTGGTTGTACGAATTTGATTGACAGCGCTATATCCTGTATGGCTGAAATTCAATTAAAGTTTTTACAAAATGAGGAGCAACCGAGCATTTGTCGACTTTTCATCGTTTTTTACAGTTTGTATTTTAAAATAAAAATATTTTTTACTTAATCATTTTTAAAGAATTTTTATTCTTACAATTAGAATATCTCAAAAAACAAAAACCTGAATTGAAACTTGATGAACGAAGTAATAATTCGACATCGTCTACGTCTAATACTGAAGATAAACTTCGAATACTATGCCAGGTACTATATTCAATTGGATCGATGTGCCGTTACTTTGATTTTGATATTCTTTTAAAAAATGAACAACGGGACCTTTTTATTGATATTAATCCTGCTAGTGAATCTAACGAACAAGAACACATAGTTAGAAATTCTGTTTTTTCAATTCTTGTTTCTTATTATATTCAATTCTTGTCTTCTTATTATGCATTATCGAAAATGGCTTTGATTGCTTTAGGTTTTAATTTTTCTCTCTTTAACATAGATTATTTTATAACTCAGGCCAATTCTCCGCTGGATGTCCTGAGGTTTTGCGTAAAGAAAAATTGAAGAATATTTATATGGTTATTTTTTAAAATTGAATATCTATTATATTTTTATTTTATAGGTTCTTTTGACCAAAACACCTTCAAAAAACACACCAAATGAACACCTTCAAAACACTGACAACCGAAAACACCTTCAATTGAAAGTACAAGTCCTAAAAAATATTGCTAGGTTTCTTTCTGCTGAAGAACAGAGGGCATTGAAAAGAGCTGCACAAGTTAAGCTTGATCAAGAACAACAAACAAAGCAACAAGAAGAGAATTCACTTATCGTTGATGACGCTTTTGATAAACAACAAAAGTCAAAATTGAATGTTGACAATTTGAAGGAGATGGAATCGGACTCATCAGGACTTAGTTCTAGTGTTATTCAGCAATACTGGAATGCCATTCTCACTTGTTATTTTCATAACGAGTAAGCTACATTTTTATATTTAAATAAAACAAAATTTTAGTGAAAATGTTCGAATTAATTCTGCTCAAGTTATTCGACAAACATTGGAACAAGGATTGGTAACACCCGGATCATCTATTCCTACGCTTATAGCAATGTCTACTGATTATTTGAGTCAAATCAGAATTGGAGTTGATATATTAATTAGAGATATGAATACAAAATACAAAGGACTTATTCTTGTAGGTTAATTTTTTGCTAACAATCATTCAATTAATTTTTTCAGAGCAAAGCAGTGGCTGGTATTAGACTTTCTTTCGAATTACAGAAGAAGATTCGAAATAATGCTAGAAAAATTATTCGTGGTTTTCGTGCAAATGACAATCCTTTGAATAGCAATAGAGCCTCTACAAATAGTAATATTAGATGTTCCTTTTCTGTTATGCTGACTAAGTCCGCAAATTTTACCAGCACTAAAGGCAGGGAGTAATGTGATACTCATGCGGGGTTTCCCTTCTCTCTGATTTTCTTTGCCATTGTTGCTTAATTTTTTGTTAAAATGTAATTATTAATCAATCACTCTGCTTGCGGCAAAATGTTGCGGACTTTTGTTGGCATAATCGAAATGAACTTACATATTAATAATTTTAAGATTTTATTTTTAGGTGAAAAATTATTAACTCATTCAATTGATGTTACAGCTTTACTTTCTATTTTCTATATTAATGTGCGCGCAAATAGGCAAAACAGACGTACATTTCTTTCTTCTCTATTGAAAATTTTCTCGGAGGAGAACAGTGATGTGAGTTTATAATAAATCTGACTTGATTAAGTATTTAATAAAATAAAACTAATTATGTTATCAAATTTTTTTAAAGAAAACTGAACAAGAAGAATGGCTTTTCCTTTCTGATAATTTGGCACATTTTCCTTACACTGTGATGGATGAACCTCTTTATGTGATTCATCAAGCGGATACAATTATCTCTGTTTCCGGTCAAAATATTCTCAGCCAATTACGCCAATTACTTGTTCCTGCACACCTTGAAAGAAGCTTAGGATCGAGCAAAGATGAAACAAACTCAAACAAATCAATCCGTATAGAAGAACCAGAAGAATTTAGTGTTGAACATATTTTAAGTCTGTTAATTAAATTTTTATAAAATAGATTATCTTTTAATTTTTAGAGAATCTTCCGGAGGACAAGGAAAAAATTTATGAACTTAGAAAGAATAGTCATGCTTGTTTTATTTTGCTTCATTTAAAAAAGTTTTTGATGAACATGTATGGATTTAGGGAAGACAAAGTTTCAGAATATAGTCCTTCTGAACCAACTAATGTTTACGAAAAGCCAGTTAATCGTCGAAATATTCCAGTATTTTCCCCTGCTTTTATTTTTAATGAAATTGGAAATGAAAGTCAAACAGTTGATTTGGATATTAAAATTGCACAGGATTTCCATAGAGTTGACAAAAATTTAAAATTTGTCTAATAATTTAATTTTTAGTTCCATGAAATGCTTCTTTCATTGGATGATAAAAAGAATGAAGAAGAAACTTCAGCAATTTCTGTCGATGAAGAATCTAATTGTTTCTAATGTTTCCAAATCTTTTAATTGTCGATTTTTATTTCCATATAGAGTAGGTCGAGGTTTTTTGAAAAAACCGAGACTGAGGATCACCGAGGCTGGAAAAGCCGAGATCGAGGTCGTGGGGCAAATTTTGGCCGAGGCCCGAGGTCAGAAAAATCGAGGTCGAGGTTTGAAAATGGCCGAGGACCTCGGCTTCAGCGAGGCCTCGACCTACTCTATTTCCATAGTAGTTATTTTTCATTGAGAGAATTGTTATCTAAATTGTGAATATGTATATCTATTGTAACAAAATCAATGTTATTCCCCATATTTTTAGATGTTGGTCCTATGTATTGAGTTTTAAAAGTAAATTTCTGATGCTAGATTCTCATTGCCAAAATTTTGGACCTATTTTACCCTAATTTCCTTTTAAATATGCAAATAAAAATTATATCTGATTCATTTTTACAATTTATTTGGTTATAGGACTTTAGTTTGGATTAAGTCTAGAGTAGCTCCTCGAGCCTTCGTGGTCGGCTGGGTCGAACGATACCACTCTAGATGCGAAAATGCCTGTGGACCGAGATAGTTCCCCAAAAATCGAAAAACCATAGGGAGGAAGACAGGAATTTGCTATGGAGGAAGACAGGAATGTCCACCGCTGAGAGAATAGGAATAGGTTTATGTTACTGGTGTAGAACCCAGCGACCATATCCAAATTAAGTTAAACAACTCAATCCTGACCTTATTCGACAGCCCTCAAGGCTTGTTCGATTACACCTCCTTTACTGAAAGCGGACACATAAGTATATGATACAACATGAAATTACCTCAAATGACACGGAATAGGTTATTTATACAGAACATACATATGACAATTACATACATAGCACAACATAAAGAATACAATAATTGTGTCAAAACAACAATAAAGTACATTCCCGATTATTTTCGGACTTAATAGCATATAATATACATACATACCTACATGTGATTGAATACAATAATGGAAGGAGGGAATACAAAATCTTTTTCGGGAGGACAATAACAACAATATAGGCTCTACAACACAACCATGAACGTATTTTGCTTTTATATATCTTTATTTCATCCATCCATTCTTTCCTTTTCCTTCTATCCTTTTCAACCAGAACTATGAGATCCACCGCTAGTTGTACCCTCATTCGAACCGCTGGAAGCGCCACTGGAAGTTTCGGAGTAGACGGAACCGGAACCAGATGATTTGCTGCCGCTTTCTAAAGATGAAATAAAAATTTTTTTTATCTAAAACAAAAAACACCGCTTCCGCCCGAAGTCGAACGGGCTGATCCCGAAGTACTCTTCCCAGTATCCGTCGTCCCCTTTGAAGAGGTCCCTTTCTTCGACTTGGTAGCCTTTGACGTGCTCTTCTTCGATGTGGTTCCAGCAGATGCGGTCCTAGCAGATGAAGTCCTGGCAGACGTCGTCTTCCTAGATGCCGTTTGCTCCTTCGCAGATGCCGTTGGAAGGCGAGTTGATGGCGAAACCTTTCCAGACTTGCGAGATGAAGCAGCAGCCCTCTCCGTCTCCCTTTGCGTTCTCGAGTCCATCCTAATTGACTGTTGCAGCGCTGTCCGCATACTAGCCTCACTCGGGCTCGGGCCTTTAGCCGTTCTTGTACTTGCTGAACTCGCCACACTGCTAGCCGGACCGAGAGAAGTTGCTGATGCCGAAGGAGGTGGACCCTGAAAAGAATTTTAATAAATTAGGGCGACTCTTCGCAATCTATAATAATTACCGCAGCAGCGGCGCATTTCTTCTCAAGAGCACAACAGAATGTAGCAACGTAGATCACAAGGGAGCTAAAATTAAAAAAAAACAATTTTTAAAAGAACGAAAATTAGAGGATAACTTACATAACTAGATAGACACCCGTAGCGATTCCGTACTTGCTCCAATCCTTAGTATCACGCAGAAAGATGTCATCAGCCCCACGTTTGAAGCGAAGATTATGTTGTTCGACAGCAGCAGGCAGAAAACGTCCAAACGCACTATCAGCGGCAAGCACCAGCAAAAGTCCAATTAAGAGAAGGCGACGGGTGCAAGGAACAGCCATCAGCTAGCAGGAATGTAGTTGTAACAGGCACAAGAAAGTTGAGTTTTGAATTATGAAGAAGCAATGTGTTGTATGAAAATGATTAGAAAATGGGTGGCTTTTATATTAAAATTTTTTGGCTCAACTTTGTTAGATTGAACGAATATCATTCAAACAAATATAAATTCTCGAGAATTTTCCATTGCTTCTCTCTTATCCTGTTACTGTATTTCGTAACAAAATCGAGTCTCATAATTGTCGGGACAACTTAAATGGTGAGTACGAGAAAATAAGTGAGTAGTACCTGGTTCTGGGTATTAATAGAAAATTGAAGAAGTTATCCTCTCTTTCTTTCGTCTCCCTTTCAGGAGCGATTGGTTGTGTGGTGAAGTTGATGGACTCCAATCAGGTTTTTTGATTTCAAGTTGGGTTCGATTCCTAATCTGAGAAACAGATTTCATTTATAATCTTCTCTCTATGAATAAAATCTGAAATTTCCGATTACTGTAGAGATTATACAAGAAGAGTAGAACGAGATGAGTTTCCCAAAATTGGGCGGAGTTTTGGTTGTTAATCCCGCCGATAATCAGAATGATTCTAATCCCTAGTTGAGTTCGATTTAATCTATTTTATTTTAACCATTCCACAAATTTAAATTAATTTAACCATTTTGAGAAAAACGGATATATCCACAGAGTTACACGGATACGGATATAGACCTCTATACGGATACGGAGGTACTCTGATAAAATATATTTACATATTCCTCAATTTTTATTTTTTAAAAAAATTTCCAAGAAAAGCTAGAATTAAAAAAATATATTTCTTAAAGTAATTTAATCTTTTTTCTATAAATAAATTAATTAAAAATAAATTTAGCCAAATTCAAAAAAGCTCAATACTTCTCTTTTTTCATTTTCACCTTTTGTTTTATATTGATTTTATTTTTTTTCATTAAATTGATATCTTTTCACGTCAACTCTCTGATCATCCCCCTTCTCTCTTGGCTATATCCTAGCTTATTCTTTTGGGTTGTTATGGCGTAGGTTGTTTTGGGCGCTTATAAAAAGAGGAAATTTGTATGAGAGAATTTATAAGTAGATATGAAGGAAAAATAAAAATAAAATAAAAATCCTCAACTAATTCTTCAGAAACTTTCTTTATTTTTTAAAGAACATTTTAAAAATTCCGTAAAAAACTCGAAAAATATCGTAATATTTTTTAGAATAATCAAATGACCAAAAATTCTTTGAATTACCTAATTCAGAATTTTTTGGTTAACAAAATGGAGGGAATCCTTTCAAACTTCCTCCATTCACAATAAAAAATCCTCAATACTTTTAGTCCCCTACCTTAACTTCCCAACGCCCTAACATCCCCCCAATTCCTATCATTTTACCTTAATTTTTTTGCTTTTTCTTCCCAATAAAATTCCTCTGATTTCAGCCACTCTCAATCCCAGCTGTACCCCTTCCTCCCTTCATTCTCTCTTTCATTTTATTTTATTCAACCTTAAAATCTGCCAGAATTTTTCTGAATTGAGAGAGAGAAGCAGGCGCTCTCCCTTAAAATACTATCAAAATATCTTCTTCTATTGTGTGCCTTTTTGCCTGTTCTGTCCGGTTATTTTAAAAACTTTTTTTTCTTTTTTAAATAAATATATTTATTTATTATTAGTTGACGCTATGGCCAGTTGCCTTTTCTTAAAACATTCATTTTCATTTATTTCCTCTAAAAGATATTTAATTCTGATCAAATAAAAGTGAGAGAGATGAAGGAAAAGGGAAGGGGGGAAATTTGACGGAAAATCAATTGTTCCTAAAAAATTTTTTTATTTCACAAATCCGTTTTTGAAAGACGGGAGAAAGTGGATATATAGATTTGTGTTTAAATATCTAAAATAAAATTCTGTTGCCAAGAACACCTCAAAAATTATTAAAAAAAATAAGATTTCCTATTTTATTAATTGTGTTTTAAGCTTAAGAGTTTAAAAATCAAATATTTATTGAAACATAAATAGAAACATTCTATTTTTGATATATTAAGAATTGTTTTTAAATTTTGATAAAATAAAAAGATGTATCAAATTAATAATTATTTTTAATAGATTTAAAAAGAATTTTTAGAAATATTTTTCTATTAATTTATTTTAATATCTATTTACATCTCTTAAAAAATAAACTTTCTATTTTTAAAAATCTCTGTTTTTAAATTAATTTGCCTTCATTTTTTCAAAAATGATGCATTTAAATTTTTACTTCTTCTCAGTACGGTATGAGAGAAAAAAATTAAAATCAGATAAAAACTCAGTTCACAGTTCAGGGATAATGTCTCTCGAGTTAGAACAGACCTGATATTATGCTTTAGTTATCCCGGACAGCCCTGATATCTATCCAAAAATCTTTACATAATTTTCACAAACAAAGAAATATTTTAAAGAAAATCTCCAAAAGGGCAATGCATTTTAGAGGGCACTCTTTCATTAATTAATTTTATTAATTCTGCTTTATTCTAAATGTGGCAACACAATCTTTTCTTTATTCAATCAAGAATTTATCTTTTTATATAAAATTTTTAAAGATTTTTTTCTTAAATTTTATGGAAGAGACCCCTTCAAATTCAAATAAAAAATCAGAAAAAACATTACAGGAAGAGAAAGAAAACGATGCAAATTCTTCAAGTATTTCATTAACAGAAACAACAAAAAGTCAATTTACACAACAAGGGGAAAATAAAAATATTTTTGTTGATAATCTGGAAATAAATAAACAACGAAAGGACTTTGAACATTTTAATATAAATACTCGAATAAACAATAAATTTAAAGGAATGGCTGGTTAGTTATTTTGAGAGATCTCTCGGCAGATTAATCAACAATAGGGTTATAGGTTCTTGGAAAATATTAGGATATCCGAAAAAGAACCGGAAAGTTTTGAGGGAGAACAGTGCTTCTAAATTTTGTCTCGACGAAATCTAAATGATTCCGCGCTTATTTTATTACACTAGTGCTGCAGGCGAAATCTCTGAAAATTCAGACATATGTATATGCACATTAATTCCTAGTAGAAATTAAAAATAAACGTCAGGTTTTCTCTAAATCGTAAAGTTATTCGAACTCGAAAACTTATTAGAAATAATAAAAATAAAATAATAAAGAAAATTAATTTTAGAAAAATCGGAAGTGGAAGCATCTCAACAGAAAAACAACAATACAAATTCATTAAAATCACCCCCACAACCTCCACCAAAAACAAATGTTCTCAGCAAATTCCCTTGGAAGAGACAACAACAACCACTTGTTGTTATCCCCAAAAGGCGCAAACATAAAAATCATATTTCTAAACGTAAAGGAAATCGTGGGGGAGTATTAGGTAAAGCATAACATTTAAATGTGAAATTAATTTTTTTATCAAGTCTAACCAATAAGGCACCTTGCGAGCTTTTTCTTCACCAATAAGTTCCATCAGTACGTTACACAGATTTCCCTTACCTTCCTTGCTTATCGTTAGTTAGGTCCTAATTATAATAGGTCGGTCCTTTTATTAAGTCTATGTATAGTTAATTCTGGGTGTGATATGTCTAATTTAAAAATTATTAATAGGGTCTTCAATGCGAAATTGTGTTTCTGACCCACAACTTTACCGCGGATTCAATCATTGGTATTCTCTTTGTGTTGAAAACCTTAAATCTGTTTCTATTCGACAAAATGAATTTTCAAAGAAAAATAATTCTTCCTCTATGGGAAGTTCTAAAAAGTCTACAGAAGAATATAAAAACCGAATAGAACAATTGGATGTTGCTGCAGCTAAATTACTTGCTGTAGCTGAAAATTTTGAAGAAGATGAAAGACGTTTAATGGCTGCTTCAGCTTCTGAACGTTTAGAAGCCATGGGAATTCCTTCTCCAAATATTGGAGAACAAAGGAAAAATCAACAAGAAATGGAGGAATTTAAATCTAAACAAATACTTAGCCCAACATTTAGGTATTTAATTAATTAATTAAAGATAAAACGACAAATTCCCCAAAATTTAAGTTAGAATTTACTAGATCTCTAGAATCAAGATCTCCAATAATCAATTTTCACAGGCCCTTGTCTCTTACGATCTGGTGCAACTTTAAAATTTTTTTCTTTTTTTTTTAAATTTCGGTTCCAAATATTCGAACATCTTTAATGATCCGTCACCCTATTGCTAGGCCCGGGAAAATTTCATTAACCTACCTAAATTACAAGAAATTTTTTTATTAATTAATAGAAAGAAAAGTATCAACAACAGCACCCAACATCAACAACAACCTTTAACTGTCCAACCCTCTTCTCTGGCTAAAGGAACATCGATAAGATTAGCCCAGGAGAGATTAGCATTCGCTGCAGGGGGTCGTCAACACACTACTGGAGGGATATCTAAAAATTCCAATATTGGAAAGATTGGAGTTATTCCTTCTCTAGACATAACTACATGTTCCCCATCAACATCTACAGCAGCTATAACAGTCTCTTCCCCAAAAGAAAATCAAAAAAAGATTTTGGCCACTCCAGTAGAAGGAATTGAACAAATAAATTCTCGTCCAAATCCTTCAAATTTAGAAGGAGAAAATTCTGGAGGAAATTTGGAAAGAAAAATTTCCGGGAGAAGAAAAAGACTTGAAGATTTAGCAAAAATAAAAGAAGAACTAAGAAATACAAAATTACCTTCAATTTCTAATAATTTGAAGAAGAAAAAAGAGAGAGAACAAAAACAAGAGGAATTGGAAGATGCTCAAGCAAAGAGTACTGTCGATGCTGTGTCAGCAGCATTTCATACAACAATTACTGATGGTTAGTTTTTGGAATAGTAAATATTAGAATAATATTCTTAATTTGGATATAATCTAGTTTAATCTAGCTTTATCCCTCTACTTATTTTGTATAATTTTATTTATGAGATTTTTATTGAAATTAGATAGTAAATAACAGAAAAATTATTATTAATTATTAACTTCTCAAGTAGCACAAACATCAACAGCTCGATTACCAACTACAACAACAACCACTAATGTATATGCTGCAAAACCGCCAGCTTCCCCTTCATTGCTAGCTCGGCGAGAATTAAACAGACTAGCTAATAGGCGAGATCCTGATGATTCAAAATCATCAAAGACAACAACAGAAGAAGCACAAAAACAGCAACTTTTATCCCCAACTTTACATACTCGAAAACTTAGCGGTCGTTTTCGTGCCGGAAATGTTACTCAAAACATTACAGCTTCAACAACCCCTTCACATATTCCTTTGGTTGCCGTCCCTATTGATCAACAAATTGATGATGTTCAACAACAACAACCTTCCTCATCACCTTTGACTACTCCTAAATTTAGACAGCCTCCTGAACACCGCGCAGCTAGGAGTGGATTGGCTAAAACACTTAGCCTTTTTGCTTCTATTGAAGATAAAAATGAAAGTAGTCAAAAAAGTGTTAGTGGAACTACTGAAGGAGAGACTGGGACTTCAACAACTGATGCTGCCAATACTTCAGATAATTCTGAAAGAAGAGAGGAACATTCACAAGCACCTCCTCCCTCATCTCATAAATTATCTCAGGCAAAATTTTTCTATTTTGTAACCGAAAATAGTAGACCTGTGATTAAAGATAAATTAGTATATGTAACTTTATTTAAATTTTAGAGTAAACCACTCGATTTTAAAGCAACAGTACAACTCGAAAATTATTCTACACAAGCTGATAAAAATGAAGATGTAAAGAAAGAAAAAGGAGAGGAAGGGAAAGACGAGGAGGAGGATGACGATGACGATGAAAGCTACGAGACTCCAGGGGAGTCGACTACTGAAGCTAAGGTTCCTGTTTTGAATCTGTCACGTCATCAAAGGTAACGAACTTAAATATTTTTAAATTTTTACTTTCATTTTACAACAGGCCCCATTCTGGACTTATTCAAAATCCACCAATTCCACCCCCTCCCTATCCCGGCCCAAAAATACAACAACAAAAATCAACAGCCCCAACAAATGCTTTAATAGCTTCATTGCAATTACCTCCATCTGTTTGTGCTAAAGTTGATAAAATAATTGCTGGTGGGGGAAGTGGTACTGTAAAGAAAGGAGTGAGTTTGTTATAAATTAATGATTACAATCTAGGGGATGTGGATTTAAATAATTATTATTAGGGGAAGAATATTTTTTGATTAATTAAAAGATAAATTCTTTAAATTTTTAGTTAAATCAAACAGTCAGAAAAAGTAATTGGAATGACAGTCCTGGAAGTCGCCCAATCCAGGACGACAAAGAAGGGCATTTGCTTTATCATAATGGCCAAATAATTGATAATAGATGTATAAATAAATATATTTTAAAATTTAATAGAAAAAAACAAAAATTTAGTTGAAATAGTCAAAACTTTGGGAGAAGGAACTTTTGGGAAAGTTGTGCAAGTTAAAGATCTCAGAATTGGAAGAAAATCTTCTTCAACACCAAAAGCTTTAAAAATAATTAAAAATGTTTCAAAATATAGAGAAGCTGCTCGTTTAGAAATTAATGTTTTGAGAAAATTAAAAGAAAAAGATCCGGATAGTCGACATTTGGTTATCCAATTACTTGACAGTTTTGATTATTTTGGACATGTTTGTTTTAATTGAAAAATAATATTTATTTTTTGAAAAAAGACTTTAATTAAATACTAGAGATCGGTATTTTCAAATATTATGGACCTGGATTTAGGTTAGTAACCTGGACAGGATTCTTGATCTGGATCCAGGAAAAATCCAGGAAGATAAAAAATGCCTGGATCTAGACGCTGGATCCAGATCCAGAACGATTCTCTATTAACTACCTATGCGCATATAACAAGAATCTTGTAGACATAAAAAATAAATTTTCGATTTTGGGAACTGGAAATTTATTTGCATGATTCTGATATATAAATTAGCAAACTTTTTTATACATACATATTTATTATTCTAGATATGTCTATTATTTGATTTGCTAGGATTAAGTGTCTTCGATTTTATGGTTTGTTTAGTAATTTTTTCTCTTATAAACTGGAATTATTTTTGCTAAAAATATTTAAATTAGAAATCATACTGAGACAAGATCTCCTTCGAAAATCTTGGTTATTGAAATAAAGGATTTCGAGATAACGATCTGGAATCTCTTTTCTATTCCTTTCTAATTTAATTTTAATCCAAATAGTTTTCTTAGTAAAAAGTAGGGGTTAATTTCTGATCGAATTAATCCCGAAAAATCTGGCCGAATCCAGCCCAGCTAAAATATTTTCTAAAGTTTATTTACATATTTGTTTAGAATAAATCTTAATTATTAAGAAATCGAATGATTACAGACCCTACCCTCTGGATCAAGCAAGATATATCGCTTATCAGGTATTTATTTAAAAAAATATTTTTAAATTTTATTTAAAAATTATTTTTAAAGTTAATACACGCAGTTAAATTTTTGCATGAAAATCGTTTAACACATACTGATTTGAAGCCAGAAAATATACTTTTTGTATGTAGTGATTATGTTACTGTGCCACAGGGTAATTCTGATGAAGGAAGGAGACGAAAACCTATGCGAGTTGTTAAGGTGGGGGGCTTTTTTGGAGTTTTTAGGGTTATAAAGCAAAAATTAATTAATTGATTGCTAAGTATTTTAATCAAAATCAAATCATATCGAAAATTTAAATAAAAATATAATTATTGTGTTGGCTCGATATTGCAAAATAAGACTAAAGTAAAAATACTATAAACTGATTCTCGATATTTTACAAAATGTTAGGGTTGAGAATAGCTTTTATTTAATATTATCTGAAGTTGCCTCTCAAATCCCGTACTATCACATTACGGCTGGCAGCAAATACTGGGTTGTCATAATTTCCATAAAATTTATTACGTCATTTAATTTTTCTTTTAATTAAAAGGATGCAACAGTCCGTTTAATTGATTTGGGTTCTGCCACCTTCGATCACGAGCATCATTCAACTATTGTCTCTACTAGACATTATCGGGCTCCAGAAGTTATTTTGGGTAATAAATATTTTTAGAAATTATTTTTTAATTTTCTTTTAAAAAAGAACTTGGATGGTCACAACCTTGTGATGTTTGGTCTATTGGATGTATAATGTTTGAATTATACACGGGACAGACTTTATTTCAAACACACGATAATCGAGAACATTTGGCAATGATGGAAAGAATTTTAGAAAATATACCTTACAGAATGGGAAGAAAAACAAAGTAAAAATTAAAAAAAAACTTTTAATTTTTACCTTAACATTAAAAATATATTCCCAATTAATTATCAACATATAAGGAACCTCATATGTAAATATAACAATAAACAAACAAGTTAACACAAATAATTTTTATTCAAAAAGGAGGTTATCGGTTCGGAACCTAACGGAAAAACCGAGGATTTTTTGGCTTAGTTCCGAATATCCGACAATTTTCCAATAGCAGACAACCCTATTCATAGAATAAAATTATTTTTCTTTGACGTCAGGCTCCCTAATCAAAAATAAAAGTAATTAAAAAAAAATTTTTTTTTTAATTTTAGATAAAAAACAAAAAAATTTAATTTCAGAACCAAATATTTCTACCACGGCCGATTAGATTGGAATGAAAGAACATCAGCGGGGCAATATGTACGAGATAATTGCAAACCTCTAATGGTAACAAATTTTATTTAAAAATTTAAATTTTCTAAAAATTATTTTAAAAATTAAGCGTTATATGCAATCAAATAACGAGGAACACCAACAACTTTTTAATCTTATTGACCGAATGTAGATATTTTTTTGGATTTATAAAATTAAAAAAATCTTTTTATAGGTTAGATTACGAACCAAGTTCTCGAATAGTTTTGGCTGAGGCACTCAGACATTCTTATTTTGATCGTTTGGATTCAAACCTTAGAGCACGTGTTGATGGGGTAAAAATTAACAACGGAGAAGGACAAAATGGGGTTGGAGGGAGGATTGGTTAAAAGTTTAACTTATTTTTATTTAAACTTTCTTAAATGTTGGCGGAACCTTAAATTCTCCAAAATAATTATTTTTAAATTAACGGTGAAGATTGGATGGAGGTCAGTCGGAATTTCGATTTTTGGCAGTTCCAATTTCCGGCACCTTCATAATTTCCGACTGACCCCTGGTGAAGATTTACATGATATGTTTAATTGTTTATAGGTATTTTTAATTTTGTAAAACATTTCCCCCTCATATTGAGTAGGTGTCCGGAAAATTGGGCTCTGGAAAATTGGGCTCCAAGATTTTTCGGAAATTTGGGCTCCAACTTTTCGGAAAATTGGGCTCCGGCGGTAATTTGGGCTCTGCGTGAAAATATCGGAATATTGGGCTCTAAAATTTTGGGCTCCGGAGGAATTTTGGGCTCTGAGGAAAAAAGTCAAATTATGCAACAATTAGAGATGAGTGAAGGGCAAAGATGGATTTTCAGTATTTTTAACACAAAAAATGGTGTGTTAAAAGTATTTCATGCAAAGTTGTTTCGAAAATAAAAGTTTTCGAAGTTAAAATAATTTAAAATGTCGAAATCGAAATATTATTTAAAATCTTCTAAATCGTGAGAAAGATAACCTCTAAAATCGAAAGTCAAAAAGTTAAAAATCAGAACCTCAAAATTAGGATTAGTGTTGACGGATCGAGGGAACTCTAGGGATATCCCAAACCGGTATTCGAATCAAAAATTTTGGATATCTTTTTTAGGAAGAAATTTTATTAAAATAATTAAGATTGTTTTTTCACTTTTTTTCTCACTTTACGTGTACGCCCAACTGTTAATGGTAGGAATAGGATTTCTTTATCAGATTCTACTGAATCGGACCAAACAATTTGAACCAATTTGCATTATACTATAAAGGAATAGGGCCAAGTACTCACCCAGACCAACTGGCCGTAGGTTCCGAACAGAGATGCACGAAAATAGAATTTCGCTCTCAACGAAACGAAAACGAAAAAAATAAATTCGCCAATGTACGAAACGAAAACGAAACGAAAAAATAATTTTAATTTTTACGAAACGAAAACGAAACGAAAATCATAAAAATCCACGAAACGAAACGAAACGAAACGAAAAAAGTCAAAATTATTAATCAGTAAATTTTAATGTTAGATAAGAAGTTTTTTGAGGTCGTACATGTCTAAATGTATCAAATATTTAATCAGACTAGGGATTGGAGGGATTCAGAGGAGTTGTGATGACATTATCAAACGATTTAGGTCGATTACGCGGGATTTGGATGATTGTCGGTGGATTTGGGCGATTCCCGATTCTTCCATCGGTTTTAGGCGCCGCAGGCAAAATTTTTGAAAATTTGGTAGTTCCTTAAAACAAAAATCTTCTTTTTTCAGCGCCGCAGGCAAAAATTTTGAGAATTTTGAAGATCCTTAAGCCAAAAATCGTCTTTTTTTGCGCCGCAGGAAAAAATTTTTCCACTACAAATCCTCTTATATCCGCCGAACTCCCAGATATTTCTCTTGCTTTCCCGATATCCATCGAGATTCCCTGATATCCTCTTTGATTTTCTGGTATATATCTATTTCCAATTACTACATTTTGATTGATAATTTAAAATTTTAATTTATCGTTATTTGAATTAGAGGTGTACAATGGAGAGATGGGGATTTTTGGGATTAACAGGGATTAGCTCCTTCGATTTCTCAGTGAATTGGGGTTATATCGACGGATATAAACGGATTGATGGAAACAGGACTTAAGATTTTTAAGGTTTCTAATTAAAAAAAGTTACACTTTGAGCGCCGCAGGCAAAATTTTCTTGACTTTCCAGTCCCCGTAGAGAAAAATTTTCAATTTTTGCCCTAAAAATACGGTAAAAAATGACTAAAAATGTCAAATTATTTTCGTCATTTTCGTCTAAAAATTGAGTTTACGAAACGAAAATGAAACGAAAATATTTTTTTAACGAAATACGAAACGAAAAAAACGAAAAAAATATTTTCAAACGAAACACGAAACGAAACGAAAATCATCAAAAATCCACGAAAATTTACGAAAACGAAACGAAACGAAAAATTTTCGTGCATCTCTGGTTCCGAACCTAGAACTCGACTTCGCTCTGTAGGTAGAATTCGCTCCTTATCCAAATGTGAAAATAAAAAAACATTTTCTCTTTGTTGCCCAACCCTGTTACGTTTTAAATTTCTCACCTCTTAAAATTCGGATTTCCGATAAAAATTTTATATATTATGTAGTTCATTGAACATTTCTCCTTAGTGTTTGATTTTTTCCTCAGAGCCCAAAATTCCTCCGGAGCCCAAAATTTTAGAGCCCAATATTCCGATATTATCACGCAGAGCCCAAATTACCGCCGGAGCCCAATTTTCCGAAAAGTTGGAGCCCAAATTTCCGAAAAATCTTGGAGCCCAATTTTCCAGAGCCCATTTTTCCGGCACCCATTGAGTATATGTCCTTTCAATCTTCCTTTAAAATAAAAACCTAAAAAGATTCTATGTACTACTTTGTTTCTGCCATATTTTTAATTCAATTTATGGGTGTTCTCTTTATTTTATTTTTTTGTTTTTTGTCTTTTTAAAAAAAATCTGCACAATTTTATTGCCTATATTTGCTCAAAAACTTTACACCCAGATTCCCGCGTGTCAATATTTTCATTAATTTTGTTAGATATTTCTTACATTTATGTATTTTTAATTTTGCCTTAAAACTTTTTGTTAGTCTTTTTCGTTTTAAAATATGATATTTTTATAAATTTGCATAAAATTGCCAATTATTTTTACGTTTTATAGAAAAAATACTAAAACATTACCATGTGATGAACGAAGCTTCTCACTTATTAGAAAAATCCTGAAATAGTAAAGGATTGAAAAAGTTGAGCCCGGACTCCAGGCATTTATAATTCTTGGCCCGACTCCTGAATCAGCCCCGGGCTCTTGGGGCCATATTCAGTAATTTCCCAACATTTAGCATCTATCCATTTTGTATTTAAATGATTAGAATTAAAAAGGTGAATTTTTATTGTCCTCTGAAAAATTTTGTTTAATATGCCAATCTGATTTTTGCAGAAAATACAATTCCCTTTTAATTTTTTAAATAAAAAAATATTTTAAAAACGTTTTTGCAATTTGTTGAGAATAAACAAAACAATAAAATGGAAATAAATTTTTTTTAAATTTTTCTTTTTAAATTTAAAATTATACATATTTCAATGGTTATATGTATTTTTAATGAATATACAATAATGGCTTTTTAATTTAAGAGAATATAAAAGCTTGTTGCAATAAATTAAAATTAAAATTAATTAAAAAATGAAAATAATTATTTTCTTTTTGCTAATTTTTTGTAAAATTAATTTAATTAATTTAAAACCCTTATTTCCTATACAAAATAAGAGTTCCTTAAATATGATTACAATGTTAAAATGCCAAATCTATGATAGTGGGAGATGGTCTTTCCTGCAAGCAATTTCAATGGTTAACTACGGCTGCTAGTAAGAAAATAAATATTTTAGAAAATCGAAAATTTAAAATTTATTTTAAAAAGCTTCAGATTGAAGTAGAATTATTTTTGAAAATTATTTTTCTTTTACTGTAGACGAGTTATCGGCATTATCTCTCATTTTATGTAAATTAGTTGATTTAGGTACTACATATTTAACAAAAAATTCTCGTTTAAATAATTAGTAAATATAAACTAATTTCAACATTTCTTACTAAATTCTGAAAAAATGAATTTTAAATTTTAAAATAGTTGTGGAATTGGAAGATGCGGATTATATGAAGCTATAGACGAATTTGACAGGTAAAAAATTAATATATGTATAGGTAGGCTTATCCGTTGAGAATATTACTTTTGCCCCTATTTCTCAACAACGGATTCGATAAAAATGGGCTTATCTAGCTTTCCGTACAAGAGGTGTCGTATAATTGAAAACCAAATGTATATCTTTTCCAATCAAAAGATGTTGTGAAATTCACGATAAATGCTATAGAGAGTACGATGCGAAATGGGCCTCACAATGTGGTTGGACCTGGTTTGATAGATCCCCATATACAGAAGCTTATTCCTATGAGTGCGATGCAAACACAGGATATATAACTTCTTGTTCAACGGAAAATTCTCCGTGTGAAAAATTTTTGTGTGAATGCGATAAGTTGGTTTTAATTAAGAAATTTTGAAAATATTAACAAAAAAATTCATAAATTTTAGAGCTTTGGGAGACTGTTGGACTAATCAAACAGATTTTAATTAATATCACAATTTTATTATTTGAGTGTAATAATTATATGTTATTTTTCAATAAATTATATTCAAGTATGGATTTAATTTTGAATAAAGATTTAAAATATGATTTTAATACATGAGAATTTTTAATACATGAAAAAAATTAGAATCAGTTTTAATAAATTGTTCTAAATAAAAATTAAATTATAAAATTTGAAAAACCTAAAAATTTATTTTATCCATTAACTATGAGTAAAATCGTGGTCCGATTGGCATTAAATTAAGCATAATGTCAATGATAAAAAAATATAAAGTGAGTTAATTTACTAATAATAATCCATAAAATAATATAAAATATGAATAAAATTATGGGAATCTATGTATATTGGCGAAAAACTAAGAGGGAATATGACAGAAATATGTATATTATTGGACATAACTTTTTATTTAGGCATGATTTTTTCGAAATTAAAAATATATTTTAACATTCATTTAAACAAAGTTGTATACTAAATTCCCTCACAAGTAGGGTGATGAGTAGAGTTGGTCACGGTATCGTATTACCGTGGTATTTTTTGGTAATACCGCGGTATTTTTACCGAAAATACCGCGGTATTTTTACCGAAAATACCGATACCGAAAAATCGCATTTGTCTAACACTAGTAATAAGTAGGGGTCGGATTTTTAGGTTATAACCTATTTTTTCTGCGAAATAGTTATGATGAATTGAGCTCAAATCCGTTGTTATTTTTCGAATACCTTACGTTTACGCAGACTTATTATCACCTATTCAAACCTATTTTGGGGTTTTGCAACCTAAAATAGGTTGTAACCTATTTTGTAATTTTTGTTATTTTTGTCACCTATTTCGGTTGTTTTTCGCAAAAATTCGATTTTTTACCAAAAATTTTCAAAATTTTTCGAAAAAACTTGCAATTTTTCAAAAAATTTGTCAATTTTTCTTATTAACCAAAATTTTTTTCAATTTTTGGGAAAATATTTTTTTCAAAATTGAAAGAATTTTTTCTTAATAAATATCTCCCAGTGAAAATTTTAAAAAATGGGAATTTTATACAATTTTTATTACACCGATAAAATTTATGAACGGAATATAGAAAATATTCAGACTTTTCGTATTTTTTGCTCCATATTTCGACCTTTTTTTGCAACCTATTTCTCATTTTTGTCACCTATTTTGGCTTTTTTGCCACCTATTTTGGCATTTTTTACAACCTATTTAGGTACCTATTTTTAAGTTTTTACAACCTAAAAATCCGGGCCCTAGTAATAAGTGAATTAATTCATCAATTTTTTTTCATTTTAATATTTTTTCACTTTTAATTTTATCTTTTATTAATTTAAATTGTTCGTATTTAAATTGTTCGTAAACTTGTTCGTATTATTATTTTTTATATATTTTTTATTTTCTTTAATTTTTTTTTAAATTTTTGCGAGTAAATCACGGTCATTTTAAAGTGATGGATTGAATATATAATAAATAAAATGCCGGCAAAAGTAGACAAAAATAAAAGTAAATAAAGTACAAATATATTCTTTATTTTTTAATTAAAAGCGGCTAATAGTTAAAAGAAAACACGTCGGTAATAAATATTATTTTTTTATTTTCATTAATTAAATCAACAAAATTTGTGGTAAATTTACTTTAAAATGTTGCTATATATTAAGGAGAAAAAGTCACGTGTTTGGCAGATAAAATTGAATTTTATACATAAATTAAAAATTTTCGAGTGGGACGGAATCTGAAGTCCTTTAAATCCTTCTAAATCCCTAATCGAGGAAGGGATGAGAAATTTAAAAAATTTAAAAATACCCTAGTACATCCAAAAATGTTATTTTCTCATTAATTGCCTTTTCAGATAATTTAAATTTCAGAAAGTTTTGTAAATATGTATAATTATTACCTTTTTTGTAACAAATGAATGTTGCTTCAAAAACAAAATAAAACAAAAATTACATTTTTGGCGATTTTTACTATTTATTGGTTAATTAATTTATCTAATCAAGAGGAATCTAAAAATTTGCCTAAAGTTACCATTTTGAAAATGAGCACTGAGGAGGGATTTCAGGTATGGGAGGGGAGGGGGGCTGGATAAGGAAAGGATAGGATGATGGGAGGGTTGGGTGATGATAATTTTTAATAATTTAGATGTATGAGCAATGGATAAACAAAGCTTTTGCTTCATTATTATCAGCATTTTTACAGTCAAAGTATTTAAAAATAAAATTTATTTTTAATTAAAAAATTATTTTTTTTCAGAATAAATTCAAGAGAATTACCCCAAAAATTACCAGAAAGTTTTTCTAAATGTTTTTTAAAAACAGAATCTATACCTTCAATGACTAAATGTATTTCACAATTATTAGAAGGAAAATTTAATGAAAATAATAAAATTTATACAAAACGTTTACAACGATTTAATAAAGGGAGAGATATGGGAAGGATAAATAAAATAAAAACGAGAAAAGAAGAGTCTACTTTTAATGATATTTTTGATGGGAAGGATGATGGTATACAAAAATTTTAAAATTAATAAAAATTATTGGTACATATTAAAAAATAACAGTCGTTATAATATTTTCTTATATGAATTTTATTCTCGAGTGATTAACATTGTTTGGAAGCTCGTAGCAAAATTCGTACCCGCACTTGTAAGAGTAAGCTGGTCACTGGTCATTCCAAACGCTGGTCATTTATTATTTAAAAATCAACAAATTTTTTAACAAATAAATTAATGAAATAAACTCAGAGAGGGGAAAAATTTAAGTGAATTTTAGCTAAACATAATTTTAAGAAGAAAATACAATTTGGAACTCAAAATAATTAAAATCTAAAAAAATCCTCCATTTATTAATTTACCTAAATAATTTATTTTCCCCAGACAGCTTTCCGCATATCGAAGTAAAAAAGTGTATAAATTATAAACTGAGTGAATCAAAGAGAACACAAGGTTTAAGCCCTGTTGGAGGATTGGCACGTATTTTAATGGCAAATTTTGTAAAACGAAATAATCGAGGAGAGATTAAAAAGTAGGTTTATAAAGTTTATACTACATATTTAAATTGATGGGTAAGGTGTTTTGGAGAGGAGTTGGGGAGTTGGGAATGAAATAATAACAGCTGTACTAATTTAAGTATTAATTTTAAAAAATTAGTAAATAGCCTTGTTTCGGATTAAAAGTTTAAATTAATTATCGTTCTGACTGCAAGTTTAGTTAATAAAACTGTGTTTGTAAAACAATTTTGAATTAATTCCTTTCATTTAATAATTTTTTTTATTTAAATTAAATTTTAATAGCTGGCAAAAAACTGCAGAAGAATTAAAAACTTTACAATCATTAAAAGAGCAAATAACCAAAAAACAAAAGTCAGTAGCAACAATTAAACTTCAAAATATTTTTGGAAAAGATGAGACAAAACAACCATTATTAGAAAATAAAATATTTAGATTAGTTAATGATGGAATTAAATTAAGTCTAAATTTAGCAGAAAATAAAAATATTAAAAATCAAAAAGAGGAAGTAACAACAATTAAATTTGTAGATTTACTTTCACCAAGGTTTTTGAGCTTGACGGAGAGTAAAAATAATAATAAGGTAGGTAGGTGGTAATATTCTAGTTATGAAAATAAGTTGAAATAGTAGACTCAAAGACAAAGAATTTTCCAAGACTCAAGACTGCACCCTAAGACCAAAATCTGAATCCAAGACTTCATAAATACTGAATTCAAGACAAGGAGTCTTGGACGGAGACATCGTGTTATTAGAGGAATGAGGGGATATGACTTGATTTAAACGGATTAAGGTGGATGGATTAGAGGGGATAGCTACTTATAAACCTCTTACATTACTCTTATAACTGTCACCACTTTACAGACTAATTTATTAAATTAACACAAGTAGGGTCAACCCTTAAGTTTATAACTAAAAAAACTAAAAAATTTTAAGCTTTCCAATTTATTATCTCCTTCTTTGTTCAGTCTTCATGATAAAGGCAAAGGATTGGAAAAAGAATTAAGCTTACCTAAAATAATGAAAGCAGGCAAATTAACGGGAAGAGACCAACAAGAATGGCTAAATTTAATTATGGAATCTTCTGGTGTTAATGAACAAGTTGAAAATTTAAAAGTTTGGGAATTTTAAATTTTAAAAATTTATTTTAAAAATTAAATTTCAAAAAAGTTGATTTTATAGATGATTGAAGCAAAATATTTAGAATTAATTAATAATTAAATTAATTCTGGTTGTCGGTTTTTAGAAAATTTTCGGATATCCGGAACCGAACCGATATACGAACCGAAAAAATCATCGGTTCTTCAGTCCAGAACCGACAACCCTATAATTAATCACAAAAATATATTCTTAAAATATTTAACAGAACATTCTTTCATTTAATCCAAAACCTACAAAATCCTTTAATAAACGAGAAATTGAACAACGTTATAAAGATGAATTTAACGGACTTTATTTGACTAGAAAAAATGTAAATTATAAATATTTTTGTGAACAAATTTTATTAAAATTAGTTAAGGTTAAAGAAATGTTTGGAGAATATGAAGATCGAAAAGTTTCCATTTGGGAGGAATTGGATAGAAAATTTAATAAGAAACAGGTAAATAAATTGATTTAGAGAAGTAGGACAAGAATAAAATTTTAGAAAAATCCTATTTTAGGTCAAGATTTAGGATTAATTCTAGGCTTTTTAATACCCTACTTATGAACCCAGTCCTTGATTTTTTAAATAAAAATTAAAATTAATTTCAGAGAGATGAATTAGAAGAGACGGGATATTCGCTTCTTACTGAAAGCCAGCTAAGATTTTTATACGGGCCTGAATCTCCATTTAATGACTCTATAACACTTGAAAGATTATTACCAATAATTAATAAAAATAATAAAAATTCTTCAATAATAAATCAGGTAATAATTTAAATAAATATTTTTAAATTATATCCTTAGATTATTGAGGATGATATCAAAAAAATTGCTCAAATGCGTTCATTTGATATTAGACAACATGATATTGTGGTAAGTTCTGAAATAATTAGGGATTCCTTTAGCAAGAGATTGACATTGGGCAGTATTTTTGATATTTCATCTCATTAAGCAAATATATCTTAATAGAAATGTATTTAGAAATCCGATCTACTGTTGTGATGTATTGTGTCGTACTCCCAAGTTTACGTGTACTGTTTATTTTCGGCTGACAATAATTTCTTTAATTAATAAGACAGGGCAAATATAAAATTGGGTTTTCCTTAAAAATTGCCCCCTCCCTTTCTATTAATAATTTTTTAAATTTCAATTTGACTTTAAATTCCAATAAAAAATTCTTCATAATTTTTATAAAAATTTTTTTTAAAGTTATCTCCTAGCGTCTTCAGGCCATCAATATTAAATCCAACGTATAATAATTCCTTTATTTTTAATTTAAAAAATTAATTTCAATTAGGCGTACAAGTCAACCTTTTATTCTCTCTCCTTTCCTCTTTTCCCCAACAATTTTATCTCCAACAATTATGGGACCAGCAATTTTATCACCTAGAGTATTTTCTCCAACTGTTTGTTTTTTTATAAATTTATTTAAAAAAATATTTTTCAAATTTAAAGATTTTAACACCAAGAATTATGACTCCCTTAATTCTATCACCATTTATATTTTCGAGTATTATACTCTCTCCAATAATTATGCAGCCATTTATTCTCTCTCCAGGATTGCTAAATAGTGTGGTAGAGTATTTTTATTTTTAATAAATAGTTAAATTAATTTTATTTTCTTTTAGATTTTAAGCCCCTTCGTAATGAATCCAATGATTATGAGCTCACAAATATTTCATCCATTTATTTTATCACCATTAGTTATGACTCCAGGAATTTTAAATCCTTCAGCTCTTTCCCCTCTTGTATTAAGCCCTTTTGTGTTAAACCCCCAAGTTTTTTCTCCAAAATTTTTTTCTGGATTAATTCTTTCTCCATATGCACTTTCACCTGTTCTTATGAGTCCAACTTATGCTTATGTTGTTATTCTTTCTCCCAGTTTTTTAAGTTAATTTTTAAAAATTGTTTTTGTATATTTACTGAAATTTAATAAAAATTAAATAAATAAATCTAAAATTATTAAATAAATACAGTACTTCAATAATTTTATTAAATGGTACTTCTCCGTTTTGTTACACCCCCTATATTTATGCTTAAAATGTCATATATAGGGTAATAAAAGGTGCCGAGTCGAACGTACCACTCTTCTTTTCTGGAGACGTCTGTGGATCAAAATACAGGTCCCCGAAGAACGAAATATCATAGAGGGGAGTAAGCTCATTTTGGGTTTATCTATTACCCTATATATGACATTTTGAGCATAAATATAGGGGGTGTAACAAAACGGAGAAGTACCATTAAAAATATTTGTCTTATTGTTTTAAAGAATTTTAAAAGAGATAAATGAAATTAAAAAAATAAATTGTTCAAACAAAAGAAAATAACATTCAGGAGAGACATCGCTTTTTTCTCTCCGATTTTCCCACTATATTTTCTGTCCCTTAACCCTACACGTACTTAGCAGTAAAAATTTAAATTTCTATTTTCTTTGTTTACAAAAGAAAAAATGATTGTTTCATTCAAAAAAAAGTTTGTTTGCTCAAGTAAGGAACGATAATGTAGAAAAACAAATGCATAAATAGTGTACATATGTAGCAGGTAAAAATATTCGTCGTCTCATAATTGGGACATTAAAAGATTTTTTAATTCAAATAATGTATTATATAAATTTCTCTAATATTAATGGCTAATATAAAAATATTTTTTGAATTTACTGAATAAAATTATAAAATTATTTTATATTTATTTAACTCCTTAATTTAGCAAATAATTTTTAAAATTCAAAAATAATTTGAAAATTTTTTATTTTGTTTTTTTAGAATTATGAATTCTAAACAAAAATTAAAAACTTCAGAAATTGGAGAGAAATACCAAAAGAAGCAAATGCCTCTTGAATTACTTGTGGACATAATTAAGGCAGCAACATATCCAAATGCTATTTTAGATTTAAAGACATTAAAACAGCTAGAAACGTAAGCAAAATTTAAAATTTAATTTAACAAAAATTTAAAATAATTTTTTACTTCTTAAAAAATTAAAATACTTTATTAGCTTTTTCTCGTATCATAATATTTTTGAAAATAATTTTCTTAACTAATTGATATAACCCATATTGCTTAATTTAAAAGTTAAAAGAAATTGTTGATAGAGGACTGTTAAAAATGTCAGAAAAATTTTATTATCAATTTTATCCCGATTTTAGATTATTCTATAAAATCTAAAGTTTAAAAATAAAATTATTAATAATAATTATTTGAATAAAACACAAAAAGCTTGTATTTCGTCTTTAAAAGTTTGTATTTTATCCACAGAACCGCAGTAAATTTGCATAAATAGAAATTCTGTGGCTCTGTTGTAAAAAAAACTCCAGATTTTTTGATTTTTTGTCCGCAAAATCTGCGGATTGCTTCCCCAAAATATGCGGTTGTTTTTGCAGAATATGTGTTCTGTTCACTAGGGTTCAACTACCATCCCCGGGGACGGTGGTATTTTTTCCTAAATTGGTAGAAATCTGGCCTGTAGGTCCACCAAAAATCGGAAAATTTTCGCCTGCGGCGCTAAAATGTAAGACATCTGTTAGCGTGGGCGTGCAAAATTCTCAGATTTAGGATCTGACTCAAAAATTGAAAAAATCTGGCTTCTTGGCCTTTCAAAAAGTGTTGAAAATTTTTGTCTTGGCAGTTATAATAAATATTTCAACTGCTCTAAAATATATAATTGTATTTGGTTTTTGACGAAAGGAAAAATTGATCTAACTTCAATAATATAATTTAAAATTATATTATTGAAAACTAACCAAAAATATTATGAGGAAAATATTTCTAAATTATATTTTTTAATTCAATTTTATTATTTGGTTGTTCAAATTTAATCAGTCTTATTATCATTGATTTCATCAAAAAGACTAAAAATTCAATTAAAAACATCTTTATTTCACCCAGTGTACTCGGATATAACAATAATGTATGGCGACCCATGAATAAAATGCAACTATTTGGAAAATACTGGAAAAAGCATATTAAAAATTTGTTAATTACTTCGAGAATTATTTACTCAATTGTAAAAAAATATACAACAAAAGAAAAGCAAGTAAGTATTTCATTAATTGAAGAATATAGGTACATATAATGAGCGTTTTTTATGGCATAGATGCTTATTATCTGATCATGATGAGATATTCAAGACAGTAACACCTATCATTTTATAAGAATTCCTATGATCAGACATCCTTACAAAACACATCTACCTATTTTATTATAAAATTTCTTAATAAATTAAGAAAAATTTCTTGAATTAGAAAAGTGTTTTTCTAATACTGATAAGATTTTAAGTTTACAAGATAAATTAATAAAATTGTTGAAATTTGATAAGATTTCCCAAAAATTGATAAAAATTTCACAAATTAAAAAATAATGCCAAAATAGGTTTTATTATGCGAAATAAATCCCTGTAAGGATAAGATAATCAACAAATAACACGAAGTTGACTTCCCAACTATTTCAAAAAAAATATTTTAACTTAAAAATTCAGTTTCATTTTATTATTTTGGAAAAAACATAATTTTCTTTAATTTCAGAGATATTGCTTTATTGCCATAAAACCTGATACAAAAGGATTAAAATTTCTGCAAATGATTTTAGACGGAAAAATTGATCTAAAAAAATTGGTAAGATTATTACAAACTATGACCTATAAGTTATGATTATTTACATTTTATTGGAGAAAAAAGTTAAAATTTTTTGATCTAACCCTTTAATTGTTATATGTATGTAGTACATATTACAAGGGAATTAAATAGGTAAACTCTAACAGCTAAAAAGCTTCTTTCGGTATAGTTATTGATTTCTGAAATTTGATAAACTTTGACGAGCATACCTTCTTTAAATTTGAATTCTTTATCTGAACTTTAGGTCTAAATTATAATTATCATTCTTTCACTCTTTTACTAGCTTTTGGCATTTTTCCTTCATCAAATATGCCTTTTATTCAGTATGCCGTTAACATTCCCATCATCAATAAAAAGGATTAATTTTTTATATAAATATAGGAAAAATGTAAGAAAGTTCACATTCTTTTAAAAAATAAAATAACCAACTTTGTTGAGAGCTACTATAAAAAAATGATTCTAAACGTATAGTACTTATCTAAAGTTAATTTAATAATCAATTATACTACATATGTATCTACCCTGACTTAATACATATTCATCATTAATTAATAGTTAGGGTCTTACAAAATATGCACGCACCGAAAAACTAATAATTCATATTCACTATCATATTTTATTCAATAATCATTATTTAATATCATCGTTCAATCAGTTCAGTTTCGGTCCCATGCGTGGCGCCGCTAGGATGAGCGACGCGATTTTTGTTTCCCTCTACCTTAAAAAATAAAAACATCAACAACAGAGGCAGAAGCCAACAGACAAGACCCGATGACAGAAGACCCACAGATGCCCATATGTTTACATTGTTTGTTTTTGTATCGTAACTTTGTCCAATCTTGTTCTTCTAAGCTTTTAGTAAAAATATTTCCTTGTGGGTCTTTTGTCTGTGGGTCTTCTGTCTGTAGGTCTTTTGTCACTACGCCACAAAGTTATGTCTGCTGCGCAAATGTCATAGAACTTCCCAGAAAACTTTCTAGGTTTAGTATGTTTTGTTGAGATTTTAAATAGCGGGAACAGTGTGAGTGAATTACTTACATCCATTAGATATTATTTTATCAATTTTCTTCAATTCTATTTATTAATTCTTTTCGTAATAAATATTGAAAAATTGCATATAAACTAATTAGCTCTATCATTTTAAAGTTTTATTGTTTTGGATGTTTTATCTCTTATAATACCTCCAATATTAGGTATAGGGTGTTGTCCGTAATTTCAATGATTTAACGATTTCGTTATATTTTTTTATTTTAACAAGCTTTTCAGTTACATATTAATTGAACAAAAATATTTATTTTCTTTTTAAAACTTTAAATATTTAAAGATGAGCCACAATCAGAATATTCAACAAATTCCAGATTATGTCGTGAGTTTTACAAAAAAATATTTACTAATTTCGATTAAAAAAATCTGATCATAAATTTGTTAATTTCTTATCGTTTAAAATATTAAAAATAAACCCAAAACCGAATTGAAAAAATTATTAATTTAATTTGTTTTTTTCATTTAGTCTCGTGAAGACTATGAAATGGTGCTTACTAAATGTGGAGTTTTACGGAACAAGAAGAATGTTGTAAACTTTGCATACCATAAAGCTTCCTCTGACTACGAGAAATTGCTGGGTATATTAATAATTTTTAATAATAAATAATTTAACAATTTTAAGCTGTCAGAGAAGCGAATCAATCGACATCTCGTCCTAACGTTAAAAAACCAAAGGTGGAGATTCCAAAATTGGGAGACATTTTAACAACATTACCAGAAACAAGGATGTGTCCGTTATGTGTTGGGACTAAAGTGAACAATGATTTTGCGGCGCATTGCAACAGTGTTCACCCAGATTTTGTTAAGAAAAATGTTTTTGCTGCACCCACAGGCGTAGTTAGTTTTTATAAAATATTTTTAATTTTTCGAGTCCTTTTTGGATGCTCTCCTCTCCCCCTTTAGTTTCAGAGGTAGCCTGGTTTTTGTGTTAATCATCTTAATTATTTTCCTAAGTAATTCGATCTCAAGTTTGGCCTGAAAATAATATTATTTCGTTATCATATGCAATGTGCTGTTTTATATTCATATATAGTTTAAGAATTTTTAATCTAATTTTTTAGGTCAATCGTTTTATTTATCGAATATTGAAAAGCGTGGGGCTATCAGAATCTTCCAGTGGTCTTATGGCTGATGCGATAGATTATTCTGATAAATTTGGGTGTACAAAGTAATCTGCTTTTCTTTTATGTTTTATTAAAAGTAATGTTTCTAGATTTGGATTAGGGAGTCTTTTGTCTACTGTCATTCAAATAGCATCCGAGGATATGGACGAACTTGGTATAATTTTTGTTCATAAGATCTTTGGGACATTTAAACTTAAGGTGATCCAAAAATGGAGCGGCAAGGATTAACGCTCTTTGTTGACGGGTCGAAGTATCTTGGTCCTGTTGTTGGACTTTTCTGCATGAAAAAAGCTGCCGAGTTTGCTCAACAATATGGTATGGGGATAGTAATTGTTAATAACACTGACAATCTTGGCTTTGAAAGATTTTATGTTAATAGGATGCTTGTACAATATGGCGTGATTGTAAGAATTTATCTTAATTATCGTATAAGATGTAAAACACTTATTTTAACCGATTCAATTAATTTATGTCAAATTTGAGATAACTGCTTAAAATTAGTTTTGTCACGGTTCAAAAAATCAAGGACGAGTTGTCCTTTGTAGTTTAGTTAAAATATTTGTTTTCTTCCTCCTATTATTTTTCTTTATGTTTTATTTTTAAAATAAATTTAAAGGGTATCGTCTTCTCCGAAAACTCGATGTATTTCAGTACTAATGAACTTGCTGATGTTTTTTATCTTCCTAAAGGGAGCATTGAAGAAATTAAAGGGATTTTAGCATTGTTTGACTTGAATAACGAGGAGTTATTTGAAGGGAAAACGGTTTGTCTCTTCATTTTTTCTTTTATTAAAACATGAGTAAAGTAGTTTTATAAAAGAAAGGCGCCTCCGATAGCATTAATTGGGCTTAGGAGATATTAAATAATTTCTAAAGAACGATTAAAATGCTGCGCATTCAAAAAGTTGTAAACATTATTTTTTAGAGCGTCATTATTGGAGTTAAACGTGAATACGATGTTTATCAACAGTTGGTGGCTAAGGAGAATCTCTTGGATAAATTTGTAAGATTATCTCTGAATAATTCTCGTTTTGTATATTTTAATTTTGAAGTGGGAAGGGAATGCTTATCCAAAAATTTTAATTTCTAGTCATTTGATTATTGGAAAATGAAACCTGGGCTAAATTAAAGTTTTAAAATTTCGGTCTTTTAACCGTTAAATGGGTATATATGTATCTATATTTTTGTTAATTCTATGAAAAAATTAATATTTTAATATGCTAATATTTAGCGAAAGCTTCAACATATAGAATTAGAATATGAGAAAAGACACAACAAATATGGTGCCGTTTATTTTAAGGAATTATACGAAGACATGGTAATATTATATTAAAAAAATATTTTTTTATATTTTTTGAAATTAAAAAAAATTTCCAAAAGAAAATTATTGAACTAAAGTGAATATTATTTTTCAGAAAAAATTGGCGGTTTGTTGCAAGATTCCAGTGTTTGATGTTCGTGTACATCTTTAAAAAAGTTGTAACATTAAAAAGCTGTTTGATTTAATCTCTTTAAATACGATCTTATAAATATAAGATTTCTTGTATTCTTTTATTTAATTTATTACCTACCTGTCTTTTATTTGATTTTAAACAATATTTTGATTTTGGGAGATAAATTTTTTAAATAATAACGCTCAAATCAGTATTTGCGATAAATACAAAAATCGGAATCTTAATCCATCTTTTAGATGAATTTTTAAAGATTTATTGAGTTTGATAAAAAAAATACCTATTAAAATCTGGAATGTTGGTTGGCAAAAATTATTTTGTAAACTTATTTTTTCAAACTTTTTGCCCATATAAGTAATTGGAATTTGTAAAGTATTTACAACTTAAATGTTTAAATGCTAGTTAATTTTACAATTTGGTACTTTTTGTTTGTACACACTGGCCAGACTTGCTCAATTTCTATTTCCTTATGACATTCAAAAGGATAATGGAAATATTAATTTTTTAGTTTCTTAATAAAAATAAATTTATGGGGGGGGGGGGAGTTCAAAAGATTTTCAATATTCGAAATTTTTTATCAGAATTTAATTCAAATAGAAATTATGAAAGACCAAAAATTTTTAATTCAGAACTGGCACTATTGCAACCCGTAAATACAAATAAATGTTTTCTTTCTGACGTCATTTAAGTGAAACAAAATGCTAAAAATAAATAGAATAAATAATTAAAAATTAATTTACTATTTACCTATAAATTATTAGAAGAAGAACGTCCTAAAGTTATTTTATGCACTAGAGCAATTTCATTAATTATTAAATTGCTTGAATTTCTAGTTCCTGAGATATTTGAGCAACTTCTATTTTTAATTATATCTTCTTTCTGATAAAAAATAAAAAAATTATTTTTAAATAATCAAAATTCGAAATTAGTTTTTTAGCAAATTTCCACATTTGAATAATATGTACTGTTTCCACTAAAATGGATAGTAATTGTTTTACATTTCCCCAGCTCAACTTTGTTTCTTACAGTAAATAGAGCAAAAAAAGAAAAACCACTTTTGGGTTAAATATTCTTATTGTAAAAAAGAATTATTTAATATATTTATTTTGTAAACACCCAATATTTTGTAAACACCCAAAATACTTTCAAAAACCAACATATATTTCATCAAATCCTTTCCTTTCAAATTCCAAAGATTTTTCCAATATTTTATTTTTGAAGTTTCTTTTATGATTTCCTTCAGAATCGCTATCCAAACGAGTACTAGATTTACTTGATTCACCTCCACTGCTTCCTAAACCAGCATCGGAAGAAGCAGAACCAGCAGAGAAATTACTTAAATTTAGAATCAGAAAAGTACCTATATTTAAAATTTTGTCAAGACCTATTAGATTTAGAAGATCGTCTCGATTCTCTCCATTTTTGAGACAAAATATTTTCATTATTCTCTTTTACAACATCCAATTTTGTATTTATTGTGAATATAGAATTTCCACTAATGCTATTTTTGTTTATTTTATTTTTTTGTTTTGGCAATGGAAGTGCAGTTAATACAGCTGGAAGAAGAACAAGACCATGAAACATTCCCAATGAAACGACAACAATAATTGTCTTTTGAAAAAAATAAATTGAAATTTTAAAAATAGGTTAGAGATTTAAAATTAATATGAAATTTTTTATTACACAAAACTTACCTTAAGAAAAACCATAGCCAAATATGACTGCTTAAAAAGGAGAGGGAGAAGGGCAACAATTGTAGAGACACCAACCTTTAAGTAAATTTAGAATACAAATTTAAGATAAATATTTTTGTATATTTTACCTGCACCATTGGATAACCAATGACTGTTAAAGCTTGTTGCATTCTCAATCGAGGATTCTAAAATTTCATAAAAATAAATTTGAGTTTTAACTTATTAAACCCCCTCTGGTGCTTTATAGTAATGGTAGCTAATATGTGCTGTGAAATCTACACTGATACCGATTGCCTGAATTTTTTAAAGATATTTTTTCATTTTTAATCACAGTTAATTACTATTAAAAGTGAGGCCATAGATATCGGATCCAAATCTATATTCCACATTGATAATATTCCAAAAATGCCCCAACTAATAGAAAACACAGAAAATACCGCAGCAATTACACTAATTAATTATTTTTTAAAATAAATTTTAAAATTATTTTTAAACCTTAAAAAATAAGGTATAAATAACATGCAAACAATACAAGTACAAAATAAAGCAGCTGCTACACTTCCCAAAACTGTTTGATCTATTGAAATTGTCTTCAAAATAAATGATGTTATTCAAGTAAAACTAAAATATTTTTGACCTGATCAACAAAAGGAGTGTGATCACTATAAGCATAAACTTGCATATCAGAATAATGGGCAGCTATTCTTCTCCATTCATTAACCTTTATTTAATTAAACTGAATTAAAAACACAAATAAATTCACCGTGGGCACTAATTCATGATATTTAATAACCCGATGAAAATTGGTAACAAAAAAGAAAGAATTAATACATTCGGGCCTATTTAGACGGCAAGCACTTTCATTATAATGAACAAAAGAACTTAAATAAAAATATGCTGCAGATTTAAAAAATGCTGGAATTTCTGTATAAGTGAAACGAGGAGAAGAAAATTCATCTGATGGATCAATCTTTTTAAAAAAATTTTTTTAAGTCCAAGAATCCAGATATAAATTAGAGATGTCACCTCATGATCGTCAAAATTATCATTTCCATTGCTATAAAATCGAAGAAAGTCTTCATATTGTTGAAGCCAGAAGAATGTAGATTCTTGTCCATAACTATTTAATGCATGTTCAAAATCCCAAACAAGTTGTCTAATTCCTTTAAAAAAATATTTTCTCCAAAAATATGTAGGCAATTCGAGCTCCTTCGGAGGATTCCTAATTTCCTAGAGCCGTGTTAACTTTTACGATTAATACTTAAACACATGGCTAAATTTTCTTTTACACGGTGAGGCAAAGCTTAGTTATCTTAACAGGGTTCAATTATTTATTCTAATTTTTCAAAGTTTAACTAGATAATTGTTGTAAATCCCTCATATCCCCGGGATGCAAAACAAAAACACTAATTGGCTGCATATTTCTCAAAGCCATTTCAAATTGCATTTGAAAATCGTGTAGATAAGAGTTTGGTAAAGCCATTTTGTCTATCGAAATATTTGATTGAAGTTTTCGAATACCAAACCAGCAAAGGAAAAAATAACAGCACATAAATAATGCAAGAAGTATTCTTTTAAAGAAAAAAGAAAATAAAAATGAGGATGTTTAATTTTAAAAATTAAAGTTTTGAAGTTTATTATTAAAAGTTTATTTCTATTAAACAAAAAATTGCTTTAATAATTTAAAAACAAATATTTTACTCTTATTTTTAAAAATGTTAAAATTAATTAAAATAAACTCAATTAATTAAAATATTCACACCTTGTTACCCATTGTGTTACAGCCCAAGCCCAAAATTTAATAACATCATTATGAATTTTGATTGTTACAGATGCAGCAATTGAATAAAACTTTAAATATAAAGAAATAAAAAAACATGTATTACACAATAAGCATTTAAATAAATAAACTAGGGTAGCATCCCGAGCCTTCGGAGTTGGGTATGTCGGGGATCGACGTTTGCCGTGGAAGCCATGCCAAAAAATATTGTCGGGGTCGGGGTTTCGGAGGACGGGGTGCTACCCTAAAATAAATAAATTATTTGTTCCCCCAAATAAATTATTTGTTCATCAACAAAAAATTAATTTAATATTCTTACATTATTAGATTGCCCACTAATAAAGTAATTATTATTGTCATTATTATTTTCTTCTTCCTTTCTTCTCCTTCTTTTATTAATTAATTCTCTATTTTCATTAAAACAAATAATTGAAGAAAGGAAAACTAATTGATATAGCCAACCTTTTTTAAAATAATTTTTTAAAATAATTTAACAAATTTAAATTTACAAATTGTAATTGCCAAGGCCGAAAAAATACAAAAAGTTCGAACTGCTGGAGTATCAGAAAACGCTCCAATGGCAAATGAAATAACGTTTGTAAGTGAACTTTTTAATTAAATAATTATTTTAATTTTTATTTGATTAAATATAATCGGACCTCAATTTTAATTAGGCACTAAAAATTTTATCTAAAATAAGGAGTATCCATTTTATGGGGGTCGCCTAGGCCATTCTCCCCTCCCAGTGGCCAACCAAATTAAAAAATTAATTTTTTGAGGGTAAATGTAAAATTGAGGGGTTAACTTATTTAATAAATTAAAAAACTATTTTTCTCTCCACCTTATAGTTATTGAAGGACCAGCATCTTCCAAACACAAAGCCATTCTTTTAGCTATTCCATTTATATTATCAAAATTATTATTTTTGTTAAATATTTTATTTGTTCTGTGCCAGGCACGCATCTATGTATATATTAGAATAATTATATAAATTTTAAAAATAAATTTTCTACCAAAATAAAAATATCATCAACACCAACAGAAAGAACCAAAAATAAAGCAGCCACAATAATTGACTGAAATTTGTAGCCTGTGGCTGCCATTAAACCTATTGCTGTTGACTTTAATAAAAATTTAAATTATAGCTATTAATTTCGCTTAAAGAGATAAAAGACACGGGGACGAGTAATAAAGGAAATGCTTTGCTCCCGGGAGGGAACTTCAATTTCAATTTCTTTTCAACTTCAAACTTCAACTCAAACTTCATACCGTTCCCTGGATTAATCCTACTATTTTTAATTTACCATAGCAAAAAGGGGAACCAGACAACCAATAAAACATTCAACAAAACGATTTTCTTCTCTTTTAGCTCTAAAAGATGTTGAAACAACAAAAATCTTAAAAATTATTTTTTAAATATATAAAAATAATTAATTTACAATCATAAAAACAACAGAAGTAGCTAAAAGAGGCGCAGTTTCAGCACCCATTCTTCTAACTTCTTGTGTAACTAAATAATCACTAGTCATTCCTGTCTGTTATTTTTTTTAATTAAAATTTAAAATATCTAAATTTAATTTAAAAATACTTTTAATAAATTTGAATAAGGGGGATGTTCAAAAAGATCAATTGCTGCTAAAAAAATAAAAAAAATTTTTTTCCCGAAAAATCCAAAAATAACCATTTTGCCATTTAACAAGCAAATCTTTATCTTCATAATTAGCAACCAAAAAGAAAGGCATTATCTAAAAAATATTTTTTTTATTTTTTAAAGTAATTTTAAAATAATTTACAGCTGTATTAAATGTTTCGAGAAGTTTAATTGTTGGAGATTTTTTTGTTCCAGATTTTCTTTGTAAAGCTAAAAGTAATGCTTGTTCTTCTTGTGTTGGCATTTCTGTTTTTTCGTTTTTAACATATTCAGTTCCAGTAAAGTTTTTGAGGGATACACCATATATATTGTTGCCTTTTTAATTTTTAATGATTAATATTTAGGAATTTGGATCGAGAATAAATCTTATAAAACTATTAAATTATTTAAAATAGATATCCCAAAAGGTGGAAAAATTTCATTATAAATCCAAAGAGACAATCCTGCTAATAAACAGGCATCCCTGCCAGGGGTGTCTGCAATTGCGGACTGCGGCTGCGGAAATTTTTTCATTTGCGGACACCCCTGATCCCTGCACATGCCTTACAAAAATCGCTAAATTTCTAAACTTTGCTTAGTTTGGATAGGTTTAAGCGATACCAATAAATATTTATAACGATAAGGTATAATATCCTCATGAGATTTAAGATTATAAAAATTTTAAAGAAATATTCAAAATATTTATTTTTATTTACCAATAAAAGCTCTAGTTCCAAACAATTCTACCGCTGGGTATGTATAAGTTAAGGGTTGTTCGGGGTCGTAAACTTTAAGAAAAGCTAAGAAGGCTGTATTCAATTCACAATAAGGTTCACAAATATTTCGATAACCATAAACTCTTCCATTTTTCTCTATATGGATCTAAAATAATTTAAAATATTTTATTTAAATTTGGGGATTTTTTATATAATTTTAAGTTTTCTCTCTCTAATTATTTCCACAACCTCTTGTTGAAGGGCTCGAGTTAAATTATAAAGCAACCAGCGATGTTCAGTTCTTAAAAGGTTCCCCCCATCTCTTGCACGGCTCATAATATAGCAAGGATCTAATGTTCCATTCTAAATTTAAAAAAATAACTAAAATTATTTCTTGAAATAAAAATATAAAAATGAAATCAAAATTAGATAGATAATTATCTTTAAAAGAATATTTTTGCCTGTATAAAAAAAAAAAACTAGGCTCATATTGTTACGAAAAGTCTTGATCCTGACACCCCGAAAATCAACGTGAAACAGGTGTAAATCTCTTTAAAAAAATTAGAGCTATTATGGTTGATTTGAATCTTGCTTTTAAGCTTATTTTAATGCTCATGAAATTTGCTAAAAGCTAGCAGACTTTTATTTTTCAGAAAAAATTTCAATGAGGCTAAATTTGTGTCTGAATTTCAAAAAAATCCAAAAATAAATTACCTGTTTAAGAAAATATTTGGCTATTTTATATTCATTCTTGCTTGGAGCATTTAAAGGCGAATATTCTGTTCTAACATTATTAACTTCTTCAAAACGTAAAAGTCCAAAGCTGGCTATTATAGTTACGAGAATAACAGTGAAAATAATTTTAAGAAAATTTCTTCCTTAAATTTAAAAATTATTTACAAAGACCACAGAAATTTTTAAATTATTTAAAAAAAAATATTTATATTTAATTCAAATTTTCATTTACTTTTCTCTTACAAATTTTATAATTCTTAAAAATATTTCCATATTTTTTTAATTTCCATAAAAAATTAATAAATAATTTACCAATCTGATAGCCAAGCAAATAAAATCCTCGTTCAAATAAAAGTGTTGGGTGCCGCATTTTATAAAAAGAAAAATTAAATTTTTTCCTAAAATATTAAAAATAAAATATAAAAAAAAGAATAAAAGTAAGTAAATTAAACAATTCTAATTTAAGTTTTAAAATAAATTAAAAAATAAAATATAAAAATAATTAATTAAAAATAACAATTAGGTATATTTATTTATTTATTTTAATTTTTAGATTCAATTAGCAATTGGGAAATGACCAATCTTTAATTATTTACATTAATTATTGCTTAGCGCAAATAACAAAAAATTAATTCTTGTTTTGTTACGTAAATTAGGTAAAAGAAAGGAGGAACAGATAAATAGATAATAGTAGCCATAAAAAAATAAAAATAAACTAGATTTTGTTAAATTAACTAGATAACTGGATGGATGGATATATGTTGCAATTTAAATTAAATTAATTGGAAAAAACAAAAATATTTTTATTAAAATTAAATATTTATTTTATTTAACTATTAAATATTTTAAAAAATAAATAAATATAATATATTTATTTAGTATAAATTTTTTGACCTTGGAAGCGATTAAAATAAAAATAAATAATTATTTTTAAAAAAATATTTTTGTGAAGCAATCAAGCAATAACAACACCTATAAACGTTAAATTGTTTAATCATTTATTTATATAACCAGTATTTGTCTATATTTCTTTTGTTGTTGCAAAAATAAACAGAAAAGGATATATAAAAAATAAATAAAAATTAAATTCAGGATTAAATATGTCTGATATTTAAATAATAATCCGTTTAAAAAATTTAAAAAAAAAGAGAAAATGAAGAAAAAAATTACATAATATTTTAAATGAGGTAATAAAAGAAAAGAAAAATAAATTTAAAAAAATAAGAAAAATTCAATAAGCTTTTAACAAAAAATTAAAATTTTGATAAGCATTGTAAAAAAATACTAAAAACTAAAAGCGTAAGAAATTTAAACCAAAAATGAATAAAAAACTTTAAAGAAAAGACATAATCCAAAATTCTAAACCAGAAGTTTCTACATTATGATTAAGCTATGCTAATGGAAATGATTGCAATTAAATTAAAAAATCAAATAGAATATTCACAAAAATAAATATTAATAAAAAATACATATATGGCTACTTTTTATATTTTAATCATCCATTTGATTTTTTACAAAATGTGTCGCAAAACATTAATTACAAGCAAAAATGTTTATTTATTTAAGCATTTATTTTTTGGAAGAAACACCTTCTTTTAATACAAACAATGTAAATATAATTAATTTTATTTAAAATAAAAAAAATTAAAATGGATGTGATGGACAGAGATGTTTCGAAATTTCGATTTTCGTTTTTCGATTTTCGAGGTTTTTTTCCTTTCGATTTTCGATTTCCGATTTTCGAAATTTTGTGATATTTTCGATTTTCGATTTCCGAATTTTTGAAAAATTTTAATTTTTGGCGCCAAAGTGGAGGATTTTTGGCTTATTGGCCATCATAAACTTAAAAAAATTTTCGTCTGCGGCGCAGAAAAGGAAGACTTTTGGCTTCATGGCCTTCCAAAATTCTCAAAATTTTTGCCTGCGGCGCAGAAAAGGGAAGATTTTTGGCTTCTTGACCTTCCAAAATTCTCAAAATTTTTGCCTGCGGCGCTGAAAAAGAAAGATTTTTGCCTTAAGGATCATCAAAATTTTCGCCTCCGGCGCAATTAAGAAAGATTTTTGGTTCTTAGCCTTTCAAAATTCTCAAAATTTTTGCCTGCGGCGCTGAAAAAGAAAGATTTTTGCCTTAAGGATCATCAAAATTTTCGCCTCCGGCGCAATTAAGAAAGATTTTTGGTTCTTAGCCTTTCAAAATTCCCAAAATTTTCGCCTGCGGCGCTAATTGGAGGAAACCCTGATCTATTAACAATATAATGCTTCGGCTCCGGTATATTGGAGTATTTCTTGAATTAAGGTGGGATTGGAGGGAGCAGGCCATTTGGAGGGAGCAGGCCAGATGGATGGAGCAGGCCAGTTGGAGAGAGCAGGCCCCTTGCCGGAACCCTATGCCAGGTACCACCTTATGAGTTTACTCAAATCCTCCGTTATCCCTCTTAACCCACACAGATCTCAGGATTAAATATTAATCTTTACACTCGGAGTCTGGAGATAACAAGAAGCGGCTCAGAAAATCACCGGCTCTGGAGCCAGGATCTCAATCTGATATGCAAAATTTTGGGTTTGGATATCCGTGATTTCCTTGGAATCCCAAATTCCTTAGAGTTCAAGCAAAAGTTCCAACTTGTAACATAAAAATTTATTTTTTAATTTTTTCTATTAAAAATTTTTTTTTCGATTTTCGTTTTTCGATTTTCGATTTTCGAGGTTATTTTTCTTTCGATTTTCGATTTTCGATTTCGAAGATTTTGAAAAATATTTTCGATTTTCGATTTCGATATTTTTGGATTTTTTTCGATTTTCGATTTCCGATTTTCGAAGATTTTTTTGTTTCGAAACATCTCTGGTGATGGATCAGATAAAAATAAATTAACGGTTTCACTTAACATCTTTTAACACCAAAAATATTATTTTTTAAAACATGTTAACAAGTTCCATTTATTTTAAATGGAATTGGATATGTCAAAAATAATTATTAATTTCCTTTTTATTTTTGTCATTAATCATTTAAAAAATTGTTAGTTAAACTTTTCGGGGATAACAAGCATGACTTGGATAGGAGCCATTGAAAGAAATGTATAGGGAATTCCCTATAGTTATCTGATAAAATAAGAGGAAATAAAAATATTGTAATGTGGGTATTGTAAATTGTAAATATTGTAAATTGTGGGTATTGTAAATTGTAAATATTGTGGTATTGTAAATTGTAAATATTGTAAATTGTAATGTGCTTAAAATTAACAGGTAGGAGAGGAGGGGGATGCTTTTCTGTGGTGGGAGAGGGGGAGGGAGTATGGATTTGAATGTTAAATGCTTAATCACTACAAATTTTTAGTATTTTTTGATTAGGTAAATGATAATAGAAAAGGTATAATCTATATTTCCTGTTATTTTGCATGTTAAACGAAATATCTAGTGCCAAACGAAATATAGTGTCGGGCCTAGGATATTTGGCCCGAAAAAGACTCGTATGGTCCAAAAGGGGTAAAAACAAGTCCGAAAAATGCTTCGACCGTCTGCCCGACTAGAAAACGGCAACCCTAGTTCTAAATATAAAAATAAAATGGAGGAGAGAAGTTATACTTATTTAAGATTATAACGAATATGTATCTAAATAAATATTATAAAATTATTGTTATAAAGTTTAATATTAATAAAAAAATGTTCTAATAATTTCAGCAAAATTGTCTTATGTAAAACCTGTTTTATTTTTCAATTAATAATCTTTAAACAATAAAAACATCTTTAAAAATCAAAAGCTTTTAACAAAAAAATCTTTTCATTTTCTATTTAAAATCCTTCAAAAGCCCCCTAAAGCAACAAAATCCTTTTCTTTTTTGTAACCTTTTTTTATTCTCCATTGTAATAATTATTTCCTCCCGTTTTTCTTTCATGTATTTTTCCATGTCCTTTTCTTGTTTAATGACAAAAGTCAAATAAACCAACCGATCGGCATTTGGCTGACAATTTTGTTTGGTCAAACCGGTTAAAAAAGGGATTACATTAAAAAGAAGAAAAAATAATAAAAGAATAAAAGGGAGGGAGGGAGGGGAAGGGAGGGAAGGGGAAGAGGGAAAATAAAGGGCGCAGGCCAATCAGGCGAAAATCAGGGCAAAGACAAAGAAAACAAGGAGTAAATTAGTAAAATAAAAATAAGGATATAAGTACGAACAATGGGGATAATGTGAAAATTAGTGCAGAAAACTAAAAAGAAAAAAAATGAAAAATTGCTGAAATAAATAAATTAGATAAATTAAGAAGTAATTAAAATAAGTTCAAAGGAAAAAACAATTAAAAAATACGAAGATTGTGATCATAGGAACCTAGGAAATTTTTAGGAAGCCTTATAAAATTAGTTAAAAATTATCAGGCTTTTTAACTTTTTGATGCTATTTTCTAAAATTAAAATAAAAAAATAAAAATATCCTAGCGGATTCTCTCAAAAATATGTATTTATTTAACCAGATCAGGATTTGGCACATCCAAGTTGGTCACTCTTCCAAGGTTATCTTATTAAACTTTATTTTTTGAAGAAACGCTAAAACATGCTACGGCTAAATTAAAATATAATTAACTAATTTTAGCAAAAGTTTAGATAAATAAATAAAAGCTATATAAAAACTATAGTAATTGAATTGGTGTTGGGTTCTGATGGAACATATAGATTATAGGTATATATATTTACTTACTTTATGTGCAGATATCCAATAAAGATTAAAATAATAATAAGTGACGAAAAAAGAGGAAAATGGATATATATTAATTTTTATAGGAAGGATATAAATAAATTAACAGAGAGAGAGTGTGCTTCGATTATATTTTTCAATTGACAACTTCATTCACTCCCCCCTAATTCCTTAGCTTTACATTATTTCTAGTTCATTTATTGGGAAAGGGATATTTATTGGAAGGAATTGAATAAAAGAAAATTTACAAGAAAAATTCTTTTCACAGAATCTCTCAGCCCAGAGGCGAAAAGTTGTGTAGCAAGTCAATAGAGAGGATAATGGCCTCAACAACAATAGAGAGATTTGTAAATGTTTTTATTTGAAGAATGAAAGGAAAGAAATGAATTAATGGGAGAGGAGTGAACAATATGAAAAGTTTATGAGTCTTTCGCGAGCCTATAAATTCTTCAAAAAATTTTTATTTATTCTTCATTTAAAAAATATTTTTCATCCTACAATCAAATCTTTCAACAAGAAGCAATAAAGTTATGTTTCCAAAGTATTGTGAACAGAAATGAATTTTTTTATTTTATGAATCGTAATATAAGATTAAAATTTTCGTAAACCCAAAAAATAAAACATTTTCAGCAAATATTTCAAAAACAAAAAAGCCGAAACAGAAAGACAATCTAATATTTGAAATATTTTTAACTGGACCTCATTCCCCTTTTCTCAAACTTTTTAATAAGTATTCGAATATAAAAATTTATTTAAAAAATGAGAATTAAAAAAATAATTTTAAAATTAAAAAAAATATTGGTAATTTTAATGTTAAAAATTAATGATTATATTTAAATTTATTTTGTTTTACATACTTTACAAGTTGAAGCACAAATAAGTGAAACGCTAGGAGAACAAGGACGACCTGTCGCTTTATATAAGCTTGTGATCAGCTGACATCCCCTAAATGTTAATTAATTTGAAATTAATATTTTTTTAGAAATAAAAATTTTTTAAAAATAAAAATATATAAATATATTTTCTAGAAATATTTTAAAATTTTATTTTTATTTACTTTCCAATATCTTTGCAAACTAAAGATGATTGAGAATTTCCTCCATTTTTTGGTGTTACGCCATTCCCTGAATTTTCACTATTTTTTGGTGGAGTTTCTCCATCCTCTAACTTTCCAGTACCTTAAAAGTTTATTTAAAATTGAAATACCTATATATTTATTTAATTAATTAAAAAATATTTACAATAATTATTTTCACAAGGTCCATACAACTCTGGACATTCACCTTCGACACAAGCTAATAATTATTAAAAATTATTTTTTAAAATATTTAAAATCGCCTACGAGCTAATTCAGTAAATGATTCAAAAATTAATAAATTTGTATTAAATATTAATATAAAATAATTAACAACAATTAACATAAATAAAGTATAAAATATTTTTGATAATATTGAAATAATAAATTATAATTAGAGGATTGTAATTGTCTTGAAAGAAATTTTTAAAAATAACCGGTGATTACCGTAAATGCACTATCAATTACGCTCTCTCAAATAATTACCCCTGCTCTATTAACTCTTCAGCAAGAGGTCGAAAAATAATTATTCAGGTAATTATTAGAGCATTTACGGTAGGTATTTTTATTTTCTAAAATTTCCGCAAAAAATTGTTTTCCCCTTCCCATAAAATAAATTATTAATTAAATAAATATAAATTAAAAATTAATTTTTCTAATCAATTGAATAAATGAAAAGCTAAATTTAAATAAAAAAATAAATTTTAGTTTCTTCGTAAATTCTTAAAAATTAAAAAGCTATGCAAACATTTAAAAATAAAATAATGGAAAATTTAAATTAAAAACATTTAAGCAAAAATAAAAATATTTTTAAATTAATTTGGGGGAATTGCCTAATTTAAAAATATTATATCAGTTTTATTTTGAGTTAAAAATTGGTTTTAGAAATACTCGGAGTTCAGGTTGGCATTCTGATTCTTCAAAGACGTTGCTTAAAATTTTTTGTTTTCTAAATCTTCTATATAAAAAATAATAACTTGATATTTAGAAATATACCATGTACTTTAGCTAATCAAAAAACACAAAAATATTTAAAAATTTTCTTTTTTTATACTTAAATCACATTTTATTTCTAAACATACAAGCAATCATTTTATTAATCATTAATTATACTTTTAAAATGATGTAATGTACATAATCAACAACACATTAATTAATTCATTAATTTCATCATAACACATTTTTGATGTCTAATTTAATTAAAATTTTTATTTTCTATAAACAAAACAAAATAATTTTTAATTTTAAGGAAACATTTAAAAATTCAATTTACTATAAGTTAATTCCAAGTAAATTCATGGAAATTGCCATCATTTTGTTTTTTTTATTTTTGAATGATTTTGAACGTATTAAAAAGTTTTTCAAAATCTTCTACAGAAAAATCCCTTTTGAACAAAAAATATTTCAAAAATTAAATAATAAATTAAGAAATATTTATTTATTATTCTTTTTCCTTGATTTTCACGTGTGGTGAAAATTTTTTTTAGATAGATAATTTGATCAACAGACTGTATTTATTTTGTGTTAAAAGTACATGAATAAATACAATATAAAAACGATAATTTGAATTAAAAATTATTTATTTAAATTTTTTTGTTAAATAACTACTTTCCTCTAATTGTTTAGAATTTATCCAATTTCCTTAATAAATAACTAAAAAATTATTTTTATTCGCTCGAAAGACATTCACTTACATAATTGTGTTTATGTTTCAAAACGTCCATTAATTTTAAATTTTAGATTAAAACATACAACTAAAAAATGTTTAAAATAATCTTTTTTGCCCAAATTTCATTTCTTTTATTTTCCTTTGTTTTTTCAAATATTCAATTAAAATATAAAGAAAGAACTTTTAAAATAAATGGAAGTCCTTTAATTAAAATTTTAAAAATTAATCTTGAAAAATTCGATGATGACCACAACAAATTGGAAATATTAGTTGAACTTGATTCTAGCCTTCACAACAATTTTTCTCTTTATTTAAATTTAAATTTAAACGAATCTTGTAATTTCGGGGCAATAAAATATTTTTTTGAAAAAGGAATTGAATTAAAAAGAGGCAGAAAACATAAATTATTTAAAAGAATAATGAGTGTTAATATTAAATTTGGATTTAATATTTGTTTATTTAAAAGCGAAGGGAAGGATTTTTATAATTATGTAAGTATTTATTGTTAGTTTTGAAATTAGTTTAATTAATTTTTTAAATTAAATTCCAACAATGTAAGCTGAAGGAGTTTCGAAGGGGTTCCTATTTTAGGTTGCAAAACCCCAAAATAGGTTTGTATAGGTGATATAATAACTCCGCGTAAACTAAAAATTTTTGAGAAATAACAACGGATTTGAGCTGAATTCATCATAACTATTTCGCAGAAAAATAGGCTATAACCTAAAAATCGGGCCCTAGTTATTATAGTTAGTGTTCGGCACTGTTCGATACTACCGCGGTACCAGTACATTTATTTTACTACAGGTACCTTTATTTTTTCTTCAATATTTCATTCACGAAAATAAGCAAAATAATATAAAAAAATATTTTATTTTAGTAAATAAACAATATTTAATTTTTAAAAATGTTTAGTTGCTTGCAGAACTTCGCCCAACATTTAAACATAAAATTGATGTGGATACAAACAATTTAACTGAAAACAATTTAATGTGGCAAAACACTAATTATAAATTTATGAAAATAATTATTGATGGAGTAGAGACCCTATATTGTTTTAATTACAAAAAATTCCAATTAATTAAATTAATTTTGTTTTTAAAAACTGAGGGACCTCAAAAATTAAAAAATAATTTAATTGAAAATTTGGAGAAAACATCGTTGACTGGCAAACAAAATAAAAATTTAAAAGAATATTCTCATATTGAGATTTGTATTAAATTTGAAAATAAAGGGGAATATTTTATTAATTTATCTCAAAAATATGGAGATAAATTATTTAAATTTTTTGTTAAAATTAAAGAAGATAATAAATTTAAATGTTTATTTAAATTTTTTGGAAATGTTAAAAATGATGAAAAAGAAATTTTGGAAGGGTTTAAATATGGATTATATTTAAATATTATTGAAACTTTTAAAAATGAAGATTTTGAAGATGGGGAAATGAAAATAATTAATTTTGAATCTGAGAAGAGTTCTCAAATAATTTTAGGTTATTTGGAACCTTCGATGGAATATGGGGAATATATCAATAGTGATGAGGGTGAGGAATTAAAGAAAATAAAATAATTGAGAAGAGAATAAAGATAATTTTGATGAGAATTATTAAATATTTAAAAAAATAAAAATCATAAAAATGAATGTTAATTAAGAAGAATTTTCTTTATTTCTTGATCAATTCTTTCAAATTATGCTTTTAAAAAATTTTTAATTCAAAATTTCTTCTTTCCATATTAAATTGTTATTTATTTACTTTTTGTAGTTTAGTTTAAAATTTATTAAACATATTGATTTTAATTGTGATAAAAATTTTTGTAAATAACATAGGGATATTAAATTATCATCACCTTCGATAATGTGGAGAACCAAAACTCATCTACGGTGCTGTTCAGATATATTTTGCTGTGTAGATCTACAGGCGACATAATTAATCTAAATTTCAAGCACCTAACTTTCCATACTTTTGAGTGTGTTGTCACCAAAAGTTTTACCCCGTCTAATAAACTAAATTGGTTAAATATAAAAAAAATCTGGAACACCAAAATAATCTAAATAAAAATATTCATCAATTAATTAAAGAAATATGTACTTAAATTTATTTGGTTTATTCACCTTGCTTCAATATTTTAATATGATAATAAAATAATCAAAAAAACCTTCAATTTTAAAAATAACAAAGCAATTGTTTTTTATTTAAAAAAGTTCAACAAATATGTACTTGAATTATTTTTTATGTTAAAGCTAAGTAGTATATAAACACAGGAAAATTATCATTAAATATATTCAATTAAAAATATCAAAAAGATATTTAAATTTAAAAAAATGGAAGGCAAAACTTTATTTTTAAATATTTTCCTTTTCTTTACCTTTATTTTACTAATTAAAGCCCAAAATAATTTAGTAGTTTCCCCAAAATATACCACAAAAGATACTTGTCTTAACCCGTCAAAAGCTTCTGGCCCAATTACTTCAAACCTTAATAAACCAATTAATGGAGGTATATTTACATTATATGGAATTGGTGGACGTGGGGCCTGTGGATTGGATATTAATGCTGTAATTTATTTATTTAATCTTAACTAGAATCTATTTAAATTTTTGATATATTCTCTGAATATTCTTAAAAGGATTTGTGTTTTTCGGATTAGATTATGATTCAGACTGGGTTTTTATATTTAGCTCAAAATCAGTAGATATATGCTAAACACTTATCCCGAATATTAAATTAACTAAATAGATAAGAGTAGTTTAATTAAAATTTAGCCAACAATGTCGGCAGCTGCGTCAGGTTCTCTTTTCAACAACGCTGCTCAATGGGTTCCTTCTTGTCTGCCAGATAAGCGTTACCTGCTTAACGACCCAATTTGTATGAGTAAATGTGTTAAAATAACCTATAAATGTGTTGGGTGTTCGGCTGCTAAAACGTTTAATTTCATCTAAAATCCCTAAAAACTTTTCAATTTTAACAGTTTAACAGTTCCAATAAACAATAAATGCCCAGAATGTGCAACAAATCATGTAGATTTGTCTACTGCTGCTTTTACTTGGCTTGAACCTCAGGGAGGGACTGTTGGTATTGCTAAGGGTGAATTTAAATAAATTTAGAGAAATAGAATTAAAAATATTTATTTTAGATGCAACAATCACCTACATTAATTGCTAGAATTTTAAAAGATGATTAAACTTCTTTTCGATTTCTTTAAAATTAAAAACTTTAATTATATCATTCTTCCTTTCTTATTTTAACTATTGTAGAATATAATTAGTTTATTAAATATAAAAATGAATTAGATTAAATAAAATTATTTTGATCTGATATGGACAGCGAAATTAAATCATGGCAAAAAAATAAATTCAAGATATCACTAAATGAAATAGGAAAACTGACAATTAGCAAAACTATTTTCCCATGTGAATTTTACATATTTTTATAAAATTAAACTAAAATACTAAATTAAAGCCAAATAATTCAAAAATTAAGCTAGTTAAAATTTAATTATGCAGAATTATGTACTCTCTAAGTTTGTTAACTATTAAAATTTTTATTCAAAAATTTAAAGTCATCTCCACAACTTGGTCTATTATAAACTTGAATAAATTATGAATAAAATCTATAAAATCCAAAACTTCCTTCCACACAAATGCCCTCCCAACAATAATTTTTAACATAAATTTAATAATTTAAAAGTACTTTTCATTGTTTAATGTCTAAATAATTAGTTAGAATTTAAATTTTGGAATAATTATTTTAATTGTAATTCTGAACAAATATTAAAGTGCATATTATTTAATATATAAATATGTGACTGTACATAATTAAATTAAATTTAATTATTTAAATAATTAATTAAAATATAATTTAACAAAAATGCAATTTAATTTGCTTTTAATATTTTTTATAATATTTATTAATGTTGCCCTTATATTTCCAGACAAACCAAAGGACTGCCCAGAACTTCCAAAAAACCCCAAAAAACCTAAAAATCCAAAACTTCCTTCTAATCCAAAAAAACCAAACCCTCCAATTAATGACGGAAATAATAAAGTAGTTAAGGCAAAATATACAGAAAAAGATACTTGCCTTTCTGAATCCAAGGCTAATGGGCCGATTAAATCAAACCTTAATAAGCCAATTAATGGGAAATTTACATTTTATGGAACTGGTGGACGTGGAGCTTGTGGATATGATATGGATGAGGTGAAAATTAAGAAAAAAAATTTTAAATGATTAAATAATTGTTAACAAATATTAGCATACAAATGCTGTTAAAATAAATAAAAAGTCAAGATATGATAGTTATGTCACAAAAATTTATATAATTATTTCTTTAAAAATCATCCCAAAACATTCAATAATTTAGCCAAAATTCTCCGCCGCAGCCTCAGGCTCTCTGTTCAACCCCGGTGGACAATGGGTCGAATCTTGCTTTAAAGACAAGCGTTATGTACTTAACGACCCAATTTGTATGAGTAAATGTGTTAAAATAACCTATAAATGTGTTGGGTGTTCGGCTGCTAAAACGTTTAATTTTATCTAGAATCCTTAAGAGCTCTTCTTGATTTTAACAGTTTAACAGTTCCAATAAACAATAAATGCCCCGAATGTGCAATAGATCATGTAGATTTGTCTACTGACGCTTTTAATTATCTCGAGCCGAAAGGTGGAATTGTTGGTGTTGCTAAAGGTTAATTAAACTGTTAAAGGAATTAATATTTAATTAACTTTAGATGCAACAATAACTTATATTAAATGTTAGAGATGTTATTATATGTATGTAAATTGTTATAAATAAAAAATAAACAAAAGAAATTTGTAAATAATCCTAGTGTTGGGAAGATAGACATTCAAATATAAATGACAATTTATACATTGGCAATATGTTATATTTATTTCCCGCCTATTTTCCATCCTCATTTTTCCTCTATTTAAGCTGTTCCCATATACCCCATTTTTGCTAGTTCAGTTGTTCAGTTCTCTGTTCACTCGTAATTTATACAGCGCTTTTATTCTTCCACCTTAATTTATATTTATTTGACTTAATAAATATTTTGACTGTTTGTCAAAGTTTCTTTTGTTGTAACGAGTACACAACAAAATTGGCGCGGTCGACATAATTTGACCGAAGCATTTTATTGAAATTCTACCTTATTTATTCGACAACATTCGACTATTAATTTGGAATTTTATTTTATGTATCTGGTCGACTTTCTTTAATAATCGACAAATTTTGCTTCGTCAAATTTAAAATTTAATTTGCTTATTCGACTCGACTTATTTGGAATTTTTATTGGAGCAACCCGACTCGGCCAATAAATCAAATTTACTTACCTTGGTGGTAGTAAATTTTTCAACAAATCTGATAAAAAAATTGTTGGCCTAGGCGGCTTATACAATTTCTCCGAGACGGAGTTCTTCTGAAATCTTCAAAAAAAATTGTTAACCTAGGCGGTTTGACAATTTCTCCGAGACGGAGTTTTTCTCAACTCATCGAAAAAAATTGTTCGCTTTGAAAGCAAAAACAATTCTCCTTGGTGGAGTTTAATCAATCAATAAAAATGGACGCCAAGCAATTACAACAGGTTTTGGAAGCTGTCCTCAAGCAACAAGCCCAGACCACCTCCACAGCTAATAATGCAACACTTGCTTCTGCTTTAAGCGCACGCATCACTACATTCAATTATGATCCTGAAAACGGATCGACATTTGAAAGCTGGTTTAAAAGGTTTGGTACCTTAATAAATGATGATGGGAAAGACCTCCCTGATGCTTCAAAGGTTAGGCTGTTGGTAGGAAAATTGGGAGAAGAGGAATACGCCAAATACAGCAACAGCGTAGCTCCCGACACACCCGATATCATTACGTTCAATGATACGGTTAATAATCTGAAACTTCTGTTTGCCGACACACGTTCATTATTTGTAAGACGCTTTGAGTGTCTTAAGATCAAACAGCAACCAAACCAAGACATCGATTCATTGATTGGACAGATAAATGCAGCATGCGAAAATGCTCAAATGGCACTCACTAAGGAAGACCTTAAGTGCCTGATTTTCATCATCTCTTTGCGCGATGATGCTCACGACATTCGGCAGAAATGTCTCCAAATTCTGGAAGATGCTAGAATCAAGAAAAGGTCCATCAATTTGAAAGAATTAGCGGAAGAATGTCGAGCTTATCAGCTCGTGAAAGAAAGCGCTTTATCACTGAACAACCCACGAGTCGACACTAATGCCATCCGTGCTATCCACAGCATTTGAAAGATAACGGAGGCAAACGAAACCAAAAGTTTGTACGGCACTTTGCTAAGGCAGAACCAAAGCTAACACAAACTTCAGATTCTCGTGGAAAACCTACACATGCTTGTGCATCTTGCGGCCGAACCGACCATTGGCGCAACGATTGCCGATTCAAAGATGTGACTTGCAACAAGTGCAAAAAGAAAGGTCACATAGCTAAGGTTTGTCGAAGCACATACGCTGCTAATTCAATCAGTATTGTGCAAAAACCTGTCAAAAGCTTCTTCACCATCAACAATCAAGGTGAATGGTGGAAAGTAAATGTTAACATTAATGGATCTTCACATCGGATGAATGTTGACACTGGCGCTCAAGCCACCTTAATCACAACACAATTATGGAATAAGCTTGGAAAACCCCAATTGTTTTCCGCCGATATTGAAACCATGAACTGCAACGGACAATCATTTGCAACCGAAGGCAAATTCGATTGTATGGTTTCTTACAACAATAGCACACCTACTGAATTAACTGCCTATGTTAGTCAAGCAGTTAAACACGATCTAATGGGTATTCCATGGATTAAAGATCTGGAAGTAATCCCAAAAGAGATCATGAAGCCCTGTCACCTTCAATCAATTTCTGCAAATTTACCAATCACCGATAAGAATTCACTAATCAATTCACTGCAAACAAACTTCGCAGATGTTTTCGGCAAAGAACTTGGCCATGTTAGGAAGTTTAAAGCTCACTTGTATCTCAAACAAGGAGCCACACCAACATTTTGTAAAGCAACACCAGTTCCATATGGTGCTTTACCTGCAGTTAATGCTGAATTGGATAGATTAGTTGAAATTGGAGCAATAAAGCCAATCAACTTTAGTCATTGGGCAGCTCCAGTTCTAGCCGTCAAGAAGAAAAATGGCAAAACACGAATTTGCATTGATTTTTCAACTGGCTTAAACAATGCATTAGAATTAAACAGGCATCCATTACCTCGTCCTGAAGATATTTATATGGCATTAAACGGTGCCAAATTCTTTTCGCGTCTTGATTTACGTGATGCTTATCTTCAGATGGAACTCGATGAGGAATCTAAGAAATTATGTGCTATTAACACACACAGAGGCTTATTCCAATGCCAACGACTTCCATTTGGAGTGAAGTCGGCACCTTCTATTTTCCAGCACTTAATCGATCAACTGATTTCTGGAATTTCAGGAGTTTTTGGTTATCTGGATGATATTGTCATCGCATCAAAAACATTCAAAGACCATACAAAAACTCTGAAATTACTGTTGAAAAGAATTCAAGATTATGGATTAAAATTGCAACTGGAAAAATGCGATTTTCTTCAAGAAAAGCTGTTATTTCTCGGTCATATTGTCTCACCAGAAGGCATCAAACCGGACCCAGGTCGATCTGAGATCATCCGAAACATGCCAGCACCACACGACAAAAGTACACTTCGTTCATTTTTAGGAGCTCTGACTTACTATGGAAGGTTTATCAAGAAAATGCGTGAAATCAGATCACCTCTTGATGAGCTGCTTAAAAAGGACATTGAATGGAAGTGGACCGAAACCCACCAAAAAGCATTTGAAAGAGCAAAGGAAATAATGCTTTCTGATTTATTGCTGACCCACTACGATCCCAAACTGCCAATAATCGTAGCAGCAGATGCTTCAAAAGATGGAATCGGTGCAACCATCAGTCATGTTTTTCCAGACAAAACGAAAAAAGTCATTGAACATGCATCATGCACCCTAACTGCGGCTCAACGGAATTACAGTCAAATAGAAAAGGAGGCCCTTGCCCTCGTATTTGCTGTACAGAAATTCCACCGCATGCTTTATGGTCGAAAGTTCACACTGCAAACCGACCACAAACCGCTCATTGCAATATTCGGATCTAAGAATGGGATCCCAATTTATTCTGCAAGTCGTTTGCAACGATGGGCATTAATTCTCACCAATTATGATTTTGATATCCAGTATATCAACACCAAATCATTTGGAAATGCAGATGTCTTGTCACGACTGATCGACGAGTACCCAAGACCAACAGATGACATTTTGATTGCTAACATCAGCACCGACACTGAATGTTACATAAACTCTATTTTTAATTCTGTTTTGGAACCACTCCCAGTCATGGCAACGGAAATTGCAGCAGAAACCGACAAGGACCCAGTCTTGTCATCTGTTAAGAAATGCTTAGACCAAGGTTGGCCACGCAAGAATGAAGACCAGCAACTTGCAGCATTTCACCCAAAAAGAGATGCAATTTCTGAAATAGAAGGATGTTTAATTTATGGTCAGCGAATGATCATTCCAAAATCATTGCAATCCCGCATCCTCAAAACGCTACACATTGCACACCCTGGAATTGTGCGAATGAAGGCAATAGCAAAGGAACATGTCTATTGGCCCGGAATTGGAAAAGAAATTGAAAAGCTTGTTCATCAATGTGAACAATGCCAAGGAGCTTCCAAAACCCCAGCAAAAACATTGTTGACACCCTGGCTTGCTCCAAACGAAGTATTTGAAAGAGTTCATGTAGACTTCGCCGGCCCCTGCTCAGACGGATACACCTACTTGCTATTCGTTGACGCATTTTCGAAATGGCCTGAAGTTTGTAAAATGCATCCAATTACGGCTAAAGATACAGTTGAAGTTCTGCAATCAATTGTATATCGCCTCGGAATCCCCAAAGAAATTGTTTCTGACAATGGACGTCAATTTCGATCCAGCGAATTTGCATCATTCTGCAAAGAATTTGGAATCAAGCACACTTTTACACCTCCATACCATCCCATGTCCAACGGACAGGTTGAAAGATTTGTTGACACTTTCAAAAGGTCAATGAAAAAGTGTGGACAGAAGAAAAATTGGATCGAAGAAACATTACTGGCTTACCGAACTACACCTCATGCTTCACTTAATGGTCACTCACCAGATGAATTGTTTCTAGGTCGCCACATGCGCACTAAGATAAATCTTGTTCACCCTGAAGGACAGAAGATTTCATCCAATATTGATAAAGAAAAGTTTAAGAAATTTCAGCAGGCGCACCAACAGAAAATGTCAAAACAATTCAACACTAAGCATGGCTCTAAATTAAGTAAATTTAGACCAGGAGAACCAGTTTACCTTCTCAATTACCGCCTGAACAAAACGGAATGGCTCAGCGGAACCATAATTGAGCAAGTCAAGAACTCCCCGACTTATAGAGTGAAAGTCCCTGCTATTGGACGAGACGTCCACCGGCATGTAAATCAATTGAGGAAAAGACACCCAATTGAAATGGACACTCCAAAAGATGTAGGAACGACTCCTGATCGTCGAACACCAGCTAGGACACCTGAACTGATTCGTCAAATTTCTCCACGGCACGAAAGCCCGAAAAATTTGAGTCCGAAAGGAAGACCACAACGAATCCGAAGACCAATCAATCGCCTTGACCCTGATCCTGACAAGAAGCGATATTAAGAACACCGGAGGGAAGCTTTATCTCAAGAAGGGAGATGTTGGGAAGATAGACATTCAAATATAAATGACAATTTATACATTGGCATTATGTTATATTTATTTCCCGCCTATTTTCCATCCTCATTTTTCCTCTATTTAAGCTGTTCCCATATACCCCATTTTTGCTAGTTCAGTTGTTCAGTTCTCTGTTCACTCGTAATTTATACAGCGCTTTTATTCTTCCACCTTAATTTATATTTATTTGACTTAATAAATATTTTGACTGTTTGTCAAAGTTTCTTTTGTTGTAACGAGTACACAACACCTAGTTATTTCAATTTCTAGAAATTTATTTTGTCTTGTTATTGTTTGTGTATAAATTAATTAAAATTTTATATTTGATCTATCAATTTATCAGAAAATTCAAAATCTTCTTTATTTACAAAAAAATCTAAAGACAATTTAACACAATATATTTACAAAAATAATATTTACAATCATTTAATCTTTCTTCAATTTTGTAATACTGCTTGAGGATGTTGAATATTAACAATACTTAAAGCTCTATTATTATTATCAATTCTAGTAGAGCTATTATTGTTATTATTTAATTGTCTAGTATTCATTTTATTAACAATAATAACATTTTGTGTATTTTGAGAGGTTGAAATTAAAGATTGGTTATTGAGAAGAACTGATCGAATAACATTTTTGTAATGTTTAACAGTTAAGACGGTAACTAAAGGATTGAGAACAGCTATCCAATGAATTGGTAAACGAATTAACATCATCTGAAATTTGAACTTTTTTTGAATAAAAAAAAATAATTTTCCTTACAAATATAATCAGCGTTGTGTCCTTAGAATTGCCAATAAGTTTTGTGTTGAAAGTTGAAAATATTAAAGTAAACCAAACTGGAATAATTGCTAAAAGGGGTAATAATGACTAGAAAAAAAGGAAATTTTTAAAAATAAATTTTATAATTCAACTTGAATAAACATATTTAAAGTTAATTGTTGGTTAATCTCTCCAAGTTTATTTGAATTTGAATTAAAATTCTTTTTAACAAATTTACGCATTACATAAGTACAAATAAAAATAATTGTGTAGGCCAGGGTTATACATATCGTGACAATAAGCCAAACATAACTGTAATAGTCACCCTTAAAATTAAAATTTGAAGATGGAAAAATAAATATTTTGATTAGAATAAAAATATATGTATTTGTCTGTAAATGAGTCTAATTAACGTTTTAATTTAAAAAATTACTGATAAATATTAATAATAATCAAAATGAAATAATTAATTTACAGCTCTTTGAGCAATCCAAATCGGATTATCATTATTTCCATCCCAATCCAATAACTGCAAAGTGACATTGCTTGAACAACAAATTCTGTGATCAGCATCAGGATAGCCAGCATAATATAAAAGTGTGGCAAGAATAAAATCCATCGTAAAAATTGTACAAAAAAGGGCAATAAAATATTCTTTTGAACTTATATTCATATTTCTAAATTCAAAAATAAAAATATATTTAGATATTGTTAAGAGAGAATTTTATTTTGGGAAAGAGTGAGGGAAACAGACCAAAACAAAAGTTCTTTAACGGGTGAAAAATTTAAGACAGAAAATTTACCAGAACTATGATTGAAAGTCTATTTGTAATACTCGAAATTAGGCTTTCAATTAAAATAAGAATCGAAATTTTTCATTCTTTAAAATTCCCGATTGCATGCACTTAATAAGCCTGTCCAAAACCGAAGAACTACCCTAGGTAAATAAATACACTACACAAAAAACCGAAAAATAAAACAAAAGTCATATATTGTCTATATTATTATTTAAAATTATTGATTTACTTAAAATCAAATAACGATAAATAAATTGTGAAGTAAATCCAAAAAAAGAAAAGAAGAAACAATTATCCCAAACAAAAAGAATTAAATTTTGTGGAATCCATTCAATATGTCTTAGAAGACCGTTGAGTACAACAATGCTTACACCGTTATCAGATGTGTAGATCTAGTAAAGAACATAATAAATAACAATAATTGGAAGTGCTTCGAAAAAATTTTTTTTAATTTATTGAAATAAAAATATTGTACAGGGTGCGGCAAATTAAGCGCGCGTTTATTTTTTGCCATAACTTTCTTCAATTTTAATGAAAATTGATAATTCTTTTTTTGTTTTATTCCCAACACTTTAGGAAACTTGCCGATACCAAAATTGCTTTTTAATTTTAAGTTTACTCTGAGTAAACTTCCCTCAAAGTTTGAGCAGAATTTTTTGGATAAAAATTGGCCTAGATTCAAGGCTGGGATTTTAATATTGGATTTGTTTATATCATTCGAATCAGCTCTTCATTCTGATTCGAATGACATAAAAATCATGGGGCTACGACAAAACTCGAATGAGATACGGTCCTCTGAATATAAATTAAAATAATTTTTATAAAAATAAAATTTTTGTGTAAAATTTTCAAAAATGAGATTATAAGCTATTTCGATGCTCCTGAACGAGATGAGTCGTTTAGTACCAAAATCATTGGTATTGAACGATTTTGAACGAAGTTATGATCAATTAAACTTTGGCATAAAAAATGTTTTTAAATTTTCCAGACGATCGAACTCGATTATCTTTGCCAACAGTGAACCAAATTTTTAATGTTTGGTATCAGCAAGTTTCCTAACGTGTTGGGAATAAAACAAAAAAAGAATTATCAATTTTCATTAAAATTGAAGAAAGTTATGGCAAAAAACAAACGCGCGCTTAATTTGCCGCACCCTGTAAAAATATTTTTGAATATTCATTATCGGCACGGGTATCCGACAATTATGAGATTTAAACGGCTATAAAATTCGTACCCAAATTTTTATAAACAAAGACAAACCGGTTGTGTAAGTAAATTAATTGTTAACATAGTTAAATCTGCAGTACATGTCTGAATTAAAATATGGCTAAAAACGCGCATTTCTTTTGGACTTTTTCGAAGAATTAGCCAAATTAATAAAGAATTAAAAATAACGCCAATTGAAAATGCAGAAATTGCACTGGCTTGGTTTATCTCTCGAATCATTAATTAAATCTCAAATTATAATCTAAAGGAAATTTTTTTTAATATTTAAAATTAATTTATTAAATAATTTATTTTTTTTATTCCTTAAGATTTTCAAATAAACATTTAAAGAAAACAAATACGACAATTTTTAGAAAATAAATTATAAAGCTAAAAATTTTTTCAAATATAATTTTCTACAAATAGACATATATTGCATATATTATTATTTTTTTAAAAAATTTTTAAATAAAAAATAATTTATTAAAATTATAATATAAAAAAATATATTTCTTTAAAAATGTCGACATTTTAAGTTTTAGAAAAAAAATTTTTTTAATAATAAATTTACCTCTAAACTAATTTTAAAAAACTTTACAAAATAATGCAAAAATTGTATGAGAGTATTTATATTTAAATAAAAAAATATTTTGAAAAAACAATGTAAGTAGCTTGCTAATAAATTAAAATGTTTTAACGTTTTTTGATGCTTATAAAAATGATATCATTTAGAAGGTTTGGATTAATTATTTGTAAAAAGGCTTTAAAGTTTGAAATAGTTAATAGTTAGAAATAACTATTAAATAATTAACAGTTAACATACTGATCACGATAACAGAAAACCGCGAGGTAAAGATATTTACTGGATCGCGATCCCAAAATCCCGGATTTTTTGAGTTTCGGGCTCTTTCGGGATCCGGGATTTTTCGGGATTTATTCAACGGGAGCCCGTCCCGGCATTGGTTAAGAACGAAAATGATCCCGGAAGTTCGTTTTGCTAGTCTCTATCTCAAACATATTTTGGAATTAAAAATATTCACAAAATTAAGTAAATGTTCATTCCAATCTCCAAAAATTTCATATTATTTTAAAAAGAGATTAAAGTTTCAAAAATTAAATCTTAAATTAATTATTAAAAAATATTTGGCTAGACTTTCTTTAAATTAATCCTTTCATTTTTATTTGGATAAAAAAGTTTCTTCTACTCCACCTAGCTAAATTAAAAGGAAAAATTTTTTAAATAATTTTATAAAAATAAAATAATGTGAAACAATGAAGCTTTGTTTAAATAAGTTTAATATTTTATATTTAAATAAATTCAAAGAAGAAACAAAAACTTGGAATATTTTGTAGTTTTCTTGGAATAAATTTTTAGAATTGAAATATGTCGTGACAATCTTATTTGTTAAAAAAATTGAAATAAAAATTGTAATTTTTTAGATAGAGTTCGGACACGATTTTGATATATCACATTCAATATACTATAACATTTAATAATCCCTTAGAAAAATCGTGATTTCTCGTGATGTTTCGAATTTAGCTCGAATCTTGTCTCTGCTATGAATTAATTAAAAAAAAACTTTATGTAAATGTTGGAAGTAGAAATATTAAATACTACTTATTTAAATTAAGGAAAGTGTTGGGATTGGGTTCCGAAGCCTTTCGAGGATTATTCAAATTATATTCTTTAAATTATTTATTTACATTTAACTATTTACAAATAAAAATATATACATAGCGAAAAGAGGGAAAGGGGACAATTACAAGAGTCTGGCCAGAACTCACATAAACACTTCTAATTAGATATTAAGATAAGATGAATGACCATTTTGGATGAGTATTTATAGGGGACATTAACAGGTCAAGATTGGGGTAAACAAGTGAATAACAAATAATAATATAAGGGTCGGGAATTGTGATAAACTCTGATAACGGTCGGGATTCCTTTTAATATAGGAAAAGGTCAAAATATTTGTGCCTGTGAATGCACGTGAATACATCATTTATTTTTAGTTTGTTTATTTGATTAGGAGGGATGCAGCATTCCTTCCCCCTTTATTTGAACGTCCACGTTCAAAATTGTAGTTTAATTTTTTTTTTTAAAATGAGGGTAATTTAGGCTATTTTATTAATGTAATATATATTTTTTTTAATATTCTACAAGATTTAAGAATTTAATTTCCTCATCGTACAATTCCGAACGACGGTTTTTTTTTTAATACTTCCTTACAATTTTACTCCGACCAAGCTTTATCTTTAAAATTTTAATTTTTATTTTGATTGTCTCTCGTCTTGGCGACGGCTTTCAAATTACTAGTATACTTTTATTAATTATTGTAAAAGCTATAATTCGCTTTGAATTATTCTTTAGTTTTCTTCTTTAATGTTTCTTTTTTTTTTCAGCTTTTTTTTTTTGCCAAATTCTCCGAAAAATTAATTATAGGGATATTACGTTGAAAAAGAAAGGGTTATGGGTTGTTTTACATGAGTACAGAAAAATTTTTGGTAAATAGACGGAAAACAAAGTGAGGTGAAATTTGGATAGTTAGCAATAAATGTTAAAAGGGGTTTTATTACAATCCAGTCAAACACTTTGTAGAAGAGCAGCGATTTTAGTTGAGTTCCTTTTTTGTTTTCAAGTTGCAGAGCAGACTTTTTGTTTCCATTTAGTTGATTTTTTGAACATTTCTTCATCCTTCCTGAGTTGATTTTGCTGCAGAGGCCTATGTTTTTATCGTTGTAGGAAGTTATCTTCTTCTGATGTTTCGGTCGATTCTCCCAATTTAAGACAGGGGATTTTTCTCTACTTTTTTCTCGGTTTTGGGATTATGTACTACATGTTATTTTATTAAATCTTACTTTTGGTTTTCTCAACAAATTTTCTAAAAAATATTACTCCATGTGCGACTTTTGCGTGTGACTTGTTGAAAATTGACGGCTTTTATCAAGTCCCGGTGAATTATTTTACTAACAATTTCTTCGGGCATTTCATTATTTTAAAACAAATTAGTGTTTTTCTCGGCGAGACTAATGTTTATTTTCTGACGGTATTTGATTTTTTTCCCTGCCGGTGTTTCAGCTTATCAATTTAGGTATTCATTTCCCTTTTAAACATTCGATTTGCCGGTGAATCTCCTATTTTTTTAGGGATGGGTGAAGACCTACATATATTCTTTTAGTTCTATTTTATTTGCTTCTCTTATCTCATATTTTTTTTAATTACTCCTATTTTTAACATTTTCAAATGTTTATTTAATTCTGCTTGATATTTTTCCGATACTTGGTAAGGTCGTCAATAGCCGGAATTTCAATGTTTGTTTAAATTGTCGGAGCAATTTATAATGTAAAAATTGTCATTTTCATTTTTTTTTACTACACTCGCCTTTTTTCATGTTCTATTTCTAATTTTTCTCGCTCTTCCATAGTAAGATTTCTTTTTGTCCTGCATTATTAATTAATTGTGTTTTTTTTTGAAATCAGATAAAGCGGGAGTTTTGTGCTTTTTTCTTCTCGGAAGCAGCGGTTTTAAATTTAATCTCTACTTTTCCTATAGTAGGTACTATTCTCTCTCCAATCTCTACTATGCCGTATATTTCAGGGGGTTGAATTTTATTAATTTTTAAGTTTTATGCCATCCTTTTACCTAACAATAATATGTGGGCTCCTTTATCTAATAGAATTCACATTGATTTGTCAAGTTAGCAACAATAGTTATTTGTGGTATTGCTCATTTATTAAAATTCTCTCATATCAAAAAAATTTATGTTAAATCTCAATTTAAAATACCATTTCTCTGCATTTATGAGTATTATTTTATTTTAGCTGTTTGATTATCACATTCTCTGCATTAGTGAGTGGTCTTTTTGCGATAATGACTTGTTTTGAACTGCTAAGTTAATTATTCTAATAACCTTTTAGATTTTATCTATAACATCGTTTTACAATATCTACGTTTTACAATATTTAAGTACAATATTGTATCAATACTCGTGAGTCTTACGTTTTCTAAACGTAGGTTTTGACGGTTTTATTCTTTTGCTTTTTATTATTTTAAGCAGGTTTTCATTTTTCAAAAATACATATTCTCTGTTTGATCTCTTTTATCTCTCTGTTTTATCTTTTGTAAGGTTATTTTATTTTTTTTCTGATTCTGTCTTTTCATTAAGTGAGCGGCCTATATTTTTTTTTCAATTCTAAATAGGGATTTTTTTTTTTGCTTTTGTTTTATATAATAGCCTCTGTTTTTAGTTGCAGGATGAGTTTAACTGACAAAACATTTTAACACGTTTATTTGAAAAAATACTTTCTTGTTTTACTCAATTTCATACTATACTTTTTTTTTAAATTATTTTGCATGCCTTTTTTTTTCTCATTTTTGCGCAATTGTTTTCGTTGTATTGAGCCTAAGAAAATTTATATTCATTCTGATCATTTCTTTTAATAAAATTTCTGCGCTTGAAAAAAAATTTTTTTTCACACAAATTTTCACAAATAGTATATTTTTTTTTTAGTTTTAGTTGTTTTAAATCTATTACCAATACAATATTCACAAAATTTATTTCGAGATACATATTTCTACTATCTCAAGGAGTATTTGGCTCTTTAAGCCTGCGGCGTATGCACCCAGCTTTACCCGCTTAATATCCTTTTCAGGGCACCTAGCCGACGGAGTGTGCACCTAGCTGCACCCGCCTTGATTCATTTCATTACTGTACAGATTTTCTTCATTATATTAAGTACTTGGCACTAAGCCGACAGAGTGTGCACCCAGCTTCACCTGCCTTCATTATTATATCTTTTTATTTACGTTAGATAAGAGATATGCAGAGGTAGCAAAGAGTATTTTTAAATACTGCGGCGCTACATTGTTTCTCTTATTTTTGATTTAAAACAAACGGTTTACTAATAATTTTTAACCAATCTCTTTTAATTTTTATCAAGCGATTTCATGTCATTCTTCTAGCTCAACTTTATTTTTAAATTTTATTTTCTTTAGGCTTTTATCGTTCGTTTTTGACTTATTCAACTTTATCTTCCATTTTCCTAATTTTTATTTCAATATTCTTTTAATTTTTTAGGCTGCAGAAGAGACTCTTAATTTGAGAAAATTTTTCTCATTTCTTAAAAAAATTCCATTTTTTTTTTGCAAAATTCTTACAATTAGACCATTTAAGGAGTTTAAGCTCGAGCTCTCAATTTTTGAGGATTTCTTAATCACTTTATTTTATTTTAGCACATTTAATTATTTCTAATTTCGACTTTACTGGAATTCCGTTTTTTTTTATGTGCTTTCATTTCTTGCGCATTTTCTCTCGACAAGGCTTGTCCCGGGACAAGTGGCACCAAATGTTGGGATTGGGTTCCGAAGCCTTTCGAGGATTATTCAAATTATATTCTTTAAATTATTTATTTACATTTAACTATTTACAAATAAAAATATATACATAGCGAAAAGAGGGAAAGGGGACAATTACAAGAGTCTGGCCAGAACTCACATAAACACTTCTAATTAGATATTAAGATAAGATGAATGACCATTTTGGATGAGTATTTATAGGGGACATTAACAGGTCAAGATTGGGGTAAACAAGTGAATAACAAATAATAATATAAGGGTCGGGAATTGTGATAAACTCTGATAACGGTCGGGATTCCTTTTAATATAGGAAAAGGTCAAAATATTTGTGCCTGTGAATGCACGTGAATACATCATTTATTTTTAGTTTGTTTATTTGATTAGGAGGGATGCAGCAGAAAGGAAAATACAAATTTTTATCTCTCGATCGAGTTTTAAACAATTTTGATTCTTTAGTGTTAATATTTTTAGGTCTAAATTTTAGTTTAGACAATTCTTAAGTTTTTTATAAAATATTTTATATTTATTTTATTAAGAGACATTAAATAATTTCAAAAAATTATTACTAACACATTTACAAATATTTGAAAATCAAAAGAAATAAAAAATTTCAAAAAGATTTTTCTAACAAAAAATTGTTTTTTACTAAAAATTATTTTAAATAAATTCTGAGAAATTAAAAAAAGAATGTTCCAGATATAAAAAAATATGTGAAAATTCCAAAAATATTCGCACGCAAATATTTTATAGTTTGTCATTATATTTAAATTTAAGTGAGTTTTAAATGGAGAATAAAGATTAATTTTAAATAATAAAGTAGACAATTTTGGATTTTTTAAATGTCAACACGAATTGAATAATTAAATTTAAAATTTATATTTAAATTCAAAGTCATATCAAAATTTATTTAGAAAATAATAATTAACAATTTTTTAAAAAATATTTTATGAAAAAATTAAAATATAAAATTTTACATATTTGTACTTTTCTAAATTTATATATTTTTATTTAAATCAGTCATTTACTCATAGTTGGCTGTGGCAAACAGAGGTGTTTCGAAACAAAAAATTCTTCGAAAATCGGAAATCGAAAATCGAAAAAAATCCAAAAATATCGAAATCGAAAATCGAAAATATTTTTCAAAATCTTCGAAATCGAAAATCGAAAGAAAATTAACCTCGAAAAACGAAAATCGAAAAAAATTTTTTAATAAAAAAATTGAAAAATAAATTTTTGTTATGTTAGGTGGAAAGTTAAAGATTAATAATTTATCATAAGATCAGTGTGGATTAAAAGGGATAATGAAGAATTAAAAGGGATAATATAGTACAGAGCTAGGCCGCTTTACTCATAGAGTTGGGCGGTACCTGGTATAGGGTTCTTGCATGGTGGGGAGATGGGGCTTCCAAATCCACTTAAATCCAAGCAAATCCTCCAATATACCGGAGCCGAAGCATAATATTGTTAGTAGATCAGGGCTTTCTCCAATTAGCGCCGCAGGCGAAAATTTTGAGAATTTTTGAAGATCCTTAAGCCAAAAATCGTCATTTTCTGCGCCGCAGGCGAAAATTTTGAGAATTTTGTGAGGCAAATAAGCAGATTTTCTTTTTATTTTCAGCGCCGCAGGCAAAAATTTTGAAAATTTAGGAAGGCCTTATGCGAAAAAATTCACATTCTTTGCGTTGTAGCAAAAATTTTAAATGGATATCCGCGGATATTGAGCATCATATCGGTATCCATCCGTATCCGTCCAATTAAAAAAACACTATCCATATCCGTCCGTATCCGCGGATATCCGCGGGTATCCGGATATTATCCGTATCCATGACCATGCCTGATCCTTAAGCCAAAAATCGTCTTTTTTCTGCGCCGCAGTCGAAAATTTTTTAAATTTATGATGGCCGTTAAGTCAGAATTCCTCATTTTTGGCGCCAAAAATTCAAATTTTTTCAAAAATTCGGAAATCGAAAATCGAAAATATCACAAAATTTCGAAAATCGGAAATCGAAAATCGAAAGGAAAAAAACCTCGAAAATCGAAAAACGAAAATCGAAAATCGAAATTTCGAAACACCTCTGGACCACATAGCAAATTTTTATTTTTTTCGCGCTAGGCGCTATGACTTTTACTATATATTTACAGAACTCTTGGTTGACCTTTCGAGGATTATACACATTACATTTATAAATTACTTTATCTACACTTAACAATTTAATAATTAGAATATATGAAATGAGGGTAAAGTACGTACGGGGCAAATACTATGACCTGTCTGCATCTGCTATGAAATATTACTGACAATTTGGGATGGATATTTATTGCGAACTACAATTGCGAATATACAATTCCGGCTAAGATTCTGGATTTAACATTTTAACGTCTTCAAATTTACAAGTTATACTAATTTAAGATTTTTAAATACATCCGGAAACCGTCATGGTTCGGAAACCGTCAGCAGGGATTAAAAATAGACACCCATTACAATAATTCTTAAGATTAAAAAATTTTTATCGGCAACTATCATATACGTAATAGACGAATTTCATCCGGTATTGTTGCTTATCCGCAATTGTCGTAACACCGCACTTGAAAAAAAATCAGCAGCAATCCATCAGTGTGTTTTCGAACTGGATTAAAAATTTTTTATATTTACATTCATCATCACAAATCATTAGGCATTTAGATATGTGTTAATCATCCTCCTTTTTCATTTTTGGTATGCTTAAATTAGTAGTTCCAAAGTTAGCTTTTCTTTTATTATTTTTGTGGCCAACATTAATATGATTAATGGCTTCTAATGTCTTTTTCTAAAAATTAAATTTATTTTTTTAATTATGTCGTGTACATCTAAATTACATTTCAAATTCATTTTAATCGGCCAACTTAAAATTATTTTCTATCTATTAGCTATTAGTTACGTAAGAGTTTTTGAATTCAAAAACTTATACTAAAGAACGAACCGATATGAGTTCTGATCAAAATTTTCAGTTATCGAGAGATACTTAACTATTTATTAAACCACAAATTTACACAATAAGCTAACAGATATCATAGACCTAATGGCACGAAAGGAAAATTTCAGGATAAGGAATTTTTGAAAAATGATTTGACACATCAAATTGAATTTTTAATGTAACATTTAAATATAGGTAAATTTACTTTTAATAAATTTTCCAAATTATTTTGATTATTTAATTCTTTCATAGGGTAATATCCAACTAATTGACATAATGCTCTAATATTTCCATTTTGTCCAATTTCAAAATTAATATAATATAAATTAACATTATAAGAAGATAAAGCCTCTCCACAATTAGTATTTAACTATTAAAATTGAAATACAAATAAATAAAAATTAACAAAGTCGGTGCTCACTATAGGCTACACCTTTTGGGTTAAAAAATTTTATTTTATATGTAGATACTGGATATTTTCTAGCCTAATCTCAACAAAACGTAGGACGATTGAACTCATCCCAGAAAATGGCAAAAATTTAGATGGACTTATTTAGATGGAATTTAGATGGACAATGTTGTTAACTGACCAATCTTTTTGTTTTTTAAAACAAAAATTTAAAGAAAATATACATTTTTAAAGTTGAGTTTTATTGGGTGTATCCTAAATTGAGATTAGGTAGTGTAGCGTGGACCCATTTTTAGATAACTTCAAAATAAGTCTAAGTATATGGTTGTCCAAAAAGTTCGAGGAGCTGTTTAAAATATTTTCTCGCTTTAATTACACCTCAGTAAAAGCTATGTTTTCAGCACCAGAAATATTTAAAATTAATGTTCGAGTATAATCTAAAAAAATTTTTTAAATTACCTCCATATCTTTATTCAAATATTTAAACTGTAAAATATACTCATCTCCTTTACATGCATTGTTGAGCTTAAATAACGAATTTCCATTTATAATTGGTAAAAACCATCTTGGATGTTTATTACAATAAATAAACTTTGGATTTATATAATTTTTATTTTCAATGGTGAAAAACATATGACGTCTAGGACTGTCAAATAACATTGGATCTAATTCGATAATATTTATTTTTTTGTTTTTTAAATTTATCTTTACAATATTGAACATTATTTCTAAATCAAAATATCCAAGAAACTGAAAATTTAAAATTAATTAACTATTATTTATGCAAAGTTAAAATTATGAAAAACTTTTTCAAAGTAAAAAACAGCCATTCATTAAAGTAGGAAAAAGTTTTGCCACAGATTCTAGTAAAAAAGTTGGTATCGAAGTTGCAACTTGTGGAATTCCGAAACGCGAGATATTTTCTCTCCGATAATATTTGTCTTGGATCTCAATACAAAATAAATCAGATGCCACATAAAAGAGAAACCGGAAAAAACCATTTTCGAAGAGAAGAAACATAAACCAACAAATAAACTTTTGAATGTGTTTGTATGGCCATAGTTTGTATGGCTAAAGTACTATTTAGCATTTTAATTTTTATTTTGAACTATTTTTCTCAGAATACATCTAAATTAAGGCAACTCAAATAATTCTTATATTTTGAATTTTCAATTGAAAAATTTAAACATTTTGATTTTCAAGTTTAAAGAATTAAAAACCTTTACTAATTTAAGTACCTTTTGTTCATTTCCCTCAAAAACAGAAACAGAAAACAAATTATTTGTTGTGTAAACTAATTTATTTTTAAATTTAATCGGCTTCATGTCCATAACAATATTATTTTCTAATTTAAATGAAATATTATCATAATTTTTTGTAAAATCTTGAGCAATTAATTGACTGACATTTTTTCCTTCTGACTCATAAACTTTAAATAATTGAACAAAATATCGTCTTCCATCTTTAGGCAAATTTAAATTTATTGGTAATTCTTCATAATTTATTCCCGATTCGATTTTTATATTTATATAAAAATTGTTTAAATCTAAAAAATAATCAAAATTAGGGCTTTATCATTATCTAAACCTGTTGAGTTAATTCCAACAATATCGGATGCTTTGACAATTGCCCCTAAAATATTTCATTTTGTTTAATAATACATTTTATTTAAATTAGGCAGTTAAGGGACATAAAAAATGATAAAAAATTTGTAAAATATATTCCAATCCTTAAGTATAAAATAGGATTTTCTCAACGAAAATAAAATTAACTCTGCGGAAATGTTTATTAACAAATGCTTTAGATTCAGTAAACATTGCCCAATTATTTTACACTAACATTTTTCCGACATAAAAAGCTATACAAATAAATCCGTCTGAAAACAGCAATTTTGGAGGAATACTATTTTTTAATTGAAAATAATAAAAAAAATTTAATAGAACAAAATTTAAAGGTGATTAAATTGACAAATGGGTGGACGAAAAGTGAAATATTTAGCAAGAACTTCTGAAAAGGCCCATAGAAACAGCTCTCTGACATTTTTTTAAAATATCCAGCATACCTGGAAAAGCAGAATTTATGTCTTTAATTATTTCATCATTTCCAATAAATATTTCTTCTTCTTTTTCGGTTATCTTTTGTTCTTGATTATTACTAGATTTGCCTTTGTGTTTAACCGCACAAACGGAATTAAATAATATAATCCAAACAAAAATTCTCCACATTATTCAAACAAAGTTTTAAAAATTAAATTAATTAAATAAATTTTTATAAAAAATGTTTTAATAAAATTGAGAAATAGAGACTATATTGAGCAATACTACATAGAGAATAAAACTAGGGTGTGTTTATACGAAAGTGCTTCGAGGGTTGTCATTAAAAGAAAGAAAATAAAATCTCGTCTCTTGATTACCCATACTATTTTTGCCGAAAGCGAGTGTAAATTTTTGATTTCATCATTTTTGAATATTAATTAAATACAAATTCACGTGAAAATTTAAACGCCGGATTTCGAAAAATGTTTTAAAATGCCCAAAACCTACAAATAACAGAATAACTCAGCGAATAGAAGAAGGGGATTAAATAAAAGAAGAAAAGTAGATAAAAAAAGCGGAAATAATGAAGGATGGCCGGACCACGCCATCGCTAATTAGTTCCATAAGTCTTAGTTTCCCGAGTTTGTATATCGAGATTTCAGTTTCTTTGTTTTAAATTAACATTTTTAAAAAATTTTGTAAACTGAAAATTCATTAACAAAAAAGACTTAACTAATATCTTTATAACAAAGGCATAGAATAATAATAAAATATGAATAATAATAATAATGAAATAATAATAATGAATAAATAATAATAATGAATAATAATAATGAAAATAATAATAAAATACATAGAATAATAATAAAATATGCGCTGGAGTAGAATGATAATTTTGATTGTAGAATAGGACTAACACAACGCTACTGAAAGGCTGTGAATTTTATATTAACAGAGTTATGTAAAAAATTTCTTTAATAATTTTTCGTAAGGTAAATTTTAGAAATTTTTAGGGGATTTAGAAAAATCGTTTGTTTCAGTTTAATAGTACAATCGACATATCTAGTAAAATGTACAGGAGTCCAATCAACTATTTATATGTAATATCAAAAATTTATGAAATAATGTTTAAATTAAGACAGATTTGATGGAATTTTTTTGGTAATTGTGGAACAGTAAAACATCAAAGGGAATTTACAAAGATATCATTCTAAATTAATACTAGAGTACGTCGAGTACCGAGTAATTGGAAAAAAACCGAGCTAGTGTAATCCGAGTTTGAAAAACCCGAGTTCGAGCAACTTTTTAGATCGAGTCGAGTAACTCAAACTCGCGCGACTCGAACGTACTCTAATTAATACCACAGAAATTTAGTTTTAACAGTCCAAGTTCACTAAATCCTTTCTTAGACCTTTCAGGGAATATTTATTTATTCGGTTCCTTTTCTTTTACGTTCATTTTTGTTTTTTTTATATCCACGTTGTTTTTTCCACATGCATTACATAAAAGATGCCCATATATTGAATGACGGCGCCAAGAGCTTGTTTTTGTAACTCCACAAGTATAACATTTACGATCCTGCTGTATTTAAAAGAAGACTATCTATGTTTGTTGTGGGGCACACCCAAAAGGCCCAAAGCCATAATTTGTTTGAAGATTTCCGAAAATTTAGTATTAAACGATTCCTCACACCGAGCTAAAGAGATGGTATCTAATTGATAGGGGCCAGAAATTTTCCAGCGAGTTATGGCTTTGCGCCGTTAAGGCCGTGCGGCCTTTAGGGCTGTACCGCTATATTGTTTTCAAATCATTTACTCCACCTAAAAAACTTATTTTAAACCTTTAAAGATCTAAATGCCAATTCTATAGGTCTCATCTTTACATATTTTCGATTGTAATTGTCACAGTTGTGACACAAAAAATGTTCTTTTAGATATTTATACCAATGTTGTGAAATTTGTGTAGTTCCACAATTGAAACAATGTCGTTTATTTCTTTCAATAATTTCACCTATAACAATAGAGCACGAGAATATTTTTATTAAGAATTCCAAAAAAAAATTATTTACTTATTTTATTGCCAATGTAAATAATTCTGCTTTTTTCTTTAGAATATTCAACTTTTTGTTTTTCTAACAATTCAATTTTATATCCAATTAAATTAATTTCCGTCCAATAACCTGACAAAATTTTCTTTTTATAATTTTCAATGTTTTCTAGTAACATTTCTTTTTTATTTATTTTAATATTTTCTAAACTTTCATCCAATATAGAGGTTTCATAATAATTTTTATTTTTATTGAAATTATTATTTAAAAGTGCCTTATATTTATGATTAAATTATTGAAATTCATATGATTATGTTTTGGACTTTGTATTAGAGTTAGGACTTTCTCATTTTAAAAAGTAGAAGACGGAAGAAACAATATAAGATAAAAACAAAAAACACCCAAAAGAGCAAAGGATAAAATTATATCATTTTCTGTGTCATAAATAATTAGCCCCCCTTGAGCAAAGTTAAATAAATATTTATTAAAATTAAACTAAATGTTTTCAGACTTCGAATTATATTTTTCTATGATCCTAAGAGAGTTGCCTATTTTCTGGCAAAAAATCAGAATCCTAGGATTAAGTTGGCATAAGTTAGAGGTGAAATACTAAAACTTGTATTTTTTAAACGAGGCAAATTCTTTTTGATTTTTCTTTTCAAAATTGATGAGTAAGAATGAAAATTTAAATGGATTCTGGTAGAGCAGAATCTGATGAATACAATGATATAAAAAATTCCCCTGAAAAACAACTGGCTGATTTTTTAGAGGGTCGCATTTGTGAAATAGGGGCTAACATTATGCTGCTTTAGGATAACCCTCGCGCGAAAATGCCCAGCGTGGCCAGGCGACCAAATTTTTCACTGGACTCGATCTATATGGGAATAATACAATTTGGGGGTAATAGTTTAGCCAGTTTAAACTATATTCCAATGATTACCTCGCCGCGACACCACCAAATACATAACAGATCACGCTGTTGGACCAGTCTGGATTAGAGGTCAAAATTGCTGGTTAGCTGGGATAAGCCGTTCCTTTTTGTTTACAGAATTCATGAAGGCAACCCACACTTCCTCATAGGTTAAAATTTGTTTCAAATAAGGAGCTTCATTGTGGCATTTAACGGGTTGTTTTGCAAAAGTGACTTAGTGATTTTTTTGATTTTGCGGCAATTCATGGGGTATCAATCGACTCTTCATAACTTGATACCCGCTGTCGCGAAAGGCGACTTATCTTTTTACCATTTTGTCCCCTGTCTTTTTATTAAAAATATTTATTTTTAATTTTCCCCTTTTAATCATGCTTATTCATAGAAAAACGCCTACTTTCTCAAATTCTTTAAAATTCACTTTGTACTTTTGTGAAAATTCTATTTTTCTTTAAAATCCGCCCCTTTTTCTGACTATAAATAATTTTGGGCTTTCTCAAATATCCAGAGCTCTTCTAGAATTTAATTGTGTTTAAATAAAGTTCCTTCTTCTGTTTTTTAAAGTTTTTAATTTTAAATAAAAGTTTTTTATTTGTTTAAAATTAATTTTATTGTTGGGAAAGAATTTCTCAACAAGTGGTGCCGCTACGTTTTGAACGAACCTGTTCAAAAGTTAAAATTGTTTGTAAAAAAATTATTTTTTTGTTTGTTGAAAAGTTAAAGAAAAATTGTTTTAAAAGAAACTTATAACTTAAAAGATTACGTTATATTTAAAAGTTTTAAGTTTAAGTTAAAATTCATTTGAAGTTAAACTTAGAAGTTTAAAGTTAAAAATTTATTTGAAAAGTTAAAAGTTAAGTTTAAAGTTTGAAGTTTAAAGTTGAAAATCTATTTGAAATTAAAGTTGAGAGTTTGAATTAAAAATTGAAAATGTCCGGTCCATATAAAAGAATGATCGGAACTGTTTTACAACGTTTGCGAGTTAGAATTGAAAATGCTGAAAGTATTTTAGTAAAAGATGAAATAGATGATGAAGAGAAAGAATCACTTCTGAATGACGGAAAAGGTATTCAGAAAATTTTAAAAACTTTAGATGAAAAGAACCAACTTTGGTTAGATTTTCTAAAAGTTTTAGATCCAGATGATAGAATAAAAGAAACTCAAGCTTATGAAAATTATACAGTTGAGAATAGACACTTCTATGAATGGATCGAAAAAGGAAGAGAAATTGTTGATTCAATAGATGAACTTGTTATTCAGAGAAATCCAGATACCTCTGAAAATAATTCAGTTGTAACACAAACAAACAATGTAGAAACTAGGGAATTAACTGTACAATTACCCAGACTTCAGTTACCCGAGTTCCATGGAGATCCACATCATTGGATTTCTTTTTGGCAAAGTTTTGAAAGTTCAATAGATAGACATAACTTTAGCCAAATTGATAAAATGAAATTTTTGCTTAATTGTTTAAAAGAAGAAGCAAGGAATGTTGTTTCAGATTTAATGTTAACAAATGAAAATTACCAGATCGCAGTCAATACATTGAAAGAAAGATTTGGTGATAAGAATATTTTAATCGAAGCATTGGAATCAGAATTATTTCGATTACCTACTTGTACAGAAAAATCAATTTCGTTAAAATATACAGTTGATAAAATCGAAAAAATATTTAGACAATTAGAAAGTATTGGTGAAAATACAAATAATTCAGTTATGACCTCAATGATAAAGTCAAAACTCAATAGAAGTTTTTTAATGGAGATTGCTAAAGAAGAAAAGACTTTAGGTAAAAAATGGAACACTAATGAATTAAGAAAAGCTCTAGTTGGAATGGTCAATATAAGAGAATCAGTGTTTCAGTCATCAAAACATTTTCAAGTTCCTCAAACAAGTAACCAAAATGAATTGAACCAGAAAAATAGAAATAATGAAAATTTTCAAAGATTTCAAAAAGTAAATCAAGCAAGAACTTTCCCAGTATTTACACATGCAAGAAATATTGTTTGTTATTTTTGCAACGGGAACCATTGGTCAAATTCTTGTTTAAAAGTTTTGGGCTTGGAGGAACGCAAGAAGCGTTTGATCGAACAAAACAGATGTTTCCGATGTCTTCGACAAGGACATGTTCTCAAAGATTGTCTTGTAAGAAGAAACTGTTCATATTGTAATGGAACTCATAATTCAGCCATATGTCCCAAAAGGAATTTTGAACATGAAAAACAATTCGATAATAATAAAAATAGACAAATGAACTATGTGACTGAAAAAGTAAATCCTGTGCACAAAAATAAAGTTTTTGAAAGGAAAAGTTGGAAAAGTAAAACTTCCTGTTGTCAAATTAAAAATACAGTTGAAAATCAACCTGAAGAAACTAAAAAGGAAGAAAATATTGTTAAGACTCAGAATATGACCGTTAATTCGTATAGTACTTTATTAGAACCATGGAACCCAATGTTAATGGTTTTAAAAGTCAAAGTATTTTCTCCGAGAAACGAAGACAAGAAAACTGAAATTTTTGTATTTCTTGATAGCGGAAGCGAAGTTTCTTACATTACTGATGAATTAACAAAGAAATTAAATTTACCAAAGTTAGGAGAAGGCTTTCTTGAAGTTTATACGTTTCAAGGAAATAAATCTGAAAAACAACAATCTGGTAAATACTTGCTTGGAATTGAAAGAAAAGATGGAAAAAATGAAATGATAGAATTGTTAAATATTAATAAAATAGCTAATGAATTACGTTCTGTAACTATAAATGAAATCTGTGGACATTTAAAATTAAAAGATATAAAAAACAATTTAGTTACAAACTTTGGAAAACCTGATTTGTTAATAGGTGTAAAAGATTTTTGGAGATTTTTTATTAAAAAGACTGAAATTTCGAAAGATTGTTATTTGGTTAATACTACAATCGGAAGTGTAATTTGTGGAGAAAATCAAAAAATTTCTCTAGAAAAGACAATACCAGTACAGACTCACATGGCTGTTAAATCTTTTGAAGAAATGCCTAGTGAATCAGAAATTAAATCTTGGTGGGATTTACAAAGTATAGGTATCAATGAAAATCCCGAAGAAAACGAAGATGAAACTGCTCAAGAATTGTTTAATAAATCAATTAGACAAGTTGACAAAAGATATAGAGTTAAATGGTTATGGAAAGATGAAATTCCCGATTTGCCTACTAATTATGGTATTGCTTATAAATGTTTGGAATCTTTGTTAAATCGTTTACAAAATGAACAAGGATTAGAAAATTTAAAAAGAATAGATAAAACTATACAAGACCAATTAAAGCTTGGAATAATTGAAGAGGCTTTCAAAAGTAAAGGAGAATTGGAACATTATTTACCGCATAGACCTGTTTTTAAAGATGATAAAATTAGAGAAGTTTATAATGCTTCTGCCAGATCTAAAGGTCATAAAAGTTTAAATGACTGTTTATTTCGAGGTCCATTAAAATTACCAGATTTAGCTGGAATGATTATGCGTTTTCGATTGTCTAAATTTCCGTTATTGGCAGATATAGAAAAGGCTTTTTTGCAAATTGAATTGGAAGAAGCTGATAGAGAAGTTACAAAATTTTTATGGTTAAAGGATATAAATAAACCGTTAAAATTCGATAATTTAATAATTTACCGTTTTACAAGAGTAGCTTTCGGAATTATTTGTTCACCTAGTCTTTTGGCTATGACTATTGAACATCATTTGAATAAATTCTCTGGTTATGAAAAATTGTTTAAGAATATTTATGTTGATAACGTCTTTATCGATTGTAATACTGAAGAAGAAGTGTTTGAAAAATATATTGATTTAAAGAAAGTATTTTCTGAAGGAAAGATGAATTTAAGAGAATTTGTAACAAATGCCAGAAAAGCTTTAGAAAAAATTCCTGCAATTGATAAATTAACGGATTTGAATCAAAAAGTCTTAGGAATTAATTGGGATATAAAAATGGATATTTTAGAAATTAAATTTCCGTGTTCGAATCTTGAAGATAAATTTACAAGAAGAAAAGTTTTGGAAATAATGGCTTCTTTATTTGATCCGCTTGGTCTCGTCTCGCCTTGTCTTGTTAATCCGAAATTACTGTTTCAAAAATTATGGGATAAACCAAAAAATTGGGATGAAGAATTGGAAATCTCTCATTCAAATGAGTGGATCAATATACTAAGGTCTTGGATAAATAAAAAAATGACAGTTCCAAGATTAGTTATAATTAAAAATTGTAAATACCAATTACATGTGTTTGTTGATGCTAATAAAGACACTTATGCCGCTGTTATTTATTTAAGAAGCAAAGAGAATGATAAAGTTCAAGTTTCATTGATTTATTCTCGAAATAGAATAAGATCGAAGAAACAAAATTTGACTATTCCTAGGATGGAATTGCTGGCATTGTTAATAGGAACTCGTGCATTAAAGTTTGTAGAAAAAGAACTTCAAATTAAAATTGAGAAAAAAATTATTTGGAGTGATGCAAAGGTCGTTTTACTTTGGTTAAATACTAAAGAAAAACAACCAAGATTTGTAGAGAATAGATTAACCGAGATACGTAAAAATACAGATATTATATTTAAACATGTATCTACAAATGAAAATCCTTCAGACATTTGCATTCGAGGTTCTACACCAGAAGAGCTTCGTTTAAATGACCTTTGGTGGAATGGACCGATATGGTTAAACAAAGTTGAAGAAAATTGGCCAAATGATTTAGAAGTAAAAGTTGAAATTAAAAGTTTAGACATTTGTGAAACACCTATTACAATGTCTATAAAAAATACTGGAATAAATTTAATAAAATTTGAAAGATTCAGTAATTGGACTAAAATAGTTAAAGTTATGATTATTGTGTTGAAATTTTTAAGAAAAAGATTTAAATTAATTTTGAAAAGTGATAAATGGAAAAATAAATTATTGTTTCTATCAAAAGATAAATTTGAACAAACCGCAGAAAATCTTTTAATAAAAATAGTACAAAAAGAAAAAATAGATGAATTTAATAATTGGGAAATCTTTGAGGATGAAATTGGAATTAAAAGATTAAAATCAAGGATTAAAAATAGTGATGCAAATTTTGAGTTAGAAAACCCAGTAATTATTCCGAAAAACTCTGAAATTTTGCCATTGTTAATAAATAACATTCATGAAAAATGCAAACATGTTGGTGTTCAAAGTACACTTGTTGAATTTTTAAGTCGATTCTGGACCCCGCAATCGAGAAGAAAGGTAAAAGAAACACTCAAACAATGTTTAAAATGTATAAAAATGAAATCAAGTCCATTTATGCTACCGAAATTTCCAAATTTGCCTAATGATAGGATTCAAAGTACTTCGCCTTTTAAAAGCATTGGAATAGACCATTTAGGTCCTTCTTTTTATAGAGAAATTGATAATACAGAGAAAAAATTCTGGATTACTTTAATCACTTGTCTTTGTACACGAGCTGTTTATTTGGAGCCAGTTAAAAATTTAAAAGCCGATACTTGTTTAAATGTTTTGAAAAGATTAGCCGCTCGAAGAGGATGTCCAGAAAGAATTTTGTCTGATAATTCTAAAACGTTTATAGCTTGTGCAAAAAATTGTAAAGTGCATTTAAAAATAATAGGAAAAGAATTAGAATGGAAATTTATTAAAGAATTAAGCCCATGGCAAGGAGGAGTATATGAAAGAATTGTGGCGTTAGTCAAAGATGCTTTTCGTAAAACTTTAGGAAAAAGAACCTTACAATGGGAAGAAATGTTAACGTTCACTACAGAAGTTGAAGGAATCATAAATATGAGACCTTTAACAACTATAGATGAAAATCCTGACGTACCGGGATTAATTCCCTTGCGACCTGTAGATTTTTTATGTCCACAACGGAATCTATGTTTAGAATTAGAAATTCCTAAAACAGATGACTCAATAATGAATTTTGTAATCAAATATAAAGATTCATTTGTATTTACAGAATTTCTCTTAAATGAATTATGGAAACGTTGGAAAAAAGAATACTTAATCTGGTTGAGAGATAGAAGTCAATGGGCAATGAAAGGTCCTCGTTCTCAGACAAAAAGAGAACCTAATGTTGGTGAAATAGTGATTTTGGAGGAAGAATTTGTCCCAAGAAATTTATGGAAAATTGCAAAAATTGTAGAATTATTAGACACAAAAGATGGACGTTGTGTGAGAAATGTTAAAATTTTGTTGCTAAATGGAACAATTGTCTCACGACCAATTAATAAACTATATCCTTTGGAATTAAATATTGAAAATAAAGAAACTGAAAGTATTAAAATTAAAGAAATTGAAGAAAATTTAAATGAAAAAATTGAAGAAAAATCAAAGGAAATTAAAACAGTGAATCAGATAAATATTATTAGTAAAGAATTAACAAAAAATTTAATAAACATTTCAACTATATTATTTACTTTTTGTTTAATACTATTTATGTTTTGTATAGTTACAGCAAAAACACAGTGTAATGATTGTTTGGTTGAATGTAATGATAAAGGAATTTTAATTAGTTCACCGGAAAAAATAGATAAATATGAAATTTGTTGTAGTGATGGACCATGTACAACTCATTCTAGAGTTGATCAATTTCAATTTGAAATAAATAAGGAAACACTCGTTACACATCATCATTGTGAAGTGAATTTTTGGTCTAAAACTAAAAATATATTAAAATATGAAGTGAAATGTGAGCCGAGTGATCCGTGTAAACTTATTCCATGTTATTTTTGTTTGGAAAGAATGATCAATCACACTTGTTCACCGTTCATATCGCTTTTTTTGATAGCTTGTTCCACAATTGCATTTGTCTTTTTTGCTTGTTTAATTTGCTGTATTCTCAAAAACACGTTTAAATTGATAAGCTGTTGTTTTCCGAGAAAAATTAAACACAAAAATTTGTCAAGAAATAAAAAACGTTGGACACTTAGAAAAAGATTATTGGTCTTAATATTATTTTTTATTAATGAATCTAATGGAGAAATAATTTCAAGGACTGCTCGAACTGAAACTTGTTTTCGTAAAAATGGAAAAATTGATTGTTCATGGAACTTTGTTGAAACTCTAACTATGACAGATAATAAAGAAAGACAGACAATAGTACTTAAAGATAATAAAAATAAAATTCTCGGACAGATAAATTTAACCCCAGAAGGATTTAAAATGAAATGTGAACCAATTATTGAAAAATATTTACGATCATATGAAGTTAAAATTCAAACAGTTAAATCTTGTCCCGAAACTGGAAGTTGTCACCATGATAATTGCCTTATTGTTAATAATAACTGGGAACAAGACATTAAAGAATTGGAACCTTGGAAAAATTACACCGGTTATAATCGTTGTTCCGCTTCATGTAGTTTTCTCTGGTGTAAATGTGGAATGAGTACCGGTTCTAGTTGTCTGTTTTATAGAATTTACGTGGAACCGACAGACCCAGACATTTATGAAGTTTTTACTTGTAAATGGATTCCTATATTCACGTTTAGTGGTGAAACAATTTTTCTGAGTGAAGAAACAAAAGAAAATCAAGAATCTTTATTCGAAGTTCAACCCGGAATGATAGTTCATGATAAAAATTTTACTATCTCTGTTACTCAATTTTCGTTACCTCCAGAACCAGAAATGAACGGAAAATTTATTGGAAATAAAAAATTTGTATCTTTAATAGATGATATCTATTCGAATGTACATTGTAAAAATTATTTGGCTACTGAGAAATTCGAATGTGATATAAAGGAAGAAATATGTCAAGAATGTCTCCCCGATCATGACAATGAAAAAGTAGATTGTAAATGTAAAAATTTAGAATTAGATAGTTTAATATTAGATACTCAAAGAATATTGCCGATAAAAACACAGACATTAGATTTGAATTATGATGGTCTAAATGTGTATTCCGAAATTTACGGAATGCCTTTTGATGTAGTAATAAAAGTAAACAATTTAAGACTTGTAACTGTCGATGATTGGAATAAATGTGAAGTAAAAATTTTAGAATTTGGAGGTTGTTATAATTGTCGCACCGGAGCTGATTTGAATTTCACATGTAAAACTAGTAATGGAATGGCTTTAGCTGAAATTTTTTGTGATAAAGACATTGCGTTTACTACTAAATGTTCAGAAGTAGGTGAAAATGTAATACAAAGATTAAACTTTGATCACGCTCATATCAAATTAGACTGCAAAGTTGAGTGTTTAGGTGGAACTACTGATTTGAAAATAAACGGAAAATTATTTTTAATTGATATTTTGGAATTTGAAAATAATAGACATGTAATTAATTCAGATGTTAAAGTAAATGACAACATAAATAATCAATCCATTTGGAATTATGTTGAAAAAATGTTAAAAAATTTAATTAAATCGGACTTAATAGAATTTGTGTTACAGATAAAAAATTTTTTAATACTTATTGGAATTTTGCTGTTCTTTTACTTAGTATTTTGTATTATAATTAAGTTAAAATTTGTTTTTCGAGTATACAGATATTTATTAAAATTCGTTATTGTATTCATGTTTTTTGAAGGGGGAGGTTGTTCTAACACAAGTTATTGTAACACAAGTCTAATACAGAAAAATTCAGAAATTAGTCAAATTTTTTACATAAAAATTTCAAGAAAAATTACATTAAAGGAAAAAAGTTCAGAAATTACATTGTTAAAAAGTTTAAATCTTTTATCTCCATTAATATTTACCTACATACAATACATAGAGTTTAATAAAGAAAAAGTACAAATTGATAAATATTTAAAATATAAAAATTCTATGTTAATCTATGAATCATTTCAAATAAACATCTCAGCAAAAAAGATGGTTTGTAAAAAATTTTTGTGGTTAGTGAGAAAGAAAATTGAAGAATTTTGGATAAATAAAAAAAGAATTGATTCATTATTAAACAATTTTTCCTCACAATTGTTTAAAAGAAAAATTTTGAATTATTCTCGTTCATTTTATTTTTACATTCATTTTACAATGTTTTTATTTTACCTTTATATTAAAATAGGTTTATTTAGTAAACCTACGTATTTGTTTATTGTTATGTTCAAAATATTTTTTAAATTTTTTAGTTCAAAAATTATGCCACCTAAATCTACACCAGCTCCTCAAAAAGTTATAAAGGGTGGAAAAGGAATTAAATTATCTGACAATGCTTTTAGTGAAGAAAGTGAGCATTCAGATTTCTCTGATTCTGAAGTAACTATTGAATATGAATCCGACAATTCTGAACATCTTCATGCTACGATTAATGATAACAAATCTCCTTCAAAAGAAAAAGAAATAGCTCAAAAGGAAAAATCTACTAGTAAGTCCATTGAAAAAGAAATAATTAAAAGAAGCTGTACTAATTGTAAAAATAAAGGATTCCCATCTGAAACCTACAATAGTCACATTTCCTCGAATAAAAATTGTCCTTGTAAAAGCTTACAAAGTCCTGAAATAGTTTCAAGCAGACCCGACTTAAACGATAATTCTAATAAGGAAAAGACTGTTGAAGAAATTGATCAAAAAATAGAAAAATTTTTTATAGAAAGTGAACAATTTCAAATTTCAGATAAAGAAAAAGAATTACGAAAAATACAAGAGAAGGAAAAGGAGGTTGGAATAAAAGTAGTAAATTCTATATTAAACAAGCGTACGGAAGATGACGTTAAAGAAAAGATGATCTTACCAAAAATTCCCAAAAGAAAGTTGCCAATATCTGAAGAAATATTTTACAATTCTCCTGTTCAAATTATTGTTCCCAAAAAAGTTCAAGAAAAAGCTTATACAGTATTGAAATCAAAACGAGAAAAATTAGTTAGTGAATGTAAAACTCAATCGTCCAATTCTGATAGTCGTGGTTCTCATTCACGTGAAGCCGGTTACCTTCTACGTATTAGAGCTTTGACGTCTGATTGTTTGAGTTTAATTCCACGTGATGGATGTAGAACTGTGGAAAAGAGAGCTGAATTTTGGACTGAACTAGAATTAATTAATGAAGCTATCCAACAAACAATTCGTCATGCTAATGAGTGGGATATTCAACATGCGAGTCAATTTCAATCATGCTCGAATATATAAGAAGAAATTTAAAAAGAAAGAAAATTTTTTTATATATTTATAAAAAATATTTTTGCTTTTTTGTCTGTTTTCTTGTCCCCCCGAATGTCGCGAAAGGCGACTTATCTTTTTACCATTTTGTCCCCTGTCTTTTTATTAAAAATATTTATTTTTAATTTTCCCCTTTTAATCATGCTTATTCATAGAAAAACGCCTACTTTCTCAAATTCTTTAAAATTCACTTTGTACTTTTGTGAAAATTCTATTTTTCTTTAAAATCCGCCCCTTTTTCTGACTATAAATAATTTTGGGCTTTCTCAAATATCCAGAGCTCTTCTAGAATTTAATTGTGTTTAAATAAAGTTCCTTCTTCTGATTTTTAAAGTTTTTAATTTTAAATAAAAGTTTTTTATTTGTTTAAAATTAATTTTATTGTTGGGAAAGAATTTCTCAACACCCGCTTCAAGTAAAATTATGGTAATTTTTGTAAGTGAGCAGGTGAGTGCCTGCCCCAATATACACGTTTTATTTTTTGGACTGGCTTTGATTCAGGGGAGAACGGGATTCTTAACTATCGTTGGTTGGCATCCAAGACGTTATTTGTCTTTCAGCTCCTCTCTACCTTTCTTTTATTTGGGGACCCAACTTTTTTCTGTGGAATAGGAGATAACATCCTCATACTTCGCTATGCATATCTTGCGCCATGATTCCTTTTCCGAATGTCCAAGTTCAATGTCATATTTGAACTGGACGCTAATTTCATAATTTTGCCTTAAACTTTAAAAATTCATAAAAAATTTTTAAATAAAGAAAAAATTTCAAATCTTTCAGAAAATGAAGAAGGCATTATTGTGAATATATGACAAAAAAATTAAACAGATTAGAGATCTGAACATTGAGATATACATTTTCAAACTTTAATGATTTAAGGGGGGCTAATTATTTATGACACAACCTAAGTAATTATAATTCGGTGTAATTTCATTCAAATTCTGTTTTTTGGAATCAAACCGGGAATCCATCGAGCATCCGAAATGCCGAATTTTGAGCCGAAAAAAACTACAGGAAATATCGAAAAATATAGGCTAAACTGATTTTTTAAGTGGAATACTCGAATTTAAGTAAATACCAGTTTTTCCATTTTAGGCAAAATTTTTTGTATAATTTCATTATTTGAAATTTCAATCAAAATTCTTCTTTTTAGCTGACAAATATAATTTTTACCTTTTAATAATTTAACAGTAAAATCATTTTTTACAGGATTTACTTCAAGTTTACTAAACGATTCAGTTTTCTTATAGAGATAATCAGCTATTCGGTTACGTGTTTTTACATTAATTAGCAAAACAAAACGTTTAATTAATTCAATATTTTTTAAATAAATAAATTCTCTCTTTTCTTCCCAATTATCGAAGATTTTCAGATTAACTATTCTTCCACCATTACAATTTAAAATTAAATTAATATTTAAATATAATATAAAAACAATAATAAATTTAATCATCTAAAATTAATTAAAATTTGAGAATAAAATAAATTTTTTTAATTTTTCTCGGTTTTTAAACACATTTAAAGATTTAGAAAATAAATTTTTTTTAATTTACATTATAAATTAATGCTAAATGATAAAAAAGTGCAATTTAGGTACAAAATAGTATAAATAAATACAGTTGTATCACGATTGCAGGCTCAGGTTATCACATCTCTCCCTCTCTCCTCTCTCGACTTTCGTCGGTTATTCGAGTGAATAATAATTCAGACTGGGCAAAACATCTAAACAAGTGAGGTGTTTTGAAGTTGTCCCAGCCTTTGGTAAATAGGAGTGAATAATAAATAATTTAAATAAATCTAGGAATCACCATAATTAAATGTGGAGCAGAGTTGCGTCGTAATTGAAAATTTTTTTCGTAATCGTAATTCGTAATTTTCAAAAAAAATGCCGTAATTCGTAATCGTAATTTTTCAAAAATATTTAAATTAATTTTAAAAATCAAATATTTATTAATAATTGCTGCTTTTCCCATTAATCTCTCCAAGTCCTCTTATTTCTCTGATATTATTCAAATCCCAATTAATTCTCTGATATCCCTCTTAATCCTAATAATCCTCCGATATTTCTTTAATCAATCATGAGGAATCATCGTCCCAGATTATGTTTGATATCATGTCAAATCAATCTCACTTAATCCCGAGCCAACACTCTTATATTTTTAGGCGAAAAATTTTTAGAAAATTCATGACTAGATTAAAAAATTTTTAAGTTTTTTTTTCAATTTTAAGATATTAAAAATGTAAATTTACAAACCTGAAATCAAAATCAAAGTTTAAAAACATTTATTTTTGAGAAAATGAATTGTCTAAATATTATTTCCCACACATGGATTCGAACCAAACCTAACAAAATATCAAATAAGTGAAGCCTGACTTTTAACCCACTCAACCACCGATAAACAAAAGTAACCGCGAGAGAAAATATAAATATTTCAAATATTTCTTTCCCTTTTCATTCTAAAATTTAATGGCAAAATTATTTTCGTAATTTTTCCCTATATTTTCGTAATCGTAATTCGTAACTGAAAAAACGCCGTAATTCGTAATTACGACGCAACCCTGATGTGGAGACGTCCTTTTGAGAATAAAGAATAGATGTGAATGTGCGTGGGGTTATGTATCACCTGGCTGATCCAAAACAGAATGATAGAGAATGTATTTAAATTATTTTACAAGGACCCTAAAGGCTTGTAAAGCTCGCAAAATCTGCACATCATTAATATGTTTTCAGAATTTATAAGCACTAAATCTTTGATTATTTATTTTCTATTATTTTTACCATTGTTTTACGTCACAAATTAAAGCATATATGTACTTTTGGAATTTTTTATAAGCTTCCAAATTTAGAACATAATTTTTTCCACATTCAATTATTAATTCTAACATAATACAAATATAATAAATGTAAACATTGTCTGAATTATTAAAATAGGACCAATTCCCTCCCTTTCAATTTAAAAAATGCCAGGGCAGAAATTGTTTGTATATAATATTTTCTTTTTTACTTAAATCCCTCGTTATTCTTTTTTAGAATAGGTTCCATTAATTTTGCTCTTTCCAAAAATATTTACTGAATAATTAAACTATTAAATTACCTTTAAATATTTGATAAAAGTAAGAGAAATAATACAATAACAGAAAATTCATCAATTTTTTAAAATGGAAAATTACCACAATAAAAATGAGTATCGGATCGAGGGAATCCGAGATATAGCTGCTAGCTTAAAGTCATCTCAATCGTAGATAACCGGTAGGAGATATTAAAGGTTTACTTAACTACAGTAGTCTTTTCCTCCTTTTATGCGATTATCTTTATTGTATGTACATTTTAGAATTGAACTTTCTATTTGTCTATCCTTTAACACTCACAGTAATTAGTGTTAAAGGAGCTATCGGGATTTTGGTTTTGGAAAAAAAAGAAAACCTATTTATTGGATTCCGAACTTTTCCTTTAAAAATATCTTGAAATTTTTAATTAAAAAATATCACAACTAATTGCCTATTTTTATATAAAATGTTAACTTCATCATCTTCCTCACCATATATCAGTGATCCATCAGATCCAAATTCGGGGCCAAGTGGTTACGACGATAATCAATTAATTGCTTTGATTAGATTTCACAGCATTGATATTATTGTAATTTTGATTAATTTAAATTTTTAATTATTCCTTTTTAAAAAAAGATTGGCGGTATTTCTTCGTTTTTATGTGCTCTTACTCTTCTTATTTTTATTTCTTCAAAACAATTCTTTTTACATAATAAGGTTTGTTATGAAATTTGACTAGGAAGGAGTAGTTCAGGAAAAAAAAAGATTGGCTGTACTTTTTTTATAAAAAATTTTCTTGATTAATTTTGGGAAATTAGATTATTTTTATGAAATATTTTTTCATAATCAAAACGAAAATAAATGTTTAGTGATTTTAGTGACGGGCAAAAGTTCGGTAATCGGTCTATGATGAACGAACCGAAAGGACTAAACTCTTAATTCAGTTCAGTCTTAACCTTATCTCAGGAAAGTCAAACATAAGTTATACGACACCAACCTTTACGATACTCTCATATTAACACATTTTTCGATGCTATCTGACACTATTATATGTATAATTTATAGTTACTAGCCCTTTTGGCATTAGCTGACCTTTTCACAAGTATTGGAGTGTTGGATTTAGGTTTAATGCGTAAAGGATTGTTTACAACAGTCATGGAGACTAGTAGAGTGCCTATTGAGGTAATTGTAGAAAAGTTTAAAAATTTATCAAAACTTTCTACAAAAATTTGAAGACCTCTTGGACATGTGCAGGCAAACCGTTTGTCTATCTCCGTCTTCTAGGGGCTCTGATACCACCTGGAATTGTTTTTTGGATTAGTATTGAACGCTTTGTTGCTGTTTATGCGTCTGATTTTTATAGAAAACATATTATAAAACAGTTGAGATTTTTTAAAGTTAAATTTTGGAAAGGATAATAAAGGTTAATTAGAACTGTTTTGAAGCAAAAATCGAAAATATTTTTCAAAATTTCGGAATTTAATTCAAAAATGTAAATTTCGAGACAGTTATAAATAAAAACATTTAACTATGAAAATAAAGAAAAATAGTTAATCAAAACATTCTGGCAGATTTAGATACATTTAAGAAACTCCCCTTAACCAATATTTCATTCCAAAATACAAAATTTTAAATTAAAGTCAGAACATTCCTTCATTGGCCATTCTGATTTATACAATTATTGCCGTAACAACTGCATATACAATAGCCTGGCTAAACCGGAATAAAGGGGCTGTGGAGGCCTATTGTGGCAGAAAAGTAATAATTTTTCTAATTATTTAAATTTAAATAATTCAACAAATAAAAGTTTAAAAATATTTTCTCTTTAAAAACTTCATTCTAAGGTTGCGTTTACTAAAAGCTATACAACTTATGTTTATTTGGCCGATGTTTTAGGCTTTGTAATTGCGTAAGTTTATTTATTTTGGTAAAGCAAAGTATTGCTTCGGGGTCTCTGTTTCTTTCCCTTAATTCCGTTATTTTTATCAAGTGTAATACAGAAGGATTCAATTTACTATTTTTGGACTGCCTGTTATTTAAAATTGTTTGAACATTGTTCTGAAAAATCCTTTTTTAAAAATTAGACTCCAAATTTTTCAAAAACTATTCTAGACTTTTGGTTAACTGCATAACCCTTTGTCGTCTTGGCCATCTTTACTCTCAACGTGAAAATCGTTTTGAAGTTAAAAAACAAGTTAGACGTATTCACTATTTATTGTTGATATCGATAATGTCAACACTTACTGTAGCAATACCTAATGGTATTTCGTTAGTTTCTGCTTGGTTTGGCAGAGTAAGTTTAAATAAATTTGTTAAAAGTGGCGAGAACTTGGTCCAAATATTTTTCTTCCTACACAAATTCGTTGGGCGACCAGTTCTATTTCGATAGTGTTTCGTAATTAGAATTTTCTTGTCGAGCCCTAGTTTAAGACCGGAGCCCCTATTCTAAGGTTATAGAAGACCGGCTTTTGTAATTGCCTAAAAATTAACAGCTTTGGGGAAAACTTGTAATAAATACAATTAATTATAGCTAAATATAGCTTTATCTGACCCTGCCAATTGGATGATTGCTGCTAAATGTTCAGTAAACTTATTTATCTACCTTGTCCTCAAAGCCGTAAGGAAACATAAAATTTGAAAGAAAAATCTTTTAAAAAAAGGATTTCCGTCAAAGAGTCTACGAAATTTTGGGCTGTTTAAGTGTTGATGATTGGCAAGATAAAGGACGAGTGCTTGGGGATACTGCAAGAAGTGGAGGTGGAGGAAGAAATAATGGAGTGAATAATGCTGGATTTGTTAGTTATTTTTGTTTGAACTGTTGTCTGGGAAATTTAAAAGTCGGGTTTGAATGTCGGAATAACAAACCTTTCTGGTTAAAGATTGGTAATTCTTTGAAAAATCCGCAAAAATATCTCAAGTTATGAGATGGGTCGGATTGAGAAAAAAATGAGTTGGGATTCATAATTTTCATTTAATCTGGTTTCGGGTAACCCAATCCTTCCTTACTAAATTCCGAAATAAAATGTATATATAATATTATAAATGGTTACACAATTGCCACAACTGCTAGTGCCTTTTCAGATATTAAGGTATTACCACTCCATCTAAAATCTAAATAATTCTACTAATAGATTTTCTCAAAATTTTATTTTTAGACCGACGAGGACCAATTACCTAAACAAAACAATAATAATATGCCTTTGAATAATTTGGGTAAATCAATTACTAATGCCGACAATTTAGTTTCGGATTCACTAATAAATCCAAAAGAAAAACAAAAAAGTGAACATGTAAGAAAGGCATGGACAACAAATTCTAAATTTCATTTTGATTCTCTTGATCATATTTGAAAAATAAGACAAATTTTTTGGAATTTTGATCACCAGCGGAATTATGGTCACAAGGTCAAAAAACGGAATATTGAACATTGGAATTTTAGTGAACAACCGTAAAAAGGAATCTTATCTAGAACTGATATCAAATTGCTAAAAATTGTTTTTCACTCTCCCAGTTGATCAATTCACCGGCTGATCTCACTTCCTCTCACTGTTAATCTTTTTTTCTCTGAATTGCAAAATTTGTTCGTTTATAAGTTTGGTGATTAAAATTCCTATTGATGATCAAAATCCAGTGCCCAATATTTCGTTTTTTAGGACCCGGGCCGGGAAAACCGGGAATTCCCATTCCCGATTTCATCCCGGTTGACTCAAAAAACCGGGAAAAGGGATCTGAAAACCGGGTCCCGGACCCGTTCCGATCTCTAAAAATTTTTATAATTTGTGTGAAATTTTAACTTTGGAAATAAACATTACATATGTATTTAATTGTAATATTTTTATTAATCAAAATCATTTAGAATTTACAATTAATATCAATATGTAGTAAATTTACAATTTATATTCAGAAAAATATTTAAGTACTAGTGTTTCACCGGAACCGAAATTTTGACCGGAACCGGAACTTCCGGTGAAACTCTAGTAAGTACATATATCAAAAAATTTTCTTTACTCTTTAACAACTAGCTTGTATTACATTTTACTGAAAAATCAACAATTCAAACAACAATTTAAAATATAAATAATTAACCGATCTATGACCAAAAAGCGAAGGAATGAATCGAAAGATTTGAAAAATGTTGAAAAGCTAAGAAAAAGAAATGTTTAAAAATTAAATTTCTTCTAATTAAATTACCATAATAACAGCAAAAATATATTCCTTTGGTTCAATTACATAATTATGTTCTCCCATAATAAACTATGTAAATAATTTGATTTTAAAACCGAACAAAATTTAATCTCACTTTAATATCAATAGCCAAATATAACATAAAGACGAAGGTGCCAATACCGGCATAAATCTGAAAAATATATTTAAAAATGGGATGGAAGATTAAAAACTACATAGATAAAGAGTTCGGGTATGGAAAATCATTGTCCAAATGACAGCAAAAAATCCAAAAAGTATCAAAACCATTCCAATTATAACCGCAAAACCAAGAATACTTAAGTGAAATTTTAAAATAAAGATGAAATGAAATTTGAATGAGAGATAGAAGAAATGGTGAAAAATTGAACCTGGTGATATCACGTTTGGTGATCAGCGAGAAAATGACTATTCCACCACAGCAGAGTGTTGTAACAATGAAAGCTAGGACAACAGAATCGAGGGAATAGTAAGAGGTCATGGCCATAGCCTAATAAAGTTGTTATCAAATGATAATAATGTGAAAGTAATACAAGAAATCCAATTGAATGAGTTAAAATTCCGGTACTAATCAGGTTTGTCGGATGAGTTCGACGTGCACTTTCACAGCAAATTATAGCAAAATAAACAACCAGAAAAACTAATAATGACAAGAAATAAAGCCCCGAACTTTTCTTCAGATAATCTCTAAGTGGATATTTCTCGCCATCACGGTAAAATAAAGAAATTGCTGACATAACCGTGACAACACTTATCTTGAAAGGATATAATTGATATAATAAATAAATAAATTTCACACCATGATAGTCATCAAAGTAAAAACCTTCTGAACAAAAGCTTGTCTTATCGTCTTATCTTTAAATCCAATTTCAGTTTTCGGCATTCCAATTTCAACTGGATGAGTGTTCTCATCAGCTCAACCCCGTAAGGATTAGTTGCCTGTACGAGATAGGGCATTTTTAGGATTTTTAAAGGATTCTAAACTGAACAAGAAAACAATAAAAGCTAAAGGAAATGTAATATTAATGAAATATTACTGTCTTTTTTAATTCAATAAAATATAAAAGTTTATATCTCGTAACGTTAGAAACGATAACAAATTCTCTTTTTTATTTAAAAATCTTAAAAAAAAATATTTAGTAAACAACTCCATGTGGTTAAACATAAGAATTAAATTTGGTGAGTAAAAGCCTAGACAACAGGGATATCTGTATTTTTCTTGTTATTTTTAAATTGTTTTATCGAATAAAATTGTTCATAAAAACGTCTACAAAATTAACACAACTGTTTGAGTAGCTTCAAATGATCTGTTTTATGTAGGGTTGTCGGTTCTGGACCGAACCGAAACGAAGAACCGATGATTTTTCGGTTCGGTTTCGGATATCCGAAGATTTTCCAAGAACCGACAACCCTTTTTTATGTAAAATTTATATAAAAATTATTTAAATTATCAATTTCCTTTAACCTTTATTGTTAGACCTTTATTGCTTTAACCTCTATTTGTTATTATTATAATTAAGCAAAAACAATAAAGATATCAGTAATAAATACTACCATGTATTTGTTTATCTATGCATTTCATAACATAATATTCCGGTATTCCAGTTTGTCTGGCTGATTTCTCAGATTCGTAAAGACGAATTTTCTAAGAGAAATCATGATTTTTAAAAAATCTCCTCAAAAGCCGATATTTTACTAAAAATTAAAACGAATATGAGGTTTCAAATTTACGATCAGATAAATACTTCAAGAATCAACTAAGCCAATTACACTACTATACCATCGGTTCCTCTTAACGATGTCTGTAAGAATTTCTAAAAATTTATAGTTTGAGAAAAAAATTAAAACGTTTCAGACATTCAAAAATTTAAAACTTGTGGTGAAATTAGACAAATCATGAAAAGATGATTAATATGTAAAAGAAATAAAAAAAGGAAATATGAATTAATCATTGTAAAAGCTCTATAGAGTTAATTTTTTATATAAAATCATTGACTTTTAAATTTCTAGATACATTTCATTTTTGTGTGTGTTATATTGTAGGCTCATCGTTTTTGGTGATTGTACGATCATTCTTTTCATTTAATAATTTAAATGGCCTTGGCTTCTAAATAATTTTTAATAATTTGAAATAATTTAGGATTGATTAAATTTTTAAATTAATAATTACACAGGAAGTTAAAATTTGAAGATAATAAAAGTTAAAATTGTAATTTCTGCCAGAACGGAGCCCAAAGGCACGGAGACGGGCCTTTTTACCAGGAAAAACCTACTCACCTTATATCTCTTAAAGTAAATGCTGCATGCATTACATTCAATTTCCTTGTTTTTGTTTCGGCGAAATTTTGGGCTAGAGTTTGTTCCACAATTAGCGCATGCTATCTCAGAAATACTTGATATCTCAGAAACCTTTTTTATAACCTTTAAAATTTAATTATTTTTGTTTTAAAAATTAATAGATTAGCAAATCCATTCAATTATTTGCCGTCACTAATATAAATCCATGCCTACTTAAAAAGTTGCAGTTTATGTTAAAAAGTTCTAGTTATTGAGTGTTCAGAATTTTAGGACTCCTTTTACCGTAAATGCTGAAATAAAGTCCCTCTCTCAAATAATTTATGAAACTTTTTGACTAACTTTATTCCTTCTAGGTTTTGTATTTTCTAAGTAAAATTTTTGATCATAACAACTATTGCAAATATATTTTTTGATTAAATATCTACACCAGCTTTTAGTTTTTGTTGCATTACAAATAAAGCAATGACGCTTTTTCCCTTCCATAATTTCACCTTAATTTTTATTATTTTCCACAAATTAATAAAAAGATGTTGCTTCAAAATTAGCAGTAAAAAATGTTCTTTTAATTTCTTATTGGACAAAAATGAGGATTTATCTAATAAAAATGCTGCTTGTTTGGTCCAGGTTCTCTTGGCCTACTAATACTCCCTATAGATACACGTCCTAAATGGTTCTCAAATAAAGCGGCTCAAACCGCTTTATTTTTCAATCCACTCTCAAAGAACCTTTGATCTGATCTAGACAGTTTTTTGCGTTTGTCCACACTCTGTCCCAAAATTATGAGTTCACTTTATTATTTAGCTCCAAAATATTAGGAAAAATCTATAAATATCGCAAATTGTCTCAGAACTTGCAATTAATAAACATAAGATTAATAATAATTAATAATAATTATTAATAATTATTAAAAATAATTCAGAATAAGCTAAATAAACATAGGTATATTAATAAATATTTGGAGTTTGTATTATAATAATTTCGGGATAGAGTGTATATTTTTCTCTTTTTTACTATACTTATAAATTAATTCGTAAATACATATTTATGTATAATTAAAGTAATTTATAAATATAATTTGTTTAATCCTAAATTTGAATTACTTATTTTATTGCCAAAGAAAATAATTGTGTTGTTAAATCCTTCCAACAAATCTTGGTCATTTCCTTTATTTTTGTTTATCAATTCAATTTTATATCCAATCAAATTTATTTCCTCCCAATAACTTGATAATATTTTTTCTTTATAAATATCAATTATTTCTTTTAATTTATTTTTTTCTTTAATTGTTTTTGAAATATTTTTATTTATTTTTTTGTATAATATTGAGGTTTCATAATTATTATTCTTTTTATTTTCAATAAATTTATTATTTATAAAACCTTAATAAATTTATTAATGAAATCTTTTCTACATGAAGAATTACCCATATTTAGTTAATCGTGAAAAGATCTTAATCTATAATCTCAATTATCGAGTATCGCAACCCTACCAAACATTCATTAAAAAAGGATCCTCATTAATTATTAATATATGTAGTATTAATTTTTAAAGTGTCTGTCATCCGCGGGTATCCGTGATGGCCACAGTGAAAATTTCGGTTAACAAAACCATTGATTTCAGCGACGCTAGAAGTGCAAGTCAACAGATTTCTTTCAATTTTCAACGCTGTAGGCAAAAATTTGAGAATTTTGAAAGGGCATGAAGCCAGATTTCTTCATATTTTTGCCCTCAGATACGCAAAACTCAATGCGCTCATCCCTGCTTGCGATCACTTTAAATCCCATTAATCCACTGGTGGGAACAACAATTGCCGAAAATCGGAAGGCTCTGTAATCAAAATCTTGAAAATATAACCCGAGGGCTCGGAAAATTCAACATTTCAGTGCCGGAGACGAAAATTTATCGAATTTTGGAAGGCCAAGTTGCCAAATTTCTTTCTTTTTCAGCGCCGCAGGCGAAAATTTTTTGAATTTTAGAAGACCTTATTCGAAAAAATTCACTTTCTCTGTTATGGACGGATATCCGAAAAAAAATTCTTATTCAGACCCGAAACCCGAGCCAAAGAAAATTTTGAAACCCGAATTTTTGTTCAACCCGTGACACACTGCTATTCTGGCATAGGAACTGAACTCCCAAGATCCGGTATCAGTCCCGAAACGTTTGGATGTACGGAGTTATGTATCTTCCAATTCCATTTTGCCTCGAGAGGGTACACTAAATTAAGGTCCGTATGTAGTCATTCATATATTTTAATGATAGTGGTGACGCAGCGCAAATGTGCTCGGCACAAAAGTCGTGATAACATTATGATTAAGATTAAATCAAACCCGTTCATCCAATTTAGGTATTAATTTTTGAATAAATTGATGATTGGAAACTTGAATAACAATCTTCCTTGTTAATTGAATATTTTTATTAAATTTTGAATTATCAGGTAATATAACATTAAAAGAATTTGTTTTTGGGTTAAATTCGAGAATATCTAAGCCTTCTAAAACATTAAAAATAATTTCATCATCAATGGTTCTTGAATTCCCGAATGTTCTCAATTTCAATACAAAACGTTCTTTTTGTTTAATATTTTTTAAATAAATGAATTGCCGTTTATCTTTCCAATCATTTTTTATTTTAACTTCAACCTCTATAGGATATCTTATTTCTTTTTCACATTTAAATTTTAAAAAATTAATTGAATAAAGGATTAACAAAAGAAATAATTTAATCATCTAAATAATAAAACAATGTAATTATTCCTCACAAATAATAGCTGGGATCATTATTCTAGTATGGAGTATTAATTGAAAGGAATTACCATATTTATTCTAATAGAATGGGCCCCTCCATTTGAATGCCTCCCAATTGAATGACAATTTTTTGGGTATTGAAAAATAGAATGGTGGCCATTCAATTAGAATAAATACGGTATGTATAATCTGAAACATTTATTTTGTGTGCCCACAACCCAAACTCCAACTGTTCATTTTTAAAAATTTAAAACCTTTAGATTTAAAGATTTATAAATTAAAAATAAAGAATAATTTTTAAATGTCTATGAATTAGAGGTCGGCAAAATCGTGTTTGCGGGATCCCGCATGGGATTTTTTTAAAAACTTTTGCGGGACAGGATTTGCAGGATAAATCCCGCAAAAATCCCGCATCCCGCAAAATCCCGCAAGTCACAAAAAGTGCGGGATTGCGGACGCGGGATCCCGCAAAATCCCGCGCGGGATCCTGTCCCGCGCCGACCTCTACTATGAATATTAAATTTAATTTATAAATTAATTTGGCAGGCTATTACAAAATAATATTTGTTTATTATAAAGCGCTATTTTGACTAATGAAATTAAATTTTTTAAATTTATTTTCCTCGACATTTTTTAGAAATATTCAATATTCGTCGAGAGGAAAGTGCAAATAATTTTATTTTTAGCGCCGATCATACATAAATGAAAAATAATTTTGAAAGGGAATATTATTTTTTATGTCGGCAAATCATTAATAAATATTTACCTATATGGTTATACATATTTCCTAACTTTACTTGAATATTTCTAAGTTATATGGTCATCAGTTGCAGAGATGAATCGGAATTCCGACTTCCAATTTGCGACGTTTTTTCCCTTTCGATTTCCGAAAATTTGTAAAAATTTCCGATTTCCGATAATTTTTTAAGCATATTTCCGACTGATGATTTTTTCAAAATACTCGAAGTTTTCGCCTGCGGCGCTGAAAAAGGGAAAAATTTGGCTCAAGTGTTTCCAAAATAGAGTAGCAAGAGATCGAGGCTTTTGAAAAAAAACCAAGGCGTGGGTGGGGAAAATCCGAGATCGAGGGGCAGAGGACCGAGGATAACCGAGGTTAATTATTATAACTTTCGAAAATTTACCTTAATTTAAGAAATTAAGAAACCGGGAAAATTATTCCAACAGAGGAAAAGCTGTTCAAACTCAGGGAGCAACCTTCCCGTTGTTGGAACAACATTTCCCAAATTGGAACAAGATTTTTCAGTTTCGATATATAGAGGTAGTGTTATAAAACTATTTGATATATGGGAGCGATATCGATATATTGGGGTGATCTCCTAAATTGTTATCTCAAGCAAAACACAAAATTAGAAAAATTATTTTAAAAATCAAAAAACGAAAAATATAAACAATTGTAATTGTCAATAAAAAAGAATATCATGCTATAAAAATGCTTAAAAAATTTAAACAATGGATTAGTGACGTATAACTTTTTTGGTTGTTGATGGAGTTAATAATTACTCATATATTCCATGTATTTACACAAAAATACTAAATATGTAAAAACTATAAACTTTACCCATTCTCTATTAAAAATTTTTATTGGGGAGATTAAAAAGTTATGAACTTTGAATGGAATTGTCTTTTAAAAAATCTTTGAGTCCTGGTAATTTATAAATTATTTTTTAATTATTTTATTATTTTTGGAAAGTTTTTATAGGAAGGTAAAAATAGAAAATAATTAACATAGAAATGCCATAAAAGAACAATTTTTAAAGAAAATTTAAGGACTAATTTTGAAAAAATTTTATTTGGAAAATTTCAAAATAAAACATTAGAATAGTAAAGCAGCTGAGCTATAGCTATTTCTTTCATTCAGCCAGTGCAAAAAGTTATTCGGCGGCATTTTCAGTAGAACGGACTGATGTGTTAGCCATTACGTTTACAAAAAAATCTTCAGTCCGTTTCAGTATAGATTACTCGTTCTTCTCTACCACAACATCTTATCCCATCCTATTTTTTAATTTTTTTTGTAACAAATTCTCTCTTCTATCGAATATTATATAAACAAATTTAAAGAGTTTATCCAATTTCCAACTATATTTTTAATACTCTACTCTATACAGGGTCACAACTTTTTACCAAACTACAATTTTTCACAATATTTAGAGGTATTATTACCCTTATTTGAATAATAATAAAAATGATTACGTAAATACTTGTGTGATTCATTCAATTTACAACAATTGGCCACACCTGCCCTTCCCCCTTTTGACAAAAAATTTGAAAATACTTTTTAATCCTTTTTCCAATAAAAAGTTTTTAATATAAAAATGCTTAGAATAACAAACATTTTTCAAAAACAAAAATTAAAAATAAAATAAATAATCAAATAAAAATTCCCCTCCCTCCAAAAAATGTCCAAAATATTTTTCCCCCTTTTTTTATTTGTTTCCTTTTTTGCTTTAACAATTTCCTTTGGATTTGGCGGTCCAAAAGGCAATATCCTTAAATTACTACCTCCTTTTATTGGAAATATTACTCGAGAACAAATTAGAGAATATAATGAAATTGTGGGAAATATAACTGCGACAAAGGCGGAGATTAAAAGTGAATTGCAGAATTGGGCACAGAATAATGGAATTTTGGTTGTTAAAAATTGTTTTGAATTTTTTTATTTTGAAACTAGTGTTGTTGGCGACCGATTATTATTTTTTTTATTAATTATTAATTTCAGTTATCACGGGTTTTCGATTCCGGTTAATTCGACAAAAACACCGGTTAACGGTTCCGGTTCGGTTAACCGTCCGCCAACAACCCTATTTGAAACTTTGAACGTTTAGTTGGGGCCGGGATCGCTGAACGATCTGTATTATTTTGACAAGTATGGTCTGGGTCCCACTCTTATTTATTATTTCCTCTTTTGCCAATCTTTCAAAATTAAAAATATCCCCAATTCTTAAAAATTTGTGTTTCCAATGTTTACAGTAAATCCCAGATTTACCATTAAAACATTCATTTTTAAGCAACCCTACAATAATTTCACTTCACAATTACAACGAGATGCTGAACAATTCCATGACAGAGTTGTCCAAAACCTGACAGGGGGAGCATTGACGTTATTTAACCAAATTTGGGTTAGTTAGAAATAAAATTAAATTTGACTAAATTACAAAAATATTCTTATGTACTAATCTTAAATTATTTCAAAAATCTAATTGTAAAATTTCCTTAACCCCCCCCCCCCTCCCTCCCCAATTTCATAACTTCCAGAGTATTCGTCAAGATGATACCATAACTCGTTTGGCCGAATGCCAACAAATTAAAAACGCCTATAAGCAAGCCTCCCCCGAAGTTCGTCAACAAGTGCCGTTTATTCTTCCTTCAATTTTGGGCCCACCCCCGCGTGGATGTTGCTTTCCCCGTCCTTTCTCTCATTCTAGCAGCAGCGAACAACAACCTACAGACAACACTCTGGATGATCAACAACAGGATAGTGAAGATAATTGAGGATAGAATGATTGTGTAAAGATTTTAAAATACGAGAATGAACTACATATAAGAATACAATTTTTTGATAATTAAAATAGAATATCAATGGGCATATTGTCAAAATTCTTTTTATAAAATGATTAATCATCTTGAAATTTCTCATATTACTTCTTAATATATTAAATCCGGAATGTTTAAATTTCGATTTGTGATACAAAGGTGTAGATTAATAATAGCAATTGTTCAATATATCACATTTATCCATTTACTAATTGATAATCAAGACATAGTTTAGTTTCGTTAGTTAATATGACATGAATAATTTAGGGATAATTTATCTGGAAACATATTTATAAAACTTAATCGAGGGTTAAACAACTAAAGAAGAATAGAGCAAAAGTTTTAGTTTCGGTAGATTGGTGGCAGAGTCCTGCAAATTTAAGCGAGGTTCAGCATGCACTTTAAAATGTCTCAGGTTTGATTCTTTCCCAATCGCTAAACTTTTGCTCTAATCTTAATATAAAATGATTTGGGGTAAAAATAATGAATAAAATATAAAACATTATAGAGTTGACAAATTTGGGTAAAATTTTGAAATAGAAGGAATTTTTTATTTAAATAAATTTAAATTTAATGTGAATTTTCGGGGAGAGATGAATAATTTAGCAACATACCATCATAAATTTTTCATTTGCGATTCACAACTTTTTCTAATTACAAGCTAATAATTTAAGCCATCGCTTTGATTTAATGCTAGATTTAGGTTTATCCTGATCGATTAGATCTTTCATAGTACCTTCGGTTTTTTCAGGTTGCTTGTGTTGCTTCCTTTCTTTTTTCTTGTTGGATTTTACGGTTTTAGGTTTACATGACCACCCTTTGTCATCAACTATGTCCGGTTGAGCACCACGAAGTCGAGCTTGAGAATGTTGATGAGGAATATTCTTGTCAGATATATGACTTGAATTAGCAACTTTTTGTTCTCCCGCTTCATTTTTCTTTGTAATAGGTGTTCCTTGATTTACTTTTTTACTTTTGTCGGAGGTTTCCCAATCTCCTTCTGCTAAATTTTTTTGAATTTCTAATGAAAAGTCAGTATTAATAAGGGACAAAATGTTATATAATTAAGTTTCTACCTTCTTTTGTATGCACATTCTCCTCCTCAATTTCCTCAGTATTCGATGTGCTCCCTTTTTCATAAGCATAAAACTTTAAAATTATTTGATAATTTTTAAAATTTAACTAAGAAAAGTTAAATTACCGGTTTTTTCAAATTTTTTGGAAAATTTGATTTTCTATGATCAATTTCAATTAGCTAAATTAAATGGTCAATTAAAAGTGATTTAAAATTGTTACTTTTGAAAAAATTTTTATTTAGGCGAGGAAAATCATATTTAGAGACAAGAGCCTTCTATGATATACTTAAAAATAAACACTCTTTCAATTTTGGAAGTACGGGGTCGATTTGTAAGTACTGTACTTCCAAATAAGTACGGATACGAATCTTTGGTATTGTTCAAAAAAACTGTTTCCTATTACGGATTACGGTATTGCCATCAATTTTGTTATAACTTAAATTTTTACACTATTTTATTAAGCCAAGGAAATACTACTTATATTTAGGGAAAAATAAAAAACCAAAAAACATAACCCTTGTAGTAGCTTTGTTTTATTTATTAAAAAATAATTTTGAATTAACTCTATGGGTAAAATTTATTCAACAAAAATACTTACATCGCTTTCGGATTCACTACTCAGCAATTCGTTCTGGTTAGATGGCTAAATTTAACAATTAAACCATTTTGAAAAACTATATAAATCCACTAATGTGGGAAAACCTACCCTATCATCCTGATTTGTCTGTGTAATTGAAGCATTTATAGAATCAAGTTCAAATGTCTTAAAATAATGTTTAGATTTAACAAATTAATTTATTCAGGCCGAAGCTAAGCTCATTATAACAACAGACATTACTAGAATAAGTGTCATAATTGTTTAACAATTAAAATAAATAAATTTTTTCACAAAAATAAGGGAGAAATTTCTTCCATTCCTTCATAATATTTCCGACAAAAAAAGATGACCGGTTCTCTCTCCCTCATGGGGTCACTTTGTATAGGACTACAGAGTCATTCGATTTCACTCGCAAAGTTGAGTTCAAATATGCAAGAATTTTCGGAACAAAAACTCTCAAGGATATAGGCACCTGAAAATCAAAAAGCCATATGAGGGAGTAAGCGCGGCGACCGTATCAAAGCGGCGCTCGACATGCCCGAATTCATACGCAGCGGCCTTGTGTTAGGGGTTAAAACAAATCGTCATAACTTTGTCAAATTAAGTCAGGTTTCTATGATTTTGGAGTCACCCGACTCAGCACGTCCCTCATATGGTTTTTCAGCTTTCAGGAGCCTATATCTCTGCGAATTTTCGTCTCCGACAAAAAATTCCTACATATTTGAACTCTGATCGGCGAGAGGAATTGGATGATTATAATAAAGTTTTCCAATTATTGATCTTATACTAGAGTACAGCCTACCTCGTATTTTAAATATAGAGTTAAATAGTTAAAAGAAAGCCATGACCGTAGGTTTCGACAACGAGAGGAAAATTTGTTAAAATAAATCTTACCTCGCTGTCGGATTCATTACTCGTCGAATGTCCATCCTTTTTCCATTTATTTACATCATCAATAGGATTGCTGGATTCTATCATATCTGGCTTCGGAAATTCAAACCAATGACTAAAAATATCAGTCGATTTCTAAAATAATATGTATGTATGTACATATATCAGCCTTGAAAATTTAGTTACAAAGATTCTTTAAAGATTTGCATATTCGAATTTTTCACCCCCAAAAATCAGCTTACTCCCCCTTATGGTTTTTCGAACTTTAGGGTGCTGTATCTCTTCTCACAGTTGGGTCCGCCGTCTAATTTTGGTGTCATTCGACTCAGCTCGACAAGCTCTTTCGAATGACATACATATTAATCGAGCTAATCAGCGTCTGTGCCGTATACCGAAATTTTGCCTTATATTTTTATACCCTTATTTTGACGGTTAATAAAATTCAATAGATTTGTAACTACATAATTTATGAAAATTTTATTGAAGAAATATCCATACACCAAGCTAAACATTTTGCTTAATTTTGTTTTAATTTCGTTTAAAATTTCCAAAAAAACAAAAATGACTAATAACAAATTTTCTATTTAAATGTTTATCAAATTCCTTACAGCATGATCAGAGACTTCTTCCGTTGTTGGCAGAGGAAATTTAAATGACTAAATTAAATAAACTATTATTTATAAAGCTAAAGCAGATATACTGTATTTCCTCTAATTGCATGACCCTTTAGAGGGTCATTGAAAAATAGAGTGGCAGGCCATTCTAATAGAGGAAATACGGTCCATTAAAAAAATTTCAGATACCCCTTCATCCTGATCAACATTTCTATTAACGTCTTCAACATTACTACCGCTAACATCGGTGATTACAGTTTGTTCATCGTCTGTCACCCAATTTCCAAAACTTGCAGTTGATTCCTAAAATTAAAAAAATTATGAAAAATTCAGTGCACAATTTCTGAAAACTCTAGGACTAAATTTCCGTACATGAATTAATATACTTCTCTAATAAAAATGAAAAATTTTTTCTTGAAATTTGAAATTATCACAATAAATTAATCCTTAACAATCTTAAATATTTAGATTATCTTTGGATTTTGAGTTTGGGCCTGTTTACATTTACATTTTTTATATCAGAGCATTTGTGGAATTGATCTAGGACCATCATTAGTTAACTGCTAGGCGTTTCCCTCGCCAAATGTGCTTTATTGACTGAGGTTCCTGTGCATACATTCAGCTTTTCCTTTATTAGATACTAAACCTCCGCAACTAAGAGCTTAATTTTTTAATTTACAACTTACCAAGCTTTTAGTGCTATTATCATCTACGTTCATAGCGTTGGAATTAGAAATATAATAGAAGAAAATAAATAGTAAAACAATGATAGAAGATAACATCTTCCTAATCACTAGATTATCTTTTTCAAGTTTTTAATAAGTTTAGTTATCTTTTGTATGGACACTAGAGATACTGAATAGAAAATTTTTATTTAGATAGATGAGAAAATCAAAGAGTTCCGTTTATTTGTTGAGGACAAGGGGGGCGTCATAAAATTTTATCTCCAGTTAATTTTTTTCAATAAAGATTTCTTCCCACAAAAAATAACCAACATTAGAATGTTGAACTTAATTACGGAGTTTCCGAATAAAACTAAAATCTCGGATTCTGTATTTTTTCAAAGCCAAATCTGACAACCCTAGAGGGCACCTTTCTACATATTTACTTGAAAATCCTTTTCAATATATAAATATTATTTTTCAAATTTTTATTAAAAATTAATTTTTATATAATTTATTTTAAAATTGTCTATATAATTTTATTTAAAAAAAAATTTAAAGTGGCAAGAAGGATAAAATCCTCTCCCCCCCCCCTCTCTCCCTCCCTTCCCAATAAAGGCATTTAAACATGGAATCGATTGTCTAACTCGACAGCTTCCATTGTTTAATAAAAAATTTAAGAGGAAGGCAGTCATGAGGGGGTAAGGGACCCCATGAGAGGGGAAAGGAAATTTACACATGACTCCGAAAAATTTTAAAAAGTTAAGAATTTCAAGACGTCAATAAAAAATTATGTCTGATATTATTAAAGAATTAATTATTAAAGAATTACCGCAAATAATTTAATTAAAGCCTTGGGCTTCTGTATTTCAATAGGCCTTTTCTGAGTTGCTAATACAGTGCTCCACATAACTATGGTTCTACCACTATTTTCGTGTTTTCTACTTTTAGACCCTAATTTTTTTTAAATTATCGTTTAAATATTGTCCTCAGGTACCTTAAAGACTTGTAAAAAATAAAAATTTAATTTTGGGATTAAAATTACTAGCGTTTTAAATATTTTGTTGGAAAACACCTCCACATAACTATAGTTCCACTTCCCAAAAAATTATTTTCAACATTGGGAAAAATCTACAAAGATTCCAGCAAACTTATATACATACTTATATTATAAAAAAATAAAAAGAAACTAGGCCAATATCTTTATCCTAAGACGAGATCCTGATACCTCGAAAATCAACGTAAAACAGGGGTAAGTCTCTTTAAAAAATATTTCCGACCCCCTATAGATTATTTTGAATTTTCATTTTGGGCTCATTCGAAAGCCCTTGAAATTTGCTACAAGACAGCAACAAGCTTATTTTCCAGAAAAAATTTTAAAAAGAGAAACAGGCATTTAAACTTCGGAAGCTTGAATTTTGCCGTGTTTGGCGTTGTGTTTAGTTTTTAATTAAAAATGACAAAATATCCAAAAAGTAAAATAGTGTGTATTTAGAGAAGTAAAGAAAGAATGTGAATTTTTTAGAATTTGTTTTGTGTTTTTTGGGGGTTTTTTGTTTGTTAGTTGTATAATTTTATTTTGTATGTAATGTTTCGCCTTTACGGATACTTTTATTGACTAAACATTCTTTTGTTTGGTGGGGGTTGTTTAAACAAAATGGTCTGACGTTCGCTACATTTTTCTATCATCTCCGTTTGGAATTTTTGCCAGGACATTACTCTTTAATTTCTATACTCTTTTATATTTTACATACAAAAAATAATAAAATATTTAATATTATACAAACGTTAAATAAATAAAGCAATAATCGATATACTTGCTATCTAATATTTTTATTTTATTTTTAATAAATAAATATTTTTTAAATATTTTAAAATTTAAAACTTAATTTTAAGACAATGTCTGATCCACAAAATTATGGAAAACATCCAAAAGACCCCAACAAGCCTATGAAAGAACGAATGTTGGCTGGGGAACTTTATCGTATTGATAATGTTCTTGAACAAGACATAGATTCAACGGCTAAATGGCTGGCTCGTTTAAATGATTCTTCTTGTTCCAGCCGTTCTGAACGGCAACAAATTATTAAAGAACGACTTGGGGCTATGGGAGAAGGTTGCGATATACGGCCACCTTTTTATTGTGATTATGGTTGGTGATTAATGATTTTTGATAGTTGGACCTCACTAAAAGACACCCCAGTATACCACTGAGCTAAAACTTTGGTCAGAATTGTCGAATTCGGGAGGCCCTGGCATAGTTTGATTCAGCTCGTCAAGCCGCATCAAACCATAGCAGGGCGTCCCAGCTTTGACAATTTTAAACGAAGTTATAGCTCGGCGATATACATGGCTCGCCGACTTTATCCTGAATATTTCTTTAATAAAATATTTTTCTAGGCACAAATATTTTTATGGGAAAAGATGTCATTCTTAACTTTAATTGTTGTATTTTGGATGTAACAACTGTAACAATTGGGGACGGCACTTTGTTTGGACCCAACGTTCAAATCTATCCTGCAGATCACCCAAGGGACAAAGAAACACGTCTGGAAGGTTGGGAGTTTGGTCGGCCTATTAAAATAGGCAAAAATGTGTGGATTGGTGGTGGGGCAATGATACTTCCAGGAGTAACTATTGGAGATGATGCTATAATTGGGTAATTTAAAAATATTGACATCACTATAAGATACACCCTTTGGGACTGAAATAAGGCTTAATTTATTGGTCGCATAACTAAATTTAATTTACCATATTAGCTAAAATAATTACCCAGGGTAATTATTATTTCAACCTCTGGCGGGAGGGGGTAGTTAAAAGGAAGGGGGTAATTATTTATTCGATCTTTCGCTAGAGTGGGTAATTATTTATGAGAGGGACATTATTTAAGCATTTACGGTAATTGGAAACTCAAAAATACAATTTTTAACTAATTCGTCATCAAGACGTAATAAAGAAGAAACATTAATTTTGTTGTGTGGGGATTATCGTTATGGAGAATCAGATTTACAGGGCTCTAACTGGGTCCCAAGTTGCCCGTTAAATTTGAGGGTATTTGAGGTTGTATTTTATAGTGAAGACGCCTGTATTATCTAAAAATTTTATTTAAAGTGCTGGTTCTGTAGTGACTAGAGATGTTCTGCCAAACACAACTGTTGCGGGAAATCCTGCGCGTCCTTTAACAAAAAAGTGATGGTTGTTTGATGATTTTTAGTAAAATTAAAGAGATTTCATTTTTGGGTTAAAAAAACTTGATATACCGTAAATCTAATATGTAGACTTTCCAGTTAATTTTTTAAATTGTTGTCATTTTTCTCTATTTAAATAAAATTAAAGAATTTTTTTCAAAAAGTTAATTCCAAAATACGAATCAGCAATATTTTAAATTAAATTGTATTTTAAAATTCCAACGATTATAAATTTTTTTTTTATTTTACTTCGTCGGTTTTGGTTGGAGATGATGGGGTGTTGGCTATATCTACGATACATAAACGTCCTACGAAAGTATATGCGTCGCAAATTTTTTTTTCAGTCCATATTTTGTAAATATTCTACATAGATTGAAGTCTATACAAATCCTCTATAATTATAAATTTAAAAACGTTATAAAGTAAAATTTTTTAAAATAATAAATATATTAAAAATGAAATTTATAGTTTTGAAACTTTGATATAAGACAATTTTAAAGAAAATGTAAAAATAAATAAAAAACAATTGACGAAAAAATAAATGATAAGAATTATTTAATATTTTTGAAGAAAAATTTTTATCAACTCATTAGAATGTATGCTTGGATATAAAATTGAATTGTTAAACAAAAAGTAAAGGAAATCAACAAGTTTTGTCAGAAAGAATTAATTCAATTGGCAATAAAATAAAAATGTTGGAAATTTTTGAAGTCAAGAACTCAAATTTTTTCCATTTTTTGCGTCGCAGGTGGTTGAAGATTAAGAAGAATATAGAGGGATTTAAGGTTTAATTGGCAGGGATAATGCGAGATTTGAGGGTTAATTTACTCATCTCACTTTAAATCCTCTTAATAAAACATCCAATTTCCGAATCCCACTTATCACGCTAACGATATCCATTTAAATCCCATTAATCACTGAAAATCTACCGATATCCCTCTAAATCCTCAGATATTCCTCCAAATTCATCTGAATCCATGCAACCCAAAAAGAAATTAGACATAACTTGAAGACTTCCCAAGTTATACTGTATCGACAAAAACATTATCAAGATTGCATAAAATTTTGCACTACAGGATATTGGAAATATGAAAAATAAAAGAGTAAAGATTAATGAAACTTGGGGAATGTTCGTAGATTAGTTAAATATATCAATCTACCAAATTTCGACTTTTGAAACGACGTATAACTCAAACTTTTCATTAAATATCTATTTGTTTTCTTAGCGATTTTTATTTATTTCCACGTTGTTTACAGCCACAAGCATTACATAAATGAAATCCAACTTTTGAATGACGGCGCCAGCGTGTTGTCTGTGTAACTCCGCAAGTATAACATTTACGATCGTTCATAGATGGCTGAAACAAAATTCTGATTTTACTTATAGTATATGTAGCTTCATCGCCGCAAGCGAAAATTTTTGTGATTACTTTTAAAGAGCCGGAGGAAAATTGCGTACAATTTCCCTAAATAATGATAAAGACAAACCTTATTAGCTTTAGACAACAAATTTAATTGTCTACAACTTCCAGTCCTTCGATTATAATCGCCACAAACTTGACACAAATAATATTCTTTTAAGAATTTAAACCAATGCGTGCCTTGGTTAAATCCACAATAGAAACAATGTCGTTTGTTTCCTTCAACAATTTCGCCTATAACAATTAAGTATATAATATTATTTAATAGTGATTTACTCTGATGTATAGGGCCACAAGGATTGAGTTAGTCATAAATAAAATAAAATTTACCTATTTTATTGCCAATGTACATACTTCGACTTTTTTCTTTCAAATATCCAACTTTTTGTTTTTCTAACAATTCAATTTTATATCCAATTAAATTAATTTCCTTCCAATAACTTGACAAAATTTTCTTTTTATAATTTTCACTGTTTTCTATTAACATTTCTTTTTTATTACTTTTAATATTTTCTAAACTCTCATCCAATATAGAGGTTTCATAATAATTATTTACAATAGTAAAATTATTATTTAGGAGCACCTTAAATTTTAAATTAAATTTATGTATAGTAAGGTAGCTGGGTTATAGCTATTTCTCTCCTTTAGCTAGTGCAAAAGGTTATTCTGCGGCTGGGAGACAGGACTGATAACCGGACTTAGTAAGCGGGCCTCAATAGACCAGACTTAGGCATTAAATAGCTATATGCTTTACAGTATTTAGGTATAAGTTATTGTACTATACCTGTTTTTCCAAATCAGGCAGAATTTTTTGAATAATTCCATTATTTTCAATTCCAATAAAAATTTTTCTCTTTAATTGAGAGATATATTTTGAAGTATTATTTATTTTGACATTGAAAATATTTTTATCAGGATTAAATTCAAGTTGGCTATACAGTTTAGGGTTACCGTAGAGATTATCGTCTAATTTATTCTTTGTATTTAATTTCTTTATCAATACAAAACGTTTCTTTATTTCAACATTTTTTAGATAAATAAATTCTCTTTTTTCTTCCCAATCATCCTTGATTTTCACTCCAACGTTAACTACTCTTCCATTGCAATTTAAAGTTAAATAAATATTTAAATATAAAATACAAAGAATTATAAATTTAAACATCCTAAATAAAAAAACAAATAACTCTTTTAATAACTATGTTACAATTGGAGGTTGTCCGGTTTTGTCCGAGAGTTTCCGAGATTTAACTAATGTTGACGTGCACAAGAATAACAGTTTATCCATGTAGAAATGAACAATGTATTTAGGCGAAGGTGAAAAGAGCCGGAACAGACGACGAAGATCGGTGACTAGCCCCGCTAGAGACTGACGCTTTCACTAGCTATAATGACACCAATACACAACAAACTAACTACACTATTTTAATATTAAAATATTAAATAAATCAAGGTTAAAAACCTAAAATTTTTATAATTTTTGATTTGGGAGGTTTAATAATTAAAAATTAATAAAAATAAAAATAATTAACTAGAAGACACATTTAGACTACAAAAATATCAAAAATTATGCCTTGCCTTTCAGTTTATCAAAATACTATATGATGGAATATTTAAAAAATATAAAATAATTCTTAGTTAAAATAAAACATTTTAAAAATAATTAAAAGACTGGCAAAGACATAGAGGGTCCCAACTACATATTGTACTATTTTAGACTTGATCTAAAGTTTAAGTCGTTTATTTCTTTAATGTTTTGCTAGACTATTTAAAGAATGCACTTAAAGAAATCGTATAAATATGATAGGAAGGAAAGATCAAAGCCAAATGACTTAGATTATTTCTATAGTTGATTGGTAGTCTCGTATAAAAATTTACAATATTTTAATTAAGAAAGAGGAACTAAACTCGAGGTCGGAATTTTAAAATTATTCTATTCCGTAACGTAATTCCTAAAGATGCTATGGAGATAAATTGAGAGAAATACAGAAAAAATTGAGAGAAATACTGAAAAATATTAGGGTACCGCCCCTGACTCTAAACTAAGCCCACAAATTGTCGCAACAGAAATTTAACTTTTTCTAAATGATTTTTGATTGTCCTTCCTCAGATTGTGTAATTTTACCAAAACTTTTAATTATTGTCAAATATTCGTCACTAAAACAAATTTATTTAACCCACCCACCTTTTTTTTATTTGCAAAAATTTTAGGGAAATAATCCTATTGTAGTATTATTTTCACAATTAAAGCTTAACAACAATAGAATTTTGAACTTAAATATAAGAAATGTATTAATTTTTGTATTATTTCTATTTTCCCCTATTTAACTAAAATTCACAAAAAAATTTGTCAAAAAAATTAATTAAAAAATTTTAATTTATAAATCGGCAACATTTTTAAATTAAAAATCATTTTAAATGTTCAAACAATTTTAAATTTCTTCCATTTTTTTGTCGGTTCTGATTTTAGAGTGTGCAGCCCAAGTAGTACGGCGCAAGGCCATAACATGCTTCAAGATTTCTGAATCTTACCAATTTTAGTTTAAGCGATTCTTCTCATGGAGATAAAGAGTTGATACCAAAATTGATAAGGGTCAGAAATTTTCCAGCGATGTACTTTTTCCCTATGTACTTTTTTTACAAGATTTTGATACTTTTGAGTGGCATTTTGTCGATCGGAGCCCTGGAAAACGGCAATGGAAAAGCCTTTCTAGCAATTTAAAATTTAACAGAAAACCTTAGAATGTCATAGGTTCAAAATGGTAAAAAAGTAAAAAGTGATATTTATTGTATTGAAGGCTTGACTGTGAGAGTCATACGATATATCTTGAAAAATCTCGATCTCAATAACGAAACTTTTCGTTTGGGATCATGTTTTTATTTAGGTATATCTCCAGTCTCTTAAATGGAGATGTTAAGAAATATTAAATGTCTCATCTATCTAAAAATCGGGACACGCCCAAGTAGACGCGCGGCAGAACGGTGCAAGGCCATAACTCGCTGGAAAATTTCTGACCCTTATCAATTTTGGTATCAACTCTTTATCTCCATGAGAAGAATCGCTTAAACTAAAATTGGTAAGATTCAGAAATCTTGAAGCATGTTATGGCCTTGCGCCGTACTACTTGGGCTGCACACTCTAAAATCAGAACCGACAAAAAAATGGAAGAAATTTAAAATTGTTTGAACATTTAAAATGATTTTTAATTTAAAAATGTTGCCGATTTATAAATTAAAATTTTTTAATTAATTTTTTTGACAAATTTTTTTGTGAATTTTAGTTAAATAGGGGAAAATAGAAATAATACAAAAATTAATACATTTCTTATATTTAAGTTCAAAATTCTATTGTTGTTAAGCTTTAATTGTGAAAATAATACTACAATAGGATTATTTCCCTAAAATTTTTGCAAATAAAAAAAAGGTGGGTGGGTTAAATAAATTTGTTTTAGTGACGAATATTTGACAATAATTAAAAGTTTTGGTAAAATTACACAATCTGAGGAAGGACAATCAAAAATCATTTAGAAAAAGTTAAATTTCTGTTGCGACAATTTGTGGGCTTAGTTTAGAGTCAGGGGCGGTACCCTAATATTTTTCAGTATTTCTCTCAATTTTTTCTGTATTTCTCTCAATTTATCTCCATAGCATCTTTAGGAATTACGTTACGGAATAGAATAATTTTAAAATTCCGACCTCGAGTTTAGTTCCTCTTTCTTAATTAAAATATTGTAAATTTTTATACGAGACTACCAATCAACTATAGAAATAATCTAAGTCATTTGGCTTTGATCTTTCCTTCCTATCATATTTATACGATTTCTTTAAGTGCATTCTTTAAATAGTCTAGCAAAACATTAAAGAAATAAACGACTTAAACTTTAGATCAAGTCTAAAATAGTACAATATGTAGTTGGGACCCTCTATGTCTTTGCCAGTCTTTTAATTATTTTTAAAATGTTTTATTTTAACTAAGAATTATTTTATATTTTTTAAATATTCCATCATATAGTATTTTGATAAACTGAAAGGCAAGGCATAATTTTTGATATTTTTGTAGTCTAAATGTGTCTTCTAGTTAATTATTTTTATTTTTATTAATTTTTAATTATTAAACCTCCCAAATCAAAAATTATAAAAATTTTAGGTTTTTAACCTTGATTTATTTAATATTTTAATATTAAAATAGTGTAGTTAGTTTGTTGTGTATTGGTGTCATTATAGCTAGTGAAAGCGTCAGTCTCTAGCGGGGCTAGTCACCGATCTTCGTCGTCTGTTCCGGCTCTTTTCACCTTCGCCTAAATACATTGTTCATTTCTACATGGATAAACTGTTATTCTTGTGCACGTCAACATTAGTTAAATCTCGGAAACTCTCGGACAAAACCGGACAACCTCCAATTGTAACATAGTTATTAAAAGAGTTATTTGTTTTTTTATTTAGGATGTTTAAATTTATAATTCTTTGTATTTTATATTTAAATATTTATTTAACTTTAAATTGCAATGGAAGAGTAGTTAACGTTGGAGTGAAAATCAAGGATGATTGGGAAGAAAAAAGAGAATTTATTTATCTAAAAAATGTTGAAATAAAGAAACGTTTTGTTTTTAGATAGATGAGACATTTAATATTTCTTAACATCTCCATTTAAGAGACTGGAGATATACCTAAATAAAAACATGATCCCAAACGAAAAGTTTCGTTATTGAGATCGAGATTTTTCAAGATATATCGTATGACTCTCACAGTCAAGCCTTCAATACAATAAATATCACTTTTTACTTTTTTACCATTTTGAACCTATGACATTCTAAGGTTTTCTGTTAAATTTTAAATTGCTAGAAAGGCTTTTCCATTGCCGTTTTCCAGGGCTCCGATCGACAAAATGCCACTCAAAAGTATCAAAATCTTGTAAAAAAAGTACATAGGGAGAAAATTTGCAAATAAAAAGTACACTTAAAATTAAATTTGAAAATATTTATTTGATGCTCAAATCTTTTATATTTCTCTCCTAAATTAATCTTTTCTAATAATTTCTTGTTTCCACTGAGCATTTTGTGCATTTCATTGCATGACATGTCAAAATTCGCTGTCACAAGAAGCAAAGCCCTGACAGTCTTAACCTCAAGCGAGTTTCTTTCTTACGTCCATTGAATGTTTGCCATTGAGAAGCGCCGCAGGCGAAAATTTTTTGAGATTTCTTCTTTTTAAGCCAGATTTGTTCCATTTTTTGCGCCGCAGGCGAAAATTTTGAGAATTTTGGAGGTCCTTAAGCCAGATTTCTTCCATTTTTTGCGCCGCAGGCGAAAATTTTGAGAATTTTGGAGGTCCTTAAGCCAGATTTCTTCCATTTTTTGCGCCGCAGGCGAAAATTTTGAGAATTTTGGAGGTCCTTAAGCCAGATTTCTTCCATTTTTTGCGCCGCAGGCGAAAATTTTGAGAATTTTGGAGGTCCTTAAGCCAGATTTCTTCCATTTTTTGCGCCGCAGGCGAAAATTTTGAGAATTTTGGATGTCCTTAAGCCAGATTTGTTCCATTTTTTGCGCCGCAGGCGAAAATTTTGAGAATTTTGGATGTCCTTAAGCCAGATTTCTTCCATTTTTTGCGCCGCAGGCGAAAATTTTGAGAATTTTGGATGTCCTTAAGCCAGATTTGTTCCATTTTTTGCGCCGCAGGCGAAAATTTTGAGAATTTTGGATGTCCTTAAGCCAGATTTGTTCCATTTTTTGCGCCGCAGGCGAAAATTTTGAGAATTTTGGATGTCCTTAAGCCAGATTTCTTCCATTTTTTGCGCCGCAGGCGAAAATTTTGAGAATTTTGGAGGTCCTTAAGCCAGATTTCTTCCATTTTTTGCGCCGCAGGCGAAAATTTTGAGAATTTTGGATGTCCTTAAGCCAGATTTCTTCCATTTTTTGCGCCGCAGGCGAAAATTTTGAGAATTTTGGAGGTCCTTAAGCCAGATTTCTTCCATTTTTTGCGCCGCAGGCGAAAATTTTGAGAATTTTGGATGTCCTTAAGCCAGATTTGTTCCATTTTTTGCGCCGCAGGCGAAAATTTTGAGAATTTTGGATGTCCTTAAGCCAGATTTGTTCCATTTTTTGCGCCGCAGGCGAAAATTTTGAGAATTTTGGATGTCCTTAAGCCAGATTTCTTCCATTTTTTGCGCCGCAGGCGAAAATTTTGAGAATTTTGGAGGTCCTTAAGCCAGATTTCTTCCATTTTTTGCGCCGCAGGCGAAAATTTTGAGAATTTTGGATGTCCTTAAGCCAGATTTCTTCCATTTTTTGCGCCGCAGGCGAAAATTTTGAGAATTTTGGAGGTCCTTAAGCCAGATTTCTTCGTTTTTTCAAAAATGTTGATAAAAAAGTACATACTTTCAAAAAAGTACAAATTCAATTTCGGAAGTACGGAGGTCGATAAAAAAGTACAATACTTTTAAAAAAGTACGAATCGGAGCCCTGCCGTTTTCACATTTTTTCCTTCTTTAAGCCACAAAGCTTTTTTAGTCTTCTTTAGTCTTTTAGAGACCAATTTTTATCTCTCACTTTCCCAACATTCTTGCCTTTCGGGCATTTTTCTTTCTATAAGGCATTAATACAAATTGAATATTTAAATGAAGGCTTTATGTAGAAAAAAAGAATTTTTCTTTTCTAAGCAAGTATTGATGTTTTAGCTAGAAAAAAATATAATTTTTGGACTGGAAGTTAACGCACACACATGACTTTTTGTCTCTTTTTGGCATTTTTATAAGCTAAATTGACTAGAAATTAGATGTTTAATATTCCTACAATGTTCCAAAAAATTTAACATTTTGTTTAGTTCCCTGGGTACTTTATGGATTAATCACCCCCCCCTATTTTGAGTCTTAGAGTGGTCAGCCTTTTTTCCTACCCAAATTCCTCTCCATTTCCCTGTTGTAAGTTTGAATGATTGAAAAATTAATCTTTTCTTTATTAATGCCTCTCATTCAAATTTGGGCGAAAACACAAAATTAAACAAAATTGCTAAAAACCGTTTCGTCAACGGAGACGAAACAGAAAATATTTTTTGTTTTTAACAAAATTCCAAATTTATTTTTATTATTGTTTCATAAACTTTTTGATGATTCTTTTAAATTCATTCCCAAATTAATATAGTATCTTTAAAGATTTAAGCTTAATCATTCTTTTACTTTGCTTCTTTTTTTCCTTTCTTTAAAAGTAAATTCCAATACCCCAAAACATTCACTTTTTCATCAACACCCAAAAAACTATTGTTGCGGATTATTAATTTTAATACTTTAAGTGGATTTGGAGAGATATCGAGGTATTTCAAGAGATGTTGTAGGATTTGAAGTGATATTGGGTGAAATTTGGATTAAGAGAATATTGAAGGATTTGGGTGTAGGATAAATATCAAAGATGTAGTTTCGGTTCCAATTAGATATTATAATTTTTTAAACTCATTGATACTTAGAAGGATTTAGATGTGATATTAAGGTTTTTACCCAATTTCCCTAATCCTCCGATATCCTTCTTAATCCTCCTTAATTTAACGTTATCCTCCAAATACCTCTTAATCATTCATTCCATAATCCGATTTTTAGCATTTTAATGTATTTATCGCTTAAGTATTTAAGTCGGAGTCTTAAATGGCGATGAACGATTTGCCATACGTTTCTTTTTAACTTATATGCACTAAACTTATTTCCATTTTTTGTATAATGTTCATTAGTAATCTACCTAATTGCTTAAGATACTAACCGCTGTTCAAACAATGTTTTAATTAAAAATAATTGCGACAGTCGTATCTATATATTTTTATTATCTCCATTAATACTTATTACTAATTTTTAGACTTTTACTAGATAGTTTTTTTGCTTTTTGCTAAATAAGAAATATTTTTTAATTTTCTAAAATTTTTCAAAATTCAAAAATTCTTAAGAATATTAATTCTCGAATTTTCAAATTTTAAAAAAAAGTTATTAAAATTAAATATTTTTTGGTTTTTTTAATTTTATTTGAAATTAAAATCCTACTATTTTTATTTTAAATAATAAAATTTTTTGTTATAAAAAGTTTTTCTAAAATTTTTGAGAATTTTAGATTTACAAACCTCTAGATATTAAAAATTTTTTTTTAATATTTCAAAATTCTATTAAGAATTCTCAAAATTTAAATTTTCAAATTTTAACCCACTTATAAAATTAAAAAAAAATAAAATAAACAAATCACAATAGAAATAATTTAAAATTTCAATAGCTCTACTCATCTTCACACATTTTTCCTTTATTTATTTCAAACAAATTTCAAGTGTTTAATGAAATCTTATACATTGCTTTCATTAAATTTGTTAAATTGCCAATTAAAATATTTATTAAATAAATTATTTTTCTGATAACTCGGATATTTTGTGCTTAGCTAATTTTTGTTAAAAATAAATTCCTGATCTTCGGGATTCCTGACCCAAAAATATCAGGAACTCCCGATTTTCGTAATTAAGGGAAATTTACTCGATTTTGGTTGTGAACTATATGTTGGACCTTAAGGCTAGGATATGCAAGATTTTATGAACGAATCAAGTAAAGTTAATTAAATTAAGGATATAATGTCTAAGGCTTATATGACTTTTAGTTTTGATTCCTAATCAAGACTTATTGACTTTTTCTTCAGCAGAATTGAATAAAACGAACTTTGATTTTTATTGATGATCTATTTGACTGTCTTTAGGAAGGGTCAAAATTTTCTAATTCTATCACAATAAAGCCCCATATATTCCTCTATCATTATGAGCAGGTCTTCAAGCTTGATTTTTTTATTTGACTTTGAAGGATCACTATAACACGATCCTTCTATAAAATTATTAAATTTCACAAGAATTTTAAAATTCAATTCTCTAGGTACTTCAAACTTGTAAATTAAATGAACGACCTTAGAATTTATTTAAAATTCTTAATTATTTCTTCAATTAATTTAATCGCCCAAACTGAATTATTAAACAATGAAAACCCATTATTCAACAATTCTTTGCTTGCTTTAGCTAATTTATTGCCTACAGAAAAAATAATAGAAAATGAGATCAATCAAAATAAAATTTCCTCAGAAAATGAAAAAAAGGATTATAAGTTAACAGCTAAAAATATTACTTTATTAATCCCAGAACTTCATTATTCCTCATCTAATGACTTAATAGAGTTAAGCAGTATTAATATAACAGCCGACTTTTTGGAAGTTGAATCTTCAGGTAATTATTAAAGACGAATTAGATATAGAAATACTGTAAAGCTTTTATTAACTACCCTGGGTAATTATTGTTTCGATCTTCCGCTCGTTAAAGTAATTAATAGAAGGGATGGTGGTAATTATACGAGGTTTGAAATTTGAATGTGTTTTATGGCATTTGATGGGGTACTTAATGGGGGTGGGGTAATTATTTGTGGGAGGACAATTAATAAAGGTTATACGGTAAGAATAATCTTATGGCCGTAAGTTCTTAGATGATAAAGTAAACTAAATGTTTCGATAGACAATAAGCAAAGGTCTTTTCATGACTAGGCCAATTTCAAATCAGTCATGTTTACCTATTTATTTGTCCTTCACATATGAAAATCTACTATTAACGGGAAACTTGCGGAGTATCTGAAACAAAAAACTTTTCAATCCTAAATTGTCATTATCTTAAAATAGGAAACTTACATACTGATTTTTCATGGTTGTGATATCTAGAATAATTTTTAACTGGCTAAAAAATTTTTTGGAAAGGCCGGAAGCTGCTCTTAACTCTCCTCTCTTTTTCAAAACTTTTTATTAATTTTTGAAATTAACTTTTCAAGATAACCATGTAGCAGATGATAAAAATTCAAATTTATTTTATGAATATCCAGAATTGGTTTCTTCAATAAATAAATCTTTAAATCCTTGCAACGATTTTTATGAATTTGTTTGTAGTGGATGGAAGGTGGATAGATGTTTTTAAATAAAATTAAAAATATTTTTAAAGCATAACAATCCAATTGAAGCAGATAAAACAAGCTCAAATCAATTCCAATTAATTAGCAATTTAATTGAAAAAAGAGAAAAAGGTGAAAGGGGGAAAAGTCAACTCTCATTTTTATATACCGGAGCAGAATTTAATTGTCTTATTTTTTTGAAATCAGAGCTGTCGAAATTCGGAATTCCGAACGAGACTTATTGTTAGTCTATTTGTGGCTTAAAAATCCCATAGACTCCATTTATATTTGTGGGGTCGATTAGACTTCATAAAAATCGCTTTGCGTTTTTAAAGAGTATAATTAAGATTATCATTAGGACTTTGAACACACATTGATATACCAAATAAGAAAATATTTTAAATCGAAGTATGTATTTATTTCCCAATTTTCGGTGTTCTAAAAATGAGGAATGACTGTAGTATCATTATTTGATTAAATATTATTTCATATCCTTTAAAGAAATTCTCGACAATCGCCAAACTTTCCATTCATACCCCCCTTATGATAAAATGATGTTTAATTTATACGATTCTTGTTTGGATATTGCTAATAGATTAAAGACTGGAAGTTCTCTTCTGCTACAAAAAATGAAGTAAATTTTTAAATAATTTTTTAAATTATGTAAAAATTTTTTTAGAAAGCTTAAACAAAAAAGGGATATGAGGTATATTACTGACTGGCTAATTAACGTAATTAATCTTTAATAAAAAAATTTTTTAATTTAAAAATTAAAAATTTTTAGGTTTGGCCAGTCAATTTATTTTACCAAATTAGTGTTGGACCTGATATGAGAAACACTTCTAGAAATATAATTACTGTATGTTTTTCTGTTTATTTAAATGAGTTTGTTTCAAATTGAAACATTAAACAAAACATTTAAATTCTAAACATGTTTGATTTTCAACAACATTAAATGTTTTTCCTCTGTTTGTGTTGTTAACAAATGTTTTTCGAAAAGTCGTGAAACTTTAAAAAATTATCTCCCTCAAAAGAATCCATTTCTTTATTTCCCAATTCCTCATTGCGGCCCATTAGTTTTTTCTTTGGATTGAGTTTCGGTAACATAGAGGTTTGTCGGTCGGAGTTTGACTGGACGAAGTTTTGGAAAACGAAGTTTGCCCCTCACTCACTTAACTTCTTTTTTACTTAAAATGCTTGAGGAAGTTAGGAAACATGTTTTTGTCTGGACAAACATGTTTCTAACTTCGGGGTATTTATAACTGTTGAATGTTTTGTTTTTTATATATATTTTTTTATATCGAATGTTTTTTATATATGTCTGTCAGGGTGGCCCTTTTACCCTATTTATAGAGGATTTTCCCTATTTTCGACCTTTTCGCCCTATTTTTTTCCCTATTTTTTCATTTGCCATATTTTTGCCCTATTTTTAACATTTCGTAAAATTTTTACAATTTTAGAATTTTTTAAATGAAATGGCAGAAAAAGGAAGAAATCTGGCTTCTTGGCCTTCGAAAGTTCTCAAAATTTTCGCCTGCGGCGCTGAAAAATGAAGAAATTTACCTCAAAGCCTCCCAAAATTCTCAAAATTTTCGCCTGCGGCGCTAAAATGAGAAACTGTTTTTTTTGAAAAGAAAAAAAATTAAATTTGTGAAAAGCCTGGGCCTGACCTGAACTAGGTTTGATTTATTGACCTGGGCCAGATCCTGGACCTGTAGTCCAGGAAAACCACAGGCCTAGGAAAAACCCAGGAATGTCAAAAAGCCCGGGACTGTACGTTTTGTACAGGAAAAACCCTGGCCCTTGGTCCAGACCCAGATCGATCTCTAGTATCCAGGCATATGATCTCTTTATTTCTGATCCCCATTTGCTCAATTTAGTTTAAACTAGTTAAAAATATACAGAATATACAGCTTTTTATTTAAAATTTTAATTATTTAATTATTTATTTTTAATATTTGTATATTTTTGGCCGATTTCGCCCTATTTTTGCCCTATTTTTGAGTGGCTGCGCCCTATTTTAGTGTTTTGGAAGGGGCCACCCTGATGTCTGTTGAATGTTTTGAAAGATGTTTTTAGATTAAGAGAAATGTTTTAATATATGTAAATGTTTATGGAAAATATTTAATTATCTCCACAACATGTTTATGTTATAGAGAGTTTTTATATTTGAGAAACATGTTCCCTAAACATCTCTTTAATTGTAAAACATTTTTAAAGTTTGTAAATATGGTTTGTTCAATCAGAAATTATTCTAAACATTTAATTTAACCTAAAATTATTTAAAGATAAATCCAAACAACGTGTTTTTAATGAGTGAAAAGCTTTATTTAGAAGAAAATATGGCACCAAAATATTTAGAAGCGTTAAAAGAATATTTAACTAAATTATTAGAATTATTATATACAGACGATAGTGAACAAATAATTTTTAAAAAATTAAACAAAAAAGAAGATATTAGCCGTAGAGTAAATTCTTTTATTCAAGTTGAACTTCAAATGGCTAAAATAATTAATGAAACAGACAAACATTATGTAAACATTTATTTTTTATATTTACAAGGGGTCCTGCCGACTCAAAAAATTGTTGCTTTTTTGAGGGGGTGGGGTCTACTTATACACTAAGGCTAAGAAATTCAATTAATGAGTCAAGTAGAGTCAATAGAAATTAAAGAATAACGGACATAATTGTCCAAGATTCTGATCTTGAATCTCGATCAAGACTTGGATTTCCTTTAATCTATGGGCAAAGTACCCCAGATACTAATAGATATACCTCAATTATTGGCTTAGAATATGGGATTTGCTTAAGCGATCTCCTATTAACATATTACACCATATTTTAAAAATATAATGTCACGCCTCAAGTCTAAAATGAGTTCTGAATTTATTTCTGCTTATTTTTTAGGATAATGCTTATGCTGATGATGAATACTTAATTATACAAAAATTTCAAAATAATTTGGCAGGGTCTATTAATTGGATTAGATATCTTCAAAATATTTTACCCCAACAAGTTTTGCTGCAAAAATATCCTGAGGGGGTGGCTAATGTTGAGGCTAGAATTTCTGAAGTTACTCTAATTAAGGTGAAATTATTTTTTATGATTATTTTTCCCTGATGAGGCCCAGGATTCGGGTTTTTTCTACAAAACTGTCCTTGACAGTTTACTCCGGTTTGAAACTTACGAAAATCAGATTTTATCAGTACCAGGTTTCTGGGCCAAAGGAAAATTTTTTTCTGGCCAACGCCATCCAACGTTTCTGGCCTACCTTCGTATCAAACTCTACTTTGAGTAACCTTCTTGGAAAAAATGCCAGGATTATTATACAAGACATAAAATTCAAAGATACTAGTTAGAAAGGAATATCATTTTCTTCTAATATAATGTGTACTAAATTTACTAAACATTTTAACAATTTAACAATAAATTTCAGAAATTCGATAGATTAGCTCAAAACTTGTCTGGTCAAGTATTAAGTGATTATATGGACTGGAAATTAATTCTAAGTGAAGTAACTTATTTAGATGACAGATTTTTAGATGTTGGATTTGTATGTTGTAAAAATACAGGAAGTATAAACAAATTTTTAAATTTAATTAGGAGTTAGACAGAGTGCTACAAGGCTCAGTAGAGAGGCCTGCCCATTGGAAGGAATGCAAAAATGTGTTGATTAATGTGTTCCCGGCACTTATTGAAAGGGGTAAGTAGTAACATTAACTCAATTCAAGTGTAATTTTTCATTTAATTGTTCGGATTTAATTGAATTGTAAAATGAATTATTTCTCCTCACTGTTTAGTTGATATAAATTAGTCTCTCAGTGTCATTGAGAGACTAGTTTGAGCTCTCACATCTTATAAAGTTTTTAAGTCTACAAAGGATTTGAAGTCTCTAAAAGTGATAGTTTTGCCTGATTTATTTAATATTTCAATTTTTAGTTTATATCCAAAGATATATGAACGTAAATGCAACAAAGATACAAATTGAAGAAATGTTTCTAAACGTAAAAAAAGAGTTTCATTCAATGCTTGACCATAATGGGGTTTGAAAAAGCTTTTTATATTTTAATTTTATAAATTAATTTAAATTAGTGGATGGATGAACAAACAAAAATAGCGGCTTTTGAAAAGGTTTTGAAAATAGAAAGATAATTTTTTTTAATCAATTTTAATTTAAAGTTGCAAAAATTGAAAGTGCTTATAGGGTATATGGACAGCATATTTAATGAAACAAAGCTTGAAAAATTGTATTCTGAGGTGAAAATTTAAATTTATTATGAAAATAGTTTATACTTTTTTAAAAAAATTTTTGGATAGTTTTTTTAATTTTTAGTAATATTTTTTAAAAACTTTATGAAATTTTCGATTTTTCTGAAAATTTGTTCCCAAAGCTTTCTAATTTTTTTTATATTTTTTTATAAATTTTGAGTGTTTTCAGAAAATTTTTGAAAAATTAAAATATTGTCCATACTTCTCATTAAAATTTCCCTAAATCTCCTAAAAATTTAAAAATAATTCTTTCAAGTTTACTGTCATTTCCGGCCAACCTTTTGCCGAAGCAATGGATTCTCTAAATATTTTGATGAATCAAAAGTCAATGCTTCAATTATTAGATCCTGTTGAAGTAGAATTTAGCAGTTTGGGTATTAACGGATTTTATTATCCAATTAAAAATGTTATAGGTAAATAATTGAAAAATTATTTAAAAAATTTTTTAATTTAAAAGTTTTGACTGGAGGTATTTTACAAGGGGTTTTCTTCAATTCGACTACTCGTCCAATGTATAAATTTTGAGAAATATTTAAAAATTTGTGAAAGATCGATGTTGCATAGGGTTGGCGATTTAAAATTAAATTGAGAATAAAAAATTCCTCCCTAAATAACCTATAAATAAGAATTATTTATATGATCAAATACCTATAATAAATTTCAAAAATTAAGTATATAAGAACTAGAGTTCGAACCCGGGCCAGGACCGGATTTTCCGGACCAGGAAACCGGGTAGCTTGATAAAATCCGGTTTTTTTGGGTTTCTGGGTTTTCGTGATTTTAGCCCGGAAGCCCGGCCCGGGTCGCATCTGAAAAACCCGTTTACCGGGTCCTGCAAGGTAAAATGTTCGAATTCTAATAACAACCATAACAAATAATATCTTAAAATCAAAATTACTTCCGTTATTTTAGCTCAATGAATTACGGTTCAATCGGTGTAGTATTGGCACACGAAATAACACACGGATTCGATAATAATGGCCGTCTACACGATGAATTTGGGAATGTTAGGAATTGGTGGAAGAAGGAAACTGCTGCCGCATTTCAAAAACAAAAACAATGTTTTGTTGACCAATATGATGCTATTACAGTAAATGGATTGGATGGATTACATGTCTGTCGATGCTTTTTAATTTGAAATTTTTTGAGAAACCATCTGCTTATCCTAACCTAGAAATTTTCAAAATTCAAGAATCAACGACTGTAGACGGGGCTTACTAGACAGACTTTACTCGAATTCTTTTCCCAAATCCGGGTTTTTTCACAATTTCAGGGTTAATTTTGTGTCCATGAAACTCAGTCCTGATCCAGTCTTGCTTGATTATAAACTAAAATATTTTTATTGGAGTCATGAAAGAGACTTAGACTAGGAACCTTAGGTAACTACTATATTTTATGCCATTTTTGTTTTTAAAGATTAATGGAAAAATGACTCAAGGTGAAAATATAGCAGATAATGGAGGGATGAGGTCAATTCTACTTGAAAGAATTTCTTTATAAATTTTTTTTCAAAAATTTAGAGCTGCATATAATGCAATGGAAATAGCATTAAAAAAGAATTCTATAGCCTCTCAAAAAAAACTGAAAGGATTGGAAGAGTTTAGCGCTGAGCAATTGTTCTTTATAAACTACGCCTTTGTGGGTGTAAAATTTAGAAAAATAATTATTTAATTTTTTAAGAGTTGGTGTACAAACCAACGCCCTGAAGCTGCCATTTTTGGAGCTGTTTATGATGTACATTCGCCTCCTGAAGCAAGGTATAGTTAATTGACACAGATTAGTGTTAAGGAAAATTTGGGTGAAAAGGACATTTAATATGAGGGAGCGATTAAGCTAATTTGAGAGGATCAACCAGATAGTCTTAAGAGGATAAAAGACGATAACTAAGTTGAACCTCATGGTAGTTTGAAAATGGCATTCGACTATATAATTACGTAGTGTTGAGGGAAAATTAATGTTTTAAAGAAATTTTAAACATAATTTTTAGAAAATAGAATATATACCTAAATTATAATAAGTACCTATTTAGGGTTAATGTTGTTCTTGCCAACATGCCACAATTCTCCAATCATTTTAAATGTCAATCTGGTACACCAATGAATCCAAAAAAGAGATGCCAAGTTTGGTGATATATTCTTCGATTTTTGATAGAATAATCGAAGATTTTTTGGCTTAGTTATTTGGTTCAAGATTTACAAAACATCTGGATATCAGAAATTTCTCAAGAACCGAAAAACAAATTACCTAACTTATTTCCAATATCTTATTAGTATTTTTCCACATCGCTGGACTTCGAAAAATCACATATTTAATATTTTTTAATTTTATTTGATCAAATACACTTGGCCTTTCTTTAATGGACCCTGTATATCTTGAACCGAAAATCTTCCATATCAATTTTTAATTTCGAAACATTTGTAAATATAAAACTACTATAGAAATTGTTTACAAAATAAAAAATTATTAAATTGCTTCCAACCAAGAAAGTTGGAAGTGGGTATGTGTGTGTAAACTGGTGTGTCTAAAAAACCGGGTTTTCGAGGATTTAGTCCGAAACAATAAATTATATTGTTTTGTCTAAATATACAACGCCGTCTCCTCACACCTCACTTTCCTACTTAAGTAAGCAAAATTTGCCCTATCAGCGTATTAATCGAGAGTTTCCATATAATATAATTAGGGTTGCCGTTTTCGAGTCGGGCGGACGTTCGAGTCATTTTTTTCGGGCCAGCCCGAGCGAGTCTTTTTCGTGGCCTCTAATCATTTATGTGCTTTCTACAGGTGCGGACACACCAATAAAAGTTCAAAAATCTCCATAAAATACATTTATTTCTTTATATATGTAGAACAATTTATTTAAATCTTTCAAAATTTTCTTTTATAATTTTCTTCACACATTAAAAGATACTTCACTTTTTTCTATTTAGAATTAATCTTTCTTAAATTAAAAGAATAATATTCTTTTAGTATATTTGTTTCATTCTTCAAAATACAAATTCCATTTTTAATTTGTAATATTTTAGCTTTCACCCATTCCGTCTTGTCTCCAAATTTATCATAAAAATAAACTTCAACTTCTTCACCAACTTGAAAATCTTGAAAGTTATTTTCACTTTTAAATTTTCTTATATTAGAAATATTTCTATTAAATTCAGCTCCATTCAATTTACATTTCTCTAAAATCTTTACAACATAAGTATTTCCTCTCTTAATTTCTAATATTTTTGCTTTAATCCAATTAGTTTCTCCTGTTATTTTGTCATTGTTCATTACCTCAACAATTTCATCAATTTCATAATGTTCCAATTCCCCATGCTTTTTTAAATTATTTGGATAACTCTTAAATATTTCCCCATAAAATTCTCCACTTTCAATACGAACGATATACTCCTCCTCATCTTTTCCTAATATTCTTCCTAAAACCCATTCATTATTATTCCAACTTTCAACTATTTCGTTAATTTGAAAGTCAACATTAAATTTCCGTATATCTTCTGAACATCGGGTAAATATTGTACCAGAAAGCGAATTATTTTTTAGTTCAACTTTATACTTTTCATTTTCAATTTTTACAATTTTTGCTAATAACCATTCTGTGTTGCCTGTAAAATTGCTCATATTCTTTACTTCGACAAATTCGCCAATTTTGAATTCTTGTTCTCCTTTTTGGCACCTATTTTAATTTTATATTACTGTAAAGCAATTTTTTATTTCCTAAGGCTGTGCAGTAGGCGGTGTGGTGTAATGGATCAGTCCGGTCTACCGAAGATGCTGGTTCGCACCCAGCCGCCGATTAATCTTTTGAACTAGCTAAATGAGAGAAATAGTACGTGCCCGCTCAACTCATCTAATCCTTAACTCATCCACACGCCCAAAAACGCTCAACTCATCTAAACGGCTAAAATTCCTTAACTCATCCACACGGCCAAAAACGCTCAACTCATCCAATCCTCAACTCATCTAATGCTTAACTCATCCACACGCCCAAAAACGCTCAACTCATCCAATCCTTGAAATATCGGCCGGTTGAGTCCGCTAGCCGGTTGAGTCCCTGGTCAGTTGAGTCTCAACCGGCCCAAGACTCAACCGGCCCAAGACTCAACCGGCGGTAATCAACCACTCAAACGGCCGGGACTCAACTGACCAGGGACTCAACCGGCTAGGGACTCAACTGGTCATGGACTCAAACGGCCAGGGACTCAACTGGTCATGAACTCAGACGGCCAGAGACTCAACTGGTCATGGACCCTACTTACCAGAGACTCAAACGGCCGGAGACTCAAACGGCCAGAGACTCAACTGGTCATGAACTCAGACGGCCAGAGACTCAAACGGCCAGGGACTCAACTGGTCATGAACTCAGACGGCCAGGGACTCAAACGGCCAGGGACTCAAACGACTGGTACTCAATAGTCTCGTTCCAAAGGATTGGATGAGTTGAGCGTTTTTGGGCGTGTGGATGAGTTAAGCATTAGATGAGTTGAGGATTGGATGAGTTGAGCGTTTTTGGCCGTGTGGATGAGTTAAGTGTTAGATGAGTTAAGAATTGGATGAGTTGTAGGGTAGCCAAATAGTAGCTATAGCCCAGCTGCTTTACTTTATTTTATATTTAAATTATATACTCTTTAAAATCATTTTCTGTTGGAGACCATATTTCGTTTTTATATAACGGCAAATATTTTTTATTTACAAAATTCTGCCTGTGTTTGTCAAACATACTATTTTTCTTCTGAGTTAAACTTTTTGTTTCAGAAGACGATACTTCGTCTAAAAATTAAATTGAATGAATTAAAGAAAATTAAAGAAAAAACTGGCCCAGAAATTTCATGATTCGCCTTGATTCGCTTTCAAAAGTACCATAAGAATTTGAAAAAAGTGATAAAATTATTAATAGGGGAATAAACATTTATAAAATTTAGTTTTAAAATATTTATTCAATATCTAAAAGGATACCGCTAAAATCAAGAAATGGATATAAAGAATTATGAAAAATAAATATAATCCAGGTTTTCAAACTTTTTACTCAGACTTTTTAACAACTGACAACTAATAAAGGAAAATGTAAAATGAACAAAATTATTTTTAAACATTATTAAGAAATATCTCCGCGATGGACCTTGTCTAAGGCACTTGTCGATAATTTCTTAATCTGCACTATTAAGAGACTAAGTCCCTTACTATGTAGCTTATTGAGAGATATTTCTTAATAATAAAATATTGAGATTAACTTTTATGATAAATATATAATTTAATTACTCAAAGCCCTTGGCATAGAAACTTTGAGTTCCAACAGTGAGACTCGACACAGGAATGTTAAGCCTCAACAGAAACTAGCTTGACATAGGTCAGAATATCCGCCTGATGGGAATAATATTTTAAGTTGCAACTTTAAAACTTTAAAGCTAGGATTGGGGTTTTCGAGTCGGGCCGACGTTCGAGTCATTTTTTCGGCCTCATTTTTATCTGGCCGGTCCGACCGAGTCTTTTTCGGGTAAAAATTCTATGCCCGACTCGATCTTTCGGCCCGGACCCTAAATATAATATTTGTTTTTCTAATCTTTGAACGTATTCTTAAATGTCGCATTCTCAGCACCTAAAACATCATTCGGGAGCCGTTTATACATATGTGTTAAATTTATATAAAATTTAAAAATTATTTTAACAAAAATTTTATTCTTTAAAATTAAAATATTATTAATGATTTCAATTTTTAAATTTTTCGAAGATTGAAGATTTTCTTAGAAATATTCTTCATTAAATGCTTAATGCTAAAATCAGAGCAAAAATGCTTGAAAGAATGAAGATAATTATTCCTTTATTAAATTTGGTTGAAACTGCGGCATTACAACGCTGTCCTGAACAAAAACATTGTTCAACACTTAAATGCTGAAAATAATAAAATTATAGTTATATCCAGACCTGCTCAGGATAGTGATTTTGATATCCGGATATTTACGGCGGATACAAGCGGATATCCGCAGGCATCTTGATATCTGTATCCATATCCGTGAGCAGGTCTGATTATGTGTATCTCTCATTTTTTTTTGGAAAAAGTGTTCTCCCTTCTGTAACCCCCATATTTTTTTCTTAATAATGACCCTTCAAAATTCCATTTTTCAGTCATTAAAAATATATTTAAACCACTTTTTTAATAAACTTTTGTTTATTTATACCTGTGGAATTTGTGTATCGCCAAGTTGGGAAAGTTCTGATTGTCTTTCTATAGTTATACAACTTTGGGTATTAAGAGGATTGAATGGAGAACATCCACGCATTTCTAACCAACGCCCTTGGAATTAAAAAAATATGAAAATTATATTTTATTCTGGTATTTTTAATTACCGTTGTGGTAACCAATAGTTTTAGTGCACCAAGCACCTATAAATTATTAAAAAATTATAAAAAAAGCTACCAACTTCCTATATAATCAACATGAAGGAATTGGGGAAAGTTTATCTTAACCGTAGTTATTTGGAGATAAAAATACTCGGTATTAGATGCTTCCTTTTACAGAATTTATCGAGGTGAGAGAGCTAATCTGTTTACAGAATTCATCTATCAGGGATAAAAATCGTTTTCTGATAAAATGTTTTAGGTTGCAACCCATAGAGGGAGGGTGCCTATATTTTTGAAACATTCTGTGCCTATGTACCAAACTATCGCTGTAATAACGAAGAGAAATTTTCGGTTATCTCCCTTACCTCCTGATACAGATACCTATTATCACACACTTTTTGTTAATTTTGTTGCAAACTGTACTCCTAAAGAATTAAATATTCTCAAGTTTTACCGGTGCAATATGTACGCACATCACGGTGGCAATCCCCCTCCATATCATTCCTCATACATTTTAAACATTCAACCACTAAAATTAAATTTGAAGATTTTAATGAAGTTTTATTTTTAAAAGCAAACTTCCTGAAGCTTTTTTACAGTCAGGTCCCCACCCATCACTCGATTGTTGTCCTTTTGCGAATTTATCGTTAATTAATAGTTTATTGTTGCAAGGGTCTGATTGCTTTATTTAAATAATTTCAAAAAATTAAATAAAAATGAGTGTACTTGTGATGCCTGGCACAAACTTAGCCCTACTGTTGCTTGCCGGACAAATTCAATCTTATTTGCTGACACTTAAATGGCAAATTTATTTTAGGCTAAAATATCATTCAGAGAATTATATCAGTGTGTGTATGTATTTTAAATAGATTGTACCATTTTATCAGTTTCCTCGCTCAGTGCCCAACGAAATAAAAACGAAATTTTAAATTAATCGGTTTCTGGTAGTAACTATAGCCTCGATTCAACTGTATTTTTAGGCTTTTTCTGGGCTTTGTTTAATAGGATATATAATAATGGGGCAAGAGAGCCTGAGATAGATCAGGCTCTCTCACTCAATCTCCATCTTTTTAGAATTTCAGGTTTCTAGAAAATGTCTTTAAAATCTGAAAAATAAATTTTCCTTTCAAATACATACCAACAGTAGCATTCTGATTAGAAGCTCCATAAACACATTCCAAATTCCCAGTAGGAATTGGATAGTCTGGAGGAAAGAAATCATTAAGACAACCTCTCACTATTGAATATATTCCATCTAAATTTTAAGAAAAAATTTTGATAGGAAAGGGGGAAATACACACTTGAGACAATCAACATTTCAATGCAAACACCCCCGGAACAATGTGACATTGGTTGTATATTTGTTGTACTGCCTTTTTCTCCGCATTTATCAAGAAATGCAAATTGTTTTAGCTATAAATATCGATGTATTATTGATAAGATCCCCCCTCAAGTCATTTCCTATCTAATTATGTATCTCCCAAAAACAGGACAGATTATTACCACATTATTACGTCCATTAGAGGCGTTCAAGGGCACAACAGCGGACTACTATAGGCTATGAACCCTAGAGACTATGGATCCTGGCGTCTTTTAGAAATTGTGAATTCAAGCTCAAAAACCATTAGAAGCCAGAATTTCAGCAACAGGCATGGCGGGGCCCCCCTTAGAGACTATTAAATACACTATTACGGCAGTAAATTTGATACCTTATTAGGGTTGCCAGTACCAGCATCACCTTCAAAAAACACCTGAGGCGCTAAACGTAGCCCTGTTCCCTGCCATTCACTCTGCAATATCGGCGATGCACAGGAATAACAACTAAACTTTTTTAAAACTTTAAATTTTTTAGAGTTAATTACTCGAATTCAGCTAATACTCCATTGAATAAACTGATTCCAATAATTGAATAAAATAAAAAATAAAAAAAATAAAATTTGGGCATGTTTAGATTATGCTTAATAATTACTAAAGTTTAGGTGAAAGTTTTTATTTTCTAGAAAGGAAACATGAATCATGAGTAAAACAACACCCAAACCCATCAAGATTAAGACTATTGGATGTCTCAAGAGTCGTTCGAATCATGGGATAGACTTGAAATAATTCGGCGAAATAAACTACATTTGTTCGATCTTCTCAAATTTCCTATCTATACCCCGTAGGATTATAGGTTATGAACTGAACGAAACGGAGAAATTTTTTCAGTTCGTTTTCATAAATCCGCAGATATTGAATAATAAATAATTAAAAATCTTTGATTTAAAAATTGAAACTAGGTACATCAAATCATATACCTAATTAAAAATTAAATCAAAATATTTATTAAACAAAATTAAAAATATTCTAAATTAAAAAATTTTTTTGCTCAATAAAACGAAAATGAAATTCTTTATAAAGCAGCGTTTTCTAGAAAAAAAAGCATAAGTATTTATCATCTTCTTTAGCACTTTCTAAAATCAAACTTTCCGATAAATCCAAAATACAAACAAAAAAATGACTAATTTTCTTTAGCTTTTGGTTATGAAATAATACCTGAAAATGGTTTTCTTTCTGAAGAAATTGACACATTATTAAACAAAATATATAGTTTGTAAAATTCACGTCCAATCAAATAAAATAAAAAAAAGACGTAAAGGTTTGTTTCAAAAGGGTTCAAATTTTGCTCGAAAACCGTCTTAATAGAGGACGCCTTAAATATGGTAAGACAAGACAAAATGGTTTTTTGCTATTTTGAAGCTTTCTGGAAGATTGATGATCAAGTTTTAAAATTTTTCAAACTTTTCGGCACTCCGATATTCAAATAATCACTATGGCTGACATCGAGACATAGTTTAATTTAAGATAATTAGAATAATTTGAATAAGGGTACCAGTTAAAATTAGGGTTTGACCCCGACCCCGTTCCCGAACGATTTTTTCACGATTCTCCCCGACCCGAACCCCGCCCCGAAAAAAAGTGAAAACCCCGTATCCCGACCCGAAAAGTCACACTCTATCATCTGCGATCAACTGACCTTTTCTATTAATAGGAAAAGATAGCAGAGAAAAACTCTATCATGTATACTTTTACAACCCATCAAAAATTTCTGATTAATATATAGGGCATAAATATAAATAAATGAATAAAAGGCGTGAGTGTGGAGCGCAGTTAAGATTGTGGAGGGCACAGACATTCAAATCTGGTGCCAAACATCGACTGAAGTCGGAAAACAACACAACCACCTCCACCAACCACCCTCTCTCCACCATCTACCCATCCCCACCATCTACCCATAAACATTCAGGTCTGGTGCCAAACATCGACAAAGTCGGGAACAACACCAACCACCTCTCTCCACCACCTACCCTTTCTCCACCACCCTTCCCCCTCACGGCCAGGAGGAAAAGACTTTCCTTAGCGAAGGTTTTGTGGAGGGTAGCAGGCTCGTAAAATATGCTACGTGGAGGTCGGATGGCCAAAGGCGCAAGTGACTTGTAATTGCATCGGTGTCCGATGAAACTTCTGCGCTCCGATTTTTTTATAAATTTTTTTAAACGGAAATTCGAATTTACCCTAATCTTTAATTATTTTTAATCTTTTAATCAATTTTAATAGAAGGAAAGATTAACAAAAAAAAAGTTTATGTTTCAAATTTTAATGAAAAAATTGTGTTTTTTAGTCTGCAAAATTGCCTTATTTTAGTATGGCTATGGGAAAAAATAAAAAAATGAAAAATATTGTATAAATAAGGGGGGTAAATTTTGTCAGAAAAAGTACGGCCAGAATAAATCAAGTGAGCTTAGCTCTAATTCAGATCAGGGATGGGTAGAGTTACCCGAAACGCGTTTTTTTCGTTCAGAAACCCGATCAGAAAAAAATTTTGAAATCCTTCTTACTTTTTGACAACCCTAGCCATCCCTGTTTCAGATCCTATAATTAGTGAAAATGTCAATGCACTTTTATTATTATAAAGTTTAAAAATGGTGGATAGTAAACGATCAGTTTGGCAATCTGTGAATTTATATTGAATTTAAAAATCAACAAAATTGAAATTTTAAGGCATTTTAAATCGACTGTCAACCCACAGACTGCCAAGAATATTAAAAAAAATAATTTGGTAGAATAGGTCAACTAGCAAGTTAATAAAAAATAATATTAAAAAAAGTCAGTTAGGCGTAAATAAATAAATAAAGTCTCCAAAAAATTATTTTCTCTTCAGGTTCTCTTCAAACTTGATTATTATTCAATTTAGTCTTAACACCCCTTCGGTTATCCATTTCTTCATAAACTTGCTCAAGCGTTTTATTCTTGGTCTCGGGCAAAAACTTGAGTGCGAACAGAATAAATATTAGCAGGAGAGCAGTGAATACAAAGAAGGAATATTCAGCCAGAATACCCTAAAAACAAAAATGTTTTCAGAAAATTCTGATTTAATTTGTTTTAATTTTGTTTGTGTTTCTTAAAAATTCTGGTTTGTTCTGATTAAAATTTGTTCATGTTTATATTTAATTCTGGTCGGTTTTCTATGAAGTTTGTTCGGAAATATTTGATTTTACATGTTTAAATTTATGTTTGTAAATTTATGTTTGTAAATGTTTAGAATTAATTCTGATTTGTTTTCCTTAATTCTGTTTTGTAAACTTAAGTTTGCTTGTTAAGTATTCTTAAATGTTTTAATTAATTTTGTTTAGATTTTTTAATTTTTTGTTCAGCAATAATTTTGTCTTTTATCCGATCAGAAAAGTTTAAAAATTTTTAAAACTCACATCAATAATTGGGAAGAACGTAGCAACGAGTATAACACAAATCCAATTTACAGTAACCGCAAAAGTGCTGGCAATACCACGCAAATTTGACGGGAACATTTCGTTTACATAGAACCAAGGGATTGATCCTAAAATTAATTTAAAAATTTTTGAAGTCATTTTTAATAAAATTCACCTGGTCCAGTTGCGAATGAGATGACAAAGAGTAGAACAAAAATGATTGAAAGGAAGGAGACAAATTCAATGGACTGAAAATTAAATTTTTAAATTCTGATTTAATTTAAAAAAGTTTGTAAGAAATTCTGATTTAATTTGTTTATTGTTGTGTTGATATTTGTAAATTCTGGTTTGTTTTAATTTAATTCTGATTTTTATTTAATTCTGGGGGAATTATTAGAATTCTGTTTCTGAACTTTTTAATGTTTTAATTGATGTTTTAAATTAATTCTGATTTTTCATTTAATTCTGGTTTTTATTCCAATAAATTCTGGTCTGTTTTTATTTAATTCTGATTTGTAAATGTTTTTATTGTACCTTAGCAACAAGCATAGAAATAGCAATCATCGCTGTTGAGAAACACATTCCGACCATTCCAGTAATATGAAGAGTTCTACGTCCAAAGCGGGGATGTTCAACCTTTGAAAAATTTTTTAAATGTCATACAGTTTTTCAATATTTTACCAAATAAACAGACACAACAGTCATCAAAACATTTATAGCCCCCATTGCAATTGTGGCATAATTTGGCCCTTTAAATAAAAATTTAAAACAGTCCGCTAGCAAAATTTTTTAAAAACTCTCACATTGTCCTTTAAGACCGGCTCCCTTGAAAATAGCAGTCGAATAAAACATAGCTATAAAAAATAATTTTTTAAAATAATTCCCTTCAAAAACCCCACCAGCGTTAATTCCACTCAATTGTTGAGAAATCATCATAAACAAAGCAAGGACCAAAGGCCATGGAAGTCTGGTACCGTAAATGTCTTTCATTGAGGAAGGAGCTCCAGAATTAGCTTTTGCGGCTTCGTCAGAAATTAAGTCAAGTTCAGCTTGAACCTATAAATAAATCGGAATAAAATCAGAACTAAATCAGAATTCTGGTTCCTAATCTGGTTTGATAAATAAAAATTCTGATTTTTAGACTAAAATTAAAATTCTGATTTTGCAAAATAATCAGAATTAAAAACAAACATCGTCACTCTCACGAAGTTTTTTCAAGTCTTTCTCTGCTTGATCTCTTTGGCCTTTAACAACAATGGTGAATTCAGGGGTCTCAGGGCAGAATGTAAGAGTGCACAGTTGAACAATAACAGGCACCTTTGAAAAATAAAGAAATATTAAAAGGGATTTTTGTGTGGAAAATTAAATTTTAAATTTCCATTCAAAATTAAAAAAAAATCAGAAAGGATTGGAAATCAGAAAGGATTGGAACAAAAGCGGGCCATTCTATCAAGACTCTTTCTTCGTCGAAGGAATTAATTTTTTCTTCGTCGAAGGAACTAATCGTAAAAATATCCCAAAATGTCGATTTTGGTATCAATCGTCTTAACTCAAAGAAAAAGGAAGAATCAACCAAAATTGAGTAGATCCGACTTTCATAAAACCTTTTAAAAGCCCTAAGGTAGTATGGGTATGACAGATAATTGATTAGATTAGAATTTAAAAAAAGTACAAAAGTAAAAGCGAAAATAAACGGCCATCTCTCAACAGTTCCCAATAAAAACGGGAGTCCAAGAATCTGAGAGAAGAGGATGGCAATAGTCACAAACAACTGAGCAAACGAGCCAGTAGCTCCACGCAAGTTGGCAGGCGAAACTTCAGTCAAATACATTGGTGCTAATCCACTGTTTAATCCTAAAAAGGGAAGAAATTGTTTTATAACGATGGAATTTTTTTATTTTTTTCTTTAATTTTAAATATTAAATAGATGGATAAAATTTGATCCAAAAATATATTAGCCTAATTTTTCTCAATATAAATCTTGAAAAAATAGAAATTATTTTGGAATTGGAGTTAGGATTGGAGTCAACTAAAGTTGGTGGACCCGGTATCCGAATCTGAAAAATGAACGACAATCAGTAAATTTTTCAAAGATTTCCCACTATCCGTCAACCTTAAAATTCATTCCAAAAACAAATCGCTCTATGGGCGGCATTTTTACGGTGCAACCCGAAAACGTCTGTTCCTTAAGACATTTTATCGCAACAAACTTTTTAACACTTAAACGACGGAAAATTTTATACGACGTTAAAGCGTTGGGGTCATATTGACCCATCCGTCATTTAAGAGTTAATTTTCTCCATTTACCAGCATTTATTCCAACAATAAGACGGCCCAAAATAAAAAGCCAATAATTTCCCACAAATTTAGCTCCCGCCATTAAAGCCCCAGCGATTATAGCCAAAGCGTTGTTGTACAAAAGTGCACGTTTCCGTCCAAGTTTTGTAGCAACAATTCCCACCAAATTTCCTCCAATCATACCACCAACAGCAAAAACTCCAACTGCCATACCCCTAAAGATATTTAATAATTTTACTGAGAACCCACTCCCAAAAGTTTCAACTAGGGCAGTTCCCGAACACCAGCTAATTTTAACTTGTGACCCTCAAAAGTCCTTAAAATTCCTAATATAAGCCACCACAAGCTAAAATTAACTGTCGTGAACCCTAGGAATTAAATCTCACCATCTTGCTTCAATGGTGGCAGCATCAGATCCAGAAATTTGCTCGGAAAACCATTGTTTGATAAGGTCAGCTATAAAAAAATTAAATATTTTAAAGAATTTAATCCCATATTTTCAATAAGATGGAGCTAAGAAATATCCAAAAATAGTTTAATAAATCCAAATAAAATCCTAAAATATTAAATTTAAAATTCCACACCGGGCAGATTAATGCATCCAATATGATAACCAAATTGAAAAGAGCTTCCAAAAGCTGCTGCCAAAACAGCAAAAATAAGAGATTTTGTCCAATGTCCTTCCTAAATTTATTTTAAAAAATAACACAGATACATACATATACAAATTTGAAACAAAATTTATAGTCAGACATAACTACATATAAGATACACTTGTGACTAAGTTTGGGCTGATAAAAGTCCAATAGTTAGGGGAAATTCTTGGGTTCTTAGAAAATGAGATCGTGGAAGGTTGCCATTAGAAGAATCCAACTCAAAAATTTCGGATAGTCGAATTTTTATATCTGGCCCGCTTACACTAATCATAAGATCCGGCATTTACCAGGATCTGCCAAAATACTAATGGCTAAACAAATTGTATCTTAATGTACCGTCGTAAAATATGCCAATTCAAGTATGAAGAAATAATAATACCCGTACGAGTTACGGGTTCCAAATAATGGTCCCTACCTAAGAGTACTAAGATACGCCCCATTATATAATACTTCTTTCAAATCCAAGGGGGTATATTATAGAACGATCCGACTATATTTTTAATTTTTTTTCACCATTTTTTTATTTCTGTCTGAGGTCGTCCTCTGAAACTTTTCTGTACTAAATGATGAAGAATCCCCGTTATTAATAATTATTGGAGAAGATATTTTTATATTCTCCTTTTCATTATTTTTAGTTGATGAAATGCTCATAATAAAAATATTATTTTTTACTAATTACAACAATAATAATTATTTTTTAACAGAGAAAATTGGGGAAAAAACTAGTCAAAAAAATACATTAAAAAGTAGCTAAATAAACAATTATTTATTCCCAATAAATCGTTTAATAATTTTAACAAACTAATTTTGTTTGTTTTAAGTTTGTCTAGAAGCGAGAAAAAGAGTTTAAAATTTTTTAAAAATTAAAAAAAGAGAAAATCGATCATCGAAAAAACTGTGATCCACTGTTTCCAGTTGTAAAAAAATTATGATGGACTTACAAGATAAATTTTAACTTTTGCAATTCATAAAACCCAGAGCTTTCGAGGGCTTACGCTAACTAGACATGGGAATCACTAGCTGAATACAGTTGAATCTCAATTAAACGTCTCTACAAGAGAGAATTGTTCAAATGTAATAAAGATAGAGATGTGCTAACGGAGAGACGTATCATCGAGATTCGACATTTAAATTTTAATGATAAGAAAAGATAAAAGAATTAACGATATTTAGTAGGAAAGAATTCTTGCTTATAATAATCAAATTAAACAATAAACTTTTTTTCAGTTTTAACAAAAACTTAGATAAGAAAAATTTTATTTTACAAAATTTGATTTATTTAAATAGACATCATAATAAAAACATTTTTGAATGCACTATTTTTAGTAAACGACCCAAATTGTTTTAATCGAAAATAGGTTGCAGAGAATCTTACCTACTTATCTTTTAGTTTTGGGGGATTTTAAGGTAATAAATTGAAATGTTTTTAATGTTTTTGTGAATCAATTTGAAATGTAAAAAGTAGTAAATATTTTTGTAAAACATGTTTTTAAAAATTAAAATATTACAAAACATTAATTTTAAACAGATACAAACATGCCTTAAAATAAATGTTTTTATAGTAGAAGAAAAATAAACATAAAACATGTTTTAACAATAACATACCTAAACACATTTAAAATGTTTATAAGATCATTCCAAAAACATTCAAAAAAATTCCAGCAATTAAATAAAACACTTACAATTAGACATGTTTTACAATCAAACATTTAAAAACACATAAAAGGAGAAATGTTTACTGAAGAATCTTTTCGAAGAAACATTAAAAACATATCCACAAACTTGACGATCAAACATCTTTAAAAAGAAATGTTTAACTAAAATTTCAAAAACATAAACAATTGGAAACAAATAAAAACATGTTTCCTAAACATTATTTTTTAATACAAAACAAAACATTTTTTCAAACATCACTAAAAACTTGTAACATGCCTGACAGATTTCACAATTAAAAACAATAAAAACATTGCAATAAAACATACAATAAAAACATCTAAAAACATGGTTTACAAACATCTATTCTAATATAAAAAGAAATGTTTTTCATAGATTTCTCTAAACATTGTAAAAACATGCTCAACAAACTTGACTCAACAACATCTAAAACATTTTACAACAAACTTTAAACAAAAATTAGTTTGATATAAAAACATATAAAAACATGTTTCAAAAACTTCCGAACATCTCTCAAAAACATGTATCACAAACTTAAAAACATTTTCAGAAACACTTAAAACATTTAACTAAAACAAGTTTAAACTTGAAATAAAGAACAAACTTAAAATAAAATAATAAGAGTACAAATCCAAAAATATAAATGACCTTATTCAAAAATAAAAAATACTACATATTTAAAATACCAATTTAATTGTAAGCCTACGCCCCTTCAAAATTTACAAAAAATATTAATGACTTATCCCAAATTTAATATTTGAGGAATGACTAGTCTATTATACAGAAATGTTTGTTGATTTAAATGTTTCTAGTTAAACAAAAATTTAAAAGAGCAAAAGAAGCTTAAAATAAAAGAGCAAAGGTAAAACAAAATTAAATTCTAAAATTAGTTTTATTAAAAAAATTTTTTTTTCAGAAAATTTAAAAATAGATAAAAATGAGTATTTAATTCTTAAGCAGCTAAAAGTCTGTGACTGACAAAGGAAAAAAAATTTTTGGAATTGGACCATTTTTCTTTTTATTTTTTTTCAAATTTACTTAATATTAAATAACGGAATTCCTCTATACTTTAAGCTGATAACAATAACTGAACATATCACATAAATTTTTACGTGATTAATTTAATGATTCCCATAGAATTTACTTCTTATCGTCCTGATAAAAAATTCAAAAAAATAAGAGAGGGCAATAGAGTTTAATCAGGAAGTTAAAAACTGCCTTACTCCTAGAAACAAGATATCAAATAAAGGAAATAACTAAAATTGGAAGAAAATTTGTTGTAGAAAATAAAACTTAAAATAAACAAAATTTAATATATTGTGTAACACCATCCATCTTTTCATTTGTCAACTTTTTTAAACAACAAACGGTTAATCAACCCATGTGTAATTAAAAAGTATTTACCCTTAATCATGAACTTTAAGGTTCCCATTTTTTCTGATCAATTTAATTTTTTGCCTAAAACAAGTAAAATTGAAGTATCTCGATATGCTTCGCCCTTTCCGCGTTACTATTGCGATCAGTTTAGATAAGTTTTTAAGAACTTTCTGATAAAGTAATTGGGAAACTAACAAAGGAAAAGTCAAAAATTAACAAGAATTACCCAATCGTATTTAATTTAGACTCTAATGGGAATTTACTAAGAATGTACAGATAAAAGTTGATTGACCTTTTAAAAGAGAAAAAATGGTGTGGTTATAGAAAAGTCAAAAATTTCAAAGAATCATCCTAACCGTCCAGTCTTTTCTGATCAATTTAATTTTTTGACAAAAGAAATTTTTGGAATTGGACCATTTCTTTTTTTTCAAATTTACTTAATATTAAATAACTAAATTTCTAATACCAAATAAATACTCTCAAAAATACTTCCTTCAATCATTTAGTACAAAAATAAAATTCAGGCTCAAGTGACCAAAATTTTTTTTAAATTTTCAAATACAAATCTAACCCACCGGAACAGTTCGTTTAGCTTTCTGGTCATCCCCAGTCGCGTCCTGTCTCGCAATCAGCAGAGGTTCACGTTGTTCCGCATCTTTTGAGGCGCCTGAAATTTCAGTCTTGTCGTCAGTAGGGGGATTAGAAGGCTGTTGTTGTTGTTCAGCCATAGTCCCGTAAGTAAATTCTGTAGGTTTTGAAGAAATAAGTGGGGAGTTAATATTAAAGTTTAGTAGAAAATTATTTTTGATAACTTAAAAAATAATAAAATTGTTTATGTTAAAATAAAAGGGTCTGGAAAAGTCTGGAATCGAAAGGTTGTCAGTTGGAACTCGAAAATTGGAAATTAATTTAAACAAATTATAAAATAAAAAATGGACGTATCTAAAGTAGTGACCGGCAAAATAACGTTTGCGGGATCCCGCGGGATAAAATTTTTTAAAATCTTTACGGGACGGGATCCCGCGTGATGAATCCCGCACTCCCACAAAATCCTGCAAATTGGAAAAAGTGCGGGATTGCGGGACGGGATTCCGCAAAATACCGTGCGGGATCCCGTCCCGCGCCGGTCACTGATCTAAAGTACATTGAATATGTCTAAACAAAAAATTTAAATTTTTAAATAAAATTCGAAAATAAATTCAATAAAATTATGAATCAAAAAACAAAAATAAAATAATCAAAAAAGCAGATTTAAAAAGTAATTTTGCAGAAATTTTTATTTTTTATTGAATGATACTAAATTCTTCAAAAAGAGGTGAATAGTTTCAGAGTTGTGACTCAAGTGTACTCCGAGTGTGGAAAATCAAGTGTGGAAAATAATTATTAAATTATTGCCCTTTTGTAAACTAAAGGAGCTTAATAGTAAATAAATAAAAGAATATAAAGCTAAAATAAAGCTTTCAATAAAAATTTCAGTCATGAGTTTACGTGGGAGTTGAAAAAATGAGAAAGGGAGAGAGAAGGGAAGAGAGAATAGAAAGAAAAAAAGGCGTAAAGTTTAAAGAAAAAAGCCTCCACGTGGTGTAAACAACCGTTCAAAGCATTTCCCACATTCTTTTTTATTTTTTTTTAAAATGTTCTTTGAAGCTAAGAAAAAAAAACGCTTCTAATAAAAAATGCAAATTGGAGGTGTGGTCGAGACTCGGAAACCGGCAAAAAGAAAAATCGAGATAAAAAAAGCCCGAAACTCGAAATGTTGGTACAGCTTTGATTGAAACTAACTAATTTCGTTACCTGAGACTATACAAGACTAAATTAGTCATAAAAAGCTAAATACTGTACTTATTTTCTGCATTAAAGCCCTCGTCCATATTAGAGCCCCTTATACATATAATAAAGTACCCTTTGTTTCAAATTTACTTAATATGAAATAACTGAATTCCACTATACTTTAAGCTGATAACAATAAATGAACACATTTTTACGTGATTGAAAAATGAATGAAAAGAAGGGATAATAACATAATTTTGTAGAAAACTCTGGACAAAAATAGATCTAAAAATATTTATTTTTGCAGAAAATTGACTGAATGTTGACATGAAAATGAAAAAAGGGAGAAAGATTTAAGAGAGCGAGAAAGGCAAAAATACTAAATAGAAAATTACTTGTGTATATTTATTTACTTGGATGAATTGCAAGTGGAGGGTTACACTAGAGTATGGACTAAAAAAAGAATTTTGATGGAAAAAGGATAAGATTTGTTGAGAGACACTAATGGCCCCTTTCCTCCCACAATTTGCGGAGTAATCAATTTTTGGTGTGTAAACAAATAAAAGATGGACACATAAATATTTGGAAGGAGTAAAATATGTGAAGGGGGGTTGGTGAAAGACAAGTCCAGACTTGCAAAAAAAAAATAATGGACAAAATGTCCAAAGATTAAATGCCAAAAATAAAATTTGATATTTTTTTGAGAAAAGGAAAATTGATAAGGGGGGTTATTGAAAAGATAGAGAGAAAAGAGTGAGGGAGAAAACACCTTCCAAACAAATCACTGTCAGAAATTATAGTAAAAAATACGTCTAAATTTACCGAAATAAGTGTCGATATTAGGTATGTTGTTATATCCTTAGACCATATGGTCCAAGGATGTAACAAAATAATATCTTTGGACTAAATGGCTATTAGTTATCCTTTGCCTAAAAAATTGGATGAATTTTTACTCTAACGTGGGACGGGTTTTGAAGGATATATTCTGACACGTGGAAAATTTGTATAAAAATGAAGGAAACTAAAAAACTAATGATCATGGAAAATTAAAATTAGAAAATTAGCAAAGGTGGAATACATACATATGTATTTTAGTGAAACTTAGAAATTATTAGAACTTAAAAAGCACTGAAATTTTGAATTTAGGTGTTTTTCTTCGAAATTTTTTTTAAATTTTAGCCTTGCCGTGGGTTCATGGAGGTGAACAAACATGAAAATAATGTTCGGGAAGATTAAAAAAATGTTGCGAAGTATGGAAGAGTAAAGAAAAAAGAAAGAATTTTGAAAACAAAGCACAATTTTTCAAAAAGAATTTTATAGTTTCTAGGAACATGGAGGAAGGACTGTGAACAATAAAAATAAATTTTCTAACAAAGAAAAAACAATTTCGCAAAAAAGGAAAAAATTATTTAATAATTACTTTTTGCCTTTATAACCTTTGGTCTTTTTGTTATCTTCAAAAGAAAATCGTCAAGAAAAAAGTGTTTCTTGCCGACTTTTTATTTTTTACAATACAGGCAAGTCAACAATAAACAATTATACTCCAAAATCTATCCTTTTTTGATTGTGATAGTTTGAATGGTATCACGACTTTTGCGCCGAGAACATTTGCGCCGCGACTTATGCGCCGCGACATTTGCGCCGCCATTGTTTAAAAAATCCGGATCCGAAAAATTCCGGATATCCGAAATTTTCAGTTCGGATATCGGATCCGGATATCCGAAGATTTCCAACTATTCGACAACCCTACTAAAGTGAGGTCCGGCTGTAGTTATTGATATATTTTTAATGATAGTGGCGGCGCAAAAGTCGCGGCGCAAAAGTCCCCCGGCGCAAAATCGCTCGGCGCATAAGTCGCGGCGCAAAAGTCGCGGCGCATAAGTCGCGGCGCAAATGTTCTCGGCGCAAAAGTCACGGAACCGTTTGAATGCTGAATAAATAAAAGTTAAAATAGTCAAAAAGATCACCAAATTTTTGGTCAAAATTCCAATTAAAGAATGAGAGAAAAGGGACATTAGAGGCTGTATTTACTATATTGTTGCGAGGCGTGATTTTATAAAAATTGGGGCATTTTGGAAGTGTTGTTGGTTAATTTAACAATAATTACAATAAGTTGGAGATAGCAGAATTATCCAAAAACAGGGAAAGCCATACGTAAAATTTATTAGGAAAATTTAGAATGGTACAGTCAGATTTATCTACGAGAGAAACCTTGGGTGAGGGGCAAAATGAGGAATTCCAAAACAAACGAGGAATTCCAATTTTGGTATGGTCCGTATTTTGTTCGTTCCGTGTTTTGGTAAGACCATGCTTTGGCGTTCTGTGTCGTAGCCGTTTCGCGTTTTAGCCGACACGGAAACCTTAGAGCTGGCAAAATTGTTCTATTTTATAATTGAGAGAGGGGAGACTTTAGATAGGGAATATACTTAGCAACTCTCTTATTTGTTAGAGGTTTGTCTGTAATTTTCTAAGAATTATTTTAGAAATATGGAAAATTTAGTCTGTTTGGTCAGTTGAGTCCAGAATAAATTTTTAAGCAATATTTTGATAGTTGATCAATAGGGTTAGGTAACGACTGTCAATAAATGTGAGAAAATTTATTTTGTTTATAATTGATGTGAAATTAAATTGAAAATTGGCAATACATTGTGAGGAAGTTTTAGCCGAAAAGTGACAAAAATATCAATTTTTCTTGTTTTTTTGAACACAGAATTTTTGTTTCCGAATAAAAATTTTCTAAGTTGTTGAATGGTTGGGACTTAAAAGGCCTGCCAGCTTTGAGAAAGGATTATTTCAAAATAAAAATTACATGTGCCAAGTCATGTCATTGAGGGTTTGAGTAAACTACAAAGTACTTTAGCCTCAAAGAATGGCCATAAAGTACTCACGCTGACTGGCTGTCACAATAAAAGATAAGAGGAAAAGGAGAGAGATATGTCTGGAGTAAATGGAATAATTTTCAATAACTAAGCTAATTTTAGACCAATTGAGTAAAATTGGTATCATTCTACTCAGAATGAAAAGACAAATTTAATGAGCTAAATATTATTTTATAGCTTTGAAGATTAAGGGAAAAAATCTGAAAAATTGGTAATTTTTAATAAAGGGTTGGGTATAGTCTGGCATTTAGCCAGACTGACATTTCTGTTGAAAATTTGATCAACATCTTTCACTATCTTAATAATTCGTGGATGAAAAGCTTCGGTATATTGGATATATGTATTTTTAGAACCGGCATTTTTGGCCATAATTTATGTAACTAAGGGGTAGGGTTTCACCAGAACCGAAATTTTGACCGGAACCTGAACCAATTTGAGTTCCGGTTCCCGGAACCAAAAAACACAGGAATTTACCGGAACCGGAACTTCCGGTGAAACCCTACTAATGGGTAAATGCATTGCGCTTACCCCTGTCACAATTTTATTAAATCGTTGTAAGGAATTTTATTTTATATTTTATATATCACATAAATATTGTCAAATAACCCCCATTAAATTAAAAAAATAAAATTGAGTTTCTTTCAATAATAATATCCATTCCTTTTAAGATTATATTCTCTTTGATCTGCAGAATTTGTGTATTTTATAGCTCCAGGGTGTGGAAAGTGGTGAACATTCCTTTAAATTAAAATAAAAATTAATTTATTTATTCTAGTGGATATGGCTTTGAATCCTTTTAAAGCTCTTTTAGATCTTTAATATGGGCATTCTCAAACAAAATCTTATTTTGATTTGTTTAAACAAAATTTTCATTAGAGTGTCTAATGTCTCCCTAAATATGACTCTTTCTGGGTCCTTCTTTAATTTCCCTTACATCTTTACCAAGAGAATGGAGTTCCCCATAGTTTATTCCAAAAAATAAGGTTATGTCAAATAGAGAATCTTGTGTTATCAAATTTGCATTCATATAGACTATAAGTGTGCTAAAAATTTCTCTTTTTCGCTTAATTTTTAAAATTTTTTAAAGTCAATGTTTTTATGCAGATTTCTCTTCTCTATCTAAATAATTTATCTAAATAACCTAGCATTGTAAAAAATAATATCTCCATCTGTTTGTATAGGATGGCGAAGAGAATGTCGTATAGCCCTTATAGCATAACAAACAACCAAGGCTGAACAACAAATAACGACAATAATAAAAAAGCCAACAAATATCCATCTAATAAAGTAAAAAATAAAGTAAATAAAATAAGGATAGATATGTCCGAAATTGGCAAATTGTCTACGTGATGTGTCAATTTACCCTACTTGAACCAAGGAGGTTTCGAGCAGGGCTGCTGATCCGAAAAATGTCTGGATATTCGGAGATTTCCCAGATCTACCAACCCAAGCTAGCCGAAAGAATTTTTGTCCGATGAAAATTTTAATTAAAAACAAACGTTAGAAAACGCAGATCGAAAGGTAAACAAGCATAATGTGCACTAGTGGAAGAATCGCCACAACGATCCACCCAAATGCATTGTGCTGGTTCTGGACATGAACGAGTGCCTTTTAAATTAATTAAATTTTGACAAATTTTAATAAAATTTTAGCAAAATTTTTATTCTTGATTTTTCAAAAAAGTCAAAATTTTTAAATATTTTTTATAAATATTTAATTTGAAAATGTTCTTAAAGTATTTTTAATACTACAATTTAAGTTTTAGATTTCTAAAATCCAGTAAAAATATTGAAATTCAAAGTGATAATAAATCATTTTCGGGTTCCACAAAATAAATCCAATTTTATGGAAACGCCAAAAGGAACCGTAACAGAGAGAAGTATGTATTGTCCCTGCCTCACTCTTCTAATTAAGGATCATGAGTGCCCCTTGCCTGACTCTTCTACTAATTAAAAAATATTCTCTCACAATAGTCAGCTGTTTCAAAACATCCTCTATTTTCTCCAAACACAATGTTTCCCATTTAAATTAATTATTTAATTATTAAATTTAATAAAAAGAGAGAATTAAAAAAGAAAAAAATCAGTTGTTTAAATAATTAAATTAAAAAATAAATTGATAAAAAATAGAAGAAAAATGGGGGGAATATTTTAAAAATGAAAGGGGAAAAGGAAAGAAAGAACAGGTTTTTGGGGTGTTATCACAATTTAACAAAATAAATTTTTTAAAATTTATTTTAAGGCGAGCATTGATTTTAATTTAAATAAATTTTAAATTTTGAAGGAAACTTTTTGGGATAATTGGGGAGTTCGGAAAATTATCTCTCCTCCAGCTGATCGTTGGGGACATTCTCATATGTAGGTAATTAATCTTTCTAATATCATTTAAATTATTTAAACTAGAGTAGCAACCCGACCACGAAACTCTGACAAATTTTGTGGCAAAAACCCCAACCCAAACCCCAAAGCGAACGCATGCTATCTTAATCGTTTAAAAATTAATTTAGCTTAGCTTCTCGATTTGTCATGTTATGTAAGGCCAGTTACTTCGCAGCCTAGCAAATAAATCAAAAGGGAAATGATCAGTCAATGACTGTCACCAATTTCCATTTTTGTTTTTAATTAAATAATTATTTCAAATTAAAAACCCCAAACAAAAAACAAATTAACACAACTGTTAGTGAAAATTAAAAAATAATTTTATTTAAAGATTGATTTATTTGTTTAAATTAAAAAGAATGTTTGGAGTTAATTGATGATCAAATAATAAAAGATCAAAAGGCAAATGGATTAAAAATATAAATAATTTATCTATAATTCTTGTTTTTTTGATTGGATTTTCATTTCTCCATAACCTCTTTATCACTCTTAATCCAACGATATCTCTCTCAAATCTTGATATATAACATAATCTCTCTTACTAATTAATTAACGACACTTTAATCTAGGGTAGCACCACGAGACTTCAGGGGTAGGAGTGTCGGGTTTCGAGGTTTGTCGAGATAGAGCCTTCGGGGTTCGGATCGGGGTTTTTGCCTGAAAATTCGTCGAGGATCGGTTTCGGGGGACAGGGTGTACCTTACTTTAATCCCTCGGTCTCTAGTGAAGACATAAACTTTATCCGAAATTTAAATAGGTATGTAAATAGTGGTCATAAAATCCAAGTGGCCAAAAGTGTAAAAATTTTTTTAAATTTAATTTTTAAATTAATTTTTTAAATAAATTTAAAGAACACACAAAGTTTACCATTTGAAGAAGAAATATTAATAGTAGTTGATAAAGGGTGAAAGGCAGGAAGTTTATTTAAATATAATAGGGAAAAATGAAAGAATATTAGGTAATTTAATTAAAAATAAAGGGATTTTAACTGAAAAAGGAAATAAATAATTTATATTATTACCCAAATTTTCTTTACTTCGATTATTTTCTTTTAAAATCATCATTTATTAATTTAAGGCTTCTTGGTTGAAGTCGCTCGCTAATTAAATAAAAATTAGAATGTAAATACTATCTTAACTGAGTTTTCAGAATAAAAAATTCTTATTTATTTTACCTTCATAATTTCCAAAACTGAAACCAATTCATGTTTAACTTGACCCAATAATTTGGCAATAGTTCCAATTAATGGATAAATGCCTAAAAATTTAAAATTAAAATATTTAATTGGAGTAACAATATTTACAGCGATTGGTTATTGTGTGAATACTTTAATTTATTCTGGACCGGGATAGAATATTGCTTAACCTGATAAATTTCGTTCGAGTTTAGAGGTAGTACTAGAGGGAAAGCATTTTTATAAATGTGTTATGCTGATCGCTAATGAAATAAAATCTCCCGTGATAGGTGATACTCAGCTTCTTTTAGCTGACTACCGACTAATTAACAAATAACCGCTTCCTATTATTCTTCCACTGCCTTAACTTGTATTTTAAATATTACCATATTTACTTCCCGAACATTTTCCATTAAAATCATCAAAATCCAAGGCCCAAACAAAAGCCCCTCCAAATCCTTGGCTACTCAACCATTTTATTTTTTGTAAGTAGCTTTGCTGATTGTCATAGCTAAACCATTCACCATTTTGATAGAGATAAGGAACTAGAGCATTTGGATCATAAAAATCCTTGGCACCCTTTGCTAGCATTTCGCAAATCTTGAAAAATTTGAAAAAAATATTTTTGATTAAGAAAAAAAATGAAATAAGACAATGTAAGATCAACAGGGATGGGACTCATACTTCTCCAATGTGGCGACATTTAATTATAAATTCTCACCTCAAAATAAGCTGCAACTCCAGGTTCTTGAGCAAATTCTGTCGCATTAGCAGGACCTGATGCGGGGGCACCAACACTTAGGTCCTTGCTATTGGGATTTGCCAATTTGAATCCATGCGCTAAATTATATGTTTAGACCGATTTTTATTTTAATTTAGATTCACCATAAGTAGGAAATCCAATAATTATTTTATTTCTGGGCATTCCACCGCGAACCCAATAATTTGCAGCATCGATCTAGATATAGAGATTAAATTATCCAATATTGAAAATTTAATAAAAAAATATAGTCAGACTTTATTGTTAGATATATATTGGGGCTAAAATTTTGTGTTATAATGAGAGGTATATTAAATATTGCGGTTAGGTATCTTGTAGTGTAGTTCGGCATATTAAACTGTCTCTTACAATATTCAAAGAGTCATTAGTTCTTAAAGGAGAGTTGTATCCTGTTTTGTTCTCAGAAGTTATATGGAAGTCATAAGTCATAAGATTGATGAAATCAACGTATCTTGAAAGAAATTTTACATTTAAGAGTTTATTTATATTATTATACTAGCGTTAACAACTCGGGCTGTATTGTACTTGGGCGGTATTGGACTATGTTGGAATTATAAAGTGGTCCCAACATGAATTACTCGAACTTTCAATGTTTGAGCGACAAACATGGGCTATTGAATTAAGCCCTAGTATTAGAAGATTGAAAAACGTTTAAGGAGGAATGGGTTATTTAATAAATAAATCTGTAATAATTTAATAAATAACTTTGCCATCGTTGCTATGTCATAAGATTTTTTTACAATATCAATTCCAGCTGCAACTGCTGCAGTAATTATTAACTTATTTTTTACATTCTTTTCATTACAAGATGCCAAATGAAATTCCTGAAAGATTGCTAAATGTTAAAAAGTTGTTGCATTTATTTAATTGAATCATTTAATTTTTCCTTTTTACCTGCAAAAGTAAATTAAAATTTTCTTTTGAATCTGGATATTCGTTATCTAAGTCTATTCCATCAAAACCATGTTTCCTAACAAAAGCAATTGACGATTTGATAAACTTTTCTCGATTCTGTTTGCTTCAAAAAATTTACTTTTAATTTAAACATCTTTTATAAGCACCTTGAAGTCATATTTTGAAAGAGTGTGGTAGTTGTGCTAAAAGTCCAACCTCCAAATGACATAACAAATTTAAGGTTTGGATCATATTTCTTAAATAATTTAGGTAGATTATTTAATATTATTCCTTATTAATAAAATTAATAAAATGTATCAGTAATTTTTGGCATGTTTCAGACTTGCCGAGAAAACAAGTAGACCATTGGTTAATGATTGTGAACTAAAGTTCGTGATAGAAGTTGGAAAAAAATTCCCAGTTGGGCCCCATGCTATCCTTTCTCTGGCCTAAAATTTTCATAATTCTTTCCGTGTATCATAGTGAAAGAGATAAACGTTTAGCACCGGTTAGGCATTTAGCACTGGACCTTCTGGGCCTGTTTTATAAGAAGTGATCAATTGAATGCTTGTTTGACCTTTTTCTTGATTTTCTAAAATTTAACATTTCTACCTTTAAGGCGACAACTCGAGCATATTGTCCCAAAGGATCTGAGTCATTTGGTAAATCGTTAGGATCAATTGCGCTTAAGTTCAAATTATTATATTTTAAATTTAAAAATTTTTCCTCTCACTATGCTTCAAAGCTTTCATTAAAATAAGCAAAAGCATAAAATATATGTGTGCAGAGCCCCGGTGCATAATCCTCTGGAGCGAATTTTGCACGACCACTTCTATATATTGCCCAATTTGTGAAATAACAAGGACGAATAAATCTACCTTTAATTATTTTTTTTGGATTTTAGTTTAATTTATGAGTTCCAACAATCTATAGATTTTCTTTAGTTTTTAAAGTTGAGCTAGGGTTCTTCAAAGTTTTTTTTTGTTAGAAACTGATAATTGGGTTGTTCATCTGTTAGATTATTTATATTATGTATTTTGTTTAGCTATAGTCAAAATTAAAATTTTTAGGCATCAATCATAACTATCAGGAATTAAAATGTGCCAAAATAGAGACCAATTTAATATTGCTTTTAAAAATAAAATACTCAACCTTTATTATCAGAAAGATCAACTCTATCAAATTGACAAATTCCAAATTGGAATAAAAACGAAAAAATTATAAATAAATAAATTTGCATTTTCTGTTTAATTGAATTTAAAAATAAATAAATTCGGACATTGGACAACTTTGTCCGATAAATAAATAGGACAATGTTGTATAATGAATATAAATCTTTGTTATGTATGTAAAGCCGTCTAGGTTTCTCCCAGCCTAGCCAAAAAAAGTAAAAATGGTGTGATGTCGATCAGTTAGCAACCTAACATTGTAGAGATCTCTGGATCAGTCTCATCCCATCCTTAATTTCCTGAATTGTCTTAAAGAGGTACATAGATAAACATGTCGCTCAAAGTAAGCCTAAACTGAATTTATCTATTATAGGGAGTATGATAAATTTTGACAGATTATTACTATTTTTTATATTTTTAAACGGGGGCAGTACTGATATTTAGAGGGTTAAAAATTTTAATATTAATGAATAATTAAGTGAGTTGGATATTTTAAAAGGATTAATTTTTAATTAAATAAAATTTAATTTAAATTTTCCGGCAGGTGTAAAAATTGGGCAGTACTAATATGAGCCGTACTAGTTGAAAGAGTTAAAAACATAAGGAAGGAAATGCGTTATCCTGATGATTGGAAGCGTTTAAGAATAAAAGGAAGATAAAAACTTATTTAGCCGTATAAATTAAGTGAGTTGGATATATAAGTATATCATTGAAATTTACGTGTTTATAATTAAGTAAATAATTAATTTATTAAAATTATTCAAATTCAACTTTATTGGAGAATCAACTTTAAATAAAATATTTTAAAAGGAATTCTTTTAATTAAATAAAATTTAAATTAAATTTTCTGGCAGGTGTAAAAATTTTTAAATAAAAATCCATTTATTTACGTGGATAAATTTAATTTTGTTGCGTTTAGAGTTGAGGCATGTGATGAAATGAAAATAAATTTTAAAATAAACTTTGGTTTTTGAATGGAAATTTTAATGATTTTTATAATGAATTTTAAAATATGTAAAATTAAAATCTTTTTTTTTTAATTAGAAAAACTTTAAAAAATTAAAATATATTTTCCATAAAAATAGTAAGAACGAGATAAAAGTTTAATCCCGGGCAGGCTTCGATCCTTCGACTCCTGGCAGTTATTGCTAGGCGCTTTCGCTCAACTAGGCGCATCAGCTAGGCGCTTTCGCTCAGTCTACCGACTGAGCTACCGTGACGATGCTTTCACCTTCTCCTTTAATATAGGTATTTTAAACCCCCGCCTAGTGAGCGTTGGATCTTTCTCTTCCAGCTGGATCTTTCTCTTCCTTACAAAATCATATTTTAACTTGAAGTATCTAAAACAGTTGACAAAAATAAATAAAATATTAAAGAAATTTACATCCCAACTCAGTTTCAAACTCCAAACTAGGTTTAAATAGGTAACATCCTCTTAGTTATGGCCGTACTTTTCTTATTATCCAATCATTTGATAATCTAAGAGGAACTAAAGAAAATTGAGATAAAGGAGTTGAAGAGGGAAAAAAGATTTAATAAAATTTATTAGAAAGTTGATATATTTCAAATTTTTATCAAAAAATATTTTTATATTTATTGTGGATTTATTTGCGCTCAATTAAAAACGGCATCTCGATATGGTGTGTTTGTTAAAATACAAATAATTGGGTTAAATACAGGGATTAAATGATAAGAAATGAAAATTAATATTCTGATTATGTTCATTGTATTGTTGGTTGTTTTTGAATTAATCATGAGGAATACGTTTCCTGTTTGGATGATAAAAGGTACAATAGCCTATAAATTAAAAAAAATTCTCTTAATCTAAATTTCAAGCAAAAAACTTGCCAAAATAATCAAAACTTTTGTTAAAAGTTTATTTAATCTTTTTAAATTTCCATCTAAATTATTGTTCAAATTGACATATCTAATCATTTTAAATCCGCAAACAATTATTATTAAATATGAAAATATTTCACCAAAAGCTGTCGGTAAAAGTGAAAAAATATTCACCTACATATTTTTTAACAAAATATTTAAAAAATATTATTTATTTAAAAATCACCGTTTCCATTTTACATTGAAAAAACGGCCAAGTTTTGTTAAAATTATCAAAATGTTTAATACCCCCATTAGAATATGGAATAATAAACAAAACCAAATTTAAAGAAAAAAATAAAGTTACAACTAAAGCTATTGATGCCATATACAAATAATGACGATAATTAATTTTCATATTCCTTTTAAAGTTTAGAGAGATATTTTTAATACATATTATCGTTTATCCTATAATTGTACTCCCCCTTGAATTAGAGAACTTCGATCTTAAATAATACTCCCCTCTCGAGGAGAGTTGAAAAATAGTAGAGAGTGAGACTCTTAATCTTTATTGTAAGACTTGGATTTTTTCGATCTGGTCTCGGGTGAAATCTTGGTCTCGACTTTTTTGGTCTTTTCTAAACTTGCACCCCTAAGAATTGAATTTTTTTAGATTTGTTATTGTATTTCCAAAATGGAAGAAATCTGGCTTCTTGGCCTTCCAAAATTCTTAAAATTTTCGCCTCCGGCACTGGAAAAGGAAGAAATTTGGGTCTCCTTTCGAGGAGAGTTGATAACTCACGCGAGTTCTTATTATATAAACTCTCGGGAGCTCTATTAAGAATATACAGCATTTTATACATATACCTGTTCAAAACTAAATATCTATAAATAAATTGAACACACAATCCAAACAAATTTAAATTAAGAATATATTCCCAAAACACTAGAAAAATATAAGCTATAAATGGATCAAAATTTTCTTTTATAAAAAAACTAAGCAAAATTCCATTGGGAAATATATATGTATTCACTTCATTATCAAATAAATGAAACTAAAAACTAATTAAAATTTTAACTTTATTTTCTGTCTTTAATTACCCCCTCAACAAACAATTGAACAGTTAACATTAAAATATCCAAAACACAATTTTGTAACAGAATTCGACTGTGTGTTTTCATTTCTTTCGGCGTTTTGAAAATGATTAAAATAATCAGAATAATATTTAAAGGAAAACAATTAATATACAAACAAAATAATCAAAATTAAATAAAATATCAAGTAAATCCAATGACATTTTTTTGAAAGTTAAAATTTTTATTTCTCAAAATTAATGGCAAAACTCCATTAAAAAGTTCTCATCAAAATATGAAAATATTAATTTACTGTCTAAAATACAAAAAATATTTTTGAGAAAATTGTCTATGTATTTACGTTAAAAATTTTTTGGCACAAACAAATCGTGAGATTTTTAATTGCTTGGTTCACTTTTAAATTAGAAAAATATTTTCATTTTCTAAGCACTTATGTACTTTTGCAAGTAACTAAAAAATGCTGTCGTCAATCAGTTTAAGTTCTAATTATTAATAATTAAGATTTATTGAAATAAAATCACAAAATAATGCCATAAGATATCGCAATATATTGGCAAATTGTTGGCAAAAATGCCACAAATTAGTGAAATATTGAAATAAATTATTGCTTATTTATAGTATTAGAATAAACTCAAAAAAAGTTGAAATTTAAAAATAACTAATTTTGTTGCTTCCAAAATATTTCTGCTGATAAGTAGAGCTTGCCGACATGAAGGATAGTTGTTTCTTCACATCTTTCCAATATATAGAGAAGAAAAGTTTTAAGCTTTATATCGAACGTTATGTTTCTGGCAATAAGCTGTGAGCTCAGTTGAAGGAATTGTTCCTTGATGTGCATTTTGGAAGATACATATTATTAGCATTTCCAGCCCCTGTTGTACCCGTTTTAGTTACCCGTGATCCTCGTCAAAACAGCCAAAATTTTGCCAAAAAATCAAAGCCCTTTAATTTTGTCTGTCATAAACTTTTACTTTATTTTAAATCTTTTTTTTTATTATTTTCTGTAACTGATTGATTCACCACACATTTTGAGCATTAAAGGGGCAGACGAAAATAAAATAAAATTGAAAGTTTCTCTTTGAACACTCAATAAATTTATTTTGAACACTCATAAACACACAAAACTCAATCATTTATTTGAGGGAAGGGAAAAATGAAAAAAATTGAGAGATTGTTAAAATTGAAAATAAATCGAGTGAAAAAAGTTGTTAGTAACACAAATTACGCTCCTCTTTTATTTTTTGATAAAATTTAATTTTAGATTTTTAATTTTAAAATTTATTTTAAATTACATATAATGTTTAACCTTTTGCTTCTAATTTTTATAAATTAGAAAAACCACCCTAGAAAAACTAAAAAATATTGAGAGTCCTTCATTGTCAACCATTCAATCAGTCATCATGGCCATTGTGTCGCAACTATATTTTTTATAAGACAAGACTAAAAAAAGATGATAAATAAAGATCAATCTAATGTTAATAACCTCTAATTATTAATATTAGAATTGATCTAATATTTGATAACCTTCAGTCGTTTAAAAAAAGATATACAGTAGTCGACAAAAAGATAGGGACAAACGCAAGTGAAATGGAAATCACCTATTTTCTCACCTAAAAATCGATTTCAGGAAAAATTTTTTGTTTGATTAAATACGCCATTCAATCCTCTATTTAATAAGTAGAAAATTTGCCTGATTAATATTTTATGAAATCCAACCCATATTGAAAAACAAAAGGTATGCTATTTTAAGCGCGACAAAAAGATAGGGACAAGTCTTGTAACTAAGTTTTCATAAAAGCAAAAAATCTGAAAAAATTTGTATAAGCATATTGATTGATACTAAGTTGAAATAAAAAAGAACTAGGTCCATATCTCATTTGGTTGTCAAGATCCCGATACCCCAAAAATCAACGTAAAACAGGGGTAAGCAACTTCAAAATTTTTTTCAACGCCTTATTGATTGTTTTATTTTTTTCATTTTAGGCTCAATCGATAGCCCATGAAATTTGCTATAAACTAGCCAAATTTCATTTTTCAAAAAAATTTCACTCCAGAGTTAAAGGACGACGATTCTCCAAAACGCTGTTTATGAAGGAATTTATGGGGCGCTTGTTGTTTTTTGTGACATTAGCCTCTACAGCTAACGAAATATTTTTTTCTGAGAAATGAAATTCGGCTTGTTTATAGCAAATTTCAAGAGCTATCGAATAGGCTCAAAATAAAAATTCCAAAAAATCCATAAGGGGTCGAAAATATTTTCTGAAGATGCTTACCCCTGTTTTACGTTGATTTTTGGGGTATCGAGATCTCGACATTGAAATGAGATATTGGCCTAGTTCTTTTTTATTTTATCTTAGTATCGATAAGTATGTTTGCACGAATTTTTGTAGATTTATTGGTTGGGTGACTAATAAGTTACAAGACTTGTCCCTATCTTTTTGTCGGGCTAAAATTTGCAGTACTTTTTTATTTCAATTATTTCAGTATATCAAAAAATAATAATACGCCAGATCTTATACTCATTAAATAGAGGATTGAATGGCGTATTTAATCAAACAAAAAATTTTTCCTGAAATCGATTTTTAGGTGAGAAAATAGGTGATTTCCATTTCACTTGCGTTTGTCCCTATCTTTTTGTCGACTACTGTACCTAATTATTATTTTATTATCTATTGGAACAGAGATTTGTATATTTAGTTTGATTTAAATTTTTTTAAATTTTTTTATATTTTCTTTTTCTAGAATGATTTTATTTCTTCCTTCCATTTTTATTTTTTATTCTCTTTCAACAATAATTTTAGCTATATTAATATGGAGATTATTTAACGGATTTAATAATGCGGGTAAAATGCCACCTGGTCCTTTTCATTTTCCACTGATTGGGAATTTTGCGAAGGTTTTTAATTTGAATTTTAAAAATCCAAATACTTAATTTCCGAATCCGAAAACATCATTTAGGATTTTAACTAATATCGGCCTCCAAGTGGATACGATGAAAATATCCCGATTTGTAAATAATTAGGGGTAATATGAAGAAAACCCCAATTTCAGTTAAGGAATAACCCGGCATGACAGCTACTGAACACACAAAATATTTATTATACTTGAAAATTTATTCTCTATTTTATAATACTACATATATTATAGCTTGATTTACGTTATCCACATCGTTCTTTTGTTTATTGGAAACAACGTTATGGGCCGATTTATACAGGTAAAAATTTAATTTAGGCCAGGTTTTAATTAAATACATCTGTTTAATAAATATAACATTCCCTTCAAATCACCCGAATTGCTTTTTAATTGCGCAATGATCTCATATTGACGACTATTTCATAAATCTTTCATGCAATTATCCACCAATCATTTTTTATTGGGCTAGATCATATGCGAAGGTCATACCTGGACGGTGAAGAATAAAGATAAATTATCTGAAAAAACTGGGGGATGTTTTATTTTTGGCATAGAATGTACTATGTAGAGGTCTAGATTTGTTTAAATAACAACTAGTGGAAAGAACAATTGAATTTTTACAAATATAATTATATTCAATTAAAAAATAGTTTGGCTACCAACACCTTATTTGGTCATTGCTGGACATAAACAAATGCAAGATCTTTTAGTTAACTCTAATTATGGTGTTTATTTATTTTAAAAATTCAATTAAAAATATCAATTTACAGCTGACATTTTCTCTGACAGACCAACATTTTCCTATAGTTATGGCGTTTTCAATAATTTTTTACCTGACGGAGATGGTAGATTTTTTTTGTATCTTTGGAAAAATTCTTTTTAAAATAAATAAATTAAGAATTATATTCCAGAAGAGAAAATAGGTAATAGTAACTAGAGACCACCCCAGCCCCCTCCCCCATCGAATACACTAAAAAAGTTTCCGGAACTATCTTTTCCGGAAAATTATTCAAAAATCTATTAAGGAATTGTTTTATCAAGACAACAGGTATGGAAAAAGAACAGATCTGCAGCAATGGCAGCCCTTCGAAAATTGGGTATGGGACGTTCAGAAATGGAAAATCGAATTAATGTCCACAAAAATGCTTTGATTTTACGACTAACGGAAATTATAAAAAATGTAATAAATAAATTATTTTTTAAAAATATTATTTTAAATGAAATTTTATAGAAAAATGGAATAGTTGTGGATATTGCTCAACAATTCGATTTTTGTTTTGGAAATATAACCCAAAATTTGCTTTTTGGTAGATATTATACAGAATATAATCATCCAGTATTTACATTTATTAATTTATATAATTTGAAATATTTTAAGGAATTTGTTCACCTTAAGCAATTAATTGATAATACTATTAAAGAGGTAACATACGCTCTGTTTCATAATTATAAATGCACCAAAATATTTTATCTATGTTTAATTAGGTTGAAAATTTTATAAGTTAATAAATCCAAAGATAAATGGGGTTTAACTTTGTCTCAGCGCCGCAGGCGAAACTTTTGAGTATTTTAGTAAAGGATTTGAGAAAATTATGCGTGATGTAGGACTATTCTAAGGACAGTATTAATGGTGTTGAATCACTGCAAAGTTGGGCCCCAAGAATCTGGAATTTTGAGCTCAAGTTGATTTCCAGTGATATCCCCCTTTAATCCTTTTAAATCAAACGATATCCCCTTTAATCCAGCCACATCCCACTTAATACCCTTAGATTCCTTATTAAACTTGTAAAGAAATAAAAAAATATGTGCAACCTACTAACTAATAAATTTTTAAAGCAAATTTGCATATTATAAATATTCCTTAAAAAGGTAGCTACTGTTCAAATGCTTATTGTTAATTCTTGTCCGTGGACTCGCGCATTATTCCCAGCTTATTGGCGATATGTTCGTCAAGGATTTGAACTCCAACGTTTTTTTCTAAAGGAAGTAGATATACATCTTGATAAAATAAAAGAATCTAAACAATTAAAAGAATCTGAGATGGAAGAGCCTGAATGCTTTATTGAAGCATATCTTCAGGCTGCTATAGCAGAGGGTCAACATATAGAGGACCCGGCATTGTAATTCTTTGAATTTTTGAATATCTTTCATTAACAGAATGTTTTAGACGCCAAACAATGGGAATTTGTTCGGGAGATTTGTGGGCCGCTGGTATTGAAACTGTGGCTGCTACAATGACCTGGGCGATTGTTTATTTGTTGAATTATCCAGATATTCAATTAAAGTTTGGAAATAAAAATTAATTTTAAAAAATAAATATCTCGTAGATTACAAGACGAGATAGATAGACATTTGTGTGATCAACCTTTTCACTTTAGAGACCAAAATAATTTACCTTATTTACGTGCTTTTGTTGATGAACTCCAAAGAGTAGCTAATGTGTTGCCTTTTACTGTCCCACATTCTGTTAGCAAAGAAGCGAGTTTTTTTATTTTTTAGTAAGAGAAATCTAAATAAATTTTTAGGTAAAGTTGGGTGAGTGGATTATACCCAAAGACACCACAGTTATGGTACAACTGGGAGCTGTCCATTTAGACCCATCACTATTCCCACAGCCAGAAGTGTTTCGTCCAGAGCGATTTTTGGATTCTGAGGGAAATTACAAAGGATCGGAATTGATAAAACCTTTTGGAGTTGGAAAAAGTGAATTTTTGAATTTATAAATTATCTTAAAAATTTATTATTTTGTAATTTATTAATAGGGATATGCCTAGGCGATTCACTCGCTAAAATGGAAATATATTTAATTCTAGCTGCTTTGCTACAAAACTTTCATTTTGAAACTACAGGTGACAAATTATATAAGAATCATTCCGAACTATTTTAAGTAAAAGTCTAAAATTATCCCATAAAAAGAGTACCGGAAACTTTAGTTTCAGAACGTGGGTAAAATAAAATTTTGTTACTTTTAGTTAGAGTACGTCCGAGTCGGGTCGAGTACGAGTATACCCGACTCGATCTCTCGGCTTTTATACAACTTTACTCGTACTCGATACTCGGGGTCTTAGTACCCGGCATTACTCGTACTCGGAAACTTCATACTCGACGTACTCGGTTAAAACCGAGTATTTTTATGCCCCTATCTGCAGCGCAATAAGGAAGATTTTTGGCTTAAGGATCTTCCAAATTTCCCAAAATTTTCGCCTGCAGCGCTGAAAAAGGAAGAAATTCTGTCCTTGGCCTCCCAAAATTCTCAAAATTTTCGCCTGCGGCGCTGAAAAGGGAAGAAATTTTGCAACTTGGCCTTCGAAAATTCTCAAAATTTTCGCCTGTGGCGCTGAAAACGAAGACTTATGTGTATATTGGAGGATGTGAATTGACTTGGGCGGATTTTAGTTATAGTCGGATATTTCAAGAGAAGGATCTGGCCTTCCGAAACTTGGTTGTTCCTCTTCGCCTTCAGAAATTCTCAAAATTTAAACCAGCGGAGCGGAAAAAGAGGGATAGAGCTACGGATCTCGTGATTACCTTTCGACGACATACCTAATCCAATAATATCCCAAAATCTCTCGAATTTCCCAGATTTTGCTCTTAATACACCCAAATCCCTATAATCAGCCCAAATCCCGCTTAATCCCTTGATATCCATCTCATTCCTCTGTTATCACTTATATCCGCATAACCTACACAAATCCCCCGAAATTATATTATCCATTGATTTTTAACATAAAATTGGACGATATCATGGAATTTCGGCGGATTAAGAGGGATATCGGAGGATTAACGAATATAACTTGTATTTGTATGATGATCCCCTGCATCAGTGTCAACAAATGCCCAATACCCAGCATTTATGGTGAATAAAAGTATTGTTTTTATTAAAATTATTTTACAATACTGTTTTATAAAAATTACTCGATTACTCGATTTACTCGTACTCGTACTCGGCCTAAAAATTGAAACTCGTACTCGTACCCGGACTTTTCATACCCGGCTTTACTCGTACTCGGGTTTTTCCAAATTACTCGTACTCGGACGCACTCTACTTTTAGTGCTAAATTAATAGCTTAAATTTTCGGATTCCAAAATGATAAGCACCCCTAGTTTTTTAAATGTTTTATAAACATATTACCTATTTTCCTTTGTTATTTTCATTAAACATTTTATCAATTGTTTCAATTAAATAAGGAAATTGAAAACCCCTTAAATTATTTTTTATACCAATTTGCTTAAATTTTAGCAAATAAAAATTTTAAGAAAGGTGCGCATAATTTTTGGGGGTAATAAGCGAAATGAGATGAGGATGTATGATTTAAATAATAAAGGAAAATAAGTTAGGGACTTAAGAATTAGGGGTGCGTATATAAATTTTTGAATGCAGTGTACTAATTTAAATTATGTATTAATTTAACAGATGGAGTGATCCCTTCATTAAACAGAAATTTTGGAACAGTTACACATGCCGATCATTTTACTGTTTGTTTTAGAACAGGGCTCTCATTTATACTTTTTTAAAAGTATTCTACTTTTAAATCGACCTCCCTACTTACGAAATTGAATTTATACTTTTTTGAAAGTATATACTTTTTTTTGATTGAAAATGAAATTAAGGAAGGGATCGGGCAAAAAAGTGAATTTTCTGGCCTACGGCTTCTAAAATTCTCAAAATTTTCGCCTGCGGCGCAAAAAATGGAAGAAATCTGGCTTAAGGACCTCCAAAATTCTCAAAATTTTCGCCTGCGGCGCAGAAAATAGATTTTTTGGCGCCTTCGGCGCCACAAAAGGTCCATTAAAATTGACAAAATGCTCAGTTGAAACAAGAAATTATTAGAAAAGATTCATTTACGAGAGAAATATGAAAGATTTGAGGACGAATAAATATTTTCTAATTTAATTTTGAGACTACTTTTTTTTCGCAAATTTTCTCCCTATATACTTTTTTATCGAGATTTTGATACTTTTGAGTGGTATTTTGTCGATGAGAGCCCTGTTTTAGAATAAATTTATGTAATAGTTAAGTTTGTGTTACCACTTTTTTTCTTAATAATGTACATAATGGTCAGACTTCCAACTTTAATGTTTTCCCTTTTCCACATTCCATATCTGCGACCTTTAAAAAACAAAATAAAAAACAGAAAATCTGTTACGAATTCTACCGCCACAATTGTGGCAAGTTCGTTTCTCGTGAAGAAATCCAAGATTCTCAAGCCATTCATCAAAATTAAACGAAGATTTATATGTAGATGAGAAGTTTTAATTTTTGAAGTTGTTCCATTTTTAAAGAAATGAAACGTCTGAGCCATCGCTTGCCACATTTTATGTAAAAAAATTAAACCTTTGTGATCGTAAAAAGAGGGAATTTTGGGAAATAAGAAAAAGAAGGGTAACACAAACTTAACTTTTTATTTAAAAAATGTAAAAAAATATTTTTTTTTAGTTTAAATTGAGCCTGCGAAAGAAGGATGTTATTCTATAAAATTTATTTTTTTTATTAAATTAAGAGAAAAAGTCTAGTTGATTAAACTTTTTACTATTTATTTTTAATATTATTTATTTGTAGTTTTTTACCTTTTTTTGCTTTAATCTGAGCTTTTCCTTAACTTATTCGTTTATTTCGAAACAAATTAGACACGATTAGATAAAAATAAATTTCATAAAACTTTTATAAATGTTATTTATTTCGAAATTTTTCAAACCCAAAATTTTCACTTGTGTAAGAAATAGGACTGCGGCCAAGGACATTTTAAATGTTTAGCCTCCCGAGCTTTTTCAAATTAGTGTTTGACGCGTTTCGGCACTATTGCGGTACTTCTTTTGCTGGACTAATACTTTTCGGTATTACAGGTACGGAAAAATCTATTGAAGAACAACAAAAATCCAAACAGAAACAAACCTCCAAAAAGTCAAAATCCTTATTGTCATTTTATTAAAAAACTTCAACATCAGCCAATTTTCATTTAAAAAAAGGTAAATAAAAGGAGCCTTTTGTATGAAAAAATACAAAAATAAAATAATATTCATGTGATTTTTAGCTTTAGAAAAAAATATTTTTCAAATTTATTCAATTGCACTATATTTCTTAAAAAACATTAAAGAAAGTTCAAAATTTTGCCGTCTTTTTTACATATATTTGCACTTTTAATCAAATGCTTGTCAAGGATTATGATAAATTTATACCATTTTATACCTTATTTATTACTACATAAGCCATCTAAATTTCATTAACATAGAAATGACCTTTTCTAATCATTTTTAACCTTTTTAATTCGTAAAGAGTTCGTATAGAGAGAATATAATAAACTCTCGCTGTTTCTATCAATTTAGACACAAATATAAATAAAATAAAAACTATGCGAAGTCTGTAAATAAACAATATTTTTAATAAATATTAAAATTTCAGATGAGTAAATTAATTATTATAATTATTTTGCATTTGTTTATTTTATTTAAATTTAATTGTGAAGGCAAAAATGTTCAACTTAAAATCAAGGATGATTGGGAAGAAAATCGAGAATTTATTTATTTAAAAAATGTTGAAATAAAGGAACGTTTTGTAATGATAATGAATGTTAAACAAAAAAATAGAATTGAAAATTATCCCTATAATAAAACTAGATCGTATCGCAAACTTGAAGTAAATCCCGATACAAATGCTTTTACTGCTATGGTAAATAACCAGTCAGCATATAAGTGGCAACTAAAAAGAAAAATTTTGATTGAAATTGCCAAAAATAAAATTATCAAAAATTTTTTGAATAGAATTGAAAAACAGGTATTTACGATTTTATTAACAAAACAAAAAATATTAGAGTAAAAAATAGTAGATTTTTGTGTAGTCCCGTTTTTAAAAATACTTTGATATAGCTATAGTATTTCTTCTAATAGTGCGACCAGTCGGTTTATTTTTCAACCTTCCACTATGGGTCGGTTTATTAGGTGTTGGTCTAATAGAGACAGTCGCACTATTAGAAGAAATACGTTATAAATAAAAGCTTAAATTAGAATCATAAATTTAAGGCACTCTTAAAGAATAATTTTAATAAAAATAAAAGTTATTATGAGACCTCTATATTGGATGAAAGTTTAGAAAATATAAAAATAAATAAAAAAGAAATGTTACTAGAAAACATTGAAAATTATAAAAAGAAAATTTTATCAAGTTATTGGAAGGAAATTAATTTAATTGGATATAAAATTGAATTGTTAGAAAAACAAAAAGTTGAATATTTGAAAGAAAAAAGCAGAATTATTTACATTGGCAATAAAATAAGTAAATAAATTTTTAGCATTATCCCTCCTATATTTAAATTATAGCCAAAATTAATGAAAGAAAAAAGTGCCATTGTTTGAATTGTGGATCTACAGAAAATAATAAATATTATAAATACCTTAAAGAACAATTTTTATGTAATCCTTGTGGTATGTACTTCTATTATCCGAAAAATAATGGAAAGCATAGACCGAAAGAACTTTGGTTTAGAACTAATAAGGTGTTGTTTATAATTTATTTACTGTAAAATCTTCAAATAATCAACCTAAATAAATTCCTAATATTTTATGGTTTCCTATTTATTAAATACAAATAAGAGATAAAGTGTTCTCCTCGAACTAACAAAACACTGTGAAAAACCATCATTTCACCTTCCTCTAAAAATTATATTTTGGTAAATTTATATGGTAACTAAAATTATAAAATAAAGTAAAGCAGCTGGGCTATAGCTATTTCTCTCCTTTAGCTAGTGCAAAAGGTTAATTGGCGGCTGGGTGCGAACCAGAATCTTCGGTAGACCGGACTGATGGGTTATCACATTACACAACGCCGCCTACTGCACAGCCTTAGGAAATAAATAGCTATATGCTTTACAATATGTTGTGTCCGTACTTGCAGAAAAAACATAAATGAAAATAAGTAACCCATCATCGGGTTTGATGGTGGCACAGTCGGTTGTGCTTCGGTCTGGGCTCATTCCATGATGGTTCCATTCCATCTCCCATTCAAACAATTTTTCCACAGTATGAATATAGTATGTAATACAATATGTATTACATAAGTAGAGCCCGGATTTTTATGCATTAAAAAATGCAAAATATGCACTATAATATGCATAAAAAAACACCAAAATATGCACTAAAATATGCAAAAAAATAAAAATATGCACGAAAATATGCAAGAAAAATATAATTTATACCCATAAATTTTAAATTTTTTAGTCAAAAGATTCAAATTTGTTCTCACAATAACAAATTAAAAGCATTTCAATATTTTCTGGTAAGAAAACTCACGCAACATTCATGATGTTGCGTGAGTTGTGAATATCGTTCACAAGGAACCTGAATACTACCATATCTGTTGTTTATCGAATAAACCTGTTGTTGGCATGCTTGACAATAAATTATTTTTGCATTAGTTGTGTATACGGCCGAACCATCTATTCTTTTAATCCATTCACGGAGCCACACAGATTTTGACTGAATTTTAGGCATTTTTGAAGACTTTCTTTCTTTAAAATACTTTAAAATAAAAAAGTTAAGCGATCAATAAATAACAAACAAAAACGACGACAAAAAACTGCAAATGCGAACAACAAAAGCAATAAAGACATTTTGCCAAATTTCTATTATGTCATTTACTGCTATTTTTTATAAAATTTACATTTTTGGCATAATTTTGGACAATTTTCGTGATATTTTCCCAAAAAACCTCAAAATATGCAGTAAAATATGCATTTATGCACCAAAGTCTGAAATATGCAAAAATATGCATTATATGCAAATAGAAACCCCCTCTAAAGTTTTCAAAACATGCGGAAACAGTGTTTTTTGTGCATTACACATCATGAAAAGTTTGCAAAAAAAATATGCATTTGCATAAAAATCCGGGCTCTATACATAAGTGTTCTAGATGTAATAAACCTTTTCTAAGTTTCAATGCTTTATTTTAGCGAATTACACCAGATAGAATTTGTTGCATTTGTGGTGCTAAACATAATCGACGTTGGTGCCGTCATTCAAATCCTGGACAATATATATGCAATGTTTGTTACGTAAAACAATATAAAATAGAGAAAAAACAAATAAAAATTCAAAAAAAAAGATTGAGTTAAACAAGAAAATTTAATCAGAAACTAGTTTCATATTAAAAACCAAGGGAAATTCACCTGTATAAAACAAAAACTTTCCTAATTGTTTGTTTATTTCCAAAAATATTCCTTTTATAAATCATTAAAATATTTCTGAATTTAAATAGCTTTGTTACCAGTGTTAATTAATTAATATTATATAAAAATCAGTCAAATTGGGTCAGTTTAAGTCAGAAAATTCAAAAATTTAGGGGGAAGTTATAATTATTTGGAGCATTTTATTTATTAATTTTCCTGCTATATAAAAAAATTAATATTGCACTTTTAGTGGAGCTCTAGATTTAATTGATATTTTGTCTTAATTATTTATTTAAAATTTAAAAATAAAAATTGTTTAGTTTTTTAAAAGTTTAATTTAAAAGGAAAAATTTTTTTTGAAAATCCTTTCAAGCGAAGATTTTAAACTAAGACACAACTTAAAAGGATTTTTGCAATTAAATTTAAGTTAAGCTCAAGTTTAGGAACATTTAATAATCTGAACGAGAACTTTAATGCTGAATAAATAAATTAATTTTAAATAAATTAGGAGTTAAACATTAAACATCAGACATATTAATTTAATTGTCTACAAGGAAGTTGTTTATGAAGTCATGTGTAAAAAGTCAGGAGGAATATTTCTTCTCCATCTTATGATGCCTTCCCATAGTTTATAGACAAACAATGGATGCATTATAGACAATTGATTCTTTATAGGGAGAGAAGGAAGGAGATTTTATTTAAATGGCAAATTTTTAAAATAAAATTGTTAATAAAACTGCTTTAAAATCAATTAAAATAAATTTAAATTTAATTTTTAATAAAAATTAAAAAGATTTATAAAAAAAATTTAGTTAAAAGTAAAGTTTCTATTAGGACTTTCAAATCCAGTTTCAGGCAAAATTGTCTGTCTGAAACAAGTCTGTCACGTTAAGTTCTATATATTGAATTTTCTTCGGGTTTAGGAGTTTGGATTCTGCAAGAAAATGTTCCTTAATACAAAGGCCACTTGGATTTGTAACATTCATTAAAATATTAGCTTGTCAATTTCCAACAATTATAGAAAATCCATTATGGCAATCAAAAATGGCTAACAGATGGTCATGGGCCAATATTTATTTACTTTGACCGGGTCCCAAAAAACGACCGACCTACCCTATATATTATCTAATTATAATGAGCTATTTGATGGATTTGATATTCCTCGAATAATAAACCTTTGATTTTTCTGGAAAAAATTATTTTTTTATAATTGCGACATTTATGACTCAAACATGTATTAGTTTTTAAATACTAGACAGTTTGATCTGACTTAATCCTTACTTTTCTTATAAAGATAAATATTAACTTTAATTTCAAAATTAAATTTTTAAAAATTTCAGTCATTCTTTAAATAGGTAAATGCATCAGGCATTTCCCTTAATTTTTATTCTATTTATTTTTTTGCTAAGATTTTCTTATAATGCGACCGAGGATAAAAAACTTGTAAGTTAAAATTGACATAAAATATTCATTTTAATAAAAATATAACAAATTTTTCTGATTAAATTTAAAGTTGAAAACTTTACAAATTTAGGAAAAATCTTTAACTTTGAGTGATTGGATGAAAAATTATCCAGAAGAACAAACAACAGCAAATACTGGAGTTAGTAATATTAATGTTCCCATGAAAGATGATCATGATAAGGTGGTAACTGAACATTTATTTATAAATACAGCTTATTTCAATTCTAAAACAACGAGTATTAGGTCGCGAAGTATTTAATTAGCCGCGTTCACGTGCACAGTTTCAGATTATATTTTTAGACAATTCTTTATTCCAAATTAACATTATTACAGATCCCAAAATTTGGGGATTTTTGTTCAGATATTCTCAGAGAGTGGTCGAAAACATTGATATTGTTTCAATTATGGGGGGGGGGGGGACGAAAATTTTAATCTCATAAAAATTATATTTATTATTTTAAAGAAAGTTGATTAAATACATATATACCTCATTCTAATTTAACCTTTATAATGCTCAACGAGAATAAACAATTGACAATAAACATTATATTATAAGAAACAATTTAGTAAATGTGGTTGGTCCCGTTCCCCTTGCCCGTTATGGATTTGATGTTTAAGGACACAGAGTTTAGCAAATAGGTGAATCGCAACCAGTGGGGGCTCTTCAAGTTTTTAAGGTGATCCATTCCTTACAAAATCAAGGCACAAGAATTTTGGTTGTTTTAGTATACATATTTATTATTAATTAATAATTTTATAAAATTTTATTTCTAAATTAAGGATTTTACATTCCCTCAGCTAAAAACAGAAGCAAGCAATGAAACATATGATGATAAAGTAAGGAGGTTGATGGGTTAAATAATTGGGCATTAAACAATTTTTGTAAAATTAAACATAGTGAAACTAATTTATAAGAATTTGTCTTGTTCATGTAAATCTCTATTCACATTTTTATTAAGCTGGAATCAGCTATACGGTTTTTATGAAAAGACAGATCAATCTTTTATATAAATTTTTATTTTAATAATAATCTTTAAATTTAGCCATTTCCAAATATGGGAAACAATTTATACTTCGACAATAAGGTAAGTAATATCATCTAATTATTTCATAATTAAATTGATGTATTTGCACCGGCCTTTCTAAATTAGGTAGATATGTATCATACTCCGCTGAGAACACTTTAAAAAATATTTGTTGTCGAAATGAAATGTCTAAAATATTTATCTTGAATCCCTAATATCTACAAGTTCTTATTTCCTATACAACGTAGTTTACCGAGTATTTGGTAAAGTAAGATTTATTAGAGTATCTGACTTTAGCATACTGAAATTGTTCCTTTTTCAATTAAGAAAATTGAGGCGGAGAACAAGATGAAGGTGTCTAATCATCAAATGAAAGGTAAGAACATAATTTACATAATATCCCAGTCTTGGAATTTTGGTGATTTCGGCAATTGTGAATTTGGAAGGATTTTTTCTAGTCTAATTAATTTTTACAAAAGCCAATATAAATCAAATCGAGTTATACTCCTCGTTTATCAATAATATTTTTGAAAGGAATAGATGTTACCTGACTGCAATAAAATTATTAACTTTTAATTTAGACAGTTTCTATTCATGTTTAACCCGCATAATTCCCCAAATTATTGATGATCTTAAGCTTAAATACATTTTTATTAAAGATAAAGACAGTGAGGATATAAGCCGTGATGATGAAGATTTTTCCTTCCATAATCATTCGAATATTCAATGGCCAGTAATTAAAGAAACAAAGGAAAAAATAGGAAATAAAAAGTACAATGAAAAAGGCCAAGGTTTATTAAAGGATCGCTCAAATCGTAATACTCAACAAAGCATGCAAAGTTCTTTACATCCTCGTGCTAACACAAAAATAGTGGATAAAGTGGATAACAAAGGGTGTTTCGTATGGTCTTTCAATTTGCAAAAAAATAAGGAAAAGGTGAGAGAAGGTAAAGAAGATAAGCAGAAAAGAGATCAAACTTATACTGGTAAAAGAGCAAATAAAGGCCCAGGTTTCGAACAATGGTTGAACGAGAAAACGTATAATGGAAAAAGAGTAAATGAAGTCCGAGATTTCAATCAGTGGTTTAACGAGAAATATAATCAGCCACCAACAGTGGATATTAACTGTTCACTATGGAATATGCGGAAAAACAAAAAGAAAAATGAGAAAAAGAAATTACGACATGCTAATCCCAGACAAACTAGTGGAGGTGCTCGTAACAGACGCAACGTTCAAAGAAAAGTTAGCAAGACTAAAAAACATCAACCCTTAAATTTTCATTAAAATTTAACTTTAAAAAAGTTACAATTTTTATAAATTTTAAGCGTTGAAAGATTAACTGTTCTCATGTTATTATTTATCTCACACAACTTAAACCTAACTTTATTAACGAAATTTTTAAAGAGACAGGTTCAAATCCTTTTTAAATATACTACATATATCATGACATTTATTTTTAAAAATTTCAGTTTTTCCAAAATTTATTTATTCATTTAATGTATTTACCGTAAATGCTCGAATAATTACCCTCTCTCAAATAATTGCCCCCTCTCAATTAATTACCCCATGTAGCGAGAGGTTGAAAAAATAATTACCCCTCCTAAAAATAGTTATAATTAGCCTGTTTAAAAAAAGCTCAAATAATTACCCCCTCTCAAATAATTACCCCGTCTAGCGAGAAGTTGAAACAATAATTACCCAGGGTAATTATTCGAGCATATACGGTATGTATATGCCCTTTAAGTTCATAATGTTGTGATTGGCTTTTAGTAGTTGTGAAAAAGTAGTTTCTTCGATAGGGGTTCTTGTGTCAAGAAAAGTGAGGGTGGGTTTGGTTCGGGTTTTTAAATTTTTTCTGTATTGGGTTTCTGGTCGAGAAAAGTCTAGATCGGGTTGCTCCCCTGATTTCCTAAATCATTCCAAATCCTCTGATAACACCGATTAAGGTGTTAAAGGATAGTGGGATTGGGGGTGAGGGTGATGGCATATTCTTATCTATATACACAATGTACATATTATTTCTATTGTGATAAAACTCAGTTTGTTAGATTTGTCTTATCTTGTTTATATTTTTGTTTGTACTACGGTATTCGAGTTCAAGTACAAAAATGAGTGCCTGCAGTTATTCAATACTGCCATATTCTGATAATTCAGCAAATGAATTTGACTTTACTTCCTGTTTTCTTCCACATTTTCCTTTTTTAGGAAAACACCTAAAAAACAGTTCACAAATAATTTCGAAATAAAGAGGGACGATTCGAGTTATGATTTGTCCAAAATTTATTAAATATCAAAAACTAATTTCAATAAAAACTCTTAATATTTTCGCCCTCTTGTCAATACAATAAATTTGTGATATTTTTAAAATCTTGCGTTTGTGTTTCTGCGGACAGGTTTTTTGAAAAGAATGAGTTATTTGGAGGAGTAATAATCGATTACACGCTTAATTTTATGTAAATAATGCGGGGAAGATATATTCGTTAATAAATTTTGAAATAATTTTTCGATTTATTTTCGAAAATTAACAAAAATAATTAACTAATTAATTATTTCTAATGATTTTCTTTAAAATATTATTAATTATCAACGCCATTTCGATTACACAATCTAAAATTCCGGCAGAAGAAAAGGCAGGCAAAATATTTTTGAAATAAAAATTTTTGATTTGATTAGTATATCCCGCATAAGTGATGTCACATGGCGTAGTGACAGAAGACCCACAGACAGAAGACCCAAGGACAGAAGAACCACAGACAAAAGACCCACAGACAGAAGACCCACAAGGACAGAATACCCACAGACAAAAGACCCACAAGAAAATTTTTTAACTAAAACTTTAGAAAATTTTTTTTTGAAATTTCTGAAAGAGATTTGCAATTTTTCAAGGCACAAAATTAATTCTAAAGTTAACCAATAAAATTTTTACCGTTAAATTTTATGGATGAGTGCGATTTAGATCATTAAATTAGACAGTGCTTTGAAGAGTCTGGTGATTAATTGGGATATGCAGGAATAGCGTGGGATCTTGAGAATATAGGAGTAAGATCTCAAATCCACCGATATCTATTCTTATCCGTAGATTGTCTGTAACAAGAACTAGGAGAGGGAATACTCCTATATCTTTCTTAACCAATAAATCGGATATTTAAGTGAATTTAAAGTATAATTCCACTAATCCGCTTATATCCACCGATATCCCTCCATTTACTCAGAAATAATTAACTATCTCTACTATTCCAATGATCCCCGATATACTTGCATAACTCCAATACGCTTGATTGCTTATAATCCTTCTATATCCCCCCCCCCCCCTCCCATGGGACTTAACTAACTCTCGCTATAATCCAGTTAATCCTAAATACCCCTTGATCTTAAATATCCCTTTGATCTACCAAGAAGCCAGATTTCTACTTTTTTAGTGACACAGGTGTGAATTATGAGAATTTGGGAAGGCCAATTAGTTATTTTTATACTATTTTTTATATCTGATTTTTTTACACGACATGGAACAAAATCCCGAAAATCCAGGAAATCAAGATCCCTCTTCATTAAACAAGCTCCTCGGTAATTGGGACAATAGTATTCCCATCGTTGGAACATCTTCACCCGTTGTTGCAATAAGATTCCCCATTGTTAAAATAACATCCCCGTTGTTGGAACAAACTTACCGATTGTTCTGTTTTCCTTATTAAGGAAAACAGAACTAACAATTTTACAAAAAAAGTAAATTTTTTACAAAAAAAGTAAAACAAAAAAGTTGTGGGTCTTTTGTCTGTGGTTCTTCTGTCCTTGGGTCTTCTGTCTGTGGGTCTTCTGCGTCGACACGATGTCACATGTGGAGAGAAAAGTTTTGATAGAATTGCTGGTTAGGCTTTAAAAATTTTTCCTATCGAATTTCAGCTGGGAAAAAAGTTCGGATATCGTGTCTAGTACCTAGGGATGTAGGTTTGACATGATCAAAAAATTTGACGTAATCTATGAGATTTAATTCTGTAAAAAATTTTAACTATGATGCCCTTTTTATATATGTATTTTATGAATAATAAAAGAGGAGTATAATTTGCAATTATATTAATTATACATTACTTAACAATCATGTTAAGTATTGTTTGCAGTTCTGCTGGAATAATCTAACTAGACTGACACTAACACTGGCTTTTTTTATCATAAGGACAAACTGATTACGAACAAACACTGAAAATCTAATAAGTAATTTGAAAATCTAATTCGATTGGTAGATAACAGGATAAGAAAATCCTAAATTCGTATCAAAAACAAAAATATAAATTATTTTCAGGCCGATTTAGAAACTCTTTTATTTGTCACAGCTGTGTGGAGACACGGAGATAGAACGCCAACTTCTTTATTACCTTCAGATAAACAAAATACTGTTGAAATGATAAAAGTAGGATAGAAATTATTCGGGGAATGATAATAAAGCCACTTTAAAATTCCGTCTGGAATGATCACTTCCAAAAATTTTTCGAATATTCGATCAGGTTTTCATTGTTTATCTATCCATTTTGGAATTTATGGCAAGTTGATTGGTCAATTCCTTGGGATTGCTATTTAAAATTTGTCCAAATCAAGGATAAATGAATATATATGGATCAGAGGTGTTTCGAAATTTCGATTTTCGATTTTCGTTTTTCGATTTTCGAGGTTTTTTTCCTTTCGATTTTCGATTTCCGATTTTCGAAATTTTGTGATATTTTCGATTTTCGATTTCCGAATTTTTGAAAAAATTTGAATTTTTGGCGCCAAAAATGAGGAATTCTGACTTAACGGCCATCATAAATTTAAAAAATTTTCGACTGCGGCGCAGAAAAAAGACGATTTTTGGCTTAAGGATCAGGCATGGTCATGGATACGGATAATATCCGGATACCCGCGGATATCCGCGGATACGGACGGATATGGATAGTGTTTTTTTAATTGGACGGATACGGATGGATACCGATATGATGCTCAATATCCGCGGATATCCATTTAAAATTTTTGCTACAACGCAAAGAATGTGAATTTTTTCGCATAAGGCCTTCCTAAATTTTCAAAATTTTTGCCTGCGGCGCTGAAAATAAAAAGAAAATCTGCTTATTTGCCTCACAAAATTCTCAAAATTTTCGCCTGCGGCGCAGAAAATGACGATTTTTGGCTTAAGGATCTTCAAAAATTCTCAAAATTTTCGCCTGCGGCGCTAATTGGAGAAAGCCCTGATCTACTAACAATATTATGCTTCGGCTCCGGTATATTGGAGGATTTGCTTGGATTTAAGTGGATTTGGAAGCCCCATCTCCCCACCATGCAAGAACCCTATACCAGGTACCGCCCAACTCTATGAGTAAAGCGGCCTAGCTCTGTACTATATTATCCCTTTTAATTCTTCATTATCCCTTTTAATCCACACTGATCTTATGATAAATTATTAATCTTTAACTTTCCACCTAACATAACAAAAATTTATTTTTCAATTTTTTTATTAAAAAATTTTTTTCGATTTTCGTTTTTCGAGGTTAATTTTCTTTCGATTTTCGATTTCGAAGATTTTGAAAAATATTTTCGATTTTCGATTTCGATATTTTTGGATTTTTTTCGATTTTCGATTTCCGATTTTCGAAGAATTTTTTGTTTCGAAACACCTCTGATATGGATATCAACTAAATGTAACTAAGCCCAACGTGCCTCAGCCCAATTAAACTCAATCCCAGCAAAGGATTTTTAAAGTTTCGGTATAATCATTTAATTATTTTAGGAAAAATTTGTCGGACTTGGCCAATTAACTGAATTGGGCGCCTTACAACACTTTAAACTTGGAATTTTACTCAGAGATCGGTATAGCGGGTTTTTATCTGACGAATATTCCAAAAACGAAATAGGATATCGTTCGAGGTAGATACATAATAAATTTAAAATTAAATACATAAATTGACCCTCGTTATACATTTTACTGTTCTAAAGTTCTAATACAATCACCTGGGGTCGTTAGTCTATAATGAGTAAGGTGAGGATTTATTTATTTTTGGGCCTTTTTTGGTGCCTATTTTAGGCGCATACATATTTCACTGTTTTTACTTGCCTATAAATCCTCACCTTAATAATGAGATTAAATGAATATTTTTAATGAAAAAATAAAATTACTACATATAATGCGTTTTGCCCAATAATTTTTAAATTGAAAAATACAAAATAATTGTTCATTTTTCATAAAACAAAATAAAAATTATTTAAGCTACTATAACCGCACGAAAATGAGTATTTTAGCAAATCAACAGGGAATGTTTGCATCAAATGGACAGACTGCCCCAAAATTACCCTTAATAGAGAATGTCCCCAAAACTGGAATAGTTATTAAATATTTACAAAAAGGAGGAGATCCTTATGTTTTTGATGAAGTGGATTGCCCTCTTGCTAAAAATGCAGATGAGCAAATATTCGAGAGTGAAGAATTTAGAGAGGTAAATAATTATATACCTAAATTTTGTTGGAAACATACGAATAAAGATGGCGGAAGACCGAGCGGCAGCTAGCTTTGATGGACTTTAATTTTTAATTCAAAGCAGAGTGGCATTTGGGAGGCATTCGTCTCCTATTTGACCTTCGCGCCCCCTTTTTGATCTTTTCTGAAAAAGGAAGAAATCTGTCTTACAAAATAATTGCACTTATCTAGTTGTACTTCCTTAATGACTGATCAGACTTGATAAACCCGATATGAAAGAAAGATACCAATTATCGAAGTCTCTCGAATGTTATAAGATTCTATTGGATAAAGTCTTGAAAAGTTAGAATCAATTAGTTGGGTCCAACCCAGAAATAGTTAATTACAAAATTTAATTAAATTACTTATGCATATGTGCAATAATAATCTAAATTTTATTTTAAATTCATAAAAGATAGAATTAACAAATCAACCATTTCTCCAATATATTGCAAATAATTCTGGTTTATTTAATTTAACTCTTCGTTATATTTATAAAATTAATGATCCTTTAACTTTTATTTTTGCACATCAAAATGACGGATTTAAACTTCCTAATTGGGCAACTGAAACAACTAGAAAAGAAATTACAAGACTATATAATTTGAAAGTAAGTTTTCGAAGCATTTGTATAAATGAGAAAGTTTATTATATCGAGTATTCCGTTAAAATGTGTAATTTCGAAGGGAATTACTTGTAAGTAATTCAAGGGGTCTCTGGGTATCAATATGGGTCCGGCCTTATAGAAATGTTGAATAAATGTGGGTTGATGGTGTCCACAAAGGCGCTGAGATTCAAGACAATTATGTAAATTTTCCCTAACATCATTTGGATTTTACAGTCATATGGCTACTTAGTTTTCCATGAATTTTTAGTCTAATTCTGGGACTAGTCTTTCTTTTTTTCTCGATAATGTTAATTTTTCCGGATTAGGATTTATTATTTAGCATTAAAGCTATAACGGATTCACTTGACATTCCTAAATTGATTTACGAAGAACAAAAAATATATGAATTTATGGATCAGAGTTTAAAAAAATATTTTAATTATTTTTTAGAATTCGTTTGATTTCAAAACAAAAAAGCAAAAGCGTTTACTTTCTGGTCTCCTTTTTACAGAAATTTTGAATAAAATGGAGAATATTTCTTGTGAAAATGAATTTGGAAGCAAGGAAAAGTTTTACGCCTATTCTGGACACGACGGAACTGTTGCTGGTTTACTTGCAATTTTTGGAATTAATTTAGAGGTGAAATGTTTTAAACTAGAGCGCGGAATTTCGTACCGTACCGTATTCCGTACCGTATTTCCGGCCATATTCTTTTCCGTATTCCGTACCGTATTTCAGAATTTTACCGTTCCGTAAAACGGTACGGAATACCGAAAAATACCGATACCGAAAAATACCGATAAAAATTTATCGGTATTCCGTACCGTATTTGAAAAAATCATGTAATTTGTTAAACAATAATTATATTTATATATAAATCTTTAGAGACAAAGAATATATCTTAGATTTAAATTATTAAGATAGATTTGGAAGGATATCTGAAGATTTAGAGGGATATCGGTGGCTTAGTTGGGATTAAGTGGATTTTAATGATAGCCAGGGATTGAAGAAAATATTCTTTTGATTTCTAGTGATTAAGGAGGATTCGGGCTAGGATGATTATTGAGAATATAAGTGGTCCAGATATCTATTAATCCCTAGACTTGAACTTAGGCCCTATTAAATCCACTTAATCCCCACAAATCCACTTAATCATTACAAATCCTTAGATACCTCTGTTAATCCCCTAAATCCATTCTTAATTACTACTATTTCCTCTATACCCTTCATTTAAAACAATATTTTCAGTGCCGCAGGCGAAAATTATAAGAATTTTGAAGTCCAAGAAGGTTAATTTCTTCTATTTTTAGCGCCGCAGGCGAAAATTTTGAAAATTATCAAAGGATAAGAAGAATATTTTCCCTTAAAATAAAATGATAATTTAAAATTTTTATCGGTCGGTATTATCGGTATTTTAGTTTTTGCCGTACCGTAGAACGGTACGGAATACCGAAAAATACCGATACCGAAAAATAACGATCAACTTTAAAATTTTTCCGTACCGTATTCCGTACCGTATTACCGATACGGAATACCGATAAATACCGAAAAATACGGCCGTAGTACGGTACGGTCCGCGCTCTACTTTAAACTTTAAATGAAGCTCTGATTGCAGTCCCGTTTAAGAAAGCAAAGTTCTTTTGGAAGAATATATAAATGGAAAAAATTATCCAGTATCGGGCTGGATGTTGGCATAGTTGATTGGCATGCCTTTTCCACGATATAAGGACAACGGAATATATAGGATTGTCGTAATTGAAACTATTATTATAGTTAAATCTAAAAACTTTTTTGACCGGGAAGAAACTCATTGAGCTACAGCTTCTCAAAAATCGAGCTTTGAGCTGGGTTATCTATCCTAGAGAGCAAACTCGATATAAAAATAAAAATTTTCAGGTGGTCTTTATATAAATAATAGTAAAGCCCAACATATAAGAAATGTATCAACATAATGAAGATTTAAAAAATTCAGGTATTCCCGAAATTCTCAACTGCTTTACTAATTGAATTACATAAACAGAAAAATAAATCTGAAGGTTTAGAAGAAAACACTGCAACATTTTTTATTCGACTTTTCCATAAAAACGAAACTGACGGAAATGGTTTATGGGAAATTGAAATTCCCGATTGCGGAAATATTTGTAGTTTGGAAAAATTAAAAGAAATTAAGAGAGAATATATTATTGAATTGAAAGAATGGCATAATGAATGTAAAAATAATAGTATATTTAATGATAAAGTTAATAATATGTAAAATTAAATTAATTTTAAACACATCTTATTGGGACTCGCTAACTCATTCTTTATTTATTTAAATATCCGAATAGAAATATTTGAATTGTAAAGCATATAGCGCTATTAATTTCCTAAGGCTGAGCAGTAGGCGGCGTGGTGTGATGGCTAACACATCAGTCCGGTCTACTGGAATTATTAGTAGTATGTATTGAAGTTCACGGATTTGTATCTGCAAATCCGTGAGTCCAATCTAAACCACAAGGTTTTTTTAGAAAAAAGGGGTTTCTATTAACCAAAAAACGGTATAAGTTTAACTTTCAGATTTTTCTCCAAGTCGTTCAATTTATGTTTTTATGCTGTATATTCATGTTAATGAAATGTTGATTATAATTGCCCATATATTTTGGTTGAATGCACACGGTGAAATTTTGAAATTTTTGAATTTGAAATTTTTGATAATGTTAAAAAGACAAAATAATAAACAAAATAATAGATTTAGTTAGCTTCAAAAGGGATTCAATCTATTCTATCATCATTAGGGACTCACAAAACATGCAAATGCATGTTTTGTATGCGGATATGCCTTGATGAGAGAAGCTCAAAAATGGTGTTTTTATGTTGGGGTAAATGTCCGGTTGGTGTCCTACATGTCCGCAAAGAGAATGCGCATTTTTTCTTCCTTTTCTTGCATTTTTTTCTGCAAGGAGTGGCGCCCATTTTTCCTTTGTGTATGTATGGTAGTCTTTTGGCATGTCGAAGGAAAGAGGGAAAATAATAAAAATTAATTACTAATAGAGTACAAATAAATATTTTATTTTATAAATGATCAGAGATGAAAAATTTGGGACAACATTCTCAAATAAATTTCTAAAATATCTGGGGGAATCTTAATCCATTCGAAATCTTAATCTGTTCCAGAATGCTGCAATCTGCACCGTTGACTGGATTCATAAAGAATTGTTGATGATTTACTGTTTGGTGTTGATATCCTAACTGATCTAAACATAAAGTGAATTAATTCTATTTGAAAATCAATCTAACATTATTAGTAGAGCTGTGATTTTTATGCAAATGCATATTTTTTTTGCAAACTTGCCATCATGTATAAAGCACAAAAAACACTATTTTAGCTTGTTTTGAAAACTTTAGAGGGGGTTTCTATTTGCATATAATGCATATTTTTGCATATTTTAGACTTTGCTGCATAATGCATATTTTACTGCATATTTTGAGGTTTTTGGGGAAAATATCGCGAAAATTGCCCAAAATCCTGCCAAAAAGTGAAAATATAGTAAAAATTTTGGAAAAAATTTGAAAAAATTAAGAATTTTGTAAAAATTTTTTTTGTTTTTTTGGACGCAACCCAAAAATGTCCCACCCCAAAATGTCACACCGACAAAACGCCACATCTCAAAATGTCCAACAGAGTAAAAATACTCAATTTGTTGAAAATACATATAAACTGTGAGTAATCTTGATAAAAATAGATTTTTGAATGTTTTTGAATGAAAAAATGAAAAATTTCTTGGTATAAATTGTATTTTTCATGCATATTTGCGTGGATATTTTGGGTTTCTTGCATATTTTCGTGCATATTTCGGTAATTTTTTATGCATATTATAGTGCATATTTTGCATTTTTTAATGCATAAAATTCACAGCTCTAATTATTAGTTATAATAACTTTATTAGTTAATTAAGTTAACTAGTTAAATATATAACTTTATTAGTTAAATTAAGTACTTTATTAGTAATTAATTTTTATTATTTTCCCTCTTTCCTTCGACATGCCAAAAGACTACCATACATACACAAAGGAAAAATGGGCGCCACTCCTTGCAGAAAAAAATGCAAGAAAAGGAAGGAAAAATGCGCACTTTTTGCGGACATGTAGGACACCAACTGACATTTACCTTACGTTGGTCCGAGCACTTTAGGACCCGGTTCTTAATGCATATATTTGCATATTTCGGCCATCCCTTGCATATTTGCATATTTGTGCATATTTTGGGAAATTTTGCATATTTTGGTCCATATTTCGTCATTTTTTGGCAAATTTTAGTTAAAATTGAGGAAAATTTTGGAAATTTTTGTTCAAAAAAAATTTTTTATAAAAATTTTTTCGAAAAATTCGAGAAATTTTAACACAAATTAGAACTTCAAGAGGAAATATTTACTTGTGAAAAGGAAAAATGGACAATAAAATGTAAAGGCACTAAAGGGGTACATACATAGGAACAAGATGAGATAGATCCCATCAAAGTTTAAATTAGTTTTAACAAATTATTTTAAATTTAATTAATGATTTATTAGATTCTTCTTCTTTATAGCCTTAAAATTGCCATTTTTTCTTAGAATCAATAATTTTTACTCTTTCTTTAGTTACTCCTTCCTCATCCAAATAAAATTCATAACTTCCTAACGTCAGCAATGGAGTTATTGCGGCAACTAATTTCCATTCGGGATCATCATTATTTAACTCTATCTGTCCAACTTCATTATCATCTAATTCTGTTTTTAATATAAATATTAAAATGTATTGTCTCAAACTTTTCAATAAATCCTTCTCTAAATTATTCATTTTCTTGAACATTTTGGACACACATCTTTCCTCATTTGCTTTTTTAATTTTAACGTAGAATTGAAGCCAACACTCACAATTTTGTTTCGCGACAATTATAAAATAATTCCCTGGATTTTCAAATTTTAAAATAAAGTAAATAATTTAATTAGGGGGCCCAGCCTAATTAAAGAGAGAAGATGTTGATGGAAATGCGTGCGGTGAATAATTGCCAGAGGTAGCGCAAGCAAGCGGGGTGAATGATTGTTGGTATACCACTTGGTCAGGCTCTAGGCCGACCGAACACTAGGCCATTGATTGAATAGGAACTAAGTTGGAATGATCGTCAACTAAGCCGCTTTTCCTTATTTTCCTTTAGCTTATATGCACCTTCTCTCTAGGCGGGGTTTTTATTAGTTTCTCAAGGATTACACCTTTCAGCCTTACACCTCCTAACCCACGGAAGACCGACCCTGGTCTTTTTAATTTGGATTTTTACAAATTTTAATTTATTTTAATTTATTTTTCTACCTCTCCTGCAGTTCCTCACCACTCTCAATTCCTCCTGCAGTCTGTTGTCAAATGCCCAAAGCCTCCACATCGCATGCATTTTCTTCCTCCCCTTCCTTGTTGTCCTTTCTGTTGTCGGGGTTCTGCCATTGCTGCCTGTATTGTCCAACCTCTTTTGTCTTGTAGTATTCCACCTGCACCTCTTGACGGATTCTCAATCTCCATTAAATCCAAATATTTTTCTCCAACTATAGGTGTGTGCCTGCTTGCCTCTTCAATAAATCGGCGCCACACTTCTCCTTCACTAATGGCGCTAAAATCAGCAATAACTGCCATCCCATGCTGTGCGCGGGAAATTGATACCGTTGCGCGACCGCTGTCTTTTAAGAATGCTGAAGTCAAGTTGCCAGCGGGAGCCTCTGTAGAATTTGTTCGCGTCGTTACCAATACAATTAGCTTTTTCTCCTGAGCTTGAAATGCATCTGTAGTATGTATCGGTACATTTAATCCTACTTCCTTCAAACTTTGTTTTAGCCTTTCTGCCTGGAAAGAATATAAAAATATGACGACTGTGCCGCCAGGATCCCTCTTTTCAAATGCTTCAACAATTTTCCGCGCTGCGATAGTTTGTTCAGGGTTTTCAATGCTGAAGGAGGCAGGATCAATTTCTGTATGCCCACAAATATTTAAGAGAATTAGTGGGATGTCCGACACCGGAAGATTTATTCCCAAATCAGTAAGTCCTCTTCTTTCTGTGGGTGCAATTGCAGGGATTACTCTCTCATTATGCTGTCTGTATGAAGCATAGTCGAAACATTCTACCAGAGTTGGGTGCGCCCTATAGCAATAAATAAGAGTAGTTGTAGAAATACGAGGGCAGTGTTGAATTTGCGTGGTTAACGATTCAAGCCCAAATCCTTCATGAATTATGTCCGGGAGATCATTCAGATGTGTGCCTATTTGACGTCTGTCCCCCGTAAGGAGGACAGACGCCACATTTGGCATTTGGCATAGGAGATGAACCATTGAGGTAAACGAAACCTGGGTGACTTCATCCACCACTAGGTGCGTTGTTTTAACGTGGGCCCCCGGTATGCTTAGTGCCATGTGGATTGTAGCAAAAACGACGTTTCTAAATTCAGTTTTTTGAAGAACCGCTCCGACTTTTCGTTCTGCTGCTTGCTTTGGATGTCTCTCAATTTTTTCTAAGTAAATTTTAACATCTCTAGCTTGTCCTGGCTCTAGTTTGTTTTGATACCCTTCTTTATTGATTTTGGTAGCCAAGAGGTGATTTTCAAGTAATGCTATGTGTTCACTGTAACGTACTTTTGCCATACCACTAAAGAATGCAATCATGTCTTGTTCGGGAAGGGTGCGGGCCGCCTCTTCTGTCAATTTACTAACGGGCAAATTTGATCCTGATGTCGCCAAAACAGCACAGTCAGGATCTTGGTGAACAATCGCCGCTATGCAGGCCGCAGCAACCCTGGTTTTCCCGGTACCGGGCGGGGCTTGTTGAAAGTGCACCCGCCCGGCACCTTCGTTTAACCAGTTCTCGATGGTTTCCTGTTGCTGGTCGTTTAGCTGTTGGCGCCATTCTAATTTAGATTCACCCGATTTGCCTCCCTTGACCTTTTCGTCAGACCCTTGACGGGCAAAGATAGACTTAAGGATTTCAGCTCTTTTGGACTCTTCTCTCTCCATTATTTGTGAGGCCAAATGGAATCCCAGCGTTTCAGATTGTGCTCTTAAACCACCTCCCCCTTCTGATGTTATTATAATTACGTCTTCGCCTTGGATCATGGCTTCAAAATCGTCTTCTTGTTCAGCTTCTAAGTGCGGAATAAGGAATATATCTATTTCAATAATAATCACATTGTCTTCTGTGCATTTCTTCATTATTTCCTTAATTACTCCCTGCGCAAATGCTTTAGATCCATAACTCATTTTTGCGGATATAGCTGTGTCTTTGGTCCATACATCACAAACTTTTTTGCTAAAGCTTCTGTCAGTTGTTTCAAAAGCTATATAGAAATTTCTTCTTTCCTCTTTTGTACGTAAACCTAACGTGCCCTGGAATAAAGTTTCAATTCTAGCCATTTCGTCAATTTCACTAGCAACAATGAGGGAGGCTGCCATAATGTTTTCTGCAAATTCGATTTCTTCGTTAGTGTATTCTGGTGTTATGGGAAAGAATGTTGGTTGGCCATTTGGGGTTTTAAATCTCCACTCTTCTTTGTGCAGAGAAGCTACCCCGAGAACATGCGAATTTCCTCCCGCTAACATTTCTGTCCCATGCCTAAAGTATGAGCCTGGAGGGAGTATATATCCAGCTGCTATGAGCCAACCTTCAGGGATGTGAGCCAACTGTAAGTCGATTAGTTGACCTCTTTTAAGTTCTGACAACTCAAAGTCTAGACATTGTCTGGTAGTTAGAGTTGCTCCCCTTTCTAACCCAAACGCTATTACTCTTGCTGACCCTATCGATTTTGGTCCTGAGCCTTCTTTCTTTCTTCTTTTCAAGTCAAAAGTGAATCCTGTGTTCTTGATCCACGGGGCTAGTTGTGTTTCAATAATTTCTGTGGCAGTAGCTTGGAAATTAATTCGACTTTGGTACATCCAAGTGTCCATTTCTAAATTTCTTCGGTTTTCTATCCATTCAAATTCTGTGATATAAACACTGTCTCCTAGATATAGTGGTCTTTCAGATTCTATTTCTAACGAGTCTGGAATTTCGATAAAGAAGGGCCAACTGCTGCCTTGATTTGGACTCGGAGCCACTGCAATTAAACGTTTTTCCTGAACTTGTGCTATTACAAATCTTTTCCCTTTACTTGGTTCTTTTCTATCTTTTTTAGCGGAAGTCACAACATTAAAAGTTTCTTTTAATTTTTCTTTATTTTTCTTCTTCTTTTCTACCACTTTAAATCCTTCATTTTCAAATTTTGGGGCTTGTGAGCTCCCAGGACCGCTTTCCCATGTATTTTTGGTTCCCCATTCATCAACTTCCATTACTTCATCAAGTAGAAGTTTTTCCATGCTTTCAGTAACTTGTTTATGAGTCATTTCTTTCTCTTCTTCAGTTTCTTCTAAAAGCTTTTCTACATCAGTATCTTCTTTTCTTTTTCTATTTAATGCCGGAGCACTGAAATTTTGTTTGTTTGATGCCGAAGCACTAAGATTTTGTTTGTTTAATGCCGAAGCACTAAGATTATGTTTGTTTAATGCCGAAGCACTGATATTTGATTGTTTATTTGATTCTTTATTTAATGCCGAAGCACTAAGATTTGATTGTTTGTTTAATGCCGAAGCACTAATGTTGTCAGTGACACCAGGAATTTCTGTGAAAAAGCCGCGGCCTTTTCTACGAATAATATTTTCTTGAGAATTATTTTCTGTCATTTAAAAAAATTGAAAATTAATTTAAAATAATTTAAAAATATGTATGGGATAGGCTATACGCGAAATTTAAAAAAAAATTGATAAAATTTGGGGAATTTTGTGTGTGGGAGGGAAAAAATTGTAAGATTTTAAATATGGTGGGTTTATTTTGTAAAGTACCAGAAGTGTATTTTTTTTTAATTTACCCGGGTTGCTTAATCTATTGATAATTTTCTGGGTTTGGGATTTACTCTGAGATTATATCCTTTTTGTATTGTGGGTGATATTTTATCTTTATTTTTGTCTGGACTTGGCTCTCTTACCTCCTTTTCTTTACTGTTTAAGGGATTTTCATGACTTGTGTGCTTTTCCTTTTCCTCTTTTTCGGCTTTATTTAGACTTTCTATTTCTTCATCAAGTAAATTGGGACTTGTACACGCTGGTGTTAGATCCTCAAAACATTTCTTTAATTGATTGATATGGACTATTCTAGTGGGTGCATTCGGTGAGTTGCAGCTAGTTATAGTTACATGTGGACTTTCTATTTTTATTGCCCTAAAGATTCCTTTCCAAGGCATGTGGAACTTTTTTGAAGTCCCAACTCTCCCGGCATAGTTTCTTAGAAGTACTCTATCCCCTACAGTTATGGTGGGGTTCCTCAGCAATTTATCGTATTGTTCCTTAGACTTTAATTGGGCTTTCTTATTTTCATCTGCTGCTATTTCCCAAGCTTTTCTTAGCGATGTGACTAGCTTTTGCTTAAATTCTGATATGTCATTGGTTACCATAGAATTTACTGATGGGTCAAGGATTTGATCTATGCAAAATATCGGATCTCTACCAAACATCAAGAAAAAGGGTGTTTCCCCAGTGGATGAGTGAATAGAAGTGTTATAGCAGAAACTCGCATAATCTATAAGTTCATCAAAGTCGGGTTGGTCCTTACTTATATATTTGGAAATAATATTATGAAAGGTTCTAAAGGACCTTTCAGTGACGGAATTTCCTTGTGACCAGTGAGGGGTTGCATAACTTTTATTTATATATAACATTGAGCAAAAATCTCTGAAAAATTCGCTCGTAAATGCAGATGCATTGTCTGTTATGAGCTCTATACATCCCCCAAATTTCAGATAGCAGTTTGCGAGAAATGCGCGAGCTAGAGTTATCGCTTTCGTGTCAGGAACCGGTATTGCTATCACATATTTTGTAAACCAACAAATAATATTCATTAAATGTTTGTTGCCTTTTTGGGTTGTTGGAAAAGGTCCTGCCAAATCTAGTCCAACTTTTGCAAATAAAGTGTTTGATGGGACCATGTGCATTTCAGCCCTGTAGGGTGGATTGGGTGAATGTCTTAGCTGGCAAGTTATACAGTTGCGTGTCCATCTTAATATGTCAGAGTGCATTCGTGGCCAGTAGTACTTTCTAGATTTTTTGAGTGTTTTCTTTAAATCCATGTGCCCCCCTCCAAGTTGGGATGAGTGAAAAGAGTCAAAGATGAGTGCCCTAAGGGAGGCTGGTATAAAGAGACGCGGTTTTAAACCCTGAGTTCTTTGATAAAGTATTCCATTGGACAATTCAAGGTTTGCTGCTACTATTGTGAAATTTTCTTGTTCTAGTGGAGGAATTTCCTTTGGGATTTCCCCGGATGTGAGAAATTGAATAAATGTTGATGATTCGAGATCGTCTGCTTGTTCAGATTTAATATCAATCGCATATCTTTGACCATCCTGTCGTTTCAGTGTTACCCTTGGAATGTGGTCTTCTATGTTAAGGATTTCTTTTTCTTGTAGGTTAAGGCATACTGGGAATTCTGCAATGTCTTGGAGTTCTTCGCTGTTTTCATTATCTTTGCCTGCGAGTGCGGGATTTCTTGAGAGTGCGTCAGCTAGTAAGTTTTCTTTTCCAGATACATGTACGATTTTAATATTATAATTTTGAAGTTCGATAAGCCACCTAGCTAAATTCGGATGCGCTTCAGCTTTTTCCATAAGGTATGCTAGTGGTTTGTGGTCCGTGTGTAATTCAACTTCGGTCATGTAAATAAATGGACGAAATTGTCTTAGTGCATAAATTATCGCGCCTAGTTCAATCTGTACCGGAGGCCATTTGCGTTCGGAGTTTGATAAAGTTCTGCTGCAGTACACAATTGCTTTAAAAATATTTTTCTCGCAGTCTTTTTGCATTAGAGCCCCTCCTTGCCCTGTTTGTGACGCGTCTGTGAATACATGAAATGGTTTATTGTAATCTGGAAAGACTAGAACCGGTTCACTACTTAAAATCTTTTTAACTTTTTCAAATGCTTTCTGCTGTTCTTCTTCCCATTTAAAAGTGGTTTCTTTTCGTGTTAGCCTAGTCAGAGGTTCAACAATCATTGAGAAGTTTGGTATGTGCTTTCTAAAAAATGAGGCCATTCCTACGCAGTGCCTTACTTCCTTCAGGTTTGTGGGAGCAGGTAGGTTCGTGATTGTTTCGACTTTACTTAAACTAGGTGAATATCCTGATGAATTTATAGTGTGCCCTAAGAAATTCATTTGAGTCGATGCTAGTATACATTTCTTGGGGCTCACTTTGAGATAATATTTTCTAAGTCTATCAAAAACTTGTATAAGTGCCTTAAGGTGTTTGTCAAATTCAGGATCTTTTGTGAACACTAAAAAGTCGTCCACATATGCTATAACGCTGTCTTCTAGCCCGCTAATTACGTGAGCCATTACTCTAGCAAAAGCGCTTGTAGCATTTTTTAGTCCAAAAGGCATATGAGTCATTTGGTAAATTTTATTTTCGGTAATGAGTCCGCATTTGCGCGAAGCTCGTTCAGTGAGTCTGATTTGTAAATAGCCGCTAGAGAGATCTAGGAGCGAATAAAAGTTGCAGCTTCCTACTTTTTCCATTATTGTTTCAAATCTGGGTAGTGGGAAGTGATCCGGGACAGTTATCTCGTTGAGCTTTCTAAAATCAATACACGGTCTTAATCCCCCGTCCTTTTTCTGTACTAGAACAATGTTTGATACCCACGGTGTATCTGATTTAATCATTACTCCAGACTTCAGTAGTTTGTCTATATGGTCATGAAATTCGTCTTGGTATTTGAATGGGACCCTATGAGGCCTTGTGGAAATTGGTTCCTCTGTCGTAGTAATTATGTCGTGCTCTCCTACTAGACATGAACCTAAATCGTATTGGCTTTTACTAAAAATGTCTGAAAATTCATCGCAGAGTTCTTTTAGTCTCATAAGGTCATACCCTTTTACTGAACTTTTTGAAAAATCAATTACAAAATTTGGGTCTATATCTAAAGAGTTGACTAAGTTTTCTATGTCATGTATTATGCTGGGTTGGCTTAGTTTAATTTTGTCAGTTTCAATGAGCCACGGTCCTTCCTTACTTTCCCTGAGTTCACTTGCGTATGCTATGTGCATTCCTTTACAGATATGTTTGGGTGCGTTTGTCGGATTTGTTATTAACAGGCTTGCTATTTTATCTGATGCATCGAAAACTGTGCTAATAAGACCTAAGTTGTCCTCAGTTAAGCGTTCATCTAATGAATGTGAAATCGCGTGCTCAAAATTCAACGTAGTTTCTAGTTTCGCATTAATAACTTTATTAGAGCCCGGAGGTATTGTTGTGGGTTCCAAGGTTGCTATTCTAACATCAGTTACTAGTGGTAAATTTTCCGTCCCTAAATTTAGAAATTTATCTCCAATCCAGATTTTTCTATTAGTAAAGTCAAATGTGACATTTGGCAATGTTTTCAATAAGTCACATCCTAATATAAATTGGTAGTTCCGTTTCTCAAGTAATTGTTTGTCCTCTACTAAATTAATGTTTGCGGTCTGTTTGTGTCCACCTAAATCCAAAAATACTTGCATTTGTGCGTTCGCTGAAATCTCATGTCCTGAGGCAGAAGTTATGCTTATGCTTGTGGGTTCGATGTTTGCATTTAAAAATTTGGCGAGTGATAGAGGAGCGATAGAGATGCTTGCCCCAGTGTCTACTAAACAATTTATTGGTTGATTATTTATTTTAATTCTTGTTACTGCAGTACTTGGGTAAGTAAAGTTTATTTGGTTGTTTGAGGCCGAAGCCCTAAATTTTGGTAGAGGATCTACGGTTAGCATATTTATGACCTCTTGACTTGTGTCTGGACTCGGAAATCTAGAAACTTTAGGAATCCATGACTTAGGTTCAGGTTTAACTTCGTTCACTTTTTCTTTCTGTGGATTTTGTTCTACAAATTTTTGAACTTGATTAACAGTGGGAGTAGTCCTACTAAATAACATTCTGCCTAATTGTCCTTCACCTAAATAAACTTCTAAAATCTTCAGTCCCCACCTGATTGCTAGGTCAAGGGTTAGAATTGATATAAAGATGGTTACTATTATTTTCCAAGCCCAAGTGTAATCCCCAATTATTTCTTTTGTCAGACTGTCACCAGCTTCTTTCCACTGTTCAGATAAAGTTTTAGTAATAACCATGTCCTTATTTTCAAGTCTGTAGGAAAGTTCACTTACTTTAACTAAATTAGTCATGAATGTGTGCGTGTTAAGATCTGTTAAGTTCACTAGAATTAGTTGGTGAAAGGAATGGGCCTTAATTTCTGGTATATCAAATGCCCTTAGTTCCTTGGTTTTCATTGCCCTAGGAAGGAGCTTGGTTACTTCCCCAGTAATTTGGTCAATCTCAATAACTTTATTGTCTAATTCTAAAGTTATTCTTTGAAATTGAGTACAGGGTGCTTTTCTTGAAGTTGGCTGAATTATCATTGTTGTCGGGTCTAGGAAGGCAAGATGCTTTTGTTTTTCGGTTGTTAGCTGAATTGGTATGAGTTCAAAACATTCATTCAGGTGAGTGGGTACAAAGCTAAATTCATCTTCATTAATTTTAATACATGGCCAAATTCGTAGTAGTGAAGAGCCTTCTCGTTTGGCCACTACATAGTCATTTCCAAAAATTATTCTGGCAAGTCCAATAGGATTAGACACAAGAGAATTTAGTGCCCATCTTTTAACTTCTTCTAAATGATCACATACTGCCTTGAGGGAATGAGTAAATGTGAATGTTAGTGTTTCAGCTAATTGTGTGTCTAAGTAAGTGAGTTCAGCTGCCAACTGCGGTGATGTTACTATTCCTAATTTTTCTTCATTTAAACTTCTTTTCTGTCTTGTCGCTTTAATACTTGTAGCAAGTCCTTGCTCTGATACTTCTAATTCATTACCACAGTCCTTTAATTTATGAGGCGGCTTGCTAAAGTGAAGTGCTAGTTGAGCGTCGTCTGAGAGCCAGGTGTTGTCTAAAAGTTTCCCTTCGAACTCCCCAAATTTAATATATCTACAAAATTGATCTTTATTTGGAACCCATTTTAGCACTGTTTTATCGTTTAATATACAGTTCCCTTGTGAATATGAACAATTATTTGTACCCCCCAAAGGAGTTCTAATTACAGGTTCACCCCAGTGAGAATTTATTTGAACATTAAATAATAAGCAATTTTGGGATGATACTTCTGTCCACCAAAAGGAGCCTAAAAGCCACATTTTTGGACTTATATCTAATTTATTCTGTGTTGTCCAAACTTCGTTTTCTTTAATCATTGAGCCTAAACTGCAGCGTTTTTCCTTAATCATACGCGCACATTCATCTTTAGATACACTTAGCATTTCCGATCCTATTGGTTCAGTCACTGGTACATTTGAGAGAGACGTAAATTTTCTTACTGATTTCTTAATTATTCTACATGCCCAACCTTCAGTACTATATTCTAAATCATTTAATATGTATATGGACCTAGTTTGTGGTATAGGTGTGTGCGAGACATTATTTATAAGTGAAGGGCAATGCGTAAGATGTGGTAAAGTCCAAAGTGTAGATTGTTTCTCCATTTGACAGATCATTGGCATTCTAGGTGTTGGTACGCTAAAGGTTGCGCTACAAGACGCTATTAATGTAATAATCATTAACATTGGGAGTAATTTTGGTCCTAACGATTTAGATTCCCAGGAGGAAATTTTAATTTTACTGGGGTCTCTGTTGCTATTGGCAATATTTTCTTTTACTTTCTCTTGTTTGTGGTCCCCAATTTCAATAGAATTCAAATTTTGCTGCGAAGTGCCTGTTGTATTTTGCGACCCTGCTTGAAGATTACGTATCCCCGTTAATATTTCTTTTAAAATTAAGTCACTGTACCTTTCTTCATAGCGTTGGTTTGAGGAACTTTGTGTCATGTTTGAATTTCCTTTCTGTTTATCCATATATTCAGCCATCCTTGTTCGACAAGTGCTTGCGAAGTGTCCGACCTTTTGACAGTAATTGCATACAGGTCTGTTGTTCCAACGTCGTTCATTAAATGGAGCTCCCATTGATTGTCCGCGGCGATCATTTCTCTGAAAATTTCTAAAATTATTTTGGTTTCTTGAGTATCCGTTTGAATTGTACCTCCAGCCATTGCGAGGTTGTTCTCTGTTTGGATTTGTATGATTTAATGATTGAAACTTACCTGGTTGAATCATGTAACTTGATTGAAGTTGTTGCATGGCATTGAGTTCCGGACAGGCCTGAGGCAGAGGAGTTGTTCCACTTACACTTGGTAACATTATTTCAACTTCTCTAGCATCCATACACAATTGTTCAAAGCTTCTGCCAGTTTGTGTAAAATTCAGAAGTTTCATATAAAATGAGATGCTGGGTTTAAGTCGTTCAAGTAATAATTCGCATAAGTGTCGTTCAAGTGCGGGTCCTTCGTAGTCTGTTGCTGTAGCTAATGCTATTGGTCGAAATCGTGAAAGAAAATCTTTGACTGTTTCATTTTCATGTTGTCTACAGAATGAGAGAGCTTGCCTAGAGAGTACACGTCTTTGAGGTGAGTCCAATTCCTTTCGTATGGCCTTTATTGCTTCTTGACATGTTGTTCGATCTGCGGGATTTATTTTCTCTAAAATTTGTTTGGGAGTGTCCTCTAAGAAAAGCGAAAGTCGATTAAGCTTTTCCTCTTCTGAAAGTTTTGCCCCAAATACTTTAATTCGTTCTAAAAATTTCTTACTCCACTTGTCAAACGTTACCAAATTGTCTTCAGAATAAATTTCCAAAGGTGGTATTCCTTCGTGATGCAGCATGTTGACTGTGTGTTCTGAAATTTGATCTTTCTTGTCATTAATTGAACTATTATTACTAGATTTTTCCCCAGTAAAGCTTAGTATGCAATTATTGGGTGAGCTTTGTGGTTTCCTTCTAATTGATTTATTTATAGGAGACAGGGACCTTGACTTTTCTTTACTTCGGGACTCAATTCTTTCCGCACAACTTTCTATTTGTGTTCCCAGGGTGGCAAATCCATTATTCACCTCATCTGCAAGCTTGCTTACATTTGTGGAATTTTGATTAACTTTACGATTTATGACTCGGAGAGATCTATTAAACCCTTCTTCCAACCTAATTGTATCACTGTGTACTTTCTCTAAGTCCGAAATTTTAGCTTGGTTAGTCGGTATTTTCCCTGACATTAATAGCTTGTCTACTACATTGATAGAAATATCTTCAGCCAAAGCTGAGGAAATTGTTTGGTTAGTTGATGCCGAAGCACTAAGGTGGCTAGCTTGTGCAGAGGCACTTGCTATATTGGGAGGCTGCATAAGCTCTCAAGAGAATAAAGTAGTTTTGTTTGTTTTCAATAATATAATAATTATAAATGACGATTTGAGAGAAGGGATGGCGCCTTATATTAGCTTTATCATTAATGGACTTTCCTTCTTAGACTTTCCTTCACTTTTCCTATTCCCTTTTTCATTGTAATGTTTGGGAATATTTTCTACTATTCTAATGGCTTAAACACTTTATCTTCTTTCCGATCGCCACTTTTCTATCCTTTTCTCAAGTTTTAAACTTATCTTCTGATCGCCACTTTTCTTTCTCAAGCTTTACACTTCCTTGCTTCCCCCTTCTTCCACTTTACTTTATGTATGGGAAATATATTTTGCAGGATCGGCTTTAACTTTGACCTTTGGTTTTAAGAAGGTCTCTTTGTTAAAAGAATTAAATTTAAATTTTTAATAAATTTAAGACATTATTGGCATTTTTTTTGAGTAGGTGGAATCGAATTAAAAGGTACTCCCTTTAACCTCTTTTTTTTAGGATTAGAAAGTAGTTATTTTAAAAAGATTAAAAAAATTTCATGGGGATTGGAATAACACACTTCTGGTACTTTATAATAACTCCTTTTAAAACGTGAGGTAAATTCGTGAAAATATAACAAATAAAATAAATGAAATTTTTAAACGGTACATTCAAAAATAAATTTCCGAAACAAAGCGAAAAATAGTAAAAAAAAATTTTGGAGAGGGGTCTAATCATTATCAATATATTTCTTTTAAAATTTGTAGGTGTCCCTTTTGGTTTCGTATTTAATGAAAAAAACCGCGATCAAAAAAAAAATTTATAATAAAATAGAGAAGAATAAAGTAATCGAATTAAAAATTTTTAAAAGATCAGACTTTAATTTCATTTTTCCGAAAGTAGGGATACACACCAGGAGTGTACAGAAACAAAAAAAAAATTTCAAAATAAAACGCGAAGGACAAAATTAAATTTAAAAAATGAAATGCGAAATGCGAAAATAGAAAGTAAATTTAAAAACGACACTCGAAACGCGAAAGTCAAAAACCGAAAATCCCCGAAAGGCGAAACTGGCACCCCCTGATATTTTATTTTCTGAAAGAGGAATTTTCCAAAAACTATAATTTCTTTTTCGAAAAATTTTCAAAATTTGAATTCTTCGATCGAATAGTCAGTATTTATTTTTAAGTTAAAGTCATCAGAAATCCTGTAAAAACAAAAAAAAAATTTGTTGGACCTTGTCTTTAAATATGAAAATTAATTTTGTAAGGTACTAATAAGAGAACTTTCTTTGAAAAACTTGAAAAAAGGGGGAAAAAATAAAATTTTGGAATTGGAAAGCAAAACAAATAGTATTTTGATTCTGAGTTTGTGAAATGTGAGGAAGAAAAATGAATGTTTCATAGAAAATCAGAATTTCAGCATCAAAAATCTATTTTTCAGAATTATGTGTCAGAATTTACTACAGAACTAAAAATTAGATTTTTTTTTAACCCAGAATTTGCAAAAACCCGGAATTTAAATGAATCAGTCTGTCAAAATCATAAATTTCCGAAATATAATTAAAAGCAGTAGTTTCTGAACAATCTTTTCAAAAATCAAATTGGGAGAATTTTCCGTTGTGGCTGATTTTTAGTATTCCCCCTTTTTTTTTAATTATTAAACTAAAATTACGCTCATTCTCCAACCAAGTGGAATTCCCCCAACAAAAGTGCAGGTGAGTAAAACATTGAGGTCCTGAACATTATGATCCTGAATGGGCACCCAATAAGCATTTTGAACATAATAATAATTGTCACTGTACTGTTCCATAGCATTCGTAAAATAGACTGGCACAAAACACCATTGGATGCCCACATAGTTTTTGCTGCTAAAATCATAGTTTAAAAAAAAATCAGAATTAAAAAAATTATAATTTACAAAATCAGAATTTGAGGAAAATCATAATTAAACAAGAAAAAGAGAAATTGTTAAAGGGCAGGAATAGCTCTGTAAATTAAAAATCAGAAAATTCTGAAACAAATAATAAAATCAAAAATTCTGATTCTGTTTTGAAAAATAAAAATCAGAATTCTGGTAAAAATCAGAGTTTTTAAAGTAAAAGGAGATATCAGAAGTTGTCTTGAAGTCAGATATATTTAAAAATGAATTTCAACAGTTAAAATAAGAAATTTTAAAAAATTTTTATCCCAACAGAATTTTTAAGTATAAATGTAAAAATTTATTTTTGTTTAAAGATTTGTAGACGAATGAATCATTTTTAAAAAGGATTGTGCGGAGATTGTGTTTTCTATTTTGTGTCAGCCCTCCCCCTCCCTTTTTTTTTGAAGGAGAGAAAATGTTTCCTTTTGTATATTCTCTTTAGTACCAGACAATGATTAATGGTTGTCCTTTTTTTTGTTGTTGGGAAAATAAAAATGAAAAGGATAAAATTTATCGTGTGTATATCGGTGACAGAATTTTCTTAATGTTTTAGTAATTTTAATGGGACTGAGACGTTTCGGCGCGGGCTTATAAAACAGTTAGTTGCTTATCAAAAAGATAAAACTTTGCAATAATAACTCTCGTGCCTTTATCTATGTTTTTCGAAAATTTCTGAATTTTTTGATCAAGAATTTCGGAAATTGTGGCCAAAAATGTTGATTTTCTGAAAAATGCCTTTTTCGTTTATCGATTATAACTCCAGAAATTTTTTGTTAAAAAAAAATTATGAAATTTCTGGACCAATAAAAATCAAGCAATTTGATTAAACAAATAAATGTATATAAATGTATATAGTTCCTTTTTTTGAAAAAGGTTTCCACCCTTGTCTTTTTTACAACTGATTTATTTCTCCTCTCTTTTTTTTTAAGAGAGTAAAGAATTTATTACCATTTTTTGAAGACAGTCTCTTTTTGTTAGATCGAAAATAGATAAAAATAAATTTTTTCTTACAATTAAAAATAAAATATTTTCTTAAAATTGGAAGAATTAAAATTAAAGATCAAAGTTTTGCAATGTTAATCTATTGTGGAAATTGAACTAATTGTAGAATTAATAGAAATTAATCGATTATAACTTCAGAAATTTTTGATGAAAAATTCTGGAATTTCTAGAGGAGGTAGTCAAGGTTGTTAAAAAGAGCTTAAAAAAATTTTTATGAAATTAGGTCTCTCATAAGTGCCACTTTTTGTGTTGATATATTTGTTGTTGTTTCTTTTTGAAAAAAATTATATTTTATATTTTCATATATTTTTATATATTTTTATATTTCGATTATTTAAGGCCGAAGCCCTAATCATTCCCCACTGCCTCCCGGACCACTCAGCGCGCATTGAGCTGGCCCGGGGGAAGCACGCGAGATAGACCGTCATGCGTTCAGCTTTCGCTGAACCATCCGGTGCTACCAGTAAATAATTTAATTAGGGGGCCCAGCCTAATTAAAGAGAGAAGATGTTGATGGAAATGCGTGCGGTGAATAATTGCCAGAGGTAGCGCAAGCAAGCGGGGTGAATGATTGTTGGTATACCACTTGGTCAGGCTCTAGGCCGACCGAACACTAGGCCATTGATTGAATAGGAACTAAGTTGGAATGATCGTCAACTAAGCCGCTTTTCCTTATTTTCCTTTAGCTTATATGCACCTTCTCTCTAGGCGGGGTTTTTATTAGTTTCTCAAGGATTACACCTTTCAGCCTTACAATAATTTCAATGTGAGAATATTCCATTTTAGCTTCTTGTTTATTAGCCTTTAATGAGGTCGAGTCGATAAAATTCATTCTTTTATGTTTTTCTGTTTTTAAAATTTTTCTAGGCCCTTCAGGATTCAAAAACCATATAAATCTAGTTAATTTATTAGGGTTTGATGGATTTGTCAATAAAGATGTATATATCCCTTGTATTTCTATATCCATAATTTGATTATTATACTCATCGTATTTTAAATTATCAACTTTCAATTTATTTACTTCAAAACTGATTTGTGCAGAAATCAAAGGCTCTACGGTTATTAGAATCTAAAATGCAAATAAAATTTAGATAATTGTTACTAGAGATCGGCCAAACAAATATTTGGTCAAATAAAATCAAATATTTGATCAAATTTTATTTGAATTTATTTGATCAAATATTTGTTTGACCACTTTTTGGAAAAATTTGATTTTTTCAAATATCAAATAATTTTCAAATAATTTGATCAAATATTTGTTTGATGTGGGTCAGAAAAATCAAATATTTGATCAAATATCAAATAATTTGAAAATTTTTTGATTTTCGTACAAAAATGTAAAGTTGGCATATTTTTCTTAGAATAACGATATGGTAACCGAGATTTTCGCTCAAGACAAATTATTAGTGATCGCCAAAATAGTTTTTCCTTGTCATGAAACCGGATTTTGGGTTTTGCCGGACCGGATCCGGCCTGATTTTTCGGATTAATTCGGTCCAGTTTAAACCGAATTCAGAATATACCAGAATATACCCGGATTCCGGACCGGATCCGGGGTTTTTTCGGATTTTTCAAAAAAATTTTTTTTCAATTTTTGTGTTTAAATGTATCTGGTGGATTTGTGGTAGTAAAAGGGATTAAAAGGGATACAAAAACCCGTCTTTATAAAAAAATAAAGAAAAATGGTAATTTGGTTGGATAACATGTAAGCTGGATGGATATTGACAGATTGGAAGGATTTTTGGATTAAAAGGGCTATAGGGGGATTTGAGATGGATATCGAGGGATTAAGTGGAATATAGATATCCTAGGTGTCTGATATCCCGATATCAACTATTATCCTTATATCATTTCATATCCCATTTAGCACCCCTTATCCCCTTATATCCCCGTTAAGCCTTACAATTCCCTTATATCACCCTTACTCCCTACACATCCATTTTAATCCTCCAATATCATCTTCATATCCTAATATCCCCGATATAAACTCAAATACCCCGATCTATATGTTATTCCAAAATTTTTTAAAAAATTTGATATTTGATCAAATATTTGACTTTTTAGATCAAATATTTTCAAATATCAAATAATTTTCAAATAATTTGATCAAATATTTGTTTGATGACTTTTGGTATAAATCAAATTTTTTCAAATATCAAATAATTTTCAAATTATTTGATCAAATATTTGATTTTGCCTTCCGGCCGATCTCTAATTGTTACTATGCGTTAATTTCTAGAATTGTTTATTTTTGGGAAAAAATGACGAATTACTCAAAATATCGAAAATCATACATATCATCAACACTAAACTTTTTTAATTTTATAATTATGTATTCCAATGATTGGGAATGTTGTTCCAACATTGATCCCTACAACTTTTATTGATTTACAGATCCCAATTAATCCTCCTAATCCAGCTTATCCCAAATTTCCTTAAATCCTCTGATATCACTCAAAATCCTCTTATAACCGAGATATCACCACAGATATCCCCTTCTTTTAAATCACTTAAAACCTTCAAATTCTCTGATCTCCCCGATATCTATTACGTAAAAAGTTTCTATGGGAAAATTCCAAATAATTGTTAAGTAATTTTACCTTCCTTTTTGTTTCTGTTCCATTATTTTCATTTAGAAAAATGCTAATAGTAACTACTTCTAAAAAATTAAATAATAATTCAAATAACATTAATTTTTTTCCTTTATTTCCATCAATTACACTTTTATCAAGTGAAAATTCTCCTATAAGTAAATTATGTCCGGGAGCTTTCATATGTAAGTTAATTTTATCTTTTTCGATATTTTCATCAATTTCACACAAAATTTCAATTTTACTTTTTATTTTCCCATCTTCAACTATTTTAGTAAATTCCATTCTCAATAAAATTACTTTAGAGGATCCATCCTCATTTTTATTATCTTCTGTAGATTTAACCAAAAATCGTTCATTAATTTGTAAATTTGAAGAGGAAAGAGTAAACAAAAGGAGAAAATAAATAATTTTGTTGTTCATTGAAAATTAAAGTTTTTTTTTAAATTTTCAAAATAAATATTTACTTTTAAGCCCTATAATAAATTAATTTTCTTTTATACATGCCCTTTTCTTGACATTAAGAAATTATTTTTTCTCATTTGATAGACTGTCATTTGATTAGATTTTTATTCTATTACCAAATTAATTCGTCTATATTGGGAAATAATGCCCTTTATCTGAGATTTTGCCTTTTTTGTTGATACATTTAGTAATACATCTCACTTATCTCATGTCACTCTAATTCATATTTCGGCTTAATAATGTTCTAGGGGGGCACTTAGGTGATTTGAAAGTCTCAGAACCAGTGCTTCGAAATTTCAAATTTGCTCGTACTCGTACTCGTACTTCGTACCACCTCTTTTTTTGGCCTCGTACTCGTACTCGTACCTCGTACCACCCTTATTTTTTTGCTCGTACTCGTACTCGTACCTCGTACCACCCCTATTTTTGGCCTCGTACCTCGTACTCGTACCTCGTACTTACTCGTACTTGAGGTAAAAGCAAAAAATCGAAAATTTTAATGGTTTTTTTGAGCCCAGGGCATCTATTTTTAAATTTTAAGCGTTGTATGTGATGATTTTTGAATCTTGGAAGGCCTTGAAGTTATAAATCCTCAAATTTCATCTATTTGCTGCGCCGCAGGCGAAATTTTTGAGCATTTTAGAGTGCAAGGAGAAATATTTCCTCCAAGATGGGTCGTGCTACCCGAGATCCTACATTTTTTCATCCGGTTTTCATCTTCTTACATGGAACTTTTTATCTTTTCCACTGAACTTTTCACATTTTGATCTCCTTATATCCCTCTTAATCTCAAATCATTTTTTTCAAAAATTTTGAGAATTACGGATGTCCTTAAGTCAGATTTCTTCTATTTTTGCGCCGTAGGCGAAAATTTTAAAAAATTTTGAAGGCCATGAAGCCAGATTTCTTTTATTTTTCACCGCCGAAGGCGAAAATTTTAGAATTTGGAAGCCAATAACCACCTTTCTTATTTTTTCAGCGCCGCAGGCGAAAATTTTGACAATTTCCGAAGGCCGTAGTGAAAAAATTCACTTTTAGTGTTCAAAGAAAAAAATATTAAGAATTTTAGATGGTCAAAATCTCATAATTAATCCAAGTAAAAATACAATAATTTAAAAAAAAAATTAAAATTATAAATAAGTTATTTATGAAGAGAAAAATATTAAAAATTCTTGTCCAGTGAATAGGAAACGAACCCAATATTAAATCATTATAGACTTTGGTGCAGCCAAGCATCTTCACCACTCGGCCACTCGCTCATACAATTAAAAAGAAAGGAACAAGATATATTTCTTTCAATTTTCCTATTAACACCAAGTACGAGAAGTACGAGCTCGTACTTAGGCCTCGTACTCGTACTTTTCACTTTTTTTTGGCCTCGTACTCGTACTCGTACTTCGTACCTGCCCAATTTTTTTGCTCGTACTCGTACTCGTACTTCGTACCAGGTACGAGTACGAGTACGAGGTACGAGTACGAATTTTGGTACGAGCTTCGAAGCACTGCTCAGAACCGAAGATTTTCTAAGGCGCAAAAACAAAAATTAGAATTTCCTCATCAATCTCATGCAAATACATTAAATAATCAAATATTTGAAAAGCATATGATTTGAATATTACCAAATATTATTGCACTTTTTGTTTACAAAATTATGTAATTTTGGTTTGGATCATGCGTCCCATGAACTTTTAAAAGTCCAATGAGCTTAATTTTATATAAGTGATTTAAATATTTTTAATATGTAATTTCAAACTTCCATCTTTCTTACCCGATTTCAAGCCTTCTTGACAATATCAGAAACGGTAATTTAATGTTTGCTGACAATTAACAGAATTCAACGAAGACAAGAAGTTTAATATAATATTTTATTATAGCACCTCAAACTTGGGTATTTAAACCAAAAATACAATGAAAAACGCGAATGAAATTGAAATGTGAAAAATTAATTTAAATCGCGAAAGTGGTAAAATGATAATGTTCTTGTGTCGGGTCAGGATCACCCGTCAAAAGGGAATAGCCAACCAAGTTGTCGGGGCGCTCCTTGCCGTTACCGATCTCTCGGCCAAAGAAGGCTAGGGAACGGTCACGGCAAGGAGCGCCTTTTGTGGTGTGTTGCTGTCTCAAGTGGGATGAGTAGAGAATGAAGTGTTGTTGGGAGGAGTGTGCTTCTTTAAGTAGTGGGGGTAAATGATTATATCTTCTTTAAAAAATAACTTATTTACATTACGAAAATATTGTGAGAAAGTTGTTGTTACAAAATGAGGAGAAAAGATTGTAGGCCAAAGAAGGCTAAAAATAAAAGAAAATTATTTTTTATAAAAAAGAAAGAATTTTTTAAACAAAAAATAAAAAGGGAGTGAGAATTGATTTGTTTGTGTGTGATTCATTTGTTCGCACACACCGACCAAAAATTAATAAATAAAAAATAAAAGGAATTTATTTCACCCGGGAACGCCCGAGTCTCAGTTCTCGGGCGTTCCCGACAACAATTTTAAAATTATTCATTATGAAATAGTTAAATCATTTTTTCTTTAATCAATTTCTATTGCAATATTTCAGAGGTTTTCGATTTCGAAGTCTATACCCTAACCCGAGCTTTGAAAAATTTAAAATTTCTTCAATATTTATTATATGTCCATATTCGTCCTATCCTGATATATCCGAGAATATCCGGATATTATCCGTATCCATGGCCTGGTCTGGGTAAAACTATTGAAGTATTCAATCTTTTATCCATTCAATCTTTTTGAACCTTAAAAATATGCATATAATTTTTGAAAATCATTGAGTTGAGTTAACTATCCTAGAGAGCAAACTCGATATAAAATTTTACAGTAGATCTCAAGCCCAACATATAAGAAATGTATCAACATAATGAAGATTTAAAAAATTCAGGTATTTCCGAAATTTTCAACTGCTTTACTAATTGAATTACATAAACAAGAAAATAAATCTGAAGATTTAGAAGAAAACACTTCAACATTTTTTATTCGACTTTTCCATAAAAACGAGACTGATGGAAATGTTTTTCGGGAAATTGAAATTCCCGATTGCGGAAATATTTGTAGTTTGGAAAAATTAAAAGAAATTAAGAGAGAATATATTATTGAATTGAAAGAATGGCATAATGAATGTAAAAATAATAGTGATTTTATATTTGATGATAAAGTTAATAATATGTAAAATTAAATTTAATTTAAACACATCTTATTGGGACTCACTAAACTCTCATTCTTGATTTATTCAAAATTCCTCATAAAAATCGCTGAACTAAAATTTCTAAGAAATATTTTAACATAATATTTATAAACCTTATTGAAATTACATAGTGATTGCTGAATGCAATTGGATTATTAGTAGTTGATTATTAATTAATAGTAGGGCACGGACCTATATTGAAGGTCACGGATTTGTATCTGCAAATCCGTGAGTCCATTCTGAACCGTAAGGTTTTTTTTTAAAAAAGGGTTTCTATTATCCAAAAACGGTATAAACTTAAATTTCAGATTTTTCTCCAAGTCGTTCAATTTATGTTTCATGTTAATGAAATGTTAATGAAATGTTGATTATAATTGCCCATATATTTTGGTTAAATGCACACGGTGAAATTTTGAAATTTTTGAATTTGAAATTTTTGATAATGTTGAAAAGACAAAATAATAAGATTTAGCTTCAAAAGAGATTCAATCAAGATCTATTCTATCATTTAAAAAAACGCCACAAATATTCTATGTATACTAAATTAATTCTTATTAAAACCCTTGGTGCACATTTCTCAATCTTTATTGCAAATCCTTATTGCACATTTTTTTTTCAAAAATCCCGTAACAATGTACACTCACCCTCAACAGTTTGGGGAAATTAATTTTAACACAAATTAGAACTTCAAGAGGAAATATTTACTTGTGAAAAGGAAAAATGGACAATAAAATGTAAAGTCACTAACAGGGTACATAGAAACAAGATCAAATAGATCCCATCAAAGTTTAAATTAGTTTTAACAAATTAAATTCTTTTAAATTTAATTAAAGATTTATTAGAAAGTTTTATATTTGGATTTTCTTCTTCTTTATAGCCTTAAAATTGTCATTTTTTCTTAGAATCAACAATTTTCACTCTTTCTTTAGTTACTCCTTCCTTATCCAAATAAAATTCATAACTTCCAAGAGTCAGCAATGGAGTTATTGAGGCAACTAATGCCAGTTCAGGATTATTTTCTAACGATTCATCATTATTTACCGTTATCTGGCCATCCTCATAATTATCTAATTCTGTTTTTAATATCCACATTGAAATGAATTGTCTAAAACTTTTCAATAAATCCTTCTCTAAATCATTCATTTTCTTAAACATTTTGGACACACATCTTTCCTCATTTGCTTTTTTAATTTTAACGTCGAATTGAAGCCAACACTCACAATTTTGTTTCGCGACAATTATAAAATACACCTGAGAATGTTTCATATTCGCAAGATATTTGGGCACCAATCTTAATCTTGAAATTTCTATCAGATAGAAAATTTTTAAGAAATGTATAGACTTTTCCGCTAATGCCTGCTTTTACTATCTTATCTAGAAGAATATTTGTCGGTACAGTGTCAAATGCCTTAGCAAAGTCGATGTAAATGATATCTATGTTATATCCATCTTGTATTGCGTTATAGAGATCATCCATTGTGGATAATAACTGTGTTGTTGTGGATCTTGATTTAAGAAACCCAAACTGATTTTGATTAAAGAACTTTTTATCTTCTAGGTATTTTATTAATTGTTTTGCGATAATTCTTTCTAAAATCCTACATAGGGTGCATGTTAACGATATTGGACGATAATTAGTTGGATCTGATTTTTCCCCTTTTTTATACAAAGGTATAATAAGTGAAGATTTCCAAATTGATGGAATTTGCCCATTATCAATAATACATCGGAATATATCTGTGATTATTTCTGCAAGTGAATCAGCGCAATATTTAAGTAATATATAAGGTATATTGTCTGGAGAAGTAGAATTCCAGAGATCTCTACAATGTTAGGTTGCTAACTGATCGACATCACACCATTTTTACTTTTTTTGGCTAGGCTGGGAGAAACCTAGACGGCTTTACATACATAACAAAGATTTATATTCATTATACAACATTGTCCTATTTATTTATCGGACAAAGTTGTCCAATGTCCGAATTTATTTATTTTTAAATTCAATTAAACAGAAAATGCAAATTTATTTATTTATAATTTTTTCGTTTTTATTCCAATTTGGAATTTGTCAATTTGATAGAGTTGATCTTTCTGATAATAAAGGTTGAGTATTTTATTTTTAAAAGCAATATTAAATTGGTCTCTATTTTGGCACATTTTAATTCCTGATAGTTATGATTGATGCCTAAAAATTTTAATTTTGACTATAGCTAAACAAAATACATAATATAAATAATCTAACAGATGAACAACCCAATTATCAGTTTCTAACAAAAAAAAACTTTGAAGAACCCTAGCTCAACTTTAAAAACTAAAGAAAATCTATAGATTGTTGGAACTCATAAATTAAACTAAAATCCAAAAAAAATAATTAAAGGTAGATTTATTCGTCCTTGTTATTTCACAAATTGGGCAATATATAGAAGTGGTCGTGCAAAATTCGCTCCAGAGGATTATGCACCGGGGCTCTGCACACATATATTTTATGCTTTTGCTTATTTTAATGAAAGCTTTGAAGCATAGTGAGAGGAAAAATTTTTAAATTTAAAATATAATAATTTGAACTTAAGCGCAATTGATCCTAACGATTTACCAAATGACTCAGATCCTTTGGGACAATATGCTCGAGTTGTCGCCTTAAAGGTAGAAATGTTAAATTTTAGAAAATCAAGAAAAAGGTCAAACAAGCATTCAATTGATCACTTCTTATAAAACAGGCCCAGAAGGTCCAGTGCTAAATGCCTAACCGGTGCTAAACGTTTATCTCTTTCACTATGATACACGGAAAGAATTATGAAAATTTTAGGCCAGAGAAAGGATAGCATGGGGCCCAACTGGGAATTTTTTTCCAACTTCTATCACGAACTTTAGTTCACAATCATTAACCAATGGTCTACTTGTTTTCTCGGCAAGTCTGAAACATGCCAAAAATTACTGATACATTTTATTAATTTTATTAATAAGGAATAATATTAAATAATCTACCTAAATTATTTAAGAAATATGATCCAAACCTTAAATTTGTTATGTCATTTGGAGGTTGGACTTTTAGCACAACTACCACACTCTTTCAAAATATGACTTCAAGGTGCTTATAAAAGATGTTTAAATTAAAAGTAAATTTTTTGAAGCAAACAGAATCGAGAAAAGTTTATCAAATCGTCAATTGCTTTTGTTAGGAAACATGGTTTTGATGGAATAGACTTAGATAACGAATATCCAGATTCAAAAGAAAATTTTAATTTACTTTTGCAGGTAAAAAGGAAAAATTAAATGATTCAATTAAATAAATGCAACAACTTTTTAACATTTAGCAATCTTTCAGGAATTTCATTTGGCATCTTGTAATGAAAAGAATGTAAAAAATAAGTTAATAATTACTGCAGCAGTTGCAGCTGGAATTGATATTGTAAAAAAATCTTATGACATAGCAACGATGGCAAAGTTATTTATTAAATTATTACAGATTTATTTATTAAATAACCCATTCCTCCTTAAACGTTTTTCAATCTTCTAATACTAGGGCTTAATTCAATAGCCCATGTTTGTCGCTCAAACATTGAAAGTTCGAGTAATTCATGTTGGGACCACTTTATAATTCCAACATAGTCCAATACCGCCCAAGTACAATACAGCCCGAGTTGTTAACGCTAGTATAATAATATAAATAAACTCTTAAATGTAAAATTTCTTTCAAGATACGTTGATTTCATCAATCTTATGACTTATGACTTCCATATAACTTCTGAGAACAAAACAGGATACAACTCTCCTTTAAGAACTAATGACTCTTTGAATATTGTAAGAGACAGTTTAATATGCCGAACTACACTACAAGATACCTAACCGCAATATTTAATATACCTCTCATTATAACACAAAATTTTAGCCCCAATATACATATATCTAACAATAAAGTCTGACTATATTTTTTTATTAAATTTTCAATATTGGATAATTTAATCTCTATATCTAGATCGATGCTGCAAATTATTGGGTTCGCGGTGGAATGCCCAGAAATAAAATAATTATTGGATTTCCTACTTATGGTGAATCTAAATTAAAATAAAAATCGGTCTAAACATATAATTTAGCGCATGGATTCAAATTGGCAAATCCCAATAGCAAGGACCTAAGTGTTGGTGCCCCCGCATCAGGTCCTGCTAATGCGACAGAATTTGCTCAAGAACCTGGAGTTGCAGCTTATTTTGAGGTGAGAATTTATAATTAAATGTCGCCACATTGGAGAAGTATGAGTCCCATCCCTGTTGATCTTACATTGTCTTATTTCATTTTTTTTCTTAATCAAAAATATTTTTTTCAAATTTTTCAAGATTTGCGAAATGCTAGCAAAGGGTGCCAAGGATTTTTATGATCCAAATGCTCTAGTTCCTTATCTCTATCAAAATGGTGAATGGTTTAGCTATGACAATCAGCAAAGCTACTTACAAAAAATAAAATGGTTGAGTAGCCAAGGATTTGGAGGGGCTTTTGTTTGGGCCTTGGATTTTGATGATTTTAATGGAAAATGTTCGGGAAGTAAATATGGTAATATTTAAAATACAAGTTAAGGCAGTGGAAGAATAATAGGAAGCGGTTATTTGTTAATTAGTCGGTAGTCAGCTAAAAGAAGCTGAGTATCACCTATCACGGGAGATTTTATTTCATTAGCGATCAGCATAACACATTTATAAAAATGCTTTCCCTCTAGTACTACCTCTAAACTCGAACGAAATTTATCAGGTTAAGCAATATTCTATCCCGGTCCAGAATAAATTAAAGTATTCACACAATAACCAATCGCTGTAAATATTGTTACTCCAATTAAATATTTTAATTTTAAATTTTTAGGCATTTATCCATTAATTGGAACTATTGCCAAATTATTGGGTCAAGTTAAACATGAATTGGTTTCAGTTTTGGAAATTATGAAGGTAAAATAAATAAGAATTTTTTATTCTGAAAACTCAGTTAAGATAGTATTTACATTCTAATTTTTATTTAATTAGCGAGCGACTTCAACCAAGAAGCCTTAAATTAATAAATGATGATTTTAAAAGAAAATAATCGAAGTAAAGAAAATTTGGGTAATAATATAAATTATTTATTTCCTTTTTCAGTTAAAATCCCTTTATTTTTAATTAAATTACCTAATATTCTTTCATTTTTCCCTATTATATTTAAATAAACTTCCTGCCTTTCACACGGATAATATCCGGATATCCTCAGATATATCAGGATACGGACGGATATGGACATATCGATCCTTTTCCAATAATGTCACAGATCCTCAATCTCACACTTCTACTATTCCATTATTTCTAATGAACAATAAACTAGTGTTCGGCAAATGACCTTTTCCGGTATTCGGTATCGGTATACCGAAAAAATACCGATACCGAAAAATACCGTTTTTTACAAAAATTGACCGGTACGGTATCGGTATCGGTATACCGGAAAAATACCGATACCGGAAAATACCGTCTCAACATTTTCGGTATACCGGCCGGTATTCGGTATTTTTTAAAAAATTTTATAAAATTTTTTAAATTTTATTTTTAAAATCTTAACAATAAATCTTAACAATCTCAAGGACTTGAGCTTCTTCTAATCGATCATAGGCAAGATTTGAATCAGCAAAATGTCCAACAATTGCTCGACATTTAGCCAATTGAAAAATACAATGCCCCCTCCATTAGAATACCCTGCTTTAATAGTATGTCCCCTGTAGGATGATTGAAAATTACTATGCCCCCACCATTAGAATATCCTCCTTTAATAGAATGCCCCAACAGGATAATTGAAAAATACAATGCCCCCTCTAATAGAATGTCCCTATATATTCTTTTTCAGCGCCGCAGGCGAAAATTTTGAGAATTTTGGAAGACCAGAAGACAGATTTCTTCCTTTTTCAGCGCCGCAGGCGAAAATTTTGAGAATTTCACAAATACCGAAATACCGGAAAATACCGCGGTATTTTTTCGAGGACCGGTACGGTATCGGTATCGGTATACCGAAAAAATACCGATACCGAAAAATACCGTTTTTTTCAAAATTTGACCGGTACGGTATCGGTATCGGTATACCGGAAAAAAATACCGCGGTATACCGGGAAAAATACCGCGGTATACCGTACCGTGCCGAACACTACAATAAACTCATTTAACTTATATATTTCAAATATTAAATAAATATTTTAATTTATTCTGTTTCTACTTAGGCAATCATAGGTCCTCTGCGCCTCCTCACCCAATCCCAAACCCCAAACCGGCGCTCTGAAGGTGCGCCAGACCTAAAGGTCTGAGCCGCATAATTGTATAGATATGGATCTACTTTCTTTTTATTTTTACTTATATTTTAAAACTTATATTTTAAATGTATTTTACATTTGAAGTTACTGAGGAAATTTAAAGTTTCTGTTCTTGAGTCTTAGAAAGTTTTCGGTCTTAAGGCATCGAATTACGTTAATGTGGACACAGCCGAATTAAGCAAATGTTTTGATTTCGGAGTAGAACTTTTTTGAAACAAAAGTACTTCGAAATCGAAAACCTCTGAAATATCAAAATAGAAACCGATTAAAGGAAAAATGATTTAACTATTTCATAATGAATAATTTTAAAATTGACAAGAAGGCTTGAAATCGGGTAAGAAAGATGGAAGTTTGAAATTACAATAAGTTAAAAATATTTAAATCAAAACAAAAATTAAGCTCATGGGACGCTTAAAATATCATGGGACGCATGATCCAAACTAGTCTAAAATTACATAATTTTGTAAACAAAAAGTGCAATAATATTTAGGCAAAAATAAACAAAATAAAGGGCATTATTTCCCAATATAGACAAATTAATTTGGTAATAGAATAAAAATCTAATCAAAGGACAGTCTATCAAATGAGAAAAAATAATTTCTTAATGTCAAGAAAAGTGCAAGTATAAAAGAAAATTAATTTATTATTGGGCTTAAAAGTAAATATTTATTTTAAAAATTTAAAAAAAACTTTAATTTTCAATGAAAAATAAAATTATTTATTTTCTCCTTTTGTTTGCTCTTTCTTCTTCAAATTTACAAATTAATGAACGATTTTTGATTACCTCTACAGAGGATAATAAAAATGAGGATGGATCCTCTAAAGTAATTTTATTAAGAATGGAATTTACTACTAAAAGAGTTGAAGATGGGAAAATAAAAAGTAAAATTGAAATTTTGTGTGAAATTGATGAAAAAATTGAGAAAGATAAAATTTCCTTATTTATGAAAGCTCCCATTCAAAATTTACTTATAGGAGAATTTTCAGTTAATAAAAGTGTAGTTGGTGGACATAAAGGAAAAAAATTAATGTTATTTGAATTATTATTCAATTTTTTAGAAGTAGTTGACATTAGGATCGTTCTAAATGAAAATAATGGAACAGAAATTGTGGAGAGGGTAAAAGAAGACTAGGACATGGATAATTATATGGATACAGATATTGTATATATTCGTCTGTATCCGTCTGTATCCGCCGTAAATATCCGGAGACGGATACCAAAACCAGTATCCGTGTCCTAGTTTGGATAAAAGTACTTAAAAATTATTTAAATTTTATTCCATTTTTAGATTCTAATAACTGTAGAGCCTTTGATTTCTGCACAAATTGGGTTTGAAGTAAATAAATTGAAAGTTGCTAATTTAAGATACGATGAGTATAATAATCAAATTATGGATATAGAAATACAAGGGATATATACATCTTTATTGACAAATCCATCAAACCCTAATAAATTAACTAGATTTATATGGTTTTTGAATCCTGTTGGGCCTAGAAAAATTTTAAAAAGAGAAAGACATGGAAAAGTTAATTTTATCGACTCGACCTCATTAAAGGCTAATAAACAAGAAGCTAAAATGGAGTATTCTCACATTGAAATTTGTTTCAAATTTGAAAATCCAGGGAATTATTTTTTTTTTTTTTTTTTTTTTTTTTTTTTTTTCCATAATTTATTTATTTATCAGCAAACCACAGGTATTTTAAAATACATTAATGTGGTGCAAAAAAAAACATAAAAATAAATTAATGTCAAAAAAAAAATATATATATGTATGAAACAACATCAAAAAAAAAAATTATATGTATTAAAAAATGAAAAGTAAACATAGATAAATTTAATATTATACCTTAAAAAAAACCACCAATAACGCTCAAGGTTAATTTTACTAGAATTTTATTTAGATTCTGATACTTTAATGAAACTTCTAAATTTTTTGGGATCATTTATTTTAAATGATTCATTTGGAAGTTTATTCCATTTATTTACCACTCTATGAAAAAAATTATTTTTTGTTCTATTTGTGTGTTTTTTAATCCTTAAAAGTAGGGGCCTGCGAAGTGATCTATTTGAAAAATTAAAATATTTTTGGGAATTAAGAGATGTAAACCCTTTTATAATTTTAAAAGCGGTGGAAAGATCGGCAATTTTCCTTCTATCTATTAACTTTTCGAGTTTACAGGTATTTAATCTTTCTTCATATGGGACCTTGATTAATCCACATTTTTTGTAAATATTTTTAGTGAATAATTTTTGAATTCTTTCAATTTTCTCTATTTGATATTTCATGTGTGGATTCCATACTTCAGTTGCATATTCTAGCTGGGGTCTTATATAAGTTTTATATATATTAACAAGGAGATTTAAATCTCTAGATTTAATGATTCTTGTTATCTGATAACTTTTTAGATATGCATTTTTTATAATCATATTTATATGATTATTAAAAGACATTTTAGAATCTATTAAAATTCCAAGATCGCGAATACAATCTGTTTCTTGTATTTTTAATCCATGAATGTTATACTCTCTTTTTAGGTTATTTTTTCCTAGATATAAGGCAAAGCACTTATGACGAGATATTTCTAAACCATTTAATTCTGTCCATTTTTCAAGTATCCATAGAGCCTTATTAAGTTCATTCCTTTCTATGCCATTTTTATGAGCTACATATAGTTTTACGTCGTCTGCATATAATTTTATTCCAATGTTTTCAGGGATTTGATTTGGAAGATCATTTATAAAAATAAGAAATAGAAGAGGTCCTAGGACACTACCTTGAGGTACTAACATTGTAGAGATCTCTACCTAACATTGTAGAGATCTCTGGATCAGTCTCATCCCATCCTTAATTTCCTGAATTGTCTTAAAGAGGTACATAGATAAACATGTCGCTCAAAGTAAGCCTAAACTGAATTTATCTATTATAGGGAGTATGATAAATTTTGACAGATTATTACTATTTTTTATATTTTTAAACGGGGGCAGTACTGATATTTAGAGGGTTAAAAATTTTAATATTAATGAATAATTAAGTGAGTTGGATATTTTAAAAGGATTAATTTTTAATTAAATAAAATTTAATTTAAATTTTCCGGCAGGTGTAAAAATTGGGCAGTACTAATATGAGCCGTACTAGTTGAAAGAGTTAAAAACATAAGGAAGGAAATGCGTTATCCTGATGATTGGAAGCGTTTAAGAATAAAAGGAAGATAAAAACTTATTTAGCCGTATAAATTAAGTGAGTTGGATATATAAGTATATCATTGAAATTTACGTGTTTATAATTAAGTAAATAATTAATTTATTAAAATTATTCAAATTCAACTTTATTGGAGAATCAACTTTAAATAAAATATTTTAAAAGGAATTCTTTTAATTAAATAAAATTTAAATTAAATTTTCTGGCAGGTGTAAAAATTTTTAAATAAAAATCCATTTATTTACGTGGATAAATTTAATTTTGTTGCGTTTAGAGTTGAGGCATGTGATGAAATGAAAATAAATTTTAAAATAAACTTTGGTTTTTGAATGGAAATTTTAATGATTTTTATAATGAATTTTAAAATATGTAAAATTAAAATCTTTTTTTTTTTAATTAGAAAAACTTTAAAAAATTAAAATATATTTTCCATAAAAATAGTAAGAACGAGATAAAAGTTTAATCCCGGGCAGGCTTCGATCCTTCGACTCCTGGCAGTTATTGCTAGGCGCTTTCGCTCAACTAGGCGCATCAGCTAGGCGCTTTCGCTCAGTCTACCGACTGAGCTACCGTGACGATGCTTTCACCTTCTCCTTTAATATAGGTATTTTAAACCCCCGCCTAGTGAGCGTTGGATCTTTCTCTTCCAGCTGGATCTTTCTCTTCCTTACAAAATCATATTTTAACTTGAAGTATCTAAAACAGTTGACAAAAATAAATAAAATATTAAAGAAATTTACATCCCAACTCAGTTTCAAACTCCAAACTAGGTTTAAATAGGTAACATCCTCTTAGTTATGGCCGTACTTTTCTTATTATCCAATCATTTGATAATCTAAGAGGAACTAAAGAAAATTGAGATAAAGGAGTTGAAGAGGGAAAAAAGATTTAATAAAATTTATTAGAAAGTTGATATATTTCAAATTTTTATCAAAAAATATTTTTATATTTATTGTGGATTTATTTGCGCTCAATTAAAAACGGCATCTCGATATGGTGTGTTTGTTAAAATACAAATAATTGGGTTAAATACAGGGATTAAATGATAAGAAATGAAAATTAATATTCTGATTATGTTCATTGTATTGTTGGTTGTTTTTGAATTAATCATGAGGAATACGTTTCCTGTTTGGATGATAAAAGGTACAATAGCCTATAAATTAAAAAAAATTCTCTTAATCTAAATTTCAAGCAAAAAACTTGCCAAAATAATCAAAACTTTTGTTAAAAGTTTATTTAATCTTTTTAAATTTCCATCTAAATTATTGTTCAAATTGACATATCTAATCATTTTAAATCCGCAAACAATTATTATTAAATATGAAAATATTTCACCAAAAGCTGTCGGTAAAAGTGAAAAAATATTCACCTACATATTTTTTAACAAAATATTTAAAAATATTATTTATTTAAAAATCACCGTTTCCATTTTACATTGAAAAAACGGCCAAGTTTTGTTAAAATTATCAAAATGTTTAATACCCCCATTAGAATATGGAATAATAAACAAAACCAAATTTAAAGAAAAAAATAAAGTTACAACTAAAGCTATTGATGCCATATACAAATAATGACGATAATTAATTTTCATATTCCTTTTAAAGTTTAGAGAGATATTTTTAATACATATTATCGTTTATCCTATAATTGTACTCCCCCTTGAATTAGAGAACTTCGATCTTAAATAATACTCCCCTCTCGAGGAGAGTTGAAAAATAGTAGAGAGTGAGACTCTTAATCTTTATTGTAAGACTTGGATTTTTTCGATCTGGTCTCGGGTGAAATCTTGGTCTCGACTTTTTTGGTCTTTTCTAAACTTGCACCCCTAAGAATTGAATTTTTTTAGATTTGTTATTGTATTTCCAAAATGGAAGAAATCTGGCTTCTTGGCCTTCCAAAATTCTTAAAATTTTCGCCTCCGGCACTGGAAAAGGAAGAAATTTGGGTCTCCTTTCGAGGAGAGTTGATAACTCACGCGAGTTCTTATTATATAAACTCTCGGGAGCTCTATTAAGAATATACAGCATTTTATACATATACCTGTTCAAAACTAAATATCTATAAATAAATTGAACACACAATCCAAACAAATTTAAATTAAGAATATATTCCCAAAACACTAGAAAAATATAAGCTATAAATGGATCAAAATTTTCTTTTATAAAAAAACTAAGCAAAATTCCATTGGGAAATATATATGTATTCACTTCATTATCAAATAAATGAAACTAAAAACTAATTAAAATTTTAACTTTATTTTCTGTCTTTAATTACCCCCTCAACAAACAATTGAACAGTTAACATTAAAATATCCAAAACACAATTTTGTAACAGAATTCGACTGTGTGTTTTCATTTCTTTCGGCGTTTTGAAAATGATTAAAATAATCAGAATAATATTTAAAGGAAAACAATTAATATACAAACAAAATAATCAAAATTAAATAAAATATCAAGTAAATCCAATGACATTTTTTTGAAAGTTAAAATTTTTATTTCTCAAAATTAATGGCAAAACTCCATTAAAAAGTTCTCATCAAAATATGAAAATATTAATTTACTGTCTAAAATACAAAAAATATTTTTGAGAAAATTGTCTATGTATTTACGTTAAAAATTTTTTGGCACAAACAAATCGTGAGATTTTTAATTGCTTGGTTCACTTTTAAATTAGAAAAATATTTTCATTTTCTAAGCACTTATGTACTTTTGCAAGTAACTAAAAAATGCTGTCGTCAATCAGTTTAAGTTCTAATTATTAATAATTAAGATTTATTGAAATAAAATCACAAAATAATGCCATAAGATATCGCAATATATTGGCAAATTGTTGGCAAAAATGCCACAAATTAGTGAAATATTGAAATAAATTATTGCTTATTTATAGTATTAGAATAAACTCAAAAAAAGTTGAAATTTAAAAATAACTAATTTTGTTGCTTCCAAAATATTTCTGCTGATAAGTAGAGCTTGCCGACATGAAGGATAGTTGTTTCTTCACATCTTTCCAATATATAGAGAAGAAAAGTTTTAAGCTTTATATCGAACGTTATGTTTCTGGCAATAAGCTGTGAGCTCAGTTGAAGGAATTGTTCCTTGATGTGCATTTTGGAAGATACATATTATTAGCATTTCCAGCCCCTGTTGTACCCGTTTTAGTTACCCGTGATCCTCGTCAAAACAGCCAAAATTTTGCCAAAAAATCAAAGCCCTTTAATTTTGTCTGTCATAAACTTTTACTTTATTTTAAATCTTTTTTTTTATTATTTTCTGTAACTGATTGATTCACCACACATTTTGAGCATTAAAGGGGCAGACGAAAATAAAATAAAATTGAAAGTTTCTCTTTGAACACTCAATAAATTTATTTTGAACACTCATAAACACACAAAACTCAATCATTTATTTGAGGGAAGGGAAAAATGAAAAAAATTGAGAGATTGTTAAAATTGAAAATAAATCGAGTGAAAAAAGTTGTTAGTAACACAAATTACGCTCCTCTTTTATTTTTTGATAAAATTTAATTTTAGATTTTTAATTTTAAAATTTATTTTAAATTACATATAATGTTTAACCTTTTGCTTCTAATTTTTATAAATTAGAAAAACCACCCTAGAAAAACTAAAAAATATTGAGAGTCCTTCATTGTCAACCATTCAATCAGTCATCATGGCCATTGTGTCGCAACTATATTTTTTATAAGACAAGACTAAAAAAAGATGATAAATAAAGATCAATCTAATGTTAATAACCTCTAATTATTAATATTAGAATTGATCTAATATTTGATAACCTTCAGTCGTTTAAAAAAAGATATACCTAATTATTATTTTATTATCTATTGGAACAGAGATTTGTATATTTAGTTTGATTTAAATTTTTTTAAATTTTTTTATATTTTCTTTTTCTAGAATGATTTTATTTCTTCCTTCCATTTTTATTTTTTATTCTCTTTCAACAATAATTTTAGCTATATTAATATGGAGATTATTTAACGGATTTAATAATGCGGGTAAAATGCCACCTGGTCCTTTTCATTTTCCACTGATTGGGAATTTTGCGAAGGTTTTTAATTTGAATTTTAAAAATCCAAATACTTAATTTCCGAATCCGAAAACATCATTTAGGATTTTAACTAATATCGGCCTCCAAGTGGATACGATGAAAATATCCCGATTTGTAAATAATTAGGGGTAATATGAAGAAAACCCCAATTTCAGTTAAGGAATAACCCGGCATGACAGCTACTGAACACACAAAATATTTATTATACTTGAAAATTTATTCTCTATTTTATAATACTACATATATTATAGCTTGATTTACGTTATCCACATCGTTCTTTTGTTTATTGGAAACAACGTTATGGGCCGATTTATACAGGTAAAAATTTAATTTAGGCCAGGTTTTAATTAAATACATCTGTTTAATAAATATAACATTCCCTTCAAATCACCCGAATTGCTTTTTAATTGCGCAATGATCTCATATTGACGACTATTTCATAAATCTTTCATGCAATTATCCACCAATCATTTTTTATTGGGCTAGATCATATGCGAAGGTCATACCTGGACGGTGAAGAATAAAGATAAATTATCTGAAAAAACTGGGGGATGTTTTATTTTTGGCATAGAATGTACTATGTAGAGGTCTAGATTTGTTTAAATAACAACTAGTGGAAAGAACAATTGAATTTTTACAAATATAATTATATTCAATTAAAAAATAGTTTGGCTACCAACACCTTATTTGGTCATTGCTGGACATAAACAAATGCAAGATCTTTTAGTTAACTCTAATTATGGTGTTTATTTATTTTAAAAATTCAATTAAAAATATCAATTTACAGCTGACATTTTCTCTGACAGACCAACATTTTCCTATAGTTATGGCGTTTTCAATAATTTTTTACCTGACGGAGATGGTAGATTTTTTTTGTATCTTTGGAAAAATTCTTTTTAAAATAAATAAATTAAGAATTATATTCCAGAAGAGAAAATAGGTAATAGTAACTAGAGACCACCCCAGCCCCCTCCCCCATCGAATACACTAAAAAAGTTTCCGGAACTATCTTTTCCGGAAAATTATTCAAAAATCTATTAAGGAATTGTTTTATCAAGACAACAGGTATGGAAAAAGAACAGATCTGCAGCAATGGCAGCCCTTCGAAAATTGGGTATGGGACGTTCAGAAATGGAAAATCGAATTAATGTCCACAAAAATGCTTTGATTTTACGACTAACGGAAATTATAAAAAATGTAATAAATAAATTATTTTTTAAAAATATTATTTTAAATGAAATTTTATAGAAAAATGGAATAGTTGTGGATATTGCTCAACAATTCGATTTTTGTTTTGGAAATATAACCCAAAATTTGCTTTTTGGTAGATATTATACAGAATATAATCATCCAGTATTTACATTTATTAATTTATATAATTTGAAATATTTTAAGGAATTTGTTCACCTTAAGCAATTAATTGATAATACTATTAAAGAGGTAACATACGCTCTGTTTCATAATTATAAATGCACCAAAATATTTTATCTATGTTTAATTAGGTTGAAAATTTTATAAGTTAATAAATCCAAAGATAAATGGGGTTTAACTTTGTCTCAGCGCCGCAGGCGAAACTTTTGAGTATTTTAGTAAAGGATTTGAGAAAATTATGCGTGATGTAGGACTATTCTAAGGACAGTATTAATGGTGTTGAATCACTGCAAAGTTGGGCCCCAAGAATCTGGAATTTTGAGCTCAAGTTGATTTCCAGTGATATCCCCCTTTAATCCTTTTAAATCAAACGATATCCCCTTTAATCCAGCCACATCCCACTTAATACCCTTAGATTCCTTATTAAACTTGTAAAGAAATAAAAAAATATGTGCAACCTACTAACTAATAAATTTTTAAAGCAAATTTGCATATTATAAATATTCCTTAAAAAGGTAGCTACTGTTCAAATGCTTATTGTTAATTCTTGTCCGTGGACTCGCGCATTATTCCCAGCTTATTGGCGATATGTTCGTCAAGGATTTGAACTCCAACGTTTTTTTCTAAAGGAAGTAGATATACATCTTGATAAAATAAAAGAATCTAAACAATTAAAAGAATCTGAGATGGAAGAGCCTGAATGCTTTATTGAAGCATATCTTCAGGCTGCTATAGCAGAGGGTCAACATATAGAGGACCCGGCATTGTAATTCTTTGAATTTTTGAATATCTTTCATTAACAGAATGTTTTAGACGCCAAACAATGGGAATTTGTTCGGGAGATTTGTGGGCCGCTGGTATTGAAACTGTGGCTGCTACAATGACCTGGGCGATTGTTTATTTGTTGAATTATCCAGATATTCAATTAAAGTTTGGAAATAAAAATTAATTTTAAAAAATAAATATCTCGTAGATTACAAGACGAGATAGATAGACATTTGTGTGATCAACCTTTTCACTTTAGAGACCAAAATAATTTACCTTATTTACGTGCTTTTGTTGATGAACTCCAAAGAGTAGCTAATGTGTTGCCTTTTACTGTCCCACATTCTGTTAGCAAAGAAGCGAGTTTTTTTATTTTTTAGTAAGAGAAATCTAAATAAATTTTTAGGTAAAGTTGGGTGAGTGGATTATACCCAAAGACACCACAGTTATGGTACAACTGGGAGCTGTCCATTTAGACCCATCACTATTCCCACAGCCAGAAGTGTTTCGTCCAGAGCGATTTTTGGATTCTGAGGGAAATTACAAAGGATCGGAATTGATAAAACCTTTTGGAGTTGGAAAAAGTGAATTTTTGAATTTATAAATTATCTTAAAAATTTATTATTTTGTAATTTATTAATAGGGATATGCCTAGGCGATTCACTCGCTAAAATGGAAATATATTTAATTCTAGCTGCTTTGCTACAAAACTTTCATTTTGAAACTACAGGTGACAAATTATATAAGAATCATTCCGAACTATTTTAAGTAAAAGTCTAAAATTATCCCATAAAAAGAGTACCGGAAACTTTAGTTTCAGAACGTGGGTAAAATAAAATTTTGTTACTTTTAGTTAGAGTACGTCCGAGTCGGGTCGAGTACGAGTATACCCGACTCGATCTCTCGGCTTTTATACAACTTTACTCGTACTCGATACTCGGGGTCTTAGTACCCGGCATTACTCGTACTCGGAAACTTCATACTCGACGTACTCGGTTAAAACCGAGTATTTTTATGCCCCTATCTGCAGCGCAATAAGGAAGATTTTTGGCTTAAGGATCTTCCAAATTTCCCAAAATTTTCGCCTGCAGCGCTGAAAAAGGAAGAAATTCTGTCCTTGGCCTCCCAAAATTCTCAAAATTTTCGCCTGCGGCGCTGAAAAGGGAAGAAATTTTGCAACTTGGCCTTCGAAAATTCTCAAAATTTTCGCCTGTGGCGCTGAAAACGAAGACTTATGTGTATATTGGAGGATGTGAATTGACTTGGGCGGATTTTAGTTATAGTCGGATATTTCAAGAGAAGGATCTGGCCTTCCGAAACTTGGTTGTTCCTCTTCGCCTTCAGAAATTCTCAAAATTTAAACCAGCGGAGCGGAAAAAGAGGGATAGAGCTACGGATCTCGTGATTACCTTTCGACGACATACCTAATCCAATAATATCCCAAAATCTCTCGAATTTCCCAGATTTTGCTCTTAATACACCCAAATCCCTATAATCAGCCCAAATCCCGCTTAATCCCTTGATATCCATCTCATTCCTCTGTTATCACTTATATCCGCATAACCTACACAAATCCCCCGAAATTATATTATCCATTGATTTTTAACATAAAATTGGACGATATCATGGAATTTCGGCGGATTAAGAGGGATATCGGAGGATTAACGAATATAACTTGTATTTGTATGATGATCCCCTGCATCAGTGTCAACAAATGCCCAATACCCAGCATTTATGGTGAATAAAAGTATTGTTTTTATTAAAATTATTTTACAATACTGTTTTATAAAAATTACTCGATTACTCGATTTACTCGTACTCGTACTCGGCCTAAAAATTGAAACTCGTACTCGTACCCGGACTTTTCATACCCGGCTTTACTCGTACTCGGGTTTTTCCAAATTACTCGTACTCGGACGCACTCTACTTTTAGTGCTAAATTAATAGCTTAAATTTTCGGATTCCAAAATGATAAGCACCCCTAGTTTTTTAAATGTTTTATAAACATATTACCTATTTTCCTTTGTTATTTTCATTAAACATTTTATCAATTGTTTCAATTAAATAAGGAAATTGAAAACCCCTTAAATTATTTTTTATACCAATTTGCTTAAATTTTAGCAAATAAAAATTTTAAGAAAGGTGCGCATAATTTTTGGGGGTAATAAGCGAAATGAGATGAGGATGTATGATTTAAATAATAAAGGAAAATAAGTTAGGGACTTAAGAATTAGGGGTGCGTATATAAATTTTTGAATGCAGTGTACTAATTTAAATTATGTATTAATTTAACAGATGGAGTGATCCCTTCATTAAACAGAAATTTTGGAACAGTTACACATGCCGATCATTTTACTGTTTGTTTTAGAACAGGGCTCTCATTTATACTTTTTTAAAAGTATTCTACTTTTAAATCGACCTCCCTACTTACGAAATTGAATTTATACTTTTTTGAAAGTATATACTTTTTTTTGATTGAAAATGAAATTAAGGAAGGGATCGGGCAAAAAAGTGAATTTTCTGGCCTACGGCTTCTAAAATTCTCAAAATTTTCGCCTGCGGCGCAAAAAATGGAAGAAATCTGGCTTAAGGACCTCCAAAATTCTCAAAATTTTCGCCTGCGGCGCAGAAAATAGATTTTTTGGCGCCTTCGGCGCCACAAAAGGTCCATTAAAATTGACAAAATGCTCAGTTGAAACAAGAAATTATTAGAAAAGATTCATTTACGAGAGAAATATGAAAGATTTGAGGACGAATAAATATTTTCTAATTTAATTTTGAGACTACTTTTTTTTCGCAAATTTTCTCCCTATATACTTTTTTATCGAGATTTTGATACTTTTGAGTGGTATTTTGTCGATGAGAGCCCTGTTTTAGAATAAATTTATGTAATAGTTAAGTTTGTGTTACCACTTTTTTTCTTAATAATGTACATAATGGTCAGACTTCCAACTTTAATGTTTTCCCTTTTCCACATTCCATATCTGCGACCTTTAAAAAACAAAATAAAAAACAGAAAATCTGTTACGAATTCTACCGCCACAATTGTGGCAAGTTCGTTTCTCGTGAAGAAATCCAAGATTCTCAAGCCATTCATCAAAATTAAACGAAGATTTATATGTAGATGAGAAGTTTTAATTTTTGAAGTTGTTCCATTTTTAAAGAAATGAAACGTCTGAGCCATCGCTTGCCACATTTTATGTAAAAAAATTAAACCTTTGTGATCGTAAAAAGAGGGAATTTTGGGAAATAAGAAAAAGAAGGGTAACACAAACTTAACTTTTTATTTAAAAAATGTAAAAAAATATTTTTTTTTAGTTTAAATTGAGCCTGCGAAAGAAGGATGTTATTCTATAAAATTTATTTTTTTTATTAAATTAAGAGAAAAAGTCTAGTTGATTAAACTTTTTACTATTTATTTTTAATATTATTTATTTGTAGTTTTTTACCTTTTTTTGCTTTAATCTGAGCTTTTCCTTAACTTATTCGTTTATTTCGAAACAAATTAGACACGATTAGATAAAAATAAATTTCATAAAACTTTTATAAATGTTATTTATTTCGAAATTTTTCAAACCCAAAATTTTCACTTGTGTAAGAAATAGGACTGCGGCCAAGGACATTTTAAATGTTTAGCCTCCCGAGCTTTTTCAAATTAGTGTTTGACGCGTTTCGGCACTATTGCGGTACTTCTTTTGCTGGACTAATACTTTTCGGTATTACAGGTACGGAAAAATCTATTGAAGAACAACAAAAATCCAAACAGAAACAAACCTCCAAAAAGTCAAAATCCTTATTGTCATTTTATTAAAAAACTTCAACATCAGCCAATTTTCATTTAAAAAAAGGTAAATAAAAGGAGCCTTTTGTATGAAAAAATACAAAAATAAAATAATATTCATGTGATTTTTAGCTTTAGAAAAAAATATTTTTCAAATTTATTCAATTGCACTATATTTCTTAAAAAACATTAAAGAAAGTTCAAAATTTTGCCGTCTTTTTTACATATATTTGCACTTTTAATCAAATGCTTGTCAAGGATTATGATAAATTTATACCATTTTATACCTTATTTATTACTACATAAGCCATCTAAATTTCATTAACATAGAAATGACCTTTTCTAATCATTTTTAACCTTTTTAATTCGTAAAGAGTTCGTATAGAGAGAATATAATAAACTCTCGCTGTTTCTATCAATTTAGACACAAATATAAATAAAATAAAAACTATGCGAAGTCTGTAAATAAACAATATTTTTAATAAATATTAAAATTTCAGATGAGTAAATTAATTATTATAATTATTTTGCATTTGTTTATTTTATTTAAATTTAATTGTGAAGGCAAAAATGTTCAACTTAAAATCAAGGATGATTGGGAAGAAAATCGAGAATTTATTTATTTAAAAAATGTTGAAATAAAGGAACGTTTTGTAATGATAATGAATGTTAAACAAAAAAATAGAATTGAAAATTATCCCTATAATAAAACTAGATCGTATCGCAAACTTGAAGTAAATCCCGATACAAATGCTTTTACTGCTATGGTAAATAACCAGTCAGCATATAAGTGGCAACTAAAAAGAAAAATTTTGATTGAAATTGCCAAAAATAAAATTATCAAAAATTTTTTGAATAGAATTGAAAAACAGGTATTTACGATTTTATTAACAAAACAAAAAATATTAGAGTAAAAAATAGTAGATTTTTGTGTAGTCCCGTTTTTAAAAATACTTTGATATAGCTATAGTATTTCTTCTAATAGTGCGACCAGTCGGTTTATTTTTCAACCTTCCACTATGGGTCGGTTTATTAGGTGTTGGTCTAATAGAGACAGTCGCACTATTAGAAGAAATACGTTATAAATAAAAGCTTAAATTAGAATCATAAATTTAAGGCACTCTTAAAGAATAATTTTAATAAAAATAAAAGTTATTATGAGACCTCTATATTGGATGAAAGTTTAGAAAATATAAAAATAAATAAAAAAGAAATGTTACTAGAAAACATTGAAAATTATAAAAAGAAAATTTTATCAAGTTATTGGAAGGAAATTAATTTAATTGGATATAAAATTGAATTGTTAGAAAAACAAAAAGTTGAATATTTGAAAGAAAAAAGCAGAATTATTTACATTGGCAATAAAATAAGTAAATAAATTTTTAGCATTATCCCTCCTATATTTAAATTATAGCCAAAATTAATGAAAGAAAAAAGTGCCATTGTTTGAATTGTGGATCTACAGAAAATAATAAATATTATAAATACCTTAAAGAACAATTTTTATGTAATCCTTGTGGTATGTACTTCTATTATCCGAAAAATAATGGAAAGCATAGACCGAAAGAACTTTGGTTTAGAACTAATAAGGTGTTGTTTATAATTTATTTACTGTAAAATCTTCAAATAATCAACCTAAATAAATTCCTAATATTTTATGGTTTCCTATTTATTAAATACAAATAAGAGATAAAGTGTTCTCCTCGAACTAACAAAACACTGTGAAAAACCATCATTTCACCTTCCTCTAAAAATTATATTTTGGTAAATTTATATGGTAACTAAAATTATAAAATAAAGTAAAGCAGCTGGGCTATAGCTATTTCTCTCCTTTAGCTAGTGCAAAAGGTTAATTGGCGGCTGGGTGCGAACCAGAATCTTCGGTAGACCGGACTGATGGGTTATCACATTACACAACGCCGCCTACTGCACAGCCTTAGGAAATAAATAGCTATATGCTTTACAATATGTTGTGTCCGTACTTGCAGAAAAAACATAAATGAAAATAAGTAACCCATCATCGGGTTTGATGGTGGCACAGTCGGTTGTGCTTCGGTCTGGGCTCATTCCATGATGGTTCCATTCCATCTCCCATTCAAACAATTTTTCCACAGTATGAATATAGTATGTAATACAATATGTATTACATAAGTAGAGCCCGGATTTTTATGCATTAAAAAATGCAAAATATGCACTATAATATGCATAAAAAAACACCAAAATATGCACTAAAATATGCAAAAAAATAAAAATATGCACGAAAATATGCAAGAAAAATATAATTTATACCCATAAATTTTAAATTTTTTAGTCAAAAGATTCAAATTTGTTCTCACAATAACAAATTAAAAGCATTTCAATATTTTCTGGTAAGAAAACTCACGCAACATTCATGATGTTGCGTGAGTTGTGAATATCGTTCACAAGGAACCTGAATACTACCATATCTGTTGTTTATCGAATAAACCTGTTGTTGGCATGCTTGACAATAAATTATTTTTGCATTAGTTGTGTATACGGCCGAACCATCTATTCTTTTAATCCATTCACGGAGCCACACAGATTTTGACTGAATTTTAGGCATTTTTGAAGACTTTCTTTCTTTAAAATACTTTAAAATAAAAAAGTTAAGCGATCAATAAATAACAAACAAAAACGACGACAAAAAACTGCAAATGCGAACAACAAAAGCAATAAAGACATTTTGCCAAATTTCTATTATGTCATTTACTGCTATTTTTTATAAAATTTACATTTTTGGCATAATTTTGGACAATTTTCGTGATATTTTCCCAAAAAACCTCAAAATATGCAGTAAAATATGCATTTATGCACCAAAGTCTGAAATATGCAAAAATATGCATTATATGCAAATAGAAACCCCCTCTAAAGTTTTCAAAACATGCGGAAACAGTGTTTTTTGTGCATTACACATCATGAAAAGTTTGCAAAAAAAATATGCATTTGCATAAAAATCCGGGCTCTATACATAAGTGTTCTAGATGTAATAAACCTTTTCTAAGTTTCAATGCTTTATTTTAGCGAATTACACCAGATAGAATTTGTTGCATTTGTGGTGCTAAACATAATCGACGTTGGTGCCGTCATTCAAATCCTGGACAATATATATGCAATGTTTGTTACGTAAAACAATATAAAATAGAGAAAAAACAAATAAAAATTCAAAAAAAAAGATTGAGTTAAACAAGAAAATTTAATCAGAAACTAGTTTCATATTAAAAACCAAGGGAAATTCACCTGTATAAAACAAAAACTTTCCTAATTGTTTGTTTATTTCCAAAAATATTCCTTTTATAAATCATTAAAATATTTCTGAATTTAAATAGCTTTGTTACCAGTGTTAATTAATTAATATTATATAAAAATCAGTCAAATTGGGTCAGTTTAAGTCAGAAAATTCAAAAATTTAGGGGGAAGTTATAATTATTTGGAGCATTTTATTTATTAATTTTCCTGCTATATAAAAAAATTAATATTGCACTTTTAGTGGAGCTCTAGATTTAATTGATATTTTGTCTTAATTATTTATTTAAAATTTAAAAATAAAAATTGTTTAGTTTTTTAAAAGTTTAATTTAAAAGGAAAAATTTTTTTTGAAAATCCTTTCAAGCGAAGATTTTAAACTAAGACACAACTTAAAAGGATTTTTGCAATTAAATTTAAGTTAAGCTCAAGTTTAGGAACATTTAATAATCTGAACGAGAACTTTAATGCTGAATAAATAAATTAATTTTAAATAAATTAGGAGTTAAACATTAAACATCAGACATATTAATTTAATTGTCTACAAGGAAGTTGTTTATGAAGTCATGTGTAAAAAGTCAGGAGGAATATTTCTTCTCCATCTTATGATGCCTTCCCATAGTTTATAGACAAACAATGGATGCATTATAGACAATTGATTCTTTATAGGGAGAGAAGGAAGGAGATTTTATTTAAATGGCAAATTTTTAAAATAAAATTGTTAATAAAACTGCTTTAAAATCAATTAAAATAAATTTAAATTTAATTTTTAATAAAAATTAAAAAGATTTATAAAAAAAATTTAGTTAAAAGTAAAGTTTCTATTAGGACTTTCAAATCCAGTTTCAGGCAAAATTGTCTGTCTGAAACAAGTCTGTCACGTTAAGTTCTATATATTGAATTTTCTTCGGGTTTAGGAGTTTGGATTCTGCAAGAAAATGTTCCTTAATACAAAGGCCACTTGGATTTGTAACATTCATTAAAATATTAGCTTGTCAATTTCCAACAATTATAGAAAATCCATTATGGCAATCAAAAATGGCTAACAGATGGTCATGGGCCAATATTTATTTACTTTGACCGGGTCCCAAAAAACGACCGACCTACCCTATATATTATCTAATTATAATGAGCTATTTGATGGATTTGATATTCCTCGAATAATAAACCTTTGATTTTTCTGGAAAAAATTATTTTTTTATAATTGCGACATTTATGACTCAAACATGTATTAGTTTTTAAATACTAGACAGTTTGATCTGACTTAATCCTTACTTTTCTTATAAAGATAAATATTAACTTTAATTTCAAAATTAAATTTTTAAAAATTTCAGTCATTCTTTAAATAGGTAAATGCATCAGGCATTTCCCTTAATTTTTATTCTATTTATTTTTTTGCTAAGATTTTCTTATAATGCGACCGAGGATAAAAAACTTGTAAGTTAAAATTGACATAAAATATTCATTTTAATAAAAATATAACAAATTTTTCTGATTAAATTTAAAGTTGAAAACTTTACAAATTTAGGAAAAATCTTTAACTTTGAGTGATTGGATGAAAAATTATCCAGAAGAACAAACAACAGCAAATACTGGAGTTAGTAATATTAATGTTCCCATGAAAGATGATCATGATAAGGTGGTAACTGAACATTTATTTATAAATACAGCTTATTTCAATTCTAAAACAACGAGTATTAGGTCGCGAAGTATTTAATTAGCCGCGTTCACGTGCACAGTTTCAGATTATATTTTTAGACAATTCTTTATTCCAAATTAACATTATTACAGATCCCAAAATTTGGGGATTTTTGTTCAGATATTCTCAGAGAGTGGTCGAAAACATTGATATTGTTTCAATTATGGGGGGGGGGGGACGAAAATTTTAATCTCATAAAAATTATATTTATTATTTTAAAGAAAGTTGATTAAATACATATATACCTCATTCTAATTTAACCTTTATAATGCTCAACGAGAATAAACAATTGACAATAAACATTATATTATAAGAAACAATTTAGTAAATGTGGTTGGTCCCGTTCCCCTTGCCCGTTATGGATTTGATGTTTAAGGACACAGAGTTTAGCAAATAGGTGAATCGCAACCAGTGGGGGCTCTTCAAGTTTTTAAGGTGATCCATTCCTTACAAAATCAAGGCACAAGAATTTTGGTTGTTTTAGTATACATATTTATTATTAATTAATAATTTTATAAAATTTTATTTCTAAATTAAGGATTTTACATTCCCTCAGCTAAAAACAGAAGCAAGCAATGAAACATATGATGATAAAGTAAGGAGGTTGATGGGTTAAATAATTGGGCATTAAACAATTTTTGTAAAATTAAACATAGTGAAACTAATTTATAAGAATTTGTCTTGTTCATGTAAATCTCTATTCACATTTTTATTAAGCTGGAATCAGCTATACGGTTTTTATGAAAAGACAGATCAATCTTTTATATAAATTTTTATTTTAATAATAATCTTTAAATTTAGCCATTTCCAAATATGGGAAACAATTTATACTTCGACAATAAGGTAAGTAATATCATCTAATTATTTCATAATTAAATTGATGTATTTGCACCGGCCTTTCTAAATTAGGTAGATATGTATCATACTCCGCTGAGAACACTTTAAAAAATATTTGTTGTCGAAATGAAATGTCTAAAATATTTATCTTGAATCCCTAATATCTACAAGTTCTTATTTCCTATACAACGTAGTTTACCGAGTATTTGGTAAAGTAAGATTTATTAGAGTATCTGACTTTAGCATACTGAAATTGTTCCTTTTTCAATTAAGAAAATTGAGGCGGAGAACAAGATGAAGGTGTCTAATCATCAAATGAAAGGTAAGAACATAATTTACATAATATCCCAGTCTTGGAATTTTGGTGATTTCGGCAATTGTGAATTTGGAAGGATTTTTTCTAGTCTAATTAATTTTTACAAAAGCCAATATAAATCAAATCGAGTTATACTCCTCGTTTATCAATAATATTTTTGAAAGGAATAGATGTTACCTGACTGCAATAAAATTATTAACTTTTAATTTAGACAGTTTCTATTCATGTTTAACCCGCATAATTCCCCAAATTATTGATGATCTTAAGCTTAAATACATTTTTATTAAAGATAAAGACAGTGAGGATATAAGCCGTGATGATGAAGATTTTTCCTTCCATAATCATTCGAATATTCAATGGCCAGTAATTAAAGAAACAAAGGAAAAAATAGGAAATAAAAAGTACAATGAAAAAGGCCAAGGTTTATTAAAGGATCGCTCAAATCGTAATACTCAACAAAGCATGCAAAGTTCTTTACATCCTCGTGCTAACACAAAAATAGTGGATAAAGTGGATAACAAAGGGTGTTTCGTATGGTCTTTCAATTTGCAAAAAAATAAGGAAAAGGTGAGAGAAGGTAAAGAAGATAAGCAGAAAAGAGATCAAACTTATACTGGTAAAAGAGCAAATAAAGGCCCAGGTTTCGAACAATGGTTGAACGAGAAAACGTATAATGGAAAAAGAGTAAATGAAGTCCGAGATTTCAATCAGTGGTTTAACGAGAAATATAATCAGCCACCAACAGTGGATATTAACTGTTCACTATGGAATATGCGGAAAAACAAAAAGAAAAATGAGAAAAAGAAATTACGACATGCTAATCCCAGACAAACTAGTGGAGGTGCTCGTAACAGACGCAACGTTCAAAGAAAAGTTAGCAAGACTAAAAAACATCAACCCTTAAATTTTCATTAAAATTTAACTTTAAAAAAGTTACAATTTTTATAAATTTTAAGCGTTGAAAGATTAACTGTTCTCATGTTATTATTTATCTCACACAACTTAAACCTAACTTTATTAACGAAATTTTTAAAGAGACAGGTTCAAATCCTTTTTAAATATACTACATATATCATGACATTTATTTTTAAAAATTTCAGTTTTTCCAAAATTTATTTATTCATTTAATGTATTTACCGTAAATGCTCGAATAATTACCCTCTCTCAAATAATTGCCCCCTCTCAATTAATTACCCCATGTAGCGAGAGGTTGAAAAAATAATTACCCCTCCTAAAAATAGTTATAATTAGCCTGTTTAAAAAAAGCTCAAATAATTACCCCCTCTCAAATAATTACCCCGTCTAGCGAGAAGTTGAAACAATAATTACCCAGGGTAATTATTCGAGCATATACGGTATGTATATGCCCTTTAAGTTCATAATGTTGTGATTGGCTTTTAGTAGTTGTGAAAAAGTAGTTTCTTCGATAGGGGTTCTTGTGTCAAGAAAAGTGAGGGTGGGTTTGGTTCGGGTTTTTAAATTTTTTCTGTATTGGGTTTCTGGTCGAGAAAAGTCTAGATCGGGTTGCTCCCCTGATTTCCTAAATCATTCCAAATCCTCTGATAACACCGATTAAGGTGTTAAAGGATAGTGGGATTGGGGGTGAGGGTGATGGCATATTCTTATCTATATACACAATGTACATATTATTTCTATTGTGATAAAACTCAGTTTGTTAGATTTGTCTTATCTTGTTTATATTTTTGTTTGTACTACGGTATTCGAGTTCAAGTACAAAAATGAGTGCCTGCAGTTATTCAATACTGCCATATTCTGATAATTCAGCAAATGAATTTGACTTTACTTCCTGTTTTCTTCCACATTTTCCTTTTTTAGGAAAACACCTAAAAAACAGTTCACAAATAATTTCGAAATAAAGAGGGACGATTCGAGTTATGATTTGTCCAAAATTTATTAAATATCAAAAACTAATTTCAATAAAAACTCTTAATATTTTCGCCCTCTTGTCAATACAATAAATTTGTGATATTTTTAAAATCTTGCGTTTGTGTTTCTGCGGACAGGTTTTTTGAAAAGAATGAGTTATTTGGAGGAGTAATAATCGATTACACGCTTAATTTTATGTAAATAATGCGGGGAAGATATATTCGTTAATAAATTTTGAAATAATTTTTCGATTTATTTTCGAAAATTAACAAAAATAATTAACTAATTAATTATTTCTAATGATTTTCTTTAAAATATTATTAATTATCAACGCCATTTCGATTACACAATCTAAAATTCCGGCAGAAGAAAAGGCAGGCAAAATATTTTTGAAATAAAAATTTTTGATTTGATTAGTATATCCCGCATAAGTGATGTCACATGGCGTAGTGACAGAAGACCCACAGACAGAAGACCCAAGGACAGAAGAACCACAGACAAAAGACCCACAGACAGAAGACCCACAAGGACAGAATACCCACAGACAAAAGACCCACAAGAAAATTTTTTAACTAAAACTTTAGAAAATTTTTTTTTGAAATTTCTGAAAGAGATTTGCAATTTTTCAAGGCACAAAATTAATTCTAAAGTTAACCAATAAAATTTTTACCGTTAAATTTTATGGATGAGTGCGATTTAGATCATTAAATTAGACAGTGCTTTGAAGAGTCTGGTGATTAATTGGGATATGCAGGAATAGCGTGGGATCTTGAGAATATAGGAGTAAGATCTCAAATCCACCGATATCTATTCTTATCCGTAGATTGTCTGTAACAAGAACTAGGAGAGGGAATACTCCTATATCTTTCTTAACCAATAAATCGGATATTTAAGTGAATTTAAAGTATAATTCCACTAATCCGCTTATATCCACCGATATCCCTCCATTTACTCAGAAATAATTAACTATCTCTACTATTCCAATGATCCCCGATATACTTGCATAACTCCAATACGCTTGATTGCTTATAATCCTTCTATATCCCCCCCCCCCTCCCATGGGACTTAACTAACTCTCGCTATAATCCAGTTAATCCTAAATACCCCTTGATCTTAAATATCCCTTTGATCTACCAAGAAGCCAGATTTCTACTTTTTTAGTGACACAGGTGTGAATTATGAGAATTTGGGAAGGCCAATTAGTTATTTTTATACTATTTTTTATATCTGATTTTTTTACACGACATGGAACAAAATCCCGAAAATCCAGGAAATCAAGATCCCTCTTCATTAAACAAGCTCCTCGGTAATTGGGACAATAGTATTCCCATCGTTGGAACATCTTCACCCGTTGTTGCAATAAGATTCCCCATTGTTAAAATAACATCCCCGTTGTTGGAACAAACTTACCGATTGTTCTGTTTTCCTTATTAAGGAAAACAGAACTAACAATTTTACAAAAAAAGTAAATTTTTTACAAAAAAAGTAAAACAAAAAAGTTGTGGGTCTTTTGTCTGTGGTTCTTCTGTCCTTGGGTCTTCTGTCTGTGGGTCTTCTGCGTCGACACGATGTCACATGTGGAGAGAAAAGTTTTGATAGAATTGCTGGTTAGGCTTTAAAAATTTTTCCTATCGAATTTCAGCTGGGAAAAAAGTTCGGATATCGTGTCTAGTACCTAGGGATGTAGGTTTGACATGATCAAAAAATTTGACGTAATCTATGAGATTTAATTCTGTAAAAAATTTTAACTATGATGCCCTTTTTATATATGTATTTTATGAATAATAAAAGAGGAGTATAATTTGCAATTATATTAATTATACATTACTTAACAATCATGTTAAGTATTGTTTGCAGTTCTGCTGGAATAATCTAACTAGACTGACACTAACACTGGCTTTTTTTATCATAAGGACAAACTGATTACGAACAAACACTGAAAATCTAATAAGTAATTTGAAAATCTAATTCGATTGGTAGATAACAGGATAAGAAAATCCTAAATTCGTATCAAAAACAAAAATATAAATTATTTTCAGGCCGATTTAGAAACTCTTTTATTTGTCACAGCTGTGTGGAGACACGGAGATAGAACGCCAACTTCTTTATTACCTTCAGATAAACAAAATACTGTTGAAATGATAAAAGTAGGATAGAAATTATTCGGGGAATGATAATAAAGCCACTTTAAAATTCCGTCTGGAATGATCACTTCCAAAAATTTTTCGAATATTCGATCAGGTTTTCATTGTTTATCTATCCATTTTGGAATTTATGGCAAGTTGATTGGTCAATTCCTTGGGATTGCTATTTAAAATTTGTCCAAATCAAGGATAAATGAATATATATGGATCAGAGTTGTTTCGAAATTTCGATTTTCGATTTTCGTTTTTCGATTTTCGAGGTTTTTTTCCTTTCGATTTTCGATTTCCGATTTTCGAAATTTTGTGATATTTTCGATTTTCGATTTCCGAATTTTTGAAAAAATTTGAATTTTTGGCGCCAAAAATGAGGAATTCTGACTTAACGGCCATCATAAATTTAAAAAATTTTCGACTGCGGCGCAGAAAAAAGACGATTTTTGGCTTAAGGATCAGGCATGGTCATGGATACGGATAATATCCGGATACCCGCGGATATCCGCGGATACGGACGGATATGGATAGTGTTTTTTTAATTGGACGGATACGGATGGATACCGATATGATGCTCAATATCCGCGGATATCCATTTAAAATTTTTGCTACAACGCAAAGAATGTGAATTTTTTCGCATAAGGCCTTCCTAAATTTTCAAAATTTTTGCCTGCGGCGCTGAAAATAAAAAGAAAATCTGCTTATTTGCCTCACAAAATTCTCAAAATTTTCGCCTGCGGCGCAGAAAATGACGATTTTTGGCTTAAGGATCTTCAAAAATTCTCAAAATTTTCGCCTGCGGCGCTAATTGGAGAAAGCCCTGATCTACTAACAATATTATGCTTCGGCTCCGGTATATTGGAGGATTTGCTTGGATTTAAGTGGATTTGGAAGCCCCATCTCCCCACCATGCAAGAACCCTATACCAGGTACCGCCCAACTCTATGAGTAAAGCGGCCTAGCTCTGTACTATATTATCCCTTTTAATTCTTCATTATCCCTTTTAATCCACACTGATCTTATGATAAATTATTAATCTTTAACTTTCCACCTAACATAACAAAAATTTATTTTTCAATTTTTTTATTAAAAAATTTTTTTCGATTTTCGTTTTTCGAGGTTAATTTTCTTTCGATTTTCGATTTCGAAGATTTTGAAAAATATTTTCGATTTTCGATTTCGATATTTTTGGATTTTTTTCGATTTTCGATTTCCGATTTTCGAAGAATTTTTTGTTTCGAAACACCTCTGATATGGATATCAACTAAATGTAACTAAGCCCAACGTGCCTCAGCCCAATTAAACTCAATCCCAGCAAAGGATTTTTAAAGTTTCGGTATAATCATTTAATTATTTTAGGAAAAATTTGTCGGACTTGGCCAATTAACTGAATTGGGCGCCTTACAACACTTTAAACTTGGAATTTTACTCAGAGATCGGTATAGCGGGTTTTTATCTGACGAATATTCCAAAAACGAAATAGGATATCGTTCGAGGTAGATACATAATAAATTTAAAATTAAATACATAAATTGACCCTCGTTATACATTTTACTGTTCTAAAGTTCTAATACAATCACCTGGGGTCGTTAGTCTATAATGAGTAAGGTGAGGATTTATTTATTTTTGGGCCTTTTTTGGTGCCTATTTTAGGCGCATACATATTTCACTGTTTTTACTTGCCTATAAATCCTCACCTTAATAATGAGATTAAATGAATATTTTTAATGAAAAAATAAAATTACTACATATAATGCGTTTTGCCCAATAATTTTTAAATTGAAAAATACAAAATAATTGTTCATTTTTCATAAAACAAAATAAAAATTATTTAAGCTACTATAACCGCACGAAAATGAGTATTTTAGCAAATCAACAGGGAATGTTTGCATCAAATGGACAGACTGCCCCAAAATTACCCTTAATAGAGAATGTCCCCAAAACTGGAATAGTTATTAAATATTTACAAAAAGGAGGAGATCCTTATGTTTTTGATGAAGTGGATTGCCCTCTTGCTAAAAATGCAGATGAGCAAATATTCGAGAGTGAAGAATTTAGAGAGGTAAATAATTATATACCTAAATTTTGTTGGAAACATACGAATAAAGATGGCGGAAGACCGAGCGGCAGCTAGCTTTGATGGACTTTAATTTTTAATTCAAAGCAGAGTGGCATTTGGGAGGCATTCGTCTCCTATTTGACCTTCGCGCCCCCTTTTTGATCTTTTCTGAAAAAGGAAGAAATCTGTCTTACAAAATAATTGCACTTATCTAGTTGTACTTCCTTAATGACTGATCAGACTTGATAAACCCGATATGAAAGAAAGATACCAATTATCGAAGTCTCTCGAATGTTATAAGATTCTATTGGATAAAGTCTTGAAAAGTTAGAATCAATTAGTTGGGTCCAACCCAGAAATAGTTAATTACAAAATTTAATTAAATTACTTATGCATATGTGCAATAATAATCTAAATTTTATTTTAAATTCATAAAAGATAGAATTAACAAATCAACCATTTCTCCAATATATTGCAAATAATTCTGGTTTATTTAATTTAACTCTTCGTTATATTTATAAAATTAATGATCCTTTAACTTTTATTTTTGCACATCAAAATGACGGATTTAAACTTCCTAATTGGGCAACTGAAACAACTAGAAAAGAAATTACAAGACTATATAATTTGAAAGTAAGTTTTCGAAGCATTTGTATAAATGAGAAAGTTTATTATATCGAGTATTCCGTTAAAATGTGTAATTTCGAAGGGAATTACTTGTAAGTAATTCAAGGGGTCTCTGGGTATCAATATGGGTCCGGCCTTATAGAAATGTTGAATAAATGTGGGTTGATGGTGTCCACAAAGGCGCTGAGATTCAAGACAATTATGTAAATTTTCCCTAACATCATTTGGATTTTACAGTCATATGGCTACTTAGTTTTCCATGAATTTTTAGTCTAATTCTGGGACTAGTCTTTCTTTTTTTCTCGATAATGTTAATTTTTCCGGATTAGGATTTATTATTTAGCATTAAAGCTATAACGGATTCACTTGACATTCCTAAATTGATTTACGAAGAACAAAAAATATATGAATTTATGGATCAGAGTTTAAAAAAATATTTTAATTATTTTTTAGAATTCGTTTGATTTCAAAACAAAAAAGCAAAAGCGTTTACTTTCTGGTCTCCTTTTTACAGAAATTTTGAATAAAATGGAGAATATTTCTTGTGAAAATGAATTTGGAAGCAAGGAAAAGTTTTACGCCTATTCTGGACACGACGGAACTGTTGCTGGTTTACTTGCAATTTTTGGAATTAATTTAGAGGTGAAATGTTTTAAACTAGAGCGCGGAATTTCGTACCGTACCGTATTCCGTACCGTATTTCCGGCCATATTCTTTTCCGTATTCCGTACCGTATTTCAGAATTTTACCGTTCCGTAAAACGGTACGGAATACCGAAAAATACCGATACCGAAAAATACCGATAAAAATTTATCGGTATTCCGTACCGTATTTGAAAAAATCATGTAATTTGTTAAACAATAATTATATTTATATATAAATCTTTAGAGACAAAGAATATATCTTAGATTTAAATTATTAAGATAGATTTGGAAGGATATCTGAAGATTTAGAGGGATATCGGTGGCTTAGTTGGGATTAAGTGGATTTTAATGATAGCCAGGGATTGAAGAAAATATTCTTTTGATTTCTAGTGATTAAGGAGGATTCGGGCTAGGATGATTATTGAGAATATAAGTGGTCCAGATATCTATTAATCCCTAGACTTGAACTTAGGCCCTATTAAATCCACTTAATCCCCACAAATCCACTTAATCATTACAAATCCTTAGATACCTCTGTTAATCCCCTAAATCCATTCTTAATTACTACTATTTCCTCTATACCCTTCATTTAAAACAATATTTTCAGTGCCGCAGGCGAAAATTATAAGAATTTTGAAGTCCAAGAAGGTTAATTTCTTCTATTTTTAGCGCCGCAGGCGAAAATTTTGAAAATTATCAAAGGATAAGAAGAATATTTTCCCTTAAAATAAAATGATAATTTAAAATTTTTATCGGTCGGTATTATCGGTATTTTAGTTTTTGCCGTACCGTAGAACGGTACGGAATACCGAAAAATACCGATACCGAAAAATAACGATCAACTTTAAAATTTTTCCGTACCGTATTCCGTACCGTATTACCGATACGGAATACCGATAAATACCGAAAAATACGGCCGTAGTACGGTACGGTCCGCGCTCTACTTTAAACTTTAAATGAAGCTCTGATTGCAGTCCCGTTTAAGAAAGCAAAGTTCTTTTGGAAGAATATATAAATGGAAAAAATTATCCAGTATCGGGCTGGATGTTGGCATAGTTGATTGGCATGCCTTTTCCACGATATAAGGACAACGGAATATATAGGATTGTCGTAATTGAAACTATTATTATAGTTAAATCTAAAAACTTTTTTGACCGGGAAGAAACTCATTGAGCTACAGCTTCTCAAAAATCGAGCTTTGAGCTGGGTTATCTATCCTAGAGAGCAAACTCGATATAAAAATAAAAATTTTCAGGTGGTCTTTATATAAATAATAGTAAAGCCCAACATATAAGAAATGTATCAACATAATGAAGATTTAAAAAATTCAGGTATTCCCGAAATTCTCAACTGCTTTACTAATTGAATTACATAAACAGAAAAATAAATCTGAAGGTTTAGAAGAAAACACTGCAACATTTTTTATTCGACTTTTCCATAAAAACGAAACTGACGGAAATGGTTTATGGGAAATTGAAATTCCCGATTGCGGAAATATTTGTAGTTTGGAAAAATTAAAAGAAATTAAGAGAGAATATATTATTGAATTGAAAGAATGGCATAATGAATGTAAAAATAATAGTATATTTAATGATAAAGTTAATAATATGTAAAATTAAATTAATTTTAAACACATCTTATTGGGACTCGCTAACTCATTCTTTATTTATTTAAATATCCGAATAGAAATATTTGAATTGTAAAGCATATAGCGCTATTAATTTCCTAAGGCTGAGCAGTAGGCGGCGTGGTGTGATGGCTAACACATCAGTCCGGTCTACTGGAATTATTAGTAGTATGTATTGAAGTTCACGGATTTGTATCTGCAAATCCGTGAGTCCAATCTAAACCACAAGGTTTTTTTAGAAAAAAGGGGTTTCTATTAACCAAAAAACGGTATAAGTTTAACTTTCAGATTTTTCTCCAAGTCGTTCAATTTATGTTTTTATGCTGTATATTCATGTTAATGAAATGTTGATTATAATTGCCCATATATTTTGGTTGAATGCACACGGTGAAATTTTGAAATTTTTGAATTTGAAATTTTTGATAATGTTAAAAAGACAAAATAATAAACAAAATAATAGATTTAGTTAGCTTCAAAAGGGATTCAATCTATTCTATCATCATTAGGGACTCACAAAACATGCAAATGCATGTTTTGTATGCGGATATGCCTTGATGAGAGAAGCTCAAAAATGGTGTTTTTATGTTGGGGTAAATGTCCGGTTGGTGTCCTACATGTCCGCAAAGAGAATGCGCATTTTTTCTTCCTTTTCTTGCATTTTTTTCTGCAAGGAGTGGCGCCCATTTTTCCTTTGTGTATGTATGGTAGTCTTTTGGCATGTCGAAGGAAAGAGGGAAAATAATAAAAATTAATTACTAATAGAGTACAAATAAATATTTTATTTTATAAATGATCAGAGATGAAAAATTTGGGACAACATTCTCAAATAAATTTCTAAAATATCTGGGGGAATCTTAATCCATTCGAAATCTTAATCTGTTCCAGAATGCTGCAATCTGCACCGTTGACTGGATTCATAAAGAATTGTTGATGATTTACTGTTTGGTGTTGATATCCTAACTGATCTAAACATAAAGTGAATTAATTCTATTTGAAAATCAATCTAACATTATTAGTAGAGCTGTGATTTTTATGCAAATGCATATTTTTTTTGCAAACTTGCCATCATGTATAAAGCACAAAAAACACTATTTTAGCTTGTTTTGAAAACTTTAGAGGGGGTTTCTATTTGCATATAATGCATATTTTTGCATATTTTAGACTTTGCTGCATAATGCATATTTTACTGCATATTTTGAGGTTTTTGGGGAAAATATCGCGAAAATTGCCCAAAATCCTGCCAAAAAGTGAAAATATAGTAAAAATTTTGGAAAAAATTTGAAAAAATTAAGAATTTTGTAAAAATTTTTTTTGTTTTTTTGGACGCAACCCAAAAATGTCCCACCCCAAAATGTCACACCGACAAAACGCCACATCTCAAAATGTCCAACAGAGTAAAAATACTCAATTTGTTGAAAATACATATAAACTGTGAGTAATCTTGATAAAAATAGATTTTTGAATGTTTTTGAATGAAAAAATGAAAAATTTCTTGGTATAAATTGTATTTTTCATGCATATTTGCGTGGATATTTTGGGTTTCTTGCATATTTTCGTGCATATTTCGGTAATTTTTTATGCATATTATAGTGCATATTTTGCATTTTTTAATGCATAAAATTCACAGCTCTAATTATTAGTTATAATAACTTTATTAGTTAATTAAGTTAACTAGTTAAATATATAACTTTATTAGTTAAATTAAGTACTTTATTAGTAATTAATTTTTATTATTTTCCCTCTTTCCTTCGACATGCCAAAAGACTACCATACATACACAAAGGAAAAATGGGCGCCACTCCTTGCAGAAAAAAATGCAAGAAAAGGAAGGAAAAATGCGCACTTTTTGCGGACATGTAGGACACCAACTGACATTTACCTTACGTTGGTCCGAGCACTTTAGGACCCGGTTCTTAATGCATATATTTGCATATTTCGGCCATCCCTTGCATATTTGCATATTTGTGCATATTTTGGGAAATTTTGCATATTTTGGTCCATATTTCGTCATTTTTTGGCAAATTTTAGTTAAAATTGAGGAAAATTTTGGAAATTTTTGTTCAAAAAAAATTTTTTATAAAAATTTTTTCGAAAAATTCGAGAAATTTTAACACAAATTAGAACTTCAAGAGGAAATATTTACTTGTGAAAAGGAAAAATGGACAATAAAATGTAAAGGCACTAAAGGGGTACATACATAGGAACAAGATGAGATAGATCCCATCAAAGTTTAAATTAGTTTTAACAAATTATTTTAAATTTAATTAATGATTTATTAGATTCTTCTTCTTTATAGCCTTAAAATTGCCATTTTTTCTTAGAATCAATAATTTTTACTCTTTCTTTAGTTACTCCTTCCTCATCCAAATAAAATTCATAACTTCCTAACGTCAGCAATGGAGTTATTGCGGCAACTAATTTCCATTCGGGATCATCATTATTTAACTCTATCTGTCCAACTTCATTATCATCTAATTCTGTTTTTAATATAAATATTAAAATGTATTGTCTCAAACTTTTCAATAAATCCTTCTCTAAATTATTCATTTTCTTGAACATTTTGGACACACATCTTTCCTCATTTGCTTTTTTAATTTTAACGTAGAATTGAAGCCAACACTCACAATTTTGTTTCGCGACAATTATAAAATAATTCCCTGGATTTTCAAATTTTAAAATAAAGTAAATAATTTAATTAGGGGGCCCAGCCTAATTAAAGAGAGAAGATGTTGATGGAAATGCGTGCGGTGAATAATTGCCAGAGGTAGCGCAAGCAAGCGGGGTGAATGATTGTTGGTATACCACTTGGTCAGGCTCTAGGCCGACCGAACACTAGGCCATTGATTGAATAGGAACTAAGTTGGAATGATCGTCAACTAAGCCGCTTTTCCTTATTTTCCTTTAGCTTATATGCACCTTCTCTCTAGGCGGGGTTTTTATTAGTTTCTCAAGGATTACACCTTTCAGCCTTACACCTCCTAACCCACGGAAGACCGACCCTGGTCTTTTTAATTTGGATTTTTACAAATTTTAATTTATTTTAATTTATTTTTCTACCTCTCCTGCAGTTCCTCACCACTCTCAATTCCTCCTGCAGTCTGTTGTCAAATGCCCAAAGCCTCCACATCGCATGCATTTTCTTCCTCCCCTTCCTTGTTGTCCTTTCTGTTGTCGGGGTTCTGCCATTGCTGCCTGTATTGTCCAACCTCTTTTGTCTTGTAGTATTCCACCTGCACCTCTTGACGGATTCTCAATCTCCATTAAATCCAAATATTTTTCTCCAACTATAGGTGTGTGCCTGCTTGCCTCTTCAATAAATCGGCGCCACACTTCTCCTTCACTAATGGCGCTAAAATCAGCAATAACTGCCATCCCATGCTGTGCGCGGGAAATTGATACCGTTGCGCGACCGCTGTCTTTTAAGAATGCTGAAGTCAAGTTGCCAGCGGGAGCCTCTGTAGAATTTGTTCGCGTCGTTACCAATACAATTAGCTTTTTCTCCTGAGCTTGAAATGCATCTGTAGTATGTATCGGTACATTTAATCCTACTTCCTTCAAACTTTGTTTTAGCCTTTCTGCCTGGAAAGAATATAAAAATATGACGACTGTGCCGCCAGGATCCCTCTTTTCAAATGCTTCAACAATTTTCCGCGCTGCGATAGTTTGTTCAGGGTTTTCAATGCTGAAGGAGGCAGGATCAATTTCTGTATGCCCACAAATATTTAAGAGAATTAGTGGGATGTCCGACACCGGAAGATTTATTCCCAAATCAGTAAGTCCTCTTCTTTCTGTGGGTGCAATTGCAGGGATTACTCTCTCATTATGCTGTCTGTATGAAGCATAGTCGAAACATTCTACCAGAGTTGGGTGCGCCCTATAGCAATAAATAAGAGTAGTTGTAGAAATACGAGGGCAGTGTTGAATTTGCGTGGTTAACGATTCAAGCCCAAATCCTTCATGAATTATGTCCGGGAGATCATTCAGATGTGTGCCTATTTGACGTCTGTCCCCCGTAAGGAGGACAGACGCCACATTTGGCATTTGGCATAGGAGATGAACCATTGAGGTAAACGAAACCTGGGTGACTTCATCCACCACTAGGTGCGTTGTTTTAACGTGGGCCCCCGGTATGCTTAGTGCCATGTGGATTGTAGCAAAAACGACGTTTCTAAATTCAGTTTTTTGAAGAACCGCTCCGACTTTTCGTTCTGCTGCTTGCTTTGGATGTCTCTCAATTTTTTCTAAGTAAATTTTAACATCTCTAGCTTGTCCTGGCTCTAGTTTGTTTTGATACCCTTCTTTATTGATTTTGGTAGCCAAGAGGTGATTTTCAAGTAATGCTATGTGTTCACTGTAACGTACTTTTGCCATACCACTAAAGAATGCAATCATGTCTTGTTCGGGAAGGGTGCGGGCCGCCTCTTCTGTCAATTTACTAACGGGCAAATTTGATCCTGATGTCGCCAAAACAGCACAGTCAGGATCTTGGTGAACAATCGCCGCTATGCAGGCCGCAGCAACCCTGGTTTTCCCGGTACCGGGCGGGGCTTGTTGAAAGTGCACCCGCCCGGCACCTTCGTTTAACCAGTTCTCGATGGTTTCCTGTTGCTGGTCGTTTAGCTGTTGGCGCCATTCTAATTTAGATTCACCCGATTTGCCTCCCTTGACCTTTTCGTCAGACCCTTGACGGGCAAAGATAGACTTAAGGATTTCAGCTCTTTTGGACTCTTCTCTCTCCATTATTTGTGAGGCCAAATGGAATCCCAGCGTTTCAGATTGTGCTCTTAAACCACCTCCCCCTTCTGATGTTATTATAATTACGTCTTCGCCTTGGATCATGGCTTCAAAATCGTCTTCTTGTTCAGCTTCTAAGTGCGGAATAAGGAATATATCTATTTCAATAATAATCACATTGTCTTCTGTGCATTTCTTCATTATTTCCTTAATTACTCCCTGCGCAAATGCTTTAGATCCATAACTCATTTTTGCGGATATAGCTGTGTCTTTGGTCCATACATCACAAACTTTTTTGCTAAAGCTTCTGTCAGTTGTTTCAAAAGCTATATAGAAATTTCTTCTTTCCTCTTTTGTACGTAAACCTAACGTGCCCTGGAATAAAGTTTCAATTCTAGCCATTTCGTCAATTTCACTAGCAACAATGAGGGAGGCTGCCATAATGTTTTCTGCAAATTCGATTTCTTCGTTAGTGTATTCTGGTGTTATGGGAAAGAATGTTGGTTGGCCATTTGGGGTTTTAAATCTCCACTCTTCTTTGTGCAGAGAAGCTACCCCGAGAACATGCGAATTTCCTCCCGCTAACATTTCTGTCCCATGCCTAAAGTATGAGCCTGGAGGGAGTATATATCCAGCTGCTATGAGCCAACCTTCAGGGATGTGAGCCAACTGTAAGTCGATTAGTTGACCTCTTTTAAGTTCTGACAACTCAAAGTCTAGACATTGTCTGGTAGTTAGAGTTGCTCCCCTTTCTAACCCAAACGCTATTACTCTTGCTGACCCTATCGATTTTGGTCCTGAGCCTTCTTTCTTTCTTCTTTTCAAGTCAAAAGTGAATCCTGTGTTCTTGATCCACGGGGCTAGTTGTGTTTCAATAATTTCTGTGGCAGTAGCTTGGAAATTAATTCGACTTTGGTACATCCAAGTGTCCATTTCTAAATTTCTTCGGTTTTCTATCCATTCAAATTCTGTGATATAAACACTGTCTCCTAGATATAGTGGTCTTTCAGATTCTATTTCTAACGAGTCTGGAATTTCGATAAAGAAGGGCCAACTGCTGCCTTGATTTGGACTCGGAGCCACTGCAATTAAACGTTTTTCCTGAACTTGTGCTATTACAAATCTTTTCCCTTTACTTGGTTCTTTTCTATCTTTTTTAGCGGAAGTCACAACATTAAAAGTTTCTTTTAATTTTTCTTTATTTTTCTTCTTCTTTTCTACCACTTTAAATCCTTCATTTTCAAATTTTGGGGCTTGTGAGCTCCCAGGACCGCTTTCCCATGTATTTTTGGTTCCCCATTCATCAACTTCCATTACTTCATCAAGTAGAAGTTTTTCCATGCTTTCAGTAACTTGTTTATGAGTCATTTCTTTCTCTTCTTCAGTTTCTTCTAAAAGCTTTTCTACATCAGTATCTTCTTTTCTTTTTCTATTTAATGCCGGAGCACTGAAATTTTGTTTGTTTGATGCCGAAGCACTAAGATTTTGTTTGTTTAATGCCGAAGCACTAAGATTATGTTTGTTTAATGCCGAAGCACTGATATTTGATTGTTTATTTGATTCTTTATTTAATGCCGAAGCACTAAGATTTGATTGTTTGTTTAATGCCGAAGCACTAATGTTGTCAGTGACACCAGGAATTTCTGTGAAAAAGCCGCGGCCTTTTCTACGAATAATATTTTCTTGAGAATTATTTTCTGTCATTTAAAAAAATTGAAAATTAATTTAAAATAATTTAAAAATATGTATGGGATAGGCTATACGCGAAATTTAAAAAAAAATTGATAAAATTTGGGGAATTTTGTGTGTGGGAGGGAAAAAATTGTAAGATTTTAAATATGGTGGGTTTATTTTGTAAAGTACCAGAAGTGTATTTTTTTTTAATTTACCCGGGTTGCTTAATCTATTGATAATTTTCTGGGTTTGGGATTTACTCTGAGATTATATCCTTTTTGTATTGTGGGTGATATTTTATCTTTATTTTTGTCTGGACTTGGCTCTCTTACCTCCTTTTCTTTACTGTTTAAGGGATTTTCATGACTTGTGTGCTTTTCCTTTTCCTCTTTTTCGGCTTTATTTAGACTTTCTATTTCTTCATCAAGTAAATTGGGACTTGTACACGCTGGTGTTAGATCCTCAAAACATTTCTTTAATTGATTGATATGGACTATTCTAGTGGGTGCATTCGGTGAGTTGCAGCTAGTTATAGTTACATGTGGACTTTCTATTTTTATTGCCCTAAAGATTCCTTTCCAAGGCATGTGGAACTTTTTTGAAGTCCCAACTCTCCCGGCATAGTTTCTTAGAAGTACTCTATCCCCTACAGTTATGGTGGGGTTCCTCAGCAATTTATCGTATTGTTCCTTAGACTTTAATTGGGCTTTCTTATTTTCATCTGCTGCTATTTCCCAAGCTTTTCTTAGCGATGTGACTAGCTTTTGCTTAAATTCTGATATGTCATTGGTTACCATAGAATTTACTGATGGGTCAAGGATTTGATCTATGCAAAATATCGGATCTCTACCAAACATCAAGAAAAAGGGTGTTTCCCCAGTGGATGAGTGAATAGAAGTGTTATAGCAGAAACTCGCATAATCTATAAGTTCATCAAAGTCGGGTTGGTCCTTACTTATATATTTGGAAATAATATTATGAAAGGTTCTAAAGGACCTTTCAGTGACGGAATTTCCTTGTGACCAGTGAGGGGTTGCATAACTTTTATTTATATATAACATTGAGCAAAAATCTCTGAAAAATTCGCTCGTAAATGCAGATGCATTGTCTGTTATGAGCTCTATACATCCCCCAAATTTCAGATAGCAGTTTGCGAGAAATGCGCGAGCTAGAGTTATCGCTTTCGTGTCAGGAACCGGTATTGCTATCACATATTTTGTAAACCAACAAATAATATTCATTAAATGTTTGTTGCCTTTTTGGGTTGTTGGAAAAGGTCCTGCCAAATCTAGTCCAACTTTTGCAAATAAAGTGTTTGATGGGACCATGTGCATTTCAGCCCTGTAGGGTGGATTGGGTGAATGTCTTAGCTGGCAAGTTATACAGTTGCGTGTCCATCTTAATATGTCAGAGTGCATTCGTGGCCAGTAGTACTTTCTAGATTTTTTGAGTGTTTTCTTTAAATCCATGTGCCCCCCTCCAAGTTGGGATGAGTGAAAAGAGTCAAAGATGAGTGCCCTAAGGGAGGCTGGTATAAAGAGACGCGGTTTTAAACCCTGAGTTCTTTGATAAAGTATTCCATTGGACAATTCAAGGTTTGCTGCTACTATTGTGAAATTTTCTTGTTCTAGTGGAGGAATTTCCTTTGGGATTTCCCCGGATGTGAGAAATTGAATAAATGTTGATGATTCGAGATCGTCTGCTTGTTCAGATTTAATATCAATCGCATATCTTTGACCATCCTGTCGTTTCAGTGTTACCCTTGGAATGTGGTCTTCTATGTTAAGGATTTCTTTTTCTTGTAGGTTAAGGCATACTGGGAATTCTGCAATGTCTTGGAGTTCTTCGCTGTTTTCATTATCTTTGCCTGCGAGTGCGGGATTTCTTGAGAGTGCGTCAGCTAGTAAGTTTTCTTTTCCAGATACATGTACGATTTTAATATTATAATTTTGAAGTTCGATAAGCCACCTAGCTAAATTCGGATGCGCTTCAGCTTTTTCCATAAGGTATGCTAGTGGTTTGTGGTCCGTGTGTAATTCAACTTCGGTCATGTAAATAAATGGACGAAATTGTCTTAGTGCATAAATTATCGCGCCTAGTTCAATCTGTACCGGAGGCCATTTGCGTTCGGAGTTTGATAAAGTTCTGCTGCAGTACACAATTGCTTTAAAAATATTTTTCTCGCAGTCTTTTTGCATTAGAGCCCCTCCTTGCCCTGTTTGTGACGCGTCTGTGAATACATGAAATGGTTTATTGTAATCTGGAAAGACTAGAACCGGTTCACTACTTAAAATCTTTTTAACTTTTTCAAATGCTTTCTGCTGTTCTTCTTCCCATTTAAAAGTGGTTTCTTTTCGTGTTAGCCTAGTCAGAGGTTCAACAATCATTGAGAAGTTTGGTATGTGCTTTCTAAAAAATGAGGCCATTCCTACGCAGTGCCTTACTTCCTTCAGGTTTGTGGGAGCAGGTAGGTTCGTGATTGTTTCGACTTTACTTAAACTAGGTGAATATCCTGATGAATTTATAGTGTGCCCTAAGAAATTCATTTGAGTCGATGCTAGTATACATTTCTTGGGGCTCACTTTGAGATAATATTTTCTAAGTCTATCAAAAACTTGTCTAAGTGCCTTAAGGTGTTTGTCAAATTCAGGATCTTTTGTGAACACTAAAAAGTCGTCCACATATGCTATAACGCTGTCTTCTAGCCCGCTAATTACGTGAGCCATTACTCTAGCAAAAGCGCTTGTAGCATTTTTTAGTCCAAAAGGCATATGAGTCATTTGGTAAATTTTATTTTCGGTAATGAGTCCGCATTTGCGCGAAGCTCGTTCAGTGAGTCTGATTTGTAAATAGCCGCTAGAGAGATCTAGGAGCGAATAAAAGTTGCAGCTTCCTACTTTTTCCATTATTGTTTCAAATCTGGGTAGTGGGAAGTGATCCGGGACAGTTATCTCGTTGAGCTTTCTAAAATCAATACACGGTCTTAATCCCCCGTCCTTTTTCTGTACTAGAACAATGTTTGATACCCACGGTGTATCTGATTTAATCATTACTCCAGACTTCAGTAGTTTGTCTATATGGTCATGAAATTCGTCTTGGTATTTGAATGGGACCCTATGAGGCCTTGTGGAAATTGGTTCCTCTGTCGTAGTAATTATGTCGTGCTCTCCTACTAGACATGAACCTAAATCGTATTGGCTTTTACTAAAAATGTCTGAAAATTCATCGCAGAGTTCTTTTAGTCTCATAAGGTCATACCCTTTTACTGAACTTTTTGAAAAATCAATTACAAAATTTGGGTCTATATCTAAAGAGTTGACTAAGTTTTCTATGTCATGTATTATGCTGGGTTGGCTTAGTTTAATTTTGTCAGTTTCAATGAGCCACGGTCCTTCCTTACTTTCCCTGAGTTCACTTGCGTATGCTATGTGCATTCCTTTACAGATATGTTTGGGTGCGTTTGTCGGATTTGTTATTAACAGGCTTGCTATTTTATCTGATGCATCGAAAACTGTGCTAATAAGACCTAAGTTGTCCTCAGTTAAGCGTTCATCTAATGAATGTGAAATCGCGTGCTCAAAATTCAACGTAGTTTCTAGTTTCGCATTAATAACTTTATTAGAGCCCGGAGGTATTGTTGTGGGTTCCAAGGTTGCTATTCTAACATCAGTTACTAGTGGTAAATTTTCCGTCCCTAAATTTAGAAATTTATCTCCAATCCAGATTTTTCTATTAGTAAAGTCAAATGTGACATTTGGCAATGTTTTCAATAAGTCACATCCTAATATAAATTGGTAGTTCCGTTTCTCAAGTAATTGTTTGTCCTCTACTAAATTAATGTTTGCGGTCTGTTTGTGTCCACCTAAATCCAAAAATACTTGCATTTGTGCGTTCGCTGAAATCTCATGTCCTGAGGCAGAAGTTATGCTTATGCTTGTGGGTTCGATGTTTGCATTTAAAAATTTGGCGAGTGATAGAGGAGCGATAGAGATGCTTGCCCCAGTGTCTACTAAACAATTTATTGGTTGATTATTTATTTTAATTCTTGTTACTGCAGTACTTGGGTAAGTAAAGTTTATTTGGTTGTTTGAGGCCGAAGCCCTAAATTTTGGTAGAGGATCTACGGTTAGCATATTTATGACCTCTTGACTTGTGTCTGGACTCGGAAATCTAGAAACTTTAGGAATCCATGACTTAGGTTCAGGTTTAACTTCGTTCACTTTTTCTTTCTGTGGATTTTGTTCTACAAATTTTTGAACTTGATTAACAGTGGGAGTAGTCCTACTAAATAACATTCTGCCTAATTGTCCTTCACCTAAATAAACTTCTAAAATCTTCAGTCCCCACCTGATTGCTAGGTCAAGGGTTAGAATTGATATAAAGATGGTTACTATTATTTTCCAAGCCCAAGTGTAATCCCCAATTATTTCTTTTGTCAGACTGTCACCAGCTTCTTTCCACTGTTCAGATAAAGTTTTAGTAATAACCATGTCCTTATTTTCAAGTCTGTAGGAAAGTTCACTTACTTTAACTAAATTAGTCATGAATGTGTGCGTGTTAAGATCTGTTAAGTTCACTAGAATTAGTTGGTGAAAGGAATGGGCCTTAATTTCTGGTATATCAAATGCCCTTAGTTCCTTGGTTTTCATTGCCCTAGGAAGGAGCTTGGTTACTTCCCCAGTAATTTGGTCAATCTCAATAACTTTATTGTCTAATTCTAAAGTTATTCTTTGAAATTGAGTACAGGGTGCTTTTCTTGAAGTTGGCTGAATTATCATTGTTGTCGGGTCTAGGAAGGCAAGATGCTTTTGTTTTTCGGTTGTTAGCTGAATTGGTATGAGTTCAAAACATTCATTCAGGTGAGTGGGTACAAAGCTAAATTCATCTTCATTAATTTTAATACATGGCCAAATTCGTAGTAGTGAAGAGCCTTCTCGTTTGGCCACTACATAGTCATTTCCAAAAATTATTCTGGCAAGTCCAATAGGATTAGACACAAGAGAATTTAGTGCCCATCTTTTAACTTCTTCTAAATGATCACATACTGCCTTGAGGGAATGAGTAAATGTGAATGTTAGTGTTTCAGCTAATTGTGTGTCTAAGTAAGTGAGTTCAGCTGCCAACTGCGGTGATGTTACTATTCCTAATTTTTCTTCATTTAAACTTCTTTTCTGTCTTGTCGCTTTAATACTTGTAGCAAGTCCTTGCTCTGATACTTCTAATTCATTACCACAGTCCTTTAATTTATGAGGCGGCTTGCTAAAGTGAAGTGCTAGTTGAGCGTCGTCTGAGAGCCAGGTGTTGTCTAAAAGTTTCCCTTCGAACTCCCCAAATTTAATATATCTACAAAATTGATCTTTATTTGGAACCCATTTTAGCACTGTTTTATCGTTTAATATACAGTTCCCTTGTGAATATGAACAATTATTTGTACCCCCCAAAGGAGTTCTAATTACAGGTTCACCCCAGTGAGAATTTATTTGAACATTAAATAATAAGCAATTTTGGGATGATACTTCTGTCCACCAAAAGGAGCCTAAAAGCCACATTTTTGGACTTATATCTAATTTATTCTGTGTTGTCCAAACTTCGTTTTCTTTAATCATTGAGCCTAAACTGCAGCGTTTTTCCTTAATCATACGCGCACATTCATCTTTAGATACACTTAGCATTTCCGATCCTATTGGTTCAGTCACTGGTACATTTGAGAGAGACGTAAATTTTCTTACTGATTTCTTAATTATTCTACATGCCCAACCTTCAGTACTATATTCTAAATCATTTAATATGTATATGGACCTAGTTTGTGGTATAGGTGTGTGCGAGACATTATTTATAAGTGAAGGGCAATGCGTAAGATGTGGTAAAGTCCAAAGTGTAGATTGTTTCTCCATTTGACAGATCATTGGCATTCTAGGTGTTGGTACGCTAAAGGTTGCGCTACAAGACGCTATTAATGTAATAATCATTAACATTGGGAGTAATTTTGGTCCTAACGATTTAGATTCCCAGGAGGAAATTTTAATTTTACTGGGGTCTCTGTTGCTATTGGCAATATTTTCTTTTACTTTCTCTTGTTTGTGGTCCCCAATTTCAATAGAATTCAAATTTTGCTGCGAAGTGCCTGTTGTATTTTGCGACCCTGCTTGAAGATTACGTATCCCCGTTAATATTTCTTTTAAAATTAAGTCACTGTACCTTTCTTCATAGCGTTGGTTTGAGGAACTTTGTGTCATGTTTGAATTTCCTTTCTGTTTATCCATATATTCAGCCATCCTTGTTCGACAAGTGCTTGCGAAGTGTCCGACCTTTTGACAGTAATTGCATACAGGTCTGTTGTTCCAACGTCGTTCATTAAATGGAGCTCCCATTGATTGTCCGCGGCGATCATTTCTCTGAAAATTTCTAAAATTATTTTGGTTTCTTGAGTATCCGTTTGAATTGTACCTCCAGCCATTGCGAGGTTGTTCTCTGTTTGGATTTGTATGATTTAATGATTGAAACTTACCTGGTTGAATCATGTAACTTGATTGAAGTTGTTGCATGGCATTGAGTTCCGGACAGGCCTGAGGCAGAGGAGTTGTTCCACTTACACTTGGTAACATTATTTCAACTTCTCTAGCATCCATACACAATTGTTCAAAGCTTCTGCCAGTTTGTGTAAAATTCAGAAGTTTCATATAAAATGAGATGCTGGGTTTAAGTCGTTCAAGTAATAATTCGCATAAGTGTCGTTCAAGTGCGGGTCCTTCGTAGTCTGTTGCTGTAGCTAATGCTATTGGTCGAAATCGTGAAAGAAAATCTTTGACTGTTTCATTTTCATGTTGTCTACAGAATGAGAGAGCTTGCCTAGAGAGTACACGTCTTTGAGGTGAGTCCAATTCCTTTCGTATGGCCTTTATTGCTTCTTGACATGTTGTTCGATCTGCGGGATTTATTTTCTCTAAAATTTGTTTGGGAGTGTCCTCTAAGAAAAGCGAAAGTCGATTAAGCTTTTCCTCTTCTGAAAGTTTTGCCCCAAATACTTTAATTCGTTCTAAAAATTTCTTACTCCACTTGTCAAACGTTACCAAATTGTCTTCAGAATAAATTTCCAAAGGTGGTATTCCTTCGTGATGCAGCATGTTGACTGTGTGTTCTGAAATTTGATCTTTCTTGTCATTAATTGAACTATTATTACTAGATTTTTCCCCAGTAAAGCTTAGTATGCAATTATTGGGTGAGCTTTGTGGTTTCCTTCTAATTGATTTATTTATAGGAGACAGGGACCTTGACTTTTCTTTACTTCGGGACTCAATTCTTTCCGCACAACTTTCTATTTGTGTTCCCAGGGTGGCAAATCCATTATTCACCTCATCTGCAAGCTTGCTTACATTTGTGGAATTTTGATTAACTTTACGATTTATGACTCGGAGAGATCTATTAAACCCTTCTTCCAACCTAATTGTATCACTGTGTACTTTCTCTAAGTCCGAAATTTTAGCTTGGTTAGTCGGTATTTTCCCTGACATTAATAGCTTGTCTACTACATTGATAGAAATATCTTCAGCCAAAGCTGAGGAAATTGTTTGGTTAGTTGATGCCGAAGCACTAAGGTGGCTAGCTTGTGCAGAGGCACTTGCTATATTGGGAGGCTGCATAAGCTCTCAAGAGAATAAAGTAGTTTTGTTTGTTTTCAATAATATAATAATTATAAATGACGATTTGAGAGAAGGGATGGCGCCTTATATTAGCTTTATCATTAATGGACTTTCCTTCTTAGACTTTCCTTCACTTTTCCTATTCCCTTTTTCATTGTAATGTTTGGGAATATTTTCTACTATTCTAATGGCTTAAACACTTTATCTTCTTTCCGATCGCCACTTTTCTATCCTTTTCTCAAGTTTTAAACTTATCTTCTGATCGCCACTTTTCTTTCTCAAGCTTTACACTTCCTTGCTTCCCCCTTCTTCCACTTTACTTTATGTATGGGAAATATATTTTGCAGGATCGGCTTTAACTTTGACCTTTGGTTTTAAGAAGGTCTCTTTGTTAAAAGAATTAAATTTAAATTTTTAATAAATTTAAGACATTATTGGCATTTTTTTTGAGTAGGTGGAATCGAATTAAAAGGTACTCCCTTTAACCTCTTTTTTTTAGGATTAGAAAGTAGTTATTTTAAAAAGATTAAAAAAATTTCATGGGGATTGGAATAACACACTTTTGGTACTTTATAATAACTCCTTTTAAAACGTGAGGTAAATTCGTGAAAATATAACAAATAAAATAAATGAAATTTTTAAACGGTACATTCAAAAATAAATTTCCGAAACAAAGCGAAAAATAGTAAAAAAAAATTTTGGAGAGGGGTCTAATCATTATCAATATATTTCTTTTAAAATTTGTAGGTGTCCCTTTTGGTTTCGTATTTAATGAAAAAAACCGCGATCAAAAAAAAAATTTATAATAAAATAGAGAAGAATAAAGTAATCGAATTAAAAATTTTTAAAAGATCAGACTTTAATTTCATTTTTCCGAAAGTAGGGATACACACCAGGAGTGTACAGAAACAAAAAAAAAATTTCAAAATAAAACGCGAAGGACAAAATTAAATTTAAAAAATGAAATGCGAAATGCGAAAATAGAAAGTAAATTTAAAAACGACACTCGAAACGCGAAAGTCAAAAACCGAAAATCCCCGAAAGGCGAAACTGGCACCCCCTGATATTTTATTTTCTGAAAGAGGAATTTTCCAAAAACTATAATTTCTTTTTCGAAAAATTTTCAAAATTTGAATTCTTCGATCGAATAGTCAGTATTTATTTTTAAGTTAAAGTCATCAGAAATCCTGTAAAAACAAAAAAAAAATTTGTTGGACCTTGTCTTTAAATATGAAAATTAATTTTGTAAGGTACTAATAAGAGAACTTTCTTTGAAAAACTTGAAAAAAGGGGGAAAAAATAAAATTTTGGAATTGGAAAGCAAAACAAATAGTATTTTGATTCTGAGTTTGTGAAATGTGAGGAAGAAAAATGAATGTTTCATAGAAAATCAGAATTTCAGCATCAAAAATCTATTTTTCAGAATTATGTGTCAGAATTTACTACAGAACTAAAAATTAGATTTTTTTTTAACCCAGAATTTGCAAAAACCCGGAATTTAAATGAATCAGTCTGTCAAAATCATAAATTTCCGAAATATAATTAAAAGCAGTAGTTTCTGAACAATCTTTTCAAAAATCAAATTGGGAGAATTTTCCGTTGTGGCTGATTTTTAGTATTCCCCCTTTTTTTTTAATTATTAAACTAAAATTACGCTCATTCTCCAACCAAGTGGAATTCCCCCAACAAAAGTGCAGGTGAGTAAAACATTGAGGTCCTGAACATTATGATCCTGAATGGGCACCCAATAAGCATTTTGAACATAATAATAATTGTCACTGTACTGTTCCATAGCATTCGTAAAATAGACTGGCACAAAACACCATTGGATGCCCACATAGTTTTTGCTGCTAAAATCATAGTTTAAAAAAAAATCAGAATTAAAAAAATTATAATTTACAAAATCAGAATTTGAGGAAAATCATAATTAAACAAGAAAAAGAGAAATTGTTAAAGGGCAGGAATAGCTCTGTAAATTAAAAATCAGAAAATTCTGAAACAAATAATAAAATCAAAAATTCTGATTCTGTTTTGAAAAATAAAAATCAGAATTCTGGTAAAAATCAGAGTTTTTAAAGTAAAAGGAGATATCAGAAGTTGTCTTGAAGTCAGATATATTTAAAAATGAATTTCAACAGTTAAAATAAGAAATTTTAAAAAATTTTTATCCCAACAGAATTTTTAAGTATAAATGTAAAAATTTATTTTTGTTTAAAGATTTGTAGACGAATGAATCATTTTTAAAAAGGATTGTGCGGAGATTGTGTTTTCTATTTTGTGTCAGCCCTCCCCCTCCCTTTTTTTTTGAAGGAGAGAAAATGTTTCCTTTTGTATATTCTCTTTAGTACCAGACAATGATTAATGGTTGTCCTTTTTTTTGTTGTTGGGAAAATAAAAATGAAAAGGATAAAATTTATCGTGTGTATATCGGTGACAGAATTTTCTTAATGTTTTAGTAATTTTAATGGGACTGAGACGTTTCGGCGCGGGCTTATAAAACAGTTAGTTGCTTATCAAAAAGATAAAACTTTGCAATAATAACTCTCGTGCCTTTATCTATGTTTTTCGAAAATTTCTGAATTTTTTGATCAAGAATTTCGGAAATTGTGGCCAAAAATGTTGATTTTCTGAAAAATGCCTTTTTCGTTTATCGATTATAACTCCAGAAATTTTTTGTTAAAAAAAAATTATGAAATTTCTGGACCAATAAAAATCAAGCAATTTGATTAAACAAATAAATGTATATAAATGTATATAGTTCCTTTTTTTGAAAAAGGTTTCCACCCTTGTCTTTTTTACAACTGATTTATTTCTCCTCTCTTTTTTTTTAAGAGAGTAAAGAATTTATTACCATTTTTTGAAGACAGTCTCTTTTTGTTAGATCGAAAATAGATAAAAATAAATTTTTTCTTACAATTAAAAATAAAATATTTTCTTAAAATTGGAAGAATTAAAATTAAAGATCAAAGTTTTGCAATGTTAATCTATTGTGGAAATTGAACTAATTGTAGAATTAATAGAAATTAATCGATTATAACTTCAGAAATTTTTGATGAAAAATTCTGGAATTTCTAGAGGAGGTAGTCAAGGTTGTTAAAAAGAGCTTAAAAAAATTTTTATGAAATTAGGTCTCTCATAAGTGCCACTTTTTGTGTTGATATATTTGTTGTTGTTTCTTTTTGAAAAAAATTATATTTTATATTTTCATATATTTTTATATATTTTTATATTTCGATTATTTAAGGCCGAAGCCCTAATCATTCCCCACTGCCTCCCGGACCACTCAGCGCGCATTGAGCTGGCCCGGGGGAAGCACGCGAGATAGACCGTCATGCGTTCAGCTTTCGCTGAACCATCCGGTGCTACCAGTAAATAATTTAATTAGGGGGCCCAGCCTAATTAAAGAGAGAAGATGTTGATGGAAATGCGTGCGGTGAATAATTGCCAGAGGTAGCGCAAGCAAGCGGGGTGAATGATTGTTGGTATACCACTTGGTCAGGCTCTAGGCCGACCGAACACTAGGCCATTGATTGAATAGGAACTAAGTTGGAATGATCGTCAACTAAGCCGCTTTTCCTTATTTTCCTTTAGCTTATATGCACCTTCTCTCTAGGCGGGGTTTTTATTAGTTTCTCAAGGATTACACCTTTCAGCCTTACAATAATTTCAATGTGAGAATATTCCATTTTAGCTTCTTGTTTATTAGCCTTTAATGAGGTCGAGTCGATAAAATTCATTCTTTTATGTTTTTCTGTTTTTAAAATTTTTCTAGGCCCTTCAGGATTCAAAAACCATATAAATCTAGTTAATTTATTAGGGTTTGATGGATTTGTCAATAAAGATGTATATATCCCTTGTATTTCTATATCCATAATTTGATTATTATACTCATCGTATTTTAAATTATCAACTTTCAATTTATTTACTTCAAAACTGATTTGTGCAGAAATCAAAGGCTCTACGGTTATTAGAATCTAAAATGCAAATAAAATTTAGATAATTGTTACTAGAGATCGGCCAAACAAATATTTGGTCAAATAAAATCAAATATTTGATCAAATTTTATTTGAATTTATTTGATCAAATATTTGTTTGACCACTTTTTGGAAAAATTTGATTTTTTCAAATATCAAATAATTTTCAAATAATTTGATCAAATATTTGTTTGATGTGGGTCAGAAAAATCAAATATTTGATCAAATATCAAATAATTTGAAAATTTTTTGATTTTCGTACAAAAATGTAAAGTTGGCATATTTTTCTTAGAATAACGATATGGTAACCGAGATTTTCGCTCAAGACAAATTATTAGTGATCGCCAAAATAGTTTTTCCTTGTCATGAAACCGGATTTTGGGTTTTGCCGGACCGGATCCGGCCTGATTTTTCGGATTAATTCGGTCCAGTTTAAACCGAATTCAGAATATACCAGAATATACCCGGATTCCGGACCGGATCCGGGGTTTTTTCGGATTTTTCAAAAAAATTTTTTTTCAATTTTTGTGTTTAAATGTATCTGGTGGATTTGTGGTAGTAAAAGGGATTAAAAGGGATACAAAAACCCGTCTTTATAAAAAAATAAAGAAAAATGGTAATTTGGTTGGATAACATGTAAGCTGGATGGATATTGACAGATTGGAAGGATTTTTGGATTAAAAGGGCTATAGGGGGATTTGAGATGGATATCGAGGGATTAAGTGGAATATAGATATCCTAGGTGTCTGATATCCCGATATCAACTATTATCCTTATATCATTTCATATCCCATTTAGCACCCCTTATCCCCTTATATCCCCGTTAAGCCTTACAATTCCCTTATATCACCCTTACTCCCTACACATCCATTTTAATCCTCCAATATCATCTTCATATCCTAATATCCCCGATATAAACTCAAATACCCCGATCTATATGTTATTCCAAAATTTTTTAAAAAATTTGATATTTGATCAAATATTTGACTTTTTAGATCAAATATTTTCAAATATCAAATAATTTTCAAATAATTTGATCAAATATTTGTTTGATGACTTTTGGTATAAATCAAATTTTTTCAAATATCAAATAATTTTCAAATTATTTGATCAAATATTTGATTTTGCCTTCCGGCCGATCTCTAATTGTTACTATGCGTTAATTTCTAGAATTGTTTATTTTTGGGAAAAAATGACGAATTACTCAAAATATCGAAAATCATACATATCATCAACACTAAACTTTTTTAATTTTATAATTATGTATTCCAATGATTGGGAATGTTGTTCCAACATTGATCCCTACAACTTTTATTGATTTACAGATCCCAATTAATCCTCCTAATCCAGCTTATCCCAAATTTCCTTAAATCCTCTGATATCACTCAAAATCCTCTTATAACCGAGATATCACCACAGATATCCCCTTCTTTTAAATCACTTAAAACCTTCAAATTCTCTGATCTCCCCGATATCTATTACGTAAAAAGTTTCTATGGGAAAATTCCAAATAATTGTTAAGTAATTTTACCTTCCTTTTTGTTTCTGTTCCATTATTTTCATTTAGAAAAATGCTAATAGTAACTACTTCTAAAAAATTAAATAATAATTCAAATAACATTAATTTTTTTCCTTTATTTCCATCAATTACACTTTTATCAAGTGAAAATTCTCCTATAAGTAAATTATGTCCGGGAGCTTTCATATGTAAGTTAATTTTATCTTTTTCGATATTTTCATCAATTTCACACAAAATTTCAATTTTACTTTTTATTTTCCCATCTTCAACTATTTTAGTAAATTCCATTCTCAATAAAATTACTTTAGAGGATCCATCCTCATTTTTATTATCTTCTGTAGATTTAACCAAAAATCGTTCATTAATTTGTAAATTTGAAGAGGAAAGAGTAAACAAAAGGAGAAAATAAATAATTTTGTTGTTCATTGAAAATTAAAGTTTTTTTTTAAATTTTCAAAATAAATATTTACTTTTAAGCCCTATAATAAATTAATTTTCTTTTATACATGCCCTTTTCTTGACATTAAGAAATTATTTTTTCTCATTTGATAGACTGTCATTTGATTAGATTTTTATTCTATTACCAAATTAATTCGTCTATATTGGGAAATAATGCCCTTTATCTGAGATTTTGCCTTTTTTGTTGATACATTTAGTAATACATCTCACTTATCTCATGTCACTCTAATTCATATTTCGGCTTAATAATGTTCTAGGGGGGCACTTAGGTGATTTGAAAGTCTCAGAACCAGTGCTTCGAAATTTCAAATTTGCTCGTACTCGTACTCGTACTTCGTACCACCTCTTTTTTTGGCCTCGTACTCGTACTCGTACCTCGTACCACCCTTATTTTTTTGCTCGTACTCGTACTCGTACCTCGTACCACCCCTATTTTTGGCCTCGTACCTCGTACTCGTACCTCGTACTTACTCGTACTTGAGGTAAAAGCAAAAAATCGAAAATTTTAATGGTTTTTTTGAGCCCAGGGCATCTATTTTTAAATTTTAAGCGTTGTATGTGATGATTTTTGAATCTTGGAAGGCCTTGAAGTTATAAATCCTCAAATTTCATCTATTTGCTGCGCCGCAGGCGAAATTTTTGAGCATTTTAGAGTGCAAGGAGAAATATTTCCTCCAAGATGGGTCGTGCTACCCGAGATCCTACATTTTTTCATCCGGTTTTCATCTTCTTACATGGAACTTTTTATCTTTTCCACTGAACTTTTCACATTTTGATCTCCTTATATCCCTCTTAATCTCAAATCATTTTTTTCAAAAATTTTGAGAATTACGGATGTCCTTAAGTCAGATTTCTTCTATTTTTGCGCCGTAGGCGAAAATTTTAAAAAATTTTGAAGGCCATGAAGCCAGATTTCTTTTATTTTTCACCGCCGAAGGCGAAAATTTTAGAATTTGGAAGCCAATAACCACCTTTCTTATTTTTTCAGCGCCGCAGGCGAAAATTTTGACAATTTCCGAAGGCCGTAGTGAAAAAATTCACTTTTAGTGTTCAAAGAAAAAAATATTAAGAATTTTAGATGGTCAAAATCTCATAATTAATCCAAGTAAAAATACAATAATTTTAAAAAAAAATTAAAATTATAAATAAGTTATTTATGAAGAGAAAAATATTAAAAATTCTTGTCCAGTGAATAGGAAACGAACCCAATATTAAATCATTATAGACTTTGGTGCAGCCAAGCATCTTCACCACTCGGCCACTCGCTCATACAATTAAAAAGAAAGGAACAAGATATATTTCTTTCAATTTTCCTATTAACACCAAGTACGAGAAGTACGAGCTCGTACTTAGGCCTCGTACTCGTACTTTTCACTTTTTTTTGGCCTCGTACTCGTACTCGTACTTCGTACCTGCCCAATTTTTTTGCTCGTACTCGTACTCGTACTTCGTACCAGGTACGAGTACGAGTACGAGGTACGAGTACGAATTTTGGTACGAGCTTCGAAGCACTGCTCAGAACCGAAGATTTTCTAAGGCGCAAAAACAAAAATTAGAATTTCCTCATCAATCTCATGCAAATACATTAAATAATCAAATATTTGAAAAGCATATGATTTGAATATTACCAAATATTATTGCACTTTTTGTTTACAAAATTATGTAATTTTGGTTTGGATCATGCGTCCCATGAACTTTTAAAAGTCCAATGAGCTTAATTTTATATAAGTGATTTAAATATTTTTAATATGTAATTTCAAACTTCCATCTTTCTTACCCGATTTCAAGCCTTCTTGACAATATCAGAAACGGTAATTTAATGTTTGCTGACAATTAACAGAATTCAACGAAGACAAGAAGTTTAATATAATATTTTATTATAGCACCTCAAACTTGGGTATTTAAACCAAAAATACAATGAAAAACGCGAATGAAATTGAAATGTGAAAAATTAATTTAAATCGCGAAAGTGGTAAAATGATAATGTTCTTGTGTCGGGTCAGGATCACCCGTCAAAAGGGAATAGCCAACCAAGTTGTCGGGGCGCTCCTTGCCGTTACCGATCTCTCGGCCAAAGAAGGCTAGGGAACGGTCACGGCAAGGAGCGCCTTTTGTGGTGTGTTGCTGTCTCAAGTGGGATGAGTAGAGAATGAAGTGTTGTTGGGAGGAGTGTGCTTCTTTAAGTAGTGGGGGTAAATGATTATATCTTCTTTAAAAAATAACTTATTTACATTACGAAAATATTGTGAGAAAGTTGTTGTTACAAAATGAGGAGAAAAGATTGTAGGCCAAAGAAGGCTAAAAATAAAAGAAAATTATTTTTTATAAAAAAGAAAGAATTTTTTAAACAAAAAATAAAAAGGGAGTGAGAATTGATTTGTTTGTGTGTGATTCATTTGTTCGCACACACCGACCAAAAATTAATAAATAAAAAATAAAAGGAATTTATTTCACCCGGGAACGCCCGAGTCTCAGTTCTCGGGCGTTCCCGACAACAATTTTAAAATTATTCATTATGAAATAGTTAAATCATTTTTTCTTTAATCAATTTCTATTGCAATATTTCAGAGGTTTTCGATTTCGAAGTCTATACCCTAACCCGAGCTTTGAAAAATTTAAAATTTCTTCAATATTTATTATATGTCCATATTCGTCCTATCCTGATATATCCGAGAATATCCGGATATTATCCGTATCCATGGCCTGGTCTGGGTAAAACTATTGAAGTATTCAATCTTTTATCCATTCAATCTTTTTGAACCTTAAAAATATGCATATAATTTTTGAAAATCATTGAGTTGAGTTAACTATCCTAGAGAGCAAACTCGATATAAAATTTTACAGTAGATCTCAAGCCCAACATATAAGAAATGTATCAACATAATGAAGATTTAAAAAATTCAGGTATTTCCGAAATTTTCAACTGCTTTACTAATTGAATTACATAAACAAGAAAATAAATCTGAAGATTTAGAAGAAAACACTTCAACATTTTTTATTCGACTTTTCCATAAAAACGAGACTGATGGAAATGTTTTTCGGGAAATTGAAATTCCCGATTGCGGAAATATTTGTAGTTTGGAAAAATTAAAAGAAATTAAGAGAGAATATATTATTGAATTGAAAGAATGGCATAATGAATGTAAAAATAATAGTGATTTTATATTTGATGATAAAGTTAATAATATGTAAAATTAAATTTAATTTAAACACATCTTATTGGGACTCACTAAACTCTCATTCTTGATTTATTCAAAATTCCTCATAAAAATCGCTGAACTAAAATTTCTAAGAAATATTTTAACATAATATTTATAAACCTTATTGAAATTACATAGTGATTGCTGAATGCAATTGGATTATTAGTAGTTGATTATTAATTAATAGTAGGGCACGGACCTATATTGAAGGTCACGGATTTGTATCTGCAAATCCGTGAGTCCATTCTGAACCGTAAGGTTTTTTTTTAAAAAAGGGTTTCTATTATCCAAAAACGGTATAAACTTAAATTTCAGATTTTTCTCCAAGTCGTTCAATTTATGTTTCATGTTAATGAAATGTTAATGAAATGTTGATTATAATTGCCCATATATTTTGGTTAAATGCACACGGTGAAATTTTGAAATTTTTGAATTTGAAATTTTTGATAATGTTGAAAAGACAAAATAATAAGATTTAGCTTCAAAAGAGATTCAATCAAGATCTATTCTATCATTTAAAAAAACGCCACAAATATTCTATGTATACTAAATTAATTCTTATTAAAACCCTTGGTGCACATTTCTCAATCTTTATTGCAAATCCTTATTGCACATTTTTTTTTCAAAAATCCCGTAACAATGTACACTCACCCTCAACAGTTTGGGGAAATTAATTTTAACACAAATTAGAACTTCAAGAGGAAATATTTACTTGTGAAAAGGAAAAATGGACAATAAAATGTAAAGTCACTAACAGGGTACATAGAAACAAGATCAAATAGATCCCATCAAAGTTTAAATTAGTTTTAACAAATTAAATTCTTTTAAATTTAATTAAAGATTTATTAGAAAGTTTTATATTTGGATTTTCTTCTTCTTTATAGCCTTAAAATTGTCATTTTTTCTTAGAATCAACAATTTTCACTCTTTCTTTAGTTACTCCTTCCTTATCCAAATAAAATTCATAACTTCCAAGAGTCAGCAATGGAGTTATTGAGGCAACTAATGCCAGTTCAGGATTATTTTCTAACGATTCATCATTATTTACCGTTATCTGGCCATCCTCATAATTATCTAATTCTGTTTTTAATATCCACATTGAAATGAATTGTCTAAAACTTTTCAATAAATCCTTCTCTAAATCATTCATTTTCTTAAACATTTTGGACACACATCTTTCCTCATTTGCTTTTTTAATTTTAACGTCGAATTGAAGCCAACACTCACAATTTTGTTTCGCGACAATTATAAAATAATTCCCTGGATTTTCAAATTTGAAACAAATTTCAATGTGAGAATACTCCATTTTAGCTTCTTGTTTATTAGCCTTTAATGAGGTCGAGTCGATAAAATTAACTTTTCCATGTCTTTCTCTTTTTAAAATTTTTCTAGGCCCAACAGGATTCAAAAACCATATAAATCTAGTTAATTTATTAGGGTTTGATGGATTTGTCAATAAAGATGTATATATCCCTTGTATTTCTATATCCATAATTTGATTATTATACTCATCGTATCTTAAATTAGCAACTTTCAATTTATTTACTTCAAACCCAATTTGTGCAGAAATCAAAGGCTCTACAGTTATTAGAATCTAAAAATGGAATAAAATTTAAATAATTTTTAAGTACTTTTATCCAAACTAGGACACGGATACTGGTTTTGGTATCCGTCTCCGGATATTTACGGCGGATACAGACGGATACAGACGAATATATACAATATCTGTATCCATATAATTATCCATGTCCTAGTCTTCTTTTACCCTCTCCACAATTTCTGTTCCATTATTTTCATTTAGAACGATCCTAATGTCAACTACTTCTAAAAAATTGAATAATAATTCAAATAACATTAATTTTTTTCCTTTATGTCCACCAACTACACTTTTATTAACTGAAAATTCTCCTATAAGTAAATTTTGAATGGGAGCTTTCATAAATAAGGAAATTTTATCTTTCTCAATTTTTTCATCAATTTCACACAAAATTTCAATTTTACTTTTTATTTTCCCATCTTCAACTCTTTTAGTAGTAAATTCCATTCTTAATAAAATTACTTTAGAGGATCCATCCTCATTTTTATTATCCTCTGTAGAGGTAATCAAAAATCGTTCATTAATTTGTAAATTTGAAGAAGAAAGAGCAAACAAAAGGAGAAAATAAATAATTTTATTTTTCATTGAAAATTAAAGTTTTTTTTAAATTTTTAAAATAAATATTTACTTTTAAGCCCAATAATAAATTAATTTTCTTTTATACTTGCACTTTTCTTGACATTAAGAAATTATTTTTTCTCATTTGATAGACTGTCCTTTGATTAGATTTTTATTCTATTACCAAATTAATTTGTCTATATTGGGAAATAATGCCCTTTATTTTGTTTATTTTTGCCTAAATATTATTGCACTTTTTGTTTACAAAATTATGTAATTTTAGACTAGTTTGGATCATGCGTCCCATGATATTTTAAGCGTCCCATGAGCTTAATTTTTGTTTTGATTTAAATATTTTTAACTTATTGTAATTTCAAACTTCCATCTTTCTTACCCGATTTCAAGCCTTCTTGTCAATTTTAAAATTATTCATTATGAAATAGTTAAATCATTTTTCCTTTAATCGGTTTCTATTTTGATATTTCAGAGGTTTTCGATTTCGAAGTACTTTTGTTTCAAAAAAGTTCTACTCCGAAATCAAAACATTTGCTTAATTCGGCTGTGTCCACATTAACGTAATTCGATGCCTTAAGACCGAAAACTTTCTAAGACTCAAGAACAGAAACTTTAAATTTCCTCAGTAACTTCAAATGTAAAATACATTTAAAATATAAGTTTTAAAATATAAGTAAAAATAAAAAGAAAGTAGATCCATATCTATACAATTATGCGGCTCAGACCTTTAGGTCTGGCGCACCTTCAGAGCGCCGGTTTGGGGTTTGGGATTGGGTGAGGAGGCGCAGAGGACCTATGATTGCCTAAGTAGAAACAGAATAAATTAAAATATTTATTTAATATTTGAAATATATAAGTTAAATGAGTTTATTGTAGTGTTCGGCACGGTACGGTATACCGCGGTATTTTTCCCGGTATACCGCGGTATTTTTTTCCGGTATACCGATACCGATACCGTACCGGTCAAATTTTGAAAAAAACGGTATTTTTCGGTATCGGTATTTTTTCGGTATACCGATACCGATACCGTACCGGTCCTCGAAAAAATACCGCGGTATTTTCCGGTATTTCGGTATTTGTGAAATTCTCAAAATTTTCGCCTGCGGCGCTGAAAAAGGAAGAAATCTGTCTTCTGGTCTTCCAAAATTCTCAAAATTTTCGCCTGCGGCGCTGAAAAAGAATATATAGGGACATTCTATTAGAGGGGGCATTGTATTTTTCAATTATCCTGTTGGGGCATTCTATTAAAGGAGGATATTCTAATGGTGGGGGCATAGTAATTTTCAATCATCCTACAGGGGACATACTATTAAAGCAGGGTATTCTAATGGAGGGGGCATTGTATTTTTCAATTGGCTAAATGTCGAGCAATTGTTGGACATTTTGCTGATTCAAATCTTGCCTATGATCGATTAGAAGAAGCTCAAGTCCTTGAGATTGTTAAGATTTATTGTTAAGATTTTAAAAATAAAATTTAAAAAATTTTATAAAATTTTTTAAAAAATACCGAATACCGGCCGGTATACCGAAAATGTTGAGACGGTATTTTCCGGTATCGGTATTTTTCCGGTATACCGATACCGATACCGTACCGGTCAATTTTTGTAAAAAACGGTATTTTTCGGTATCGGTATTTTTTCGGTATACCGATACCGAATACCGGAAAAGGTCATTTGCCGAACACTAGTTTATTGTTCATTAGAAATAATGGAATAGTAGAAGTGTGAGATTGAGGATCTGTGACATTATTGGAAAAGGATCGATATGTCCATATCCGTCCGTATCCTGATATATCTGAGGATATCCGGATATTATCCGTATCCATGGCCTGACCTGGGTAAAACTATAGAAGTAAATCCATTCAATCTTTTTGAACCTTGAAAATATGCATATAATTTTTGAAAATCATTGAAATTATTTTAAATTTTATTAATCATTATAAGTGTTTATCTAGCTAATTATTTGGTTTTTTAATTAAATACAATTTAATTTATTTATATCATTAAATATTTATAGTAGCATCTATATGTAAGGCTAAGAAGCAAGATGTAGACAAACTTGGTGGTCAACCAAATTTTGAACTGAAAAATTAAAATTGTTAACGTAATATTTTTCAATTTAAATAAGTTACCAGGTCTATAATTTTTTGAAATAACATTTCCTTTACAATCTTTAATTTTGCGAAGATAAGAAAGCTGTAAATTTTAATTTATAAAAATACTAATTAAAGAAAAAAACTTGTTCTTTTGTAATAAAAACGGGGTCAGTGAAAATTGTCCAGTGAACGTTTTCTGTACATGGAGGGGTTGTTAATGAACTGGAATGTATTAGAAAAAAATTAGAAATTTATTTTAAAAAAGTATTTTTTTTTTGAAATTTATTGTCAACTGTAAAAAAGGCTTTTTGCGGATTATTTTTTATTTTATTATTCTTATTTCCTCAACTAATCTTACATATTCTTATGCCTGATTTTTTATTTAAATATTATATTTATGTCCTCCGATAATTTCGATAATTATTAACTAATATTCTCGATAACTATTGTTTAAGAAATATCGGTCAACTAATCAACTCCCTAACATTTTATATTTTTCTTAAATTTCCAAAAAATAAAAATAATTAAGTTTTTACTTACCCTTGATAGCGAACAAAGGAAGAAGTGAAAATCTCAGCACCTTTAAAGCTTTCACGCTCAATACAACAATTAGGAGGTAATTTTAATTCTAAACAATGAGTTGAATCTAATGCTTTTTTGTTTCCAAATTCTGTTAACTAAATTGATAGAATAAAAAAATGGACTAATTTGCAAGTGATAATAAAGGGAAATTAAATATATCTTTAAATTTCCCTCAGTACTTGGCAACTCCTTAAAATTTTCTCACCTCCAAAGTCAAGTAGTTTCCTATTTCAGAAACTTCCAATTTACGACCATTCTCTAGATATAGGTAAATAATGTATTTCTGGTTCTGATAAAAAATTCGGATCTTGAAATATTTTATAAACAATTTAATTCTCTGTAATGAGAAATTCAGGTGAGCTACTCTAATTATTAATTAAATTACCGTATTTGCTCTAGTAATCCCCCAGGGGGATTATTGTTTCAACCCATCTCCAGGGTGGGGGATTAATAGAGCCTGGGGGATTAATAAAGACTGGGGGATTAATAGAGCAAATACGGTATGTAATATACCTCTTTAAGAGCTTCCATTTCTTGTTTTTCAAATATATATCTTTTTTTAACCTTCCCATCATCATTCTTAGCATCGTCTAATTTAATAAAAATTCCTAATACAGCCAATTTATTTTCATCTTCTACTCCTTTATGTACTAAATGTAATTCTGCTGGGTAACGAAGACCGCCTATACAATGCTCAGAACCTTTGAAATAAATTTATCAAATAATTGTTCAGATAATTCTTATTTGAGTGTTTTTTGAATTTTGTCTGATTTATAACTGAATAAGCTGAATACAAAAAAAAGAGAAAAGCGCCAACAAAGGAAAGCTTGCCATAAACAACTTATCCTCCATTGCTAATATATTGTGAATATTTAATCAGAAATTTGTTTTAGAGTCATGATCCTTCAATATAATAAAGATATTCCCTACCTTCATTATCATTTTGAGCCCAATGAAAGTGGTATTGAACAAAACGATAATTCTGATCTAAGTTTCCACCATAGATTTCAGGGGGTTCTACTTGTGGATCAGGTAGAAATTGAACTAGAAAATTTTTAAAATTAATTTGGTTGTAATAGTCCAAATAATTTCTAACATTTTAGGGCTAAATGTGTTGAAAACCTTAGTATAAGGATGTAATAACATGAGACCTACCCATAACATACATAATAAAAAAATAAATTACTTGAACATCCAGTGTTGACAAATTGGCCAGGCAAAGGCTTTCTATAATTAACGAGACATAGAGGGTGTGTAAGGGATAAAATTCTCATTTGTGAGAGTTGAAGGTTTATAGGGGATTGTAGTTTACCTAAATGAAATAATTTATAGAAAATCACATGATAAAATCCAATTTAATAATTACCCAATTTATCATCACCAATTATTTTCAGCCAGTTACTAGGGCCACAAGGACCTGAAAATGGGAGATAGAGCTTTGAAGTGTGACCAAAAATCTAATGCCGAAGTATGTTAACTATTATAGAACAATCTATTGGTCTTTTGTCAAGATAGTTTTTACTAGATTCTTTAGCCTTGCCTAGATTCTTTGGCCTTGAATCCATTTTTCCAAGGTAAAGTTATTCATAGTAAAGTTAACCAAAGATATTAACTCATTTAAGAAATATTATCCAGAAATATTAACTATAGCCGATATTATATCAAAATGTAACAGATATTACTTATAGGTAAACTAATCAGACATACCTAAATCATCGTAATCCCAATCTTGAACAGTCAAAGGTTTCTGAATTTCTTGCTTTTGCTGATTATTAGATATCTTTTCAATTATTTTTTCGTTGGTTTTTTCGGATGCTTTATCGGTACTTGAATCTGGCACAACAATTTGTGTAGTATTCACTGCTTAACAAAAATATAAATATTTAACCGATACCCATTCTAACCATTAATTTCACCATTCTTTCCATTCAGCGGAGTTTGATTTTTGCAAGAAATAATATCTTCAGTTTTATCTTTAATTAGTAATTCTTCCTGATGCTCAATTATTTGAGTAGACATTACTATATTTATTTAGTTAAAGTGATGGCTTTTTAAAATGTTGGGCAATCTGAGAGAAGAAAGTAGTAATTAATTATAGTGTTTTCCTAAATAAAAGTCAACAAGTTGGTAAACCAGAAAATGCCTGAACTATGGTCAAATTAAACCTAGGCCCTGGCACAGACCCATTTCGTCTCATATTCAAATGAGGGTTAAAGTGTGGTGAAAAAAGAAAAATGAATTCAAAATACTTAAATTTGTTTCTCGATTCTAAGTAACAAAGATCTATGAACAAGATCTTATCTTGCTAATTTTGCTAATAAATAAAAGTAAACATATAACTAAAGTAATAAAAGGCTTCCGGCTCTCGCAAAATTACTTTTTTAGATTTTTCCATTAAAATAATTTTTTATTTAATTATTATTATTATTCAATTAATATACATACATATTTAGACAAAAAAGACCTGGTAATAATTAGAGATTAATTTAAAATTGAATACAATTCTATGAGGGGGTTGTGTGAGATTTCCTCGTGTTGTGTAGGAGGATGGATTAATTTGGAAAAGAATATATTTTAAGTATAACAATAAGATATTTCTCAAAAGATAAAAATTTTTAATTAAAAATTTCCAGAGGATTTACAATTAAAGTTTAGAATTTATTAAAAAATAAAGAGAATAAAATCCCTCGATAAGCAATTGTAATAGATGCAAGTGAGCATAAGCAAACAAAAAATAATTAAGTAAAGTTTAGAGAAGGTGATTTAAAAATAGACTTAATTAAATTATTTAATCTTTCTTTGAAGTGTTTGTGTGTATACAAATAATTTTTTGATTTTAGATTTTGTATATATGTAGTTTGTGAAAATAAAAATAAAATTATAAATTTATTTTTAATCGAAAATTAAATTTTGATAAAAAAATGATTGAAATTGAGGATTGATAGAAATTTGAGATTGGGATTAGTCTCAATTTTAGGTAACAGAGATTTGTGAACGAAATCTTGTGAACGAAATCTTTAGTATCATAAAAAATTATCAATTCAAGGCAATGTTTTATCTATGTTTTACTGCAAATAACAATTACAGCTTCCTAGTATATACTAATAAATTATCATTTTTATATAAAAATATAAATAAATACATAATTAACCTTCAATATTTTTATTTAAATTTTTATTTAAAATAATATTTTAATAAAAAATTTTAGCAAATTTATATTTAAAATTGATTATCTAAAAAATGAGGAGAGTATTTAATAAAAAATAATTATTATGAGGCCATAAATGTAAATAAATAATTATTTATTTTTTGTAATTTAATATTTATTAGAAAAATTGGTGTTTGGACTTTATAATCGATTTTTGAAAGAATTGAGGACCAAAATTTTATCTGGCAATGTTTGGTTGCTAATAAACAGGTAAAGGCCAGAAAAAGTGCTTGAATAGCAGCTGCCATATTTTTTTAATAAAAGTTGACTTTCTATAAAAAATTATTTTTTCTAAGGTTATTAAAATTAAATTTTTGGAGGAATTAAAGACCACCAACTCCAACAGACAATAACATTTTTTAAAAAGAACACAAGTCGAAAAAAATTTTTAAGATCAGATTTCCCATTCCGGGATAGCATAAATGTATGTAAATATAGTGAGTGTTTAATTAGTATTATATTATATATTTCACTAGCAGGAAGTCTTTTTTAATTCTTAAAAACTTATAATCACGAAAAGATAAATAATTAAAATTTAGTTGATGGATTCTAAAAAATCTTCTAATAATTTTCTTTTTTTGTATTCATTAGAAAATAATAAAATAATTGTGAAATATTATTTAGAAAAAATTTTTTTGAATAGAAATTTTAAAATTTAAATAAAATATAAATTTTTTGAATAGAAATTAAAAGGAATAAAGATAATTAGAATTTTAAATAATATTTTAATTTAAAAAATTTTTTAAAATTTCAATAATTTAGGATTTTTCAAAATATTTTAAAAATATTATTAAATGAAACATTTGTTCATTTAAAAATTAAAAGAAAAAATAAAACAAAAGTCTAGCATATTAAAATAAAATGACGTTTCTAAATAAATAATTACCTATTTTTAGATAATCCTACTTGGATGGATTAATATTTGTGACGTAAAATAAAGCCAGAAAAGTCGGAAAAGCATGACAAAATAAATTAAAGTATAAACAGAATTTAACAGATAAAACAACAGAATAAACGATCAAAACATTAATTCACAATAATTATCGAAGAATGGAACTAGAGTATAATTAAAAATTTAAAAATAAAATAAAAATGATAAAAATATTTAGTGAAAATAAAATAAAAATATTTTTAAATAAACTAGAAAATAAATATTTATTTAAGTACAGATTTAATTTTTCCAAAAATATTTATAAATCTGTGACTTTCCAAATCGTATTAACAGTTTTGTTTGTTTGTTTGGAACAAAGTTTATTTTACTTACTAAACATTTTAATAAGATTAACAACAAAATGATTTTAGAAAGTAAAAAATTTAAAGAAGATTAAAAATTTTTTTTAATTTAAAGATTTTATGATTAAATATTTTTTTAAAAATAAAATAAAAAATCTGATTAATCTAAAAATATTTTTTTTGATTTTTTAGTCTTTTGATTTTGTATATTTTTCTGCTTAAATTTATATTTTGTTCTGGTTTTAATAAAAATAAAATTTAATTTTAATATTTGATTTTAAATTTAATTGTTCTTTTTACTAATTTTTGTTTACAAAATTTAAAAAGAAAATTCTTAATTACAGTAAATGCTCTATCAATCTCCAAATAATTACCCCTCTAGTGAGAGATTACTTACCAGGTTACTTATCAGAGAATTTACTGGGCACCTAATAGAATTCTACTAAAAAATCAGAATAAAATTTAAATATAAAATCGTATTAGGTAATTCTAGTTTCTTTTTTTTCTAAATTTAAAAATTGAAATCAGAATAAAACCAGAATATTATTGTATTCAGAATAAAATATAAACTTTAACAGTAAAATTTTATTTTTAAATTTAAATTCTGATTTTTTTAAAATTAAAAATTCCGATGAGTAATTTTTAAAAAAATATGGTCAAGTTTAAATAAATAAATACAATTATTTTATTATAATTAAAGAAAATGTTTCAAACAAAACTTGTTTAAAGTTTTGTTTATTTTCATTTAATTAAAAGAAAGTGGTTAAATATTTAAAAGAAAAATTATATTCATGTAAATGTTTTGACAAAAAAATTAAAAAAACAGAAATAGAAAGAATTTTAATTTTGCAAATTTTTTTCAATAAAATGAGAAAACTTCTGAATTAAAGTTTGGAGGTGAGCAGTGATAAAAAGAAATAATTTTTAAAATTTCTCCCCTAAAACCTTTTTGATTTATTTATATATTTTAAAATTTTTCTTTAAACTTCATTTAATAGCAAATTAATTCTAATTGAATCTTATAAAAATCCTTAAGAAAATCACGAATTTTTGGTTGGATAATTACCGTATATTCTTGATTAATTCCCCTGGGGAATTAATATTTTAACACATTCGTGGGATGGGGAATTATTCGAGTTTCGGCATTTGAACGTGCAGTAGGGTATCTGGGGGTGGGGAATTATTATTTCAACCCATCCCTGGCAGGGGGAATTATTCGAGATGGGGAATTATTCTAGAGAGGGGAATTAATCGAGAAAATACGGTAAATAAAATTATTTTAAATTGTATTTTATTATTAATTTAATTTTCAATCAAATAAAAATCTATACTTGATAAAACTTACATATCTCTTTAACAATTGTAAGAGTTTCACTTCATGATAAAAAGGAGTTTAAGATTATTTATTTTCTTTAAAGTTATATATTCAATCTTAAATACTAAGTTATAAAACTTAAGGAAGCCAGACATATTTATACGTAAATAAAATCCCAAAAAACCAGGAAATAAAATATTTTTGAGTACATAAAACACTAAAACGATTAATCAATCAAAAATAAAAAAAAACTTTAAAAAACATTCTTTGCCCAACAAACAAATTTATTGGCGTCATTGAACCCAGAAAAATTGGAATGATTAATTATTTTGTTTTTGAAAGTGGTCCAAAAAAGTGGATGGTATAAAAAATTAAAAGGGGAGATAGTGATCTTACTTTGTGAATAGCACGAGGTTTTGATTGTTTTTGTAAAAAAATAATGAGAAAAAATAAGAATGAGTGATAATAAATTTTATAAAAATGTTTGAAATCACAAAATTCAAGAGAATGACGGGCATGAATAAATACCTATTTAATTTAGAATTAAATTTTCTATAAGCAAATACTTTCGACATATTGCTACCGTATTTCTCCAAATAGTACTGCCCTTTAGAGGAGGGTTGAAAAATAGTACTGCCGGCAGTCTATTTGAGCAAATACGGTATAATTAATTAAATTCCTAATAGTATATGTAATTATTATTAAATTCCTAATATTTTATCTTAAAAATGTGAAAAAATAAATAAAAAATAAAATAGAATATAAAAAATGTAAATAAAAACTTACATTTACGTTTTGCACAGCAAACAGCCTTCAATTAACAAAACAATAGCAATAATAAAAAAAATTTTGCCAATAATTTATTTTATTTTGCACATTTTCTTTATTTTTATGTAGCATAGAAAAATATAAATGAAAAGAAATGCTTTTTTGTTTGCTAAGACCAAAAAAAGTGCCGTTCCAATGCTTGAATAATGAGGGAGAGAATATTCCTCACTCTCTAACCCTCTAGGGGTTCTCTTCTTTTTATTTATTCTTTTCTGTCTTTATGAGAATATTGAAGAAGTTTGTCCTTTTATTCGTTGTCCTTTTCTTCGTGAGTCGTGAGGAGAATAAGGATATTTAAGAGAAATGTTAAAGCTAGGAAATTTTACATTGATGTTATTTTATTATTCTAAATCCTCCAAAAATTTCAGAATTTTCTATACAAAAAAGCTGACTCGAATAAAACTTAATCAAATTTTCAAAAAAATTCTAAAATTGCTGAATTAAATGTTCAAAGTTTGGTGGTCTATCCTTTTTAAAATTCCACAATTTTTCTCAGAAATTTAATTAAAAAAATGTAAATAGTAGGTAAGTACATTTCCGTTTTGCTCAACAAAAAGCTTTAAATTAACAGAATATTTGCCAATAATTTATTCCATTTACTAGTTCATTTTGCATTTTTTTATTTTACATATTTTAATGACAAACTAAAGGAAATTAAAAGCCTCACAAGAATTGCTCTTTAATGAAAAGAAAAAATTTGCTATTTAATGTTAAACAGAGAAATGAAAAGAATTGTTAGGAATGGCACAAAAATTTTTTTCTTTTAGTTAGATGCAAAGGAATTGCCGTTGCGATGTTTGAATAATGAGGAGAATACTCCTCAAAATATACTCTCTAACCCTCTAGGGGTTCTCTTCTTTTTATTCATTCCATCGTGTTTTTATAAAAATATTGAAGAAGCCTGCTCTTTCGTCTTAAAGGGAAGCACGTTTGTGCCTATTATTTTTAAAAATGACGTAAAAATTGAAAATGAAAAGAATTGTGAGTAATGGCACATAAAGATATTCGAAATTTTTCTTAGGAAATCCAAAACTCATCCAAAATTTGCATCGTAAAGCACGTTTAATCCGGATATTATTTGTTATTAAGTACATTTCCAAATTTCATTTAGTGAAAGCTGTCTTTTCATGTCAAAATATTTTCGCATATCTTAGCAATTTCAATAAGCTTGCCAATTCCCGGATACGTTTTAATTCAAATTTTCTCCAAGTTTTTGCACCAGTTGTCGTGGCAAATCCTTATTCTCAGTCAAAATGTTCCATACATCCTCAAATTTATGTTTGGGCCTTTATGTGTTTGATTGCACGGTGAAGAACAACTATTCTTTTAATTGTTTCTGAAATATTACACATTGTTTTGTTTCTGAAATGATTGTTTTTTTATATAATACACAAAATTTTGATTAAAATATTAAAATAAAAATATTTTAAAAACATATTTTTCAAAATTATTTTGCACTTTATTATTTTTCTTTGATAAAACATTAAAGAAATTTCATAATTTACCGCCTCTCGCTTCATATGACTTTATAAATTTGCACTTTTTGTCAATTTACACAGTTAATATAATTAGTTAATAAAATTTTTTACTAGTCCTCTAATATATCTATAGCATTTAAAGATACAATTTATCTATAAGGGTATAAACAATAATTAAATAATTATAATTTTTGTCTTATTAACTTTAAAAACCTATTCTAGTATATTTTATTTATTTAAATATTCAACACAAAAATCTAGCGGATTCGTTTTTTGATACCTCGAATGAAGATTCGCTTTGTATTTTCCAGTGACCTAATATTCTAAGGTAATACCCGCAGATGAATACAGATGACTTAAAAGTTACAAGGATATACATAAATGGATACGAATATTGACCCCACGGATATATCCGGATATGGATACAAATCCGTGTCAATGCCCTAGTCTGGTTGGAACTAAGCAGGCATAAATGAATAAATAGGATTTTTAATATATTACAATTTAAGATGATTAAATTTATTATTATCTTATATTTGTTTATTTTATTAAATATTCAAAATAAAGGAATATTAATTAAAGTTGAATTGAAAATCAAGGATGATTGGGAAGAAAAAAGAGAATTTATTTATTTAAAAAATGTTGAAATAAAGGAACGTTTTGCAATGATAATGAATATTAAACAAAAAAATAGAATTGAAAATTATCTCTATAATAAAACTGGATCATTTCGTAAACTAGAAATTAATCCTGTTAAAAATGTGTTTAATACTAAATTAAATAATTCTTCAAAATATACAGCTCAATTAAAAATGAGAATTTTAATTGAAATCGCCAATAATGGAATTGTTGAAAACTTTTTACCTAAATTGGGAAAACGGGTATTTATTATTACAAAGATTAGTTTCGATCCGGTAGTCCGGAATCCAGGTACCTATTTTGATAAAAACTGGATTTTTAGGATTTTGATCCGGTTCGGATAGAAAAAATTAAAAGAACCGGAAAACGGATCCGGCATTTTTAAAATTCCGAACTCTAATTTCACCAAATAATTCAATCATGAATTTAAGGTGCTCTTAACTAATAATTTTGTTAAAAAGGATAATTATTACGAAACTTCCATATTAAATGAGAATTTAGAAAATATAAAAATAAATAAAAAAGAATTATTAGAAGGAAATATAAAAAATTATAAAAACGAACTTTTGTCAGGTTACTGGAAGGAAGTTAATTTAATTGGATATAAAATTGAATTATTAGGTGCGGACATAATTAGTGGCCGTTTTTTAATTTGGTTTTTTAGAATTAATTTCCTTGAAAATATTTTTTATTTTTATACCGAATCATTTGTCAGTGTATTTTCTAAAGGATCCCAGAATTTGGAAATTTTTGGTTAGGTATTCAGGGAGTTCTGATCGAAAATGTCAAAATTTTCGAAATCATCGAAAATCAAATTTTTTCGAGTATATGTAATGATAATATTTAGAGTAATATATCATTCGAAAGCTCTTCAAAATCTCTATCAGGAAGGCACTAATTCGAATTTTTAATCCGAAAAGTCAATATTTTACAAAAAGGTCGAAATTCGAATTCCGGGTTCGACACGATTTACAGACTTCATATTTCGGATTTAGTATAATCTCTATATGGAATTTATAAAACCGTTTAGATCATCCTGATCGGATGATTTTACGCTGAGTTATAAGAAACAACTTTTTGGGGGAGTGTCGTGTCGTTTTCCCATCAGTGCAAAAGAGCGTACACGCGGCATTTGATTTGCCTTCCTTAAGCGCAGCCCGCGTTTTTTGAGTCACGCGTGGACATACGTATACAGCAGATATCCGTCTATAATTCAGCAGTAGAAATAAGCGGATTCCAGTTAAACAGGCCGAGCAGGACCGTTTTCTTAATGACAGCCGTCTCCCTCGACCATGTTTGCATCTGAGAGTTGTACGGCCTTCTTCATAAAGCCTGAACCCTATTTTTTGCTGTCTAGCATAGACAACGACCCCATTGACTAGATCATTACGATTATTTGATTCTTTTGTTGCATTTTTGGTATTTTAAAATTTTTGGTGTAAATGCTTGTGAATTTCACTACGAGGTAGTGAAGTTCAAAAAATCATAACTCTAAGAATCTAACCCGTATATGGCTAAACCTGGTATTAAAATGAAGAGCAGATTCGATTCTTTATGTTGATTAATAAGTAGAAAAAATATATGTAAAATAACACCCCTAAAAATTTAATCTAAAAAAACGGCCACTAATTATGTCCGCACCTAATATTAGAAAAACAAAAAGTTGAATATTTAAAAGAAAAAAGTAGAGTTATTTACATTGGCAATAAAATAGGTAAAAAGTTTTTTTAGTTTTGTTTTCTGAATATTAAACGAGTTAAGTATTTTAATTAATTTGAGAAGCATTTATTTTGTAATTATTTAAAATTGAGGGTTAGCTATATTTGATTTCTCATTATTAAACATAATTAACAACTTTATTTCTCATTCCTTTATTTTTAAAATTATAGATGAAATTATCGTAATAAACAAACGAAATTGTTTCAATTGTCGTGCCACACAAGAAATTCAATGGTATAAATACCTAAAAAAACATTATCTATGCAAAGCTTGTAGTAATTATAACCGAAATAATGGAAAGTTTAGAACCAAAAAAATGATGCTTAAAACTTCGGATCTCCGAAACCGAACCAAAAAGCCGAAACAAAATGTAGGTTACAAATGTAATTCACAAACCTCTTATATCTAATCAGTTTCCCTTATATCTGCCAAATTCTCCTATATCCCTCTTAATTACCGGATATCCCTCCAACTTCACTGATATCCTCTTTTAATCTCCTATACCTCTTCAAATCACATGTAATTTCAAACGAAACAGAAATTTTTTTGCAGCTCTGATCCTATGAAATGTAAAATGCAAAATGTCCTTGAGAGGAAAAGTATACTCAATCGTCGAAGTATAAAGCTAATGTGCAATTTAAAAATGTGATTAAATTTATTTGTTAAATTTCAACTTTTTTTTGGATTTTACTAGTGAATAAACGATAATTTATTTCAATATTTAGCTTATTCGGCATTTTTTGTCACTATTTTATGGTCATATTTTGCTAATTTATTTCAATAAAAATCCGGTCCCTAATTATTAAGTTTGTTTAAAACTTCCAGAATTTCATTTTGCTTTTATTTTATATCTGTAGTTTATATGGCCACTAGAGGACAGATTTTTTATTCTCAAGTGCAAATATGACGTCATGTCTGAAGTTTATATTGATAAAATATGTAGTATATTATTATAACTTCAAAATATTTTAGTATAAAAAATTTTTTTAATCATTAAATTTTGAAATTTACCGAATTAATTTGGATTTAGTAGCATTGCACTTGGCACCTTCATATTCCCTATGGAGATCCATTTACGAAGTTAATATAATTTACAAACTCGTCAACTCAGGGATCTAATTGTGTAAATGCTGGCAAAATAAAATAAAAAATTTTTTCTCATTTATTTAATTTTTATTAATTAATTAATTAATTTATTTTTAAGGTTTTTATTTACACAATTTCAATTTATAAAATTTCTTATCTTTATCTAGATTATATATTTATATTTATTAATCTATTGATTTGTTAACAAAATAAGTAATAATTCTTCCATCCAATCATTTTTTCAATTTCTCTAAAATTAAGAACAAATACAAAAATAATTCTTTTATCAAAAATCCTTAACTATTATTATTGCGCACTCTAAATTTATTTCTATTTATTTTTCTTTTTTAGTGAATTCAAGGCGCAGTTCTTTAGGGCGCGCGCTGCTTATAACCCTCACAGATATTGAGGGTTCCTATAAAACTAAATAAAAAATTGTAATTTTTTAATCATAAAATTTCAAAGTTTATCCAGGGATGTGCCGAAATTGAATTCAAAAAAGACTGACATACTTTGCTACATACATAATTCTAAAATATCTGTAATATTATTGTCAGTTATCCTAACCATTTTCATTTAACTTCCTCTATTTATCGCGCCCAGCCACTCTGTTCAACTATTTTTTGATTCATTCCTGTGCGCATATCTCTTCAATTTTTCTTTTAAAAAGACAGGTGCTTTGTTTGCTAGGGAAAAATTGTTTGTATATTTTTTGTCAATTTTTAGATTAGGTAGGGAGATTAGGATTACTTTTCTTTTTTTTCTTTTTTAAAATAATCGTCCCGTTTTTCAATAAATTGAGTAAAATATAAAATTTTAATTGTTAGAGACAGTTAAGTATTACTGAACATTTATTATTGAACACACAGAAATGAATTTTTGAGTATTTTTCTAAAAAATTAAATAAAATATTTAGTTTCAATCAAGGATAAAATATATAAGTAAGCTTATTATTAATCTTGATAGGCTTACTTATCTTTTTATTCACGACTGTATGTTATGCTCTAAATTATTTTTCAATATTTGGCATTTTAATCAAGGATATTCATTAATTTATAAAGAAACTTTAACTTAAAGTTTTAAATTAAATTTGAAATAAAGATTAAAAAATAAATATAAGTTTACAATTTTTTGATCATAAATATACATACAAGTTTTTAATTGTAATTAAAAATTTTGAAAATTTCTATGAAAGAAATAAACTAAATGTTTATAAATAAATGATTTCAATATTATAAACTAAAAAACAACAAAGCTTTTAAATTAAAAATAAATGGCAACATCTGCACAAAGGCGTGAACAATTAGAATATCATCTAAAATCCTTCAGGGAGATAGCAGACCAAAGAGTTAATGAAAAGGTATTGAATTATAATTGAGAGAGAGAATTTTTAATGAAGCTGATTTTAGCGAATTTAAGCTTAGGAGCCTCATAACTTTTTTGATTTCTAAATTACTTTCTTTAAATTAAAGATCATAATTTACAGATAATTCAATGGAGTTATCATTTACCAGCCTTAGTATCATCAGCTATTTTTATATGCCAAATAGCTAACACAATAATATTTGCAACTTTTGCTTATAATTTTGGACAGCTTAATAATTTATTATACGAATATATGTTAGAAACCGATGCTATGAATATTACACTGCCAAATTCAACTTCTAAATTTAGATTAGATGGGGTTAATGCTGAAAGATTAACTCAGATTGATAATGTTTGTTTAAAGTATTATAATAAATAGGGTATTCAGTAACCCTTATCGTCATTATGTGGGTTACTTCCATAGTAAATAACCCCCCTAACTCTAAATGTTTTCCGAGTCTTCCTCAACTATTAAATTTTTTCATCAAATTCCCCCTTTAATCAAAAATTTTCTCAAATTTTCAGTACCATGATCAACTCTGGAATTTATTTATAGCGGAAGTTATAGAACTAATATTTCCTGCTATTAATTTGTGTATGTTTGCTTGGATAGTTAAAGATAAAAATAGGAGATTTCCAACAAGAATACAATATATTTATTTGGTAAATTATTTTTTGGGATAAAAATATTTATATTTTAAGCTATGCCCAGCTTTGGCATTAATTCTTTCAATAACACAAGCATTAACAATTCATGTAAGATATTTAAAAAGTTTAATTATAAAGTTGAATCACGAAATAATTAACTCGAAAGGGTCGAAAAAAATTAAAATAATAAGTTTAATCCGTGGGCATTAATTAATCGAGGTTTTTTAATTAACAAGCCGAAACGTATATTTTAAGTGTCAGTAGTTTCTGAAAAATATAAATGAATAAATGAAAATTAGACAGTCATAAATTTCAGGATTAGTTCTATTACAATAAGTATGTTGCCATTCCAATTTTCCTGAGTATCCCGCATATTTTTTGTTCAATTTTGCGATCTGCCTAGATTTCGAACTATTATCAAAATTCATAGATTAAAAATTTTTTTCCAAATTTTCTAGACAAGCATTACAGAATCTATTTATACTATTCGCTTCATATTAGCAAAATTATTGAATCAGTTATTGGAACTAAATCGAAATGGTCGTCTCCCTATTGAAGATTATTTTGAATGCGAATTTTTTAATGATGATGATATTGTGGTAAAATTATTTTATTTTTATTTATAAATTATTTTTATTTCCAGAAACCACCCTGTTCCGGTCAAATTCATGATACAGTACTGAGCAAATCCTCGGTATTTAATTGTTATGAAATTAAATTTTAAAAAACACTAATGAAGGTTGGGGGCTTCATCTGTTATATAGTAGTAGACATTGTTGTTAAGGCTATATGATAAATCCAGTTTTGCAATCGATATTTTAAAATCTCGATCCTTATGACCAAGATTTTTTAATGAGTTTCTTTGATCTCGGCCAGAGCTCTAATTAGGATATCTTAGGCTGCAGCATATGAATACTCCAAAGCTGAAAGAGTGAATAGATTATAAATTGAAAGCTAGATTACTTTTTGAATGAGGATCTTTAAAGGATAATAAACTATCTGAAGATCTTTCTGTTTTGAAGCAGCTCTGACTGTAATGCAAAATTAATATTTATAAAATAATAAAAAATTTATCCTCAGAATCCTTCAAAAACCTCAGAATCCTTCAAAATATGATAAGAAAAATATTTTTATATATTTTTCTGACACCATCATTATAATCTCTAATTTATTTAATTCTTAAATTTTAAATTAATAATATTCAAAAAATTAAATTCAGTTAACTGTTGTTATAACAATTCATATAATTCCAATAATTATTGCTGTATATTTGCTCATTAAAAATCTAAAGTCAAATAAGCTTGAACATTTATTTCTTTACATTGAAAGTGTCCCGCCTCAAAATGCGTCAAAATATGAGAAGAAAAATATTTTTGGAAGTAATGACAAAATATTCCAAAATGAACAGAAAAATGTGTAAGTTTTTAAAGAATTTTTGAATTCTTTAAGAAAATTTTAAGGAGTGGAGGTAACACTAATAATACAAGCCTAAAAGAGACAATAAATGGATTACTTGCTGGGTTTAATGTTAAATTTATAACAAAAAAGTAACCTTATAAAATTAAAAAGTGACAAAAGATTTTTTTTATTTTTAGGATATTTTGTGAGCACATGCCCAAATCAAACAGTAATCATCCCGGAAGGCAAGGTTCTCACTCTATTTCGGTTCGAAATCCGAGGCAGATGCAAACAAATGAAAAACAGAAAGATGAAACTTGTTTTTAAACATAATTCTTCGTTAATACACAGTCGGATTAAATTAAAGACATTCCAAAAATCTATTTTATAATAAGGGTTCTCTGATTATAGCGGTAGCATTTAGTGGTTGAACCATACATGATTGTGATTCTTAGGCTTCAATTTAATTTTAGGTTCGATACCTAATAAAAATAGGTTGACTTTCTGACTAACCATAGATTCGAAGATCTTTCTGTTTTGAAGCAGCTCTGACTGTAACACAAAATTAATATTTACAAAATTTGTAATAAAAAATTAACTAATAGAATTTATTATTTTGCATATTTTACTTTATGTGCAGCAATACATACAAATTACTATAATGTCATTATCAAAAATAAAATAAAAACTAAAAAAATAATTACTTTTTATTAACATTAATTGAACTTAAAATAATATGTATACATAAATTTACCGACTTTCTTATTTGATGAAATTAATTTAATTTGTGACTGGAATTATGTACATCTGATATTGTACCGATATTCACTTTTTGTTTTATCCATTTTTACTTGTTAGATATAAATTTTATTGAGTAGTTATTATACAAAGAATAATAAATTATTCTTTCTCTTTAACAATTGATATATCGAATTAACTCGATCTGCAGCTTTTCTAGCTTTAGTAACATCAACCGTGAATCTGCTGCATTTGCATCTAGTTTTGCTGTTGAGGTTTATAGGCTTGTTGTAAGAAGGATCGCAATAATTTGCACTCAAAACACAAATAAATTGAAGCTTTTATTCACATATATTATTTTTTAAATCATATATTCAAGATCAAAAGAGAAAAATTTGAAGGTTGAATGAGGGGATTATTTGAATGAATTTAGAAATGAGATAAAAAAGAGATAAAAGTTTGAAATTACAATAAGTTAAAAATACTTAAATTACGGAAATAAAATTAAGCATGGGACGCTTAAAAGTTCATTAGACGCATGATCTAATGTAGAGTCCAAAATTACATAATTTGTAAACAAAAAGTGCAAAAATATTTGGTAATATTCAAATCCTATGCTTTTCAAATATTTGATTTTTTAATGTATTTACGTGTAATTGATGAGGAAATTTTACTTTCTGTTTTTGTGCCTTAGAAAATCTTCCGTTTTGAGACTTTTTGATCACCTCAAATACCATCCTAAGAAACGAATTAAGCCCCTACTGTTAGATCGTCAAAAGTTTAGTGGAATTATCTAATAAATGTACATATTATTAAAATTAAACAAAATCTTAGATAAAGGGCATTATTTCCCAATATAGACAAATTAATTTGGTAATAGAATAAAAATCTAATCAAAGGACAGTCTATCAAATGAGAAAAATAATTTCTTAATGTCAAGAAAAGGGCATGTATAAAAGAAAATTAATTTATTATAGGGCTCAAAAGTAAATATTTATTTTAAAAATTTTAAAAAAACTTTAATTTTCAATGAACAATAAAATTATTTATTTTCTCCTTTTGTTTACTCTTTCTTCTTCAAATTTACAAATTAATCAACGATTGTTGATTACCTCTACAGAGGATAATAAAAATGAGGATGGATCCTTTAAAGCAATTTTATTGAGAATGGAATTTACTAAAATAGTTGAAGATGGGAAAATAAAAAGTAAAATTGAAATTTTGTGTGAAATTGATGAAAATATTGAAAAAGATAAAATTTCCTTAACTATGAATGCACCCATTCATAATTTAATTATAGGAGAATATTCATTTAATAAAAGTGTAATTGATGGACATAAAGGAAAAAAACTAATGTTATTTGAATTATTATTCAATTTTTTAGAAGTAGTTGACATTAGGATCGTTCTAAATGAAAATAATGGAACAGAAATTGTGGATAGGGTAAAAGAAGACTAGGACATGGATAATTATATGGATACAGATATTGTATATATTCGTCTGTCCGGAGACGGATACCATAACCAGTATCCGTGTCCTAGTTTGGATAAAAGTACTTAAAAATTATTTAAATTTTATTTTCATTTTAGATTCTAATAACCGTAGAGCCTTTGATTTCTGCACAAATCAGTTTTGAAGTAAATAAATTGAAAGTTGCTAATTTAAGATACGATGAGTATAATAATCAAATTATGGATATAGAAATACAAGGGATATATACATCTTTATTGACAAATCCATCAAACCCTAATAAATTAACTAGATTTATATGGTTTTTGAATCCTGGTGGGCCTAGAAAAATTTTAAAAACAGAAAAACATAAAAGAATGAATTTTATCGACTCAACTTCATTAAAGGCTAATAAACAAGAAGCTAAAATGGAATACTCTCACATTGAAATTTGTGTAAAATTTGAAAATCCAGGGAATTATTTTATAATTGTAGCGAAACAAAATTGTGAGTGTTGGCTTCAATTCGACGTTAAAATTAAAAAAGCAAATGAGGAAAGATGTGTGTCCAAAATGTTTAAGAAAATGAATGATTTAGAGAAGGATTTATTGAAAAGTTTGAGAAAATTCATTTCAATGTGGATATTGAAAACAGAATTAGATGATTATGAGGATGGCCAGATAACGGTAAATAATGGTGAATCGTTAGAAAATAATCCTGAACTGGCATTAGTTGCCTCAATAACTCCATTGCTGACTCTTGGAAGTTACGAATTTTATTCGGATGAGGAAGGAGTAACTAAAGAAAGAGTGAAAATTGTGGATTCTAAGAAAAAATGGCAATTTTAAGGCTATAAAGAAGAAGAAAAAACAAATCCAAATATAAAACTTTCTAATAAATCATTAATTAAATTTAAAATTAAATTTATTAACGCTAATTTAAACTTTGATGGGATCTATTTGATCTTGTTCCTATGTACTCCTTTAGTGCCTTTACATTTTATTGTCCATTTTTCCTTTTAACAAGTAAATATTTCCTCTTGAAGTTTTAATTTGTGTTAAAATTAATTACCCCAAACTGTTGAGATTGAGTGTACAGTGTCACGGGATTTATACATCAAGGTGTCAAATCTATAGATTTGATTTCTTTACTTAATTTTTAAAACTGTCCAATTGCCCGCCACCCTTTTTATATGACAGACTAGAAAAATGTTAATTTAAGTTTGTTTTGCCCATCATTGCGAACCCGCTCAAAGAATGGAATATTTTTAACCGTTTTATTTCAACCGTTTTATTCATTCTTTTGTCCTATTTGATAAAAGAAAAGATAATATTCTGTTACTTTAAATTTGTTTGTCCCGTTCCTTTGTTTAGATTTTAAAGAGATTATTTTGTTAATTTTAATTATTGGTTTGGAAATAAATTTGTTAAAGCTTTGTTAAATTATTGAAGATTAAAGTTATTTTTGAGTTTAATGTATTTTCCCTCCCCATTTATTAAAATTCTGTTTAGAATTTTACAGCTCAGCCGGTGAAGATCCGAGATCTATTTCTAATCCACCCTCTTCATAAATATTTTTTTAAGTTTTGTTGTCCCGTTATTCATTAAAAGTTTATATTTTGTTTGATTTTAAAAGTCCAAATTATTTATTGCTTTTTAAATAAAAATGTCACTAGTTTATAGAAATCAATTGTCCCAGCTTTGTTCCATTACTAAAGAGATACTTCTCCCTAGCCATTTCTCTCTCCTAATAGAAGATTATGATAATTTTAAAAATCAATCTCCCGAATCTACTCAGGCCCTAATTGATGAAATAGACCTTACCACCCAAGAGATCACCAAAATCCTTAATGATTTTAAAATGGCCCACGATTCATGGCAAAACTTAAGAATTTCAATGACAGAAACTGAAAGGGCAACCGACAGCCAAATCCTAGAGAAATTCCTTCAAGAAACAGATTATATAAAAATTATGTATGACCTTAAACGGTATGCACGAAAGTTTCGGAATTCCCGTAATGAATTAGAAAGTAACCTACCTAAAACTAAACCTCAATTTGACCATTCACATCTCCTTCCTGAACTTCCTCTTTTAAACCCTTCCAAGAACAGACCTTTTAATGAAAATACTCAAGACTCCTTAAAACCAGTTTATACAAATTCTAGTGATAAATCTTATCGAAACCGGACCTTCTCTAATTTTTGTTTGTATCCCAACCCTTCGATTACAGAACACTCCGAGGAGAAATTAGTTAATAATCCGACCCCCTTCATTAAAAGTTATACTAAAGAAATGAATAAATTAGACCCAATTCCTATTCCTCCTGGCTTTACCCCTCTCGAAGAAATAAAAAATAGAAAGAATTCTAAAGATTATATCAATATAAACATTGAAGGAATTATATTAAATACAGAAATTAAAAATGAAAATTCTGAGTCTAATAGTATTTATGTACCCCAAATTTTAAATAATCATCAAACAATTGATTTTAATAATGAAAGACCAATTAGTCCCCCTCCTGGCTTTCCTCCGTTTGAAGAAATATGTATCAGTAAAAATACCCCTAATTATTTAAAAGATTTTATTTGTGAAGAATTTACACCCTTGCCAGAGATTATAAACGAAATTAATGAAGTTAAGACAGATAACCACCCTGAAGAAACTTCCCTTGATTTGCCCAATGACCCAGTTCCAGATTTATCTCCTAATCCATCCCTTTGTCGTTTTAATAATTTACAAAAGTCCACTTCGCAAATTATTTGTTCATCAGAAACTACTTACATTAACTCATCAGAAGAAATATTAAAAGATAAGAAAATAATAAACAACAATATCAATTGTGTGAGGAAATTGCTAAGAAAGCCCCGTAAAAAACGACAGAATTTGCCGAAGTCCCGTGAGTTAATAGCTAAGGATAATTCCCGACACTGTATTCCCATCCCGCAACGATTTTTTAAAGAATTGAAAATTGCCCCACAGAATGAAATTAAACGTTACCCCCTCTCGAACAGAGATGCCCATTTTAATGAGATTGACCCTATTCCTATATCCCAAGTACGAATTTTCCATACCCTCGGAACACCCCTTTGTAACAAGATTGAGCTAGATAATACAAGATATAAACCCGATTCCCATCGATTCCATCTTTATAAATCCTTTATCTTCCTTTGACAACATAATGAATTATTGCTAATGGTTACCGGACTAATATGGACTGAACTTCTTCAAAATTTCAATTGTATAATTCAGGTCAATTTGTACTTAAATATTTATTGTAAGGTGAAGAGCAGAGTACAGATAAATTTAAAATTTAATTCCCAGCACGCCCACATAAATAGATGTAAAGCTTAGTCGCATAAAAGGAAAGGAAACTACCACTGAAGGGACAGTGATAATTATTCATTCAATCAAGCGCCCATTCACTTATTAATCCCTCTGAACGTTTAATCCATGCATGAGACGTCTATAAACTGATTATTATTACCGCGGATTCCCTCTTGTAATTCCCTCACTCCGACATTCATATTTCCTACGGCAACACTTAATCATGGAATGACAACAACTACTCATGCCCTGGCCAGGCACAGAAGAATAATTCCAACAGTCATTCACCCAACTGCTCTGGCAGCGATCCACCGAATGCCTCTGCTCGTCCCCTATATGCCCGCACTCTTACTGGTAGCACCGGACCAGAAGGTAGTTTTTGGGGTATAAATGCCAATTATAGGAAAGATGTCGGCTGCCGGCAGACATTAGTATTATGGGAATTTAGCTTAATTTTTGAGGGTAAAATTAAAAAAAAATATAATTTAAGCGCTTTTCATATATAGAGGGAAATTTAATTTAAAAAAAAATAATATTATAATTTTTGGCGCTATATAAATATAGAGTGAAATAGTCTGTAAGCAGACTTTAATCTTGAATACTAATATATAAGATTAATTTATACTAAATAGCTACAGTTCCATTAAGAAATTCAATTATGGTCAAATTACCCTAAATTTTGGAACAATAATTTATTTAAGTCAATTATAAAAGTTTATATTATATATTCAGAGGGAAATTAATATAGATAAATAAAATTATTATAGAAATTATTACAGAAATAAATAGAAATTAAAATGAGAATTAAGATAGAAGTAGATAGTCTGTAAGCAGACATAAATCTTGACTAAATATTAATATATATATAATTAATTTTGTAAATAGCTATAGTTTTATCAAGAAATTCAATCTGTTCAAATCATTCTAAATTGTGGAACAGTAATATATTCAATTTAAGTCAATTATATAAGGAATTAGCTATTATATTCATTAAAAAGCTTATTTAGTAAATATCTAAAAAAAATAATAATTTTTTACTTAGAATGGTATCTATAGGTAAATTCATATAGAGATAAATAAAATTAAGATAGAAATTAATATCGAGATAAATAGAAATTAATATAGAGTTTAATAGTCTGTTAGCAGACCTAAATCTTGAAATTAAGATAAATATATATATAAAATATTTTCAATAAGATTACTATAGTTCCGCTAATGAGTTCATTCTTGCTAAAATTAAATTAAGTTCGGAACAATTACTAAACTTTTAGACTGAGTTATATAATTCATCAATAGACAGTTCATTATTAAATTTTATAAATACCTAATTATAGGATTCTATATTCGATATTTCTTGAGCAATTATCTCAGATCTTTTATCTATACATTATTTTTTATTTACATATAGTTATTGCTCATTATTACACATATTCTTTAGTTTAAGATTTCTTACAGAAAAACGAGAAGTTAAAATATTTTTCTCATAAACAAAAAAAAACTTTTTACAGGAAGCAATCCTTTATTACAAAGATATTTTCTCAGTAGGATAACAATAAAGAAATCTTTGTCCATAAAAGAAAAAGCTCTGAAAAATCAACAAACTGTTATTACACTAGAGCAAGCGAAATAGATTTATCAATCTCATTTAAAAGGAATTAGCTTTTCATACTTTCTCTCATTTTTTAATTTCTCAACAAGCAATCAACTTGTAACAAATAAATAAAAGCGCTTAAATACTTCAATAAATTATTTTAAATCCTAAAAGCTAATTGCGAATTGACTTAACTTTTGGAACCTGCGCTAAAATATTTCATTATATTATTAGTGCACACTCTTATTTTAATATATTATCTTATAGTCTGTAAGCAGACTCAAATCTTGAAAAATGTCCACCGAGGACGATATAAAAATAAATGTAATAGACAAACATTTTTGGGAAGCCAAACAAACTATTAAGGTCCAAGACTTAGAAAAGGCCCACTCAGAAGTAATTAAGTTAGAAGAAGGGGTAAATAGGGCTTTAAGACTTATTAATAGAAAAGTTAATGCTAATTATGAAAAGATTAATACAATGGCTAAGGACGTAAACCTCAACATAAAAACACTTAATACCCAAATAATTTCATTATCGGAGAATGTAGAAAGATTAGAAGCTCTTAAAAGCGATACATTAGGACCAAACAATAGTACAATAGTAGACAATAGTCTGTTAGCAGACTCTAATCTTGACGAAACTCAAAAAGAATCTATAAACATGATTTCTTCACACTCGGGTCATATTGAAACATTTTCTGATGAATCTATTATAGCATACGATAAGTGGGCTGAAAAATTTTGTGACTATGTAGGGGCTACAGGTCGAACATGGAGCGAACCTGAAAAGGTTGCGAGACTTAAGCTAGCTCTTTCTGATACCCCAAGACAACTCTTTAAACAGTTAACGCAGCAAGAAACTAGTACACTAGAATCAGCATTAAAAGCACTGCGCTCAAAATTAGACTCGCCGCAGCGAAGGGAAATAACTAAACGTACATTAGCATGTTGCAAACAAAGGGAGACAGAAACCGTTTCAGAATTCCTTAAAAGACTCACTCCATTAGTAGAGGTAGTGAATTCCTCGTTAGATGAAACCCAAAGGAAAGAAAAAATTTGTGAAGAATTTCTAGATAGAGTAAAACCCAACATAGGATTCCTAATTAGATTAGTTGGGCTCTCGAAAGCTAAGGACTTAGATCTGGTAAAATCTCAAGCTGAGGAATTAGAAACAATGTTAGCTTCTGATAAAGGCCAAATTCAACTACAAAGTCCTTTCACACAGACGGTTCACGCGTTAGCTACAAATCCTGCTATGCCAAGCTCAAGCTATTCGATGCCTCCCAGGTCTTTCCCAAATCAGAATACTTTAAGAAGGAATTATCCGAATGCTAATTTTACTCCGCTAAACACTCAAAATGCGCGGTACATTCCTAATCGACAAAATAGGAATAATAGAAATGACAACTGGAGGGGAGGACAACAGCAACGCAACGAAAGGAAATGGAATAATAGACCAATATGCAATTTCTGCAAGCGCGTAGGGCATACGTCATATACCTGTCAAGAGCGACTTGCACGATTTCAAATTAATTACGCTGCAAATTCTCATAAGTATACTACCCAACAAGCAAAGCAACCGGTCACAGGGCAGATTAGATCCATTGAACCCTCAAATAAAATTTTAATAGATGCTGGCGATTTAATCCACGCATTGGCAAAACTAGGAGTAGGAAACAGTCATGATTCATCGCCTTTGAGCAAAGACGCGAATTCGTCTGTTAATTCCCTTGTCACAGTAGATAAGATATCGAATAAACCAATAAAGGAAGAAATCAAGCAAAATATAGAAAATAAAGTTGGGAAAGAAGAAACCCATACAAAAATTTCGAGCTGGGAAGGGATAGGTCCAAAAATTTCCCGTGTGATGTTTTATCTAACAATAATGCTAATATTAGTCACTCCCATTAATGGTTCGAAAAATCTTATTCCAATATCACGTCAACCAATTATTTGTCAAACCCAGCTCCATGGGGTAATTTGGTCATTGCCTTCACCTACTGGCTGCCCAGATACTAAGATAGATTACTCGAAAACCCCCGAAGCAGAATCGCTAACTGTATATAAACCGAACCCATATGAACATGAAATCTCGTCATGGGCCTGCCGCAAAGTAAATAAATGTGTTAAGAAATCCACCTCACTTTCCGGGGTACCAATTACTGAACAAATAGAACCGGAACATTTAGAAATAAATTTACATGAATGCAATCAAATGATAAATCACAAGAAATGCAGTTTGGGAACTCTAATAAATGAGGAAGGGCTTTACCACACTGATAAGAAAATCAATTTATCTCCAAGGACCTGGCTTTTAGGCTCATTTAACTGGGAAACTGTCTGTAGTACGAATTGCTATTTATTCAACACGAAAATAACAATGCGCTTTGGTAGTACGCACATAGAAACTCTCCTAGGAGACTCAAGTCATTGCCCATTTAAAAATGGGAACTGTTACTTAGAAGACAAAACACAAATTATTTGGCCCAGTAATAGTGAAAAGAATTGCGAATATATTCCAATAGGAACCTGGTCAGGACAAAGGATGGGCCAAACATGGGTCGCAGATAAATTACCGCTATTGCTAGATTTTCCCGAAGTTCCTAAAACAGTTAGAGTATGCGATAAAAATTTAACAATTTCCAACCAGGGTTTCGCAGTCCACAAAGAAAACAAAAGAAGAATAAAGCGAGCCATCTCTGGTATAGTAACATCAGCACAACTACAATCCGAATTATCATACCTAAGTTGGAAGATGGCCCAGACCATGCGTGTTTCATTCACTCATTCGCTGCATGCGATTTGTAATCATTTAGAAGAAGTTAGGCATTGGGCAATCTCTGCCGCGCTTACCGATCCAACTACTTTTGCACGGGTTATTTTTGAAAATCCTCTAATTCATGCGAAAAGGGTAAGCTCTGGAATAATTAAAATCTGGCCCTGCGTTTCAATAAACCGCGACCAATATGACTTCATAACGCACGAGGAAACAAACCTTGAAAAAGGAATATGCTTTGATAAAATTCCAATTAAGTTCAAAGCTGGCAGTGAAAGCAAAATTATATTTATTGACCCAGCAAGAATGGAAGTAGTAGCAGACGCGAGAAAAGCCCCGTGTTTCGAATACAGACACCAAATAATCCAACTTGAAGATGAAATTTTGGAAATAGATCAAATGACTGCCCAAGTAAAGAAATTAGAAACCAATGTTTTAACAAATTTAACATTCGCATCGCTTACTATTCCAAAGATTTCCACTCAGTCCTTTCACCATTTAGTAATAAATAATGTAACTGACTTCATAACGCACACTCACATAGCTAGCACATTAAGAGCAAGCGAAATAACATATAGGATTCACACAAAAGACACTGAAACCAGAGTAACTCCTTCAGAATCTTGGGGACAAGTTAGAGAGGAAATAGAGAAACAAATATTCGGGGACTGGTCCAAAATCTGGAAAGGAACAATCACAATTTTGGTAATAATAGTTTTTGGCGAAATGCTTCTAAGAATTTTCTTCATTTTACGAGCCTCATATGTAATTGATAAGCCACTAAAAATAATTAAAGAGGAAACCCAAACAGTTAAAGATGAAAATATGACCGAGCTTAAATTTACGCCCATCCAAATAATTTCTTCTGCAAACAAACAAACAAATAGAGAGGAATTAAACGAATTAACCGGACAAAATAAAGGACCCGGGTGCACTTTCTCTGCTATAATTCAAGCAAAAATAAATTCTATACCAATAAAATGTTTAGTAGACACGGGATCCACGGTTACGGTAGCTCCTAAATCATTAATTGACTTAATAAATTGTAAAACTAATCCAGCAAAGATGGAGGCAGTAAGTGCCTCTGGCCATGTAATTGCGGCCCGCGAAAAAGGCGAAGCGATATTAAATATAGCAGGCTCTAAAGTAAACATGACAATCAACTTTGTGGATGATGAGAGATTTAACAATAAGGAATATAAAATACTGTTAGGTGGGGACACACTGTGTAAATTCCATTTAATAGCATTTGACTATGACAATAAAAGATTAATGCTAAACGGCAAATGGATAGAAGTTTTAAGTGAAAATAAACTAGCTAGTGGAATTCGCGCAAGAGCTTTACAAAATTTAACCATATACCCTAACAGTCAATCTATTATTGAGGCAGAATTGGATTATAATTTTCCAATCAAAGGTTATCTGGCAAGTGACTATCCGGATAAAAACCTGACTAACTCACATATTGGATTAGTTCCGTCAATCTGTGGTCCGTACGCGGACAGAATCTCGTTAGCACTGATAAACCCTACAAATGAACCCAAAATAATTTTTAAAGGAACTCATCTTGCTTATGTTAATGAAATAAAAATGAACGAAGATGGTTCGTTTAGTGAAGAACCTGAAAAGAAAGCAAAAATAGACATAGAAGCTGAAATAGACCCCAATTACAAAATTGATCTATCCAAATCTGGAGTAGAGGGAAACGAATTTGACCAATTAAAAGATCTATTAAATGAGTTTGAGGACATTTTCAGTAAATCTCAATATGATCTTGGATCATTTACGGGAGGCGACCATAATATAGTTACCACTACTGAGGAACCAATCACTTCTCCTCCTCGGAAGATGCCATATAAATATAAGGAGGAACTTAAAAAGCATATTGATAAATTATTGTCCTCTGGTATTATGATAGAATCCGAAACTCCGTGGGTTACTCCTTTCGTAATTGTACAAAAGAAGGACGGCGGGATTCGTCCTTGCCTCGATTTTCGCAAGTTAAATGACATAACAATCCCCGACAGATATCCTTTACCAAGACTAGATTCTATTATGGAAAGGGTAGGAAGTTGTAAATATTATAGTTCCTTGGATCTTTCAAGCGGTTACCTGCAAATAAAATTAGGCGAAGAGACGTCCTGGAAATGTGGGGTTATAACAGAAGAAAACGTATATCAAATGCTCTATATGCCTTTTGGACTAAAGAATGCAACTGCTGCTTTCTCAAGAGCTATGGCCGTAGTTCTTTGTGGATTAGAAGACTGTGCCATCTCTTATGTAGATGATATTCTGGTCTATACAAAATCAGGTCCATTTATAGAACATCTAGCTTCCTTGAGAAGAGTTTTCGAAAGATTCAGAATTTATCATTTAAAACTAAGCCCAAAGAAGTGCACATTTGCCACTAAGGAAATGATTTTTTTGGGATACACATTAACTTCGGAAGGATATAAGCCTACTCTGAGTAGAATTGAATTAATAAAAGAAACACCTATTCCTAAAAATGTTAAAGAAGTTAAAAGAGTGCTAGGGAAAATAGGATTCTATAGGAGGCACATAAGGGATTTTGCAACTTTATGCGAGCCACTCGTGCGCCTCACAAGGCGAGAATCAAAATTTGAGTGGGGTTCTGACCAACAAAAAGCATTTGAGAAAATAATAAATCTCCTTTCTGAAGCACCTAATCTAGTAGTACCTGACTATAATAAGCCATTCCATATATTCACCGACGCGTCAAATTTTGGTATGGGTGGTGTTTTAATGCAGCGAAATAAAGAAAGTGGGACCTTTTCAGCGATTTCATATTGTAGTCGCACCCTTTCAGCTTCTGAAAGACGCTGGCCTACAGTACAAGTCGAAATGTGCGCTATAATTTATGCCCTAAGGGAATTTAAACCCTTCATTTTCATGAGCGATATAGAATTACATACGGACCACAAGCCACTAGCCTATCTACTTAAAAAGTCTGACACTCACCCTCATCTAGCACGCTGGCTTATAGAGCTGCAAAACTACCAAATAAAAATTGTCCATGTAGCAGGCAAACAAAACTCACTAGCGGATGCGCTATCTAGGTCCTCGGAAGATATTCCCTTAAAAGAAGTTGAAAATTTAAAAGAAATAGAGGATATAGTAGAATTTCCCATCTGTATGGCTCTCCAAACAAAATCCAGACTTGTTTTCGACCCCTTTGTTAACTCAATTACAATAAGACACGAAGACGGAAATTCTTACAAAATAAACTTAGAAGAGGAGCAGAATAGTGATCCTGAAGCTAAAGCTTATATTGAATTTCTTCGAACGGGAGAAATACCAAACGGGTTTACTGAACTCGAAAAAGAAAATTTTACAGCGCAAGCCTCCAATTTATGCCTAATTTCAGGAATTTTGTATTATAAAGCACATTCGCAGACACCCAAAATTTATATACCAATCTCACTACGCGCTTTAGTTTTTGATTCATTCCACTCTTCCTTGCTAGGTGGCGGACATTTGAGTGTAAGAAAAACAATAAAGAAATGCCAAAAATATTATTGGCCTAAATTATATTCAGACATAGCAAACTGGACGCGTCAGTGTATCACCTGCCAGCTAAAACATAACCCAACACCGTCATATAGGGCTGAAATGCAAATTGTCCCAAACAATACACTTTTTGCAAAAGTTGGCCTTGATTTAGCAGGTCCTTTCCCGATCACGACCAGAGGGAATAAATATATACTAAACATTATTTGCTGGTTTACCAAGTGTCGTTTCAGTCCCTCTTCCAGACTCTAAAGCTAGAACAATAGCTCTAGAATTTCTCAAGAATTGCTACCTAAAATTCGGCGGATGTACAGAATTGATCAGCGATAACGCTACAGCTTTTACGAGTGATTTTTTCAAAGAATTCTGCGCACTACTTTATATAAATAAGACATATGCCACACCATATTTTTCACAAGGAAATGCTATAACAGAGCGCAGTTTTAGGACTTTTAATAATATTTTGGCGAAATACGTAACAAAAGACACCCCAGATTTTGACGAATTTCTAGATTTCGCAAGCTTTTGTTATAACACCTCTTGCCACACATCAACAGGCGAATCTCCCTTTTTCTTAGTTTTTGGGAGGGATCCTATATTTTGTATCGATCAGATATTAGATACGCGCGTTCACATTCCAGTTGCAATTAGTGAAGAGGCAGAATTTAAAGCTAAGTTGGTCACTACGCTAAGAGAGGCCTGGAGGATAACCGCCGAGACAAGCATAGAGGCCCAAGAGAAAATGAAGGAACAATATGACAAATTGCAGAGAACTCTTGAAATAAAGATAGGGGATAGGGTTCTACTAAGGAATTATACGGGACAAAAGGGAACATCTAAAAAATTCAATCTACCATGGAAAGGTATTTATCGGGTAACTGAAATAGAGGGAGTACACGTTACAATCACCAGTTGTGTGTCGCCTCAGGCAAACCCTAAACGCGTGCATATTAATCAAATAAAAAAGTGTTTTGAAAATTTAGGACCAAATTGTACAGTACCTAATATACCGAGCGATGAAGAGGTTACATTAGAGAAATCGGGCGCTAAGGAAATCACTAACAAACCCGGTTACTCACATTCAGCTAGACCAAAATTGGTACATAATGAAGAAGCAAGACAAGACAATGTAGGGGACAAAATAAAATACTCCTTAAGGCCAAGAGAGAAAATACAATTACCGGCAAAATTTAGAAACGGTTAAATAAAAAGAAACCAGGATTAATCGAATAAGATAAATACATATTTAACAGCTTTACTAACCAAAAAGGAAGTAAGCTGCATAACAAAACTCATTTTAATCAATCAATTCCCCTTCTTAAACGAAAATTAAGAGACAAAGCCGCGGCAAACGCGCTAAATCTTAAACAAAAGAAAACTTAGGAAAATGAGATAGTATAACACAAAATACTTTTCACAACATTAATATTTAAAATAGAGTCAAAAAAGGCTTTCTGAGGCTCTGGAAGCCATTAATGAGGTAGATTTTACTAAAAATGCGTCGTACGCGACGATAATCTTGAAAAACAAATGAAGCCAATATTGGCAATTTCATTTCGGTTGGTAAAGAATGGGCCCGGAGGACCGGACCTGTTGGGGTGGGGCGTGTAAGGTGAAGAGCAGAGTACAGATAAATTTAAAATTTAATTCCCAGCACGCCCACATAAATAGATGTAAAGCTTAGTCGCATAAAAGGAAAGGAAACTACCACTGAAGGGACAGTGATAATTATTCATTCAATCAAGCGCCCATTCACTTATTAATCCCTCTGAACGTTTAATCCATGCATGAGACGTCTATAAACTGATTATTATTACCGCGGATTCCCTCTTGTAATTCCCTCACTCCGACCATTCTTTATTTTCGGCATTCTCTGGCCACATGTCCTCTTTGGCCGCAGCGTTGGCATTCTTTTGGCCTCCATTCTCGCTGCGAGCTACTTTGCCATTCTGTGTATCGTGTTGGGCCTGTTTGAGGTTGGGATATTTGATTAGTCTGACCTGTATAGAATCTTTCATCCCGGACCGAAGCTCCTTTTAAGTGGAGGAGTCCATTGACATATTCTGCTTCAGAGTTAATCATTGCTCTGCAGTAATGTGTGGAATCCGCGACAATGGTAAATTCCAAGGCCTTCCTAAGGAAACGACTCCAAATCCCTTCCTGTTTCATTAAATACCTTAAATCACCAATCAAGATTAATGCGTGTTTGCCACGCGACAAAGCAACGTTTACCCGTGCGGGGTCAGCCCAAAACTCTCTGGAATTATCTACCGTGGTGTTTTCTCCCCTTTGAGTTGCTGTTGTGACTACTATAGCAAGATCAGTCTCGTGACCCTGCATGGCGTCTGCCGAGAGTGTTTGTATACCTGGGAGTTCCCTATCCGCAACTTCACGCCCAATTTCAGTTGCCTGTGCAGCGTAAAGGCATATTACTCGGATGCTGCCTTTAAATCCGATGGCACTTAGTGCCTCAAGAATCTGGATTGTGGTGCGAGTCTGGCCTGAATTAGTGGAGCTGAAGTTGGTGTCTTGGGCGAGCATGGGGGAGGTTTGATTTAGAAGTATTAGCGGTGAACCAGCGACCGGGACGAAAAAGTTTTTCATATTCAGGAGCATAGAAAAGTCTCCCCCTTCCCTAGGCAATAGCATTTGATTCGCAGGTATGTAAGCTCCCGCCTCTACACACTTAACAATCTGGGGATGGGACCGGAAATTTACAATGAGAGTTGTTTTGTCAATACCTTCCGACGAGTCAAAACTTTCAATACACGTGTCCAAACCATAATTTTCTCTAACCGCTTCAGGCAAGCTTATTAAATGTACCTTTAGTTGGAACTTGTCCCCCGTGACCAAGACCTTTCTTAATTTTGGGAAAAATGTCGTTACCGACAAAAATTGTGAAAAGGGCGCTTGTCCAGCTTCATCCAAAATCAAAATTTCAGTTTCGGGAAAAAGCTTGCATAGCTGTTCGGTAAGTCCCAACGTAAGAAAGATCACTCGCCTTTTTACTTGTTCAAGGAGTAATTGGGCGATTGCCCCTTCGGATGCAAGTCTGGGATGAGATATACAAGCTTTTTTGTATCTATCAACTTTCTTCAAGTCGGTAAGCTCAAGTTTGCTGGTAAATTCGGGAGAATCTACTGCATGAGCCAATAGGTGTGTGGAAATGCTCTCAATTTGTTCCTTATATCGAGTTTTCCCGTTACCGGAAAATAAAGCCAATACAGGCTCGTGGATTCCCTCAATTTTCATGGCTTCCTCTAATTCTAGACACATTTTTACAACAGCTATGTTCAACGGAGCCATACATAATATGTGCGCTTCTGGAAACATTTTCATCGTTGCCGCTACTATTGACATCGCTGTGTACGTTTTGCCGGTTCCGGGGGGTGCTTGTTGAAACACCCCCCGGGGCCGTTCGTCAAGCATTAGCATAGCAGTGTCACCTTGACTTGTTTGTAAGCGGGCTAGGACCGGATGGGATTGTCTTAACTTCTTCATATTAAGTTTAGGGTATTCACTTTTCTCAGCAAGTCCTAAAAGAATTTTGGTTACTTTACCTTTTGGCGTGTCCATAGAGGCTATTTCAGACAAGAGGTTATACGAGAATGACTCCATACGCATTTCTAAAGCATTTATCGAGGCTGTGGGACTTATTTTTATTTCTGCGCCCTCTTTAATCATTTCAAAATCAGATTCGGCATCGTATTTACGCGCGGGCTGGAATGCAAGCAGAAGTTTGGCTTTAAACATAAAGCCTTCATAGTATACAGACCGTTCATTTTCGAGAACATACCCGCTGGCGCAGGGTTTTGCCTCAGGGTAATTTAGTTTGACCGATATAGGGCAGTCCTCTTGCCACACTTCCGCAAACCTAACAAGCCTGTTTTTCGTATTAATAAGGTACTCAAAATTCATAATAATTATGTTGCCTTTTACCTCTTCTATCATAGGCACTACCTCTACTTGAGCCTCCTCTAGATCAGTTAAAGTTTTATCAATTACCGCAGCTACAGCAGCCCCTAACAGCTTTTCGCTCACCTTTATTTCTTCAGTCGACATTTTTGAATTAAATGGGTAGGTAAATTTTGTATTTAATTTACTTATACTTATAATGAGTTGTGGCTGATGGACTTTCCTATCTTCAATGGTTCCATGTATTGAGTTAGCCGGTAAAATGTATCCCCCTCCTTTGGCTATTTTTAGGTCTGAGGGTCGTGTTATCTCCACCATATCAAGAGTAACCGGGTCCTTTTTGATTCTCATGGTTAGATCATCGGACATTTGCCATTTAAATATTTTTTGAGAACAAGTTACACCAGCTCCTATTACGCTTATATATCTGAGTTTTCCAGTCTTTTTACACATTTGAAAGTCTAAAGCTATCCCTGGAACCTCTCTTTTACTCAATTGAAAAATGGACTTTACTCTGGTAGCTTTAGCCATGCACAAAAATCTCCCTGATTCTTTGAGACGTTTAGCGATCATCTCGGTCTCAGATAGATTATTTAGGCGAAACTCTAGAGGGGTACAAGATATAACTTCTACGAGGTCTCCCATCCGTAATGGGCGCCTCGATCGCTCATCTTTAGATGCCCATTCTTGATCAACCAAAATAAAATCTGGCCAATCCTTCGGTCCTTTTCCTACTGGGGTAACGGTTACATTTTGCTCAGACGTTTGACAAACGATACAATTATAGCTTTCATCGTCCATAATCACGTCCTCCTCCATTTTCTCGTCAAACCCTTGGTTTGCGAATTTTTCAAGCATTTCTTTTTCCATTTTGCCAATATTGGCATCAGAAGCTTTTTTCAAGATTATCGTCGCGTACGACGCATTTTTAGTAAAATCTACCTCATTAATGACCTCCAGAGCCTCAGAAATTTGATGATCTGTCAAGTCCATATCGGACTCATCAGGCCCAGGAGCCAGTAAATCGGCCTCCATATTTTCAAGCAACCCAATCCTTTCTTTAATTTGATCAGATTTTTTGTTGCTCATTTAATTAAATCAGAAAAAAATTTTTTTTATTTGATTTGTCTGAAGAATAAATGATTTAAAATTTTAGAATGGAGAATTAAAAAAAAATCAAACAGTTTGTTTATAAGGAAAATTCTGGTATGAAATAATGTTATGAGTGGCATGTGATAGAAAATTAGATCAAATTTTATGGCCTTTTTTTTAATTTTACTGTTGTTCAAACAGTTTTCCCAAATATTTTCCTGTTTTATATTTACCAGTATGTATGGTTTAATTGGGCCATAAAACTGTTTATATTTTTTTTTTGAGAACGAGAAAAAAAACTATAAAGTCGAGAACATAAAAAAAATTTTACGAGAGTAATTTCTTTTAAAACCATAAATATATATTTTTGGATTTTAAACTGGTTCCCTTAAAATTTAATTGACTAGATTTTTGTAAAGGTTTGGAGAACAATAAAAAACCTAGTATTGCCATGTCAAACGCCCTGGGAGAATTGTTTTTGATTTATTTAAAGCTTTAGAATTTTTAATAAGGGATAAGAGAAAGAGAAAAACATGAATAACGCGTTATGAATTTAAATCACACTTACAAGATTAGCCTAGTTAGTAATTTCAGGACTAAAATTAATAAAGAGATTGTTGGGATGTGATTCAATTAAAAAAAATTTTCGAACTTCCACTATAGTGGTTAGTGTTTTGATCTTTACAAAAATGAATGTTTATTTTTGCAATTTATTTTAATGTTATTCAAAATGAGATTGGTTGTCTGCTTTTTATTCTAAAAGATTTTCTCTCCTCCTTTTTATTCCTAGTTTTTATTTTCCCCTCTATTTTGTAAAATGTTACATTTTAAAGGCTGGTGTGTGAATAATTAATGTCTATTGTAAACACACTTTTTTTAGAAAAAAAATGAAAAATTGTGCTTTGTTTATCCCTTTTTACTCCCCGATAACCTTTGATCAAATGTACATTGTACGGTAATATGTGTCAGTTTTGAGTAAAGCACATCTCTACAATGCTTATTTCTCCTAACAAAAGGTTTAATGGAATATATAATTTTAAATAGGAAGGAGGGAAAAAAATAACATTTTACCAGGTTGAATAATTATATTTTGAATAATGTATACATGTGAGTAATATATATGTTTAAGTATGTTCTAAAAAGTTTCTAAATTAAGTCATAAATTTGAGATGAAATAAAAAATTAAATCATTTCCTCAAAAATCAACAATTAAACTTTATACTTTCAAAATTGTGCTCGCAACTGTAATATTTTTGCTAATATTAATCTTGCACATGTATTTTATTGGGTTTATTCCCTCTTAGAATTTCTTGCTTTCTATTCACTTTTTTTTTTGCGTTTTGATTTAATTTAGTTTTGGAGTAGTGGTTAGTGTTATTGCATACATTCTTTGATGGCTGGGTTCGATTCCTTTCGGCGGAAATTGGTTTTTCATTTATTTTTTAACTCTTGTGTCTTTCTTTGTATATTCCTATTTCGCGTCTTAAAAGTCAATGCTAGTATTCTTTGATTTTACCGTTCACATTTTGGATATTGAATGCTGTGAAAATTATTTTGTGTTGTAGCCTAGTTTTTCCCTTATTCAAGATTTAGCGCGTTTGCCGCGGCTCTATTACTTTCGTTTCTTTTTTGTTTAAGAAAGGGAATTGATTGATTTAAATGAGTTTCATTATTCAGCTTACTTCCTTTTTTGGTTTTCAGAGATATTAAATGTATGTACATCTCATTCGATTAATCCTGGTTTCTTTTTATTTAACCGTTTCTAAATTTTGCTGGTAATTGTATTTTCTCTCTTGGCCTCAAGGAGTATTTTATTTTGTCCCCTACATTGTCTTGTCTTGTTTCTTCTTCGTTATTTACTAACTCGGGTCTAGCTGGATGTGAGTGACCGGGTTTGTTGGTAATCTCCTTAGCGCCCGATTTCTCTAATATAACCTCTTCATCGCTCGGTATCTTAGGTACTGTACAATTTGGTCCTAACTCTTCAAAACACTTTTTTATTTGATTAATGTGTACTCGCTTTGGGTTAGATTGAGGCGACACACAACTGGTGATTGTGACGTGTACTCCCTCTATTTCAATTACACGATAAATACCCTTCCACGGTAAATTGAATTTTTTAGATGTTCCCTTTTGTCCCGAGTAATTCCTTAATAAAACCCTATCCCCTATCTTTATTTCAAGAGTTCTCTGCAATTTGTCATATTGTTCCTTCATTTTCTCTTGGGCCTCTATGCTTGTTTCGGCAGTTATCCTCCAGGCCTCTCTTAGCGTAGTGACCAACTTGGTTTTAAATTCTGCTTCCTCACTAATTGCAACTGGAATATGAACGCGCGTATCTAGTATCTGATCGATACAAAATATAGGATCCCTCCCAAAAACTAAGAAAAAGGGAGATTCGCCTGTTGATGTGTGGCAGGAGGTGTTATAGCAAAAGCTTGCAAAGTCAAGAAATTCATCAAAATCTGGGGTGTCTTTTGTTACGTATTTCGCTAGAATATTATTAAAAGTTCTAAAACTGCGCTCTGTTATAGCATTTCCTTGTGAAAAATATGGCGTGGCATATGTCTTATTTATATAAAGCAGTGCGCAAAATTCTTTGAAAAAATCACTCGTAAAAGCCGTTGCGTTGTCACTAATCAATTCTGTACATCCGCCGAATTTTAGTTAACAATTCTTAAGAAATTCTAGAGCTATTGTTCTAGCTTTGGAGTCTGGTAAAGGGACTGAAATAACGTACTTGGTAAACCAGCAAATAATGTTTAAGATATATTTATTCCCTCTAGACGTGATCGGGAAAGGACCTGCTAAATCAAGGCCAACTTTTGCAAAAAGTGTATTGTTTGGGACGATTTGCATTTCAGCCCTATATGACGGTGTTGGGTTATGTTTTAGCTGGCAGGTGATACACTGACGCGTCCAGTTTGCTATGTCTGAATATAATTTAGGCCAATAATATTTTTGGCATTTCCTTATTGTTTTTCTTACACTCAAATGTCCGCCACCTAGCAAGGAAGAGTGGAATGAATCAAAAACTAGAGCACGTAGTGAGATTGGTATATAAATCTTGGGTGTCTGCGAATGTGCTTTGTAATACAATATTCCTGAAATTAAGCTTAAATTTGAGGCTTGCGTTGTAAAATTTTCTTTTTCGAGTTCAGTAAACCCGTTTGGTATTTCTCCCGTTCGAAGAAATTCAATATAAGCTTTAGCTTCGGGATCACTATTTTGTTCTTCTTCTAAGTTTATTTTATAAGAATTTCCGTCTTCGTGTCTTATTGTAATTGAGCTAACAAAGGGGTCAAAGACGAGTCTGGATTTTGTTTGGAGAGCCATGCAAATAGGGAATTCTACTATGTCCTCTATTTCTTTTAAATTTTCAACTTCTTTTAAGGGAATATCTTCCGAGGACCTAGATAGCGCATCTGCTAGGGAGTTTTGTTTACCTGCTACATGGACAATTTTTATTTGGTAGTTTTGCAGCTCTATAAGCCAGCGTGCTAGGTGAGGGTGAGTGTCAGACTTTTTAAGTAGATAGGCTAGTGGCTTGTGGTCCGTATGTAATTCTATATCGCTCATGAAAATGAAGGGTTTAAATTCCCTTAGGGCATAAATTATAGCGCACATTTCGACTTGTACCGTAGGCCAGCGTCTTTCAGAAGCTGAAAGTGTGCGACTACAATATGAAATCGCTGAAAAGGTCCCACTTTCTTCATTTCGCTGCATTAAAACACCACCCATTCCAAAATTTGATGCGTCAGTGAATATGTGGAATGGCTTATTATAGTCAGGTACTACTAGATTAGGTGCTTCAGAAAGGAGATTTATTATTTTCTCAAAAGCTTTTTGTTGATCAGAACCCCACTCGAATTTTGACTCTCGCCTTGTGAGGCGCACGAGTGGTTCGCATAAAGTCGCGAAATCCCTTATATGTCTTCTATAGAATCCTATTTTCCCTAATACTCTTTTAACTTCTTTAACATTTTTAGGAATTGGTGTTTCTTTTATCAATTCAATTCTACTCAGAGTAGGCTTGTATCCTTCCGAAGTTAGTGTATATCCCAAGAAAATCATTTCCTTAGTGGCAAATGTGCACTTCTTTGGGCTTAGTTTTAACTGATAAATTCTAAATCTTTCGAAAACTTTCCTTAAGGAACCTAGATGCTCTGTAAATGGACCTGATTTTGTATAGACCAGAATATCATCTACGTATGAAATTGCACAGTCTTCTAATCCACAAAGAACTACGGCCATAGCTCTTGAGAAAGCAGCAGTTGCATTCTTTAGTCCAAAAGGCATATAGAGCATTTGATATACGTTTTCTTCTGTTATAACCCCACATTTCCAGGACGTCTCCTCACCTAATTTTATTTGCAGGTAACCGCTTGAAAGATCCAAGGAACTATAATATTTACAACTTCCTACCCTTTCCATAATAGAATCTAGTCTTGGTAAAGGATATCTGTCGGGGATTGTTATGTCATTTAACTTGCGAAAATCGAGGCAAGGACGAATCCCGCCGTCCTTCTTTTGTACAATTACGAAAGGAGTAACCCACGGAGTTTCGGATTCTATCATAATTCCACATGACAATAATTTATCAATATGCTTTTTAAGTTCCTCCTTATATTTATATGGCATCTTCCGAGGAGGAGAAGTGATTGGTTCCTCAGTAGTGGTAACTATATTATGGTCGCCTCCCGTAAATGATCCAAGATCATATTGAGATTTACTGAAAATGTCCTCAAACTCATTTAATAGATCTTTTAATTGGTCAAGTTCATTTCCCTCTACTCCAGATTTGGATAAGTCGATTTTGTAATTGGGGTCTATTTCAGTTTCTATGTCTATTTTTGTTTTCTTTTCAGGTTCTTCACTAAACGAACCATCTTCATTCAATTTTATTTCATTAACGTAGGCTAGATGGGTTCCTTTAAAAATTATTTTGGGTTCATTTGTAGGGTTTATCAGTGCTAACGAGATTCTGTCCGCGTACGGACCACAGATTGACGGAACTAATCCAATATGTGAGTTAGTCAGGTTTTTATCCGGATAGTCACTTGCCAGATAACCTTTGATTGGAAAATTATAATCCAATTCTGCCTCAATAATAGATTGACTGTTAGGGTATATGGTTAAATTTTGTAAAGCTCTTGCGCGAATTCCACTAGCTAGTTTATTTTCACTTAAAACTTCTATCCATTTGCCGTTTAGCATTAATCTTTTATTGTCATAGTCAAATGCTATTAAATGGAATTTACACAGTGTGTCCCCACCTAACAGTATTTTATATTCCTTATTGTTAAACCTCTCGTCATCCACAAAGTTGATTGTCATGTTTACTTTAGAGCCTGCTATATTTAATATCGCTTCGCCTTTTTCGCGGGCCGCAATTACATGGCCAGAGGCACTTACTGCCTCCATCTTTGCTGGATTAGTTTTACAATTTATTAAGTCAATTAATGATTTAGGAGCTACCGTAACCGTGGATCCCGTGTCTACTAAACATTTTATTGGTATAGAATTTATTTTTGCTTGAATTATAGCAGAGAAAGTGCACCCGGGTCCTTTATTTTGTCCGGTTAATTCGTTTAATTCCTCTCTATTTGTTTGTTTGTTTGCAGAAGAAATTATTTGGATGGGCGTAAATTTAAGCTCGGTCATATTTTCATCTTTAACTGTTTGGGTTTCCTCTTTAATTATTTTTAGTGGCTTTTCAATTACATATGAGGCTCGTAAAATGAAGAAAATTCTTAGAAGCATTTCGCCAAAAACTATTATTACCAAAATTGTGATTGTTCCTTTCCAGATTTTGGACCAGTCCCCGAATATTTGTTTCTCTATTTCCTCTCTAACTTGTCCCCAAGATTCTGAAGGAGTTACTCTGGTTTCAGTGTCTTTTGTGTGAATCCTATATGTTATTTCGCTTGCTCTTAATGTGCTAGCTATGTGAGTGTGCGTTATGAAGTCAGTTACATTATTTATTACTAAATGGTGAAAGGACTGAGTAGAAATCTTTGGAATAGTAAGCGATGCGAATGTTAAATTTGTTAAAACATTGGTTTCTAATTTCTTTACTTGGGCAGTCATTTGATCTATTTCCAAAATTTCATCCTCAAGTTGGATTATTTGGTGTCTGTATTCGAAACACGGGGCTTTTCTCGCGTCTGCTACTACTTCCATTCTTGCTGGGTCAATAAATACAATTTTGCTTTCACTGCCAGCTTTGAACTTAATTGGAATTTTATCAAAGCATATTCCTTTTTCAAGGTTTGTTTCCCCGTGCGTTATAAAGTCGTATTGATCTCGGTTAATTGAAACGCAGGGCCAGATTTTAATTATTCCAGAGCTTACCCTTTTCGCATGAATTAGAGGGTTTTCAAAAATAACCCGTGCAAAAGTAGTTGGATCGGTAAACGCGGCAGAGATTGCCCAGCGCCTAACTTCTTCTAAGTGATTGCAAATCGCATGCAGCGAATGAGTGAATGAAACACGCATGGTCTGGGCCATCTTCCAACTTAGGTATGATAATTCGGATTGTAGTTGTGCTGATGTTACTATACCAGAGATGGCTCGCTTTATTCTTCTTTTGTTTTCTTTGTGGACTGCGAAACCCTGGTTGGAAATTGTTAAATTTTTATCGCATACTCTAACTGTTTTAGGAACTTCGGGAAAATCTAGCAATAGCGGTAATTTATCTGCGACCCATGTTTGGCCCATCCTTTGTCCTGACCAGGTTCCTATTGGAATATATTCGCAATTCTTTTCACTATTACTGGGCCAAATAATTTGTGTTTTGTCTTCTAAGTAACAGTTCCCATTTTTAAATGGGCAATGACTTGAGTCTCCTAGGAGAGTTTCTATGTGCGCACTACCAAAGCGCATTGTTATTTTCGTGTTGAATAAATAGCAATTCGTACTACAGACAGTTTCCCAGTTAAATGAGCCTAAAAGCCAGGTCCTTGGAGATAAATTGATTTTCTTATCAGTGTGGTAAAGCCCTTCCTCATTTATTAGAGTTCCCAAACTGCATTTCTTGTGATTTATCATCTGATTGCATTCATGTAAATTTATTTCTAAATGTTCCGGTTCTATTTGTTCAGTAATTGGTACCCCGGAAAGTGAGGTGGATTTCTTAACACATTTATTTACTTTGCGGCAGGCCCATGACGAGATTTCATGTTCATATGGGTTCGGTTTATATACAGTTAGCGATTCTGCTTCGGGGGTTTTCGAGTAATCTATCTTAGTATCTGGGCAGCCAGTAGGTGAAGGCAATGACCAAATTACCCCATGGAGCTGGGTTTGACAAATAATTGGTTGACGTGATATTGGAATAAGATTTTTCGAACCATTAATGGGAGTGACTAATATTAGCATTATTGTTAGATAAAACATCACACGGGAAATTTTTGGACCTATCCCTTCCCAGCTCGAAATTTTTGTATGGGTTTCTTCTTTCCCAACTTTATTTTCTATATTTTGCTTGATTTCTTCCTTTATTGGTTTATTCGATATCTTATCTACTGTGACAAGGGAATTAACAGACGAATTCGCGTCTTTGCTCAAAGGCGATGAATCATGACTGTTTCCTACTCCTAGTTTTGCCAATGCGTGGATTAAATCGCCAGCATCTATTAAAATTTTATTTGAGGGTTCAATGGATCTAATCTGCCCTGTGACCGGTTGCTTTGCTTGTTGGGTAGTATACTTATGAGAATTTGCAGCGTAATTAATTTGAAATCGTGCAAGTCGCTCTTGACAGGTATATGACGTATGCCCTACGCGCTTGCAGAAATTGCATATTGGTCTATTATTCCATTTCCTTTCGTTGCGTTGCTGTTGTCCTCCCCTCCAGTTGTCATTTCTATTATTCCTATTTTGTCGATTAGGAATGTACCGCGCATTTTGAGTGTTTAGCGGAGTAAAATTAGCATTCGGATAATTCCTTCTTAAAGTATTCTGATTTGGGAAAGACCTGGGAGGCATCGAATAGCTTGAGCTTGGCATAGCAGGATTTGTAGCTAACGCGTGAACCGTCTGTGTGAAAGGACTTTGTAGTTGAATTTGGCCTTTATCAGAAGCTAACATTGTTTCTAATTCCTCCGCTTGAGATTTTACCAGATCTAAGTCCTTAGCTTTCGAGAGCCCAACTAATCTAATTAGGAATCCTATGTTGGGTTTTACTCTATCTAGAAATTCTTCACAAATTTTTTCTTTCCTTTGGGTTTCGTCTAATGAGGAATTCACTACCTCTACTAATGGTGTGAGTCTTTTAAGGAATTCTGAAACAGTTTCCGTTTCCCTTTGTTTGCAACATGCTAATGTGCGTTTGGTTATTTCCCTTCGCTGCGGCGAGTCTAATTTTGAGCGCAATGCTTTTAATGCTGATTCTAGTGTGCTAGTTTCTTGCTGCGTTAACTGTTTAAAGAGTTGCCTTGGGGTATCAGAAAGAGCTAGCTTAAGCCTCGCAACCTTTTCAGGTTCGCTCCATGTTCGACCTGTAGCCCCTACATAGTCACAAAATTTTTCAGCCCACTTATCGTATGCTATAATAGATTCATCAGAAAATGTTTCAATATGACCCGAGTGTGAAGAAATCATGTTTATAGATTCTTTTTGAGTTTCGTCAAGATTAGAGTCTGCTAACAGACTATTGTCTACTATTGTACTATTGTTTGGTCCTAATGTATCGCTTTTAAGAGCTTCTAATCTTTCTACATTCTCCGATAATGAAATTATTTGGGTACTAAGGGTTTTTATGTTGAGATTTACGTCCTTAGCCATTGTATTAATCTTTTCATAATTAGCATTAACTTTTCTATTAATAAGTCTTAAAGCCCTATTTACCCCTTCTTCTAACTTAATTACTTCTGAGTGGGCCTTTTCTAAGTCTTGGACCTTAATAGTTTGTTTGGCTTCCCAAAAATGTTTGTCTATTACATTTATTTTTATATCGTCCTCGGTGGACATTTTTCAAGATTTGAGTCTGCTTACAGACTATAAGATAATATATTAAAATAAGAGTGTGCACTAATAATATAATGAAATATTTTAGCGCAGGTTCCAAAAGTTAAGTCAATTCGCAATTAGCTTTTAGGATTTAAAATAATTTATTGAAGTATTTAAGCGCTTTTATTTATTTGTTACAAGTTGATTGCTTGTTGAGAAATTAAAAAATGAGAGAAAGTATGAAAAGCTAATTCCTTTTAAATGAGATTGATAAATCTATTTCGCTTGCTCTAGTGTAATAACAGTTTGTTGATTTTTCAGAGCTTTTTCTTTTATGGACAAAGATTTCTTTATTGTTATCCTACTGAGAAAATATCTTTGTAATAAAGGATTGCTTCCTGTAAAAAGTTTTTTTTTGTTTATGAGAAAAATATTTTAACTTCTCGTTTTTCTGTAAGAAATCTTAAACTAAAGAATATGTGTAATAATGAGCAATAACTATATGTAAATAAAAAATAATGTATAGATAAAAGATCTGAGATAATTGCTCAAGAAATATCGAATATAGAATCCTATAATTAGGTATTTATAAAATTTAATAATGAACTGTCTATTGATGAATTATATAACTCAGTCTAAAAGTTTAGTAATTGTTCCGAACTTAATTTAATTTTAGCAAGAATGAACTCATTAGCGGAACTATAGTAATCTTATTGAAAATATTTTATATATATATTTATCTTAATTTCAAGATTTAGGTCTGCTAACAGACTATTAAACTCTATATTAATTTCTATTTATCTTGATATTAATTTCTATCTTAATTTTATTTATCTCTATATGAATTTACCTATAGATACCATTCTAAGTAAAAAATTATTATTTTTTTTAGATATTTACTAAATAAGCTTTTTAATGAATATAATAGCTAATTCCTTATATAATTGACTTAAATTGAATATATTACTGTTCCACAATTTAGAATGATTTGAACAGATTGAATTTCTTGATAAAACTATAGCTATTTACAAAATTAATTATATATATTAATATTTAGTCAAGATTTATGTCTGCTTACAGACTATCTACTTCTATCTTAATTCTCATTTTAATTTCTATTTATTTCTGTAATAATTTCTATAATAATTTTATTTATCTATATTAATTTCCCTATGAATATATAATATAAACTTTTATAATTGACTTAAATAAATTATTGTTCCAAAATTTAGGGTAATTTGACCATAATTGAATTTCTTAATGGAACTGTAGCTATTTAGTATAAATTAATCTTATATATTAGTATTCAAGATTAAAGTCTGCTTACAGACTATTTCACTCTATATTTATATAGCGCCAAAAATTATAATATTATTTTTTTTTAATTAAATTTCCCTCTATATATGAAAAGCGCTTAAATTATATTTTTTTTTAATTTTACCCTCAAAAATTAAGCTAAATTCCCATAATACTAATGTCTGCCGGCAGCCGACATCTTTCCTATAATTGGCATTTATACCCCAAAAACTACCTTCTGGTCCGGTGCTACCAGTAAGAGTGCGGGCATAGAGGGGACGAGCAGAGGCATTCGGTGGATCGTTGCCAGAGTAGTTGGGTGAATGACCGTTGGAATAAATCTTCTATGCCTGGCCAGGGCATGAGTAGTTGTTGTCATTCCATAATTAAGTGTTGCCGTAGGAAATATGGATGTCGGAGTGAGGGAATTACAAGAGGGTGACCGCGGTAATAATCATCAGTTTATAGACGTCTCATGCATGGATTAAATGTTCAGAGGGATTAATAAGTGAATGGGCGCTTGATTGAATGAATAACTATCACTGTCCTTTCAGTGGTAGCTTCCTTTCCTTTTATGCGACTAAGCTTTACATCTATTTACGTGGGGGATTCTAAGAAAAAATGGCAATTTTAAGGCTATAAAGAAGAAGAAAAAACAAATCCAAATATAAAACTTTCTAATAAATCATTAATTAAATTTAAAATTAAATTTATTAACGCTAATTTAAACTTTGATGGGATCTATTTGATCTTGTTCCTATGTACTCCTTTAGTGCCTTTACATTTTATTGTCCATTTTTCCTTTTAACAAGTAAATATTTCCTCTTGAAGTTTTAATTTGTGTTAAAATTAATTACCCCAAACTGTTGAGATTGAGTGTACAGTGTCACGGGATTTATACATCAAGGTGTCAAATCTATAGATTTGATTTCTTTACTTAATTTTTAAAACTGTCCAATTGCCCGCCACCCTTTTTATATGACAGACTAGAAAAATGTTAATTTAAGTTTGTTTTGCCCATCATTGCGAACCCGCTCAAAGAATGGAATATTTTTAACCGTTTTATTTCAACCGTTTTATTCATTCTTTTGTCCTATTTGATAAAAGAAAAGATAATATTCTGTTACTTTAAATTTGTTTGTCCCGTTCCTTTGTTTAGATTTTAAAGAGATTATTTTGTTAATTTTAATTATTGGTTTGGAAATAAATTTGTTAAAGCTTTGTTAAATTATTGAAGATTAAAGTTATTTTTGAGTTTAATGTATTTTCCCTCCCCATTTATTAAAATTCTGTTTAGAATTTTACAGCTCAGCCGGTGAAGATCCGAGATCTATTTCTAATCCACCCTCTTCATAAATATTTTTTTAAGTTTTGTTGTCCCGTTATTCATTAAAAGTTTATATTTTGTTTGATTTTAAAAGTCCAAATTATTTATTGCTTTTTAAATAAAAATGTCACTAGTTTATAGAAATCAATTGTCCCAGCTTTGTTCCATTACTAAAGAGATACTTCTCCCTAGCCATTTCTCTCTCCTAATAGAAGATTATGATAATTTTAAAAATCAATCTCCCGAATCTACTCAGGCCCTAATTGATGAAATAGACCTTACCACCCAAGAGATCACCAAAATCCTTAATGATTTTAAAATGGCCCACGATTCATGGCAAAACTTAAGAATTTCAATGACAGAAACTGAAAGGGCAACCGACAGCCAAATCCTAGAGAAATTCCTTCAAGAAACAGATTATATAAAAATTATGTATGACCTTAAACGGTATGCACGAAAGTTTCGGAATTCCCGTAATGAATTAGAAAGTAACCTACCTAAAACTAAACCTCAATTTGACCATTCACATCTCCTTCCTGAACTTCCTCTTTTAAACCCTTCCAAGAACAGACCTTTTAATGAAAATACTCAAGACTCCTTAAAACCAGTTTATACAAATTCTAGTGATAAATCTTATCGAAACCGGACCTTCTCTAATTTTTGTTTGTATCCCAACCCTTCGATTACAGAACACTCCGAGGAGAAATTAGTTAATAATCCGACCCCCTTCATTAAAAGTTATACTAAAGAAATGAATAAATTAGACCCAATTCCTATTCCTCCTGGCTTTACCCCTCTCGAAGAAATAAAAAATAGAAAGAATTCTAAAGATTATATCAATATAAACATTGAAGGAATTATATTAAATACAGAAATTAAAAATGAAAATTCTGAGTCTAATAGTATTTATGTACCCCAAATTTTAAATAATCATCAAACAATTGATTTTAATAATGAAAGACCAATTAGTCCCCCTCCTGGCTTTCCTCCGTTTGAAGAAATATGTATCAGTAAAAATACCCCTAATTATTTAAAAGATTTTATTTGTGAAGAATTTACACCCTTGCCAGAGATTATAAACGAAATTAATGAAGTTAAGACAGATAACCACCCTGAAGAAACTTCCCTTGATTTGCCCAATGACCCAGTTCCAGATTTATCTCCTAATCCATCCCTTTGTCGTTTTAATAATTTACAAAAGTCCACTTCGCAAATTATTTGTTCATCAGAAACTACTTACATTAACTCATCAGAAGAAATATTAAAAGATAAGAAAATAATAAACAACAATATCAATTGTGTGAGGAAATTGCTAAGAAAGCCCCGTAAAAAACGACAGAATTTGCCGAAGTCCCGTGAGTTAATAGCTAAGGATAATTCCCGACACTGTATTCCCATCCCGCAACGATTTTTTAAAGAATTGAAAATTGCCCCACAGAATGAAATTAAACGTTACCCCCTCTCGAACAGAGATGCCCATTTTAATGAGATTGACCCTATTCCTATATCCCAAGTACGAATTTTCCATACCCTCGGAACACCCCTTTGTAACAAGATTGAGCTAGATAATACAAGATATAAACCCGATTCCCATCGATTCCATCTTTATAAATCCTTTATCTTCCTTTGACAACATAATGAATTATTGCTAATGGTTACCGGACTAATATGGACTGAACTTCTTCAAAATTTCAATTGTATAATTCAGGTCAATTTGTACTTAAATATTTATAATCCTGTTTTTTATTTATAAATGTCCCTCTATGCCTCCCTTGAAAAATATGAGCAGGTGGCTATTTAAATCAAAACAAAAATTAAGCTCATGGGACGCTTAAAATTTCATGGGACGCATGATCCAAACTAGTCTAAAATTACATAATTTTGTAAACAAAAAGTGCAATAATATTTAGGCAAAAATAAACAAAATAAAGGGCATTATTTCCCAATATAGACAAATTAATTAGGTAATAGAATAAAAATCTAATCAAAGGACAGTCTATCAAATGAGAAAAAATAATTTCTTAATGTCAAGAAAAGGGCATGTATAAAAGAAAATTAATTTATTATAGGGCTCAAAAGTAAATATTTATTTTAAAAATTTTAAAAAAACTTTAATTTTCAATGAACAATAAAATTATTTATTTTCTCCTTTTGTTTGCTCTTTCTTCTTCAAATTTACAAATTAATGAACGATTGTTGATTACCTCTACAGAGGATAATAAAAATGAGGATGGATCCTTTAAAGCAATTTTATTGAGAATGGAATTTACTAAAATAGTTGAAGATGGGAAAATAAAAAGTAAAATTGAAATTTTGTGTGAAATTGATGAAAATATTGAAAAAGATAAAATTTCCTTATTTATGAAAGCTCCCATTCAAAATTTACTTATAGGAGAATTTTCATTTAATAAAAGTGTAGTTGGTGGATATAAAGGAAAAAAACTAATGTTATTTGAATTATTATTCAATTTTTTAGAAGTAGTTGACATTAGGATCGTTCTAAATGAAAATAATGGAACAGAAATTGTGGATAGGGTAAAAGAAGACTAGGACATGGATAATTATATGGATACAGATATTGTATATATTCGTCTGTCCGGAGACGGATACCATAACCAGTATCCGTGTCCTAGTTTGGATAAAAGTACTTAAAAATTATTTAAATTTTATTTTCATTTTAGATTCTAATAACCGTAGAGCCTTTGATTTCTGCACAAATCAGTTTTGAAGTAAATAAATTGAAAGTTGCTAATTTAAGATACGATGAGTATAATAATCAAATTATGGATATAGAAATACAAGGGATATATACATCTTTATTGACAAATCCATCAAACCCTAATAAATTAACTAGATTTATATGGTTTTTGAATCCTGGTGGGCCTAGAAAAATTTTAAAAACAGAAAAACATAAAAGAATGAATTTTATCGACTCAACTTCATTAAAGGTTAATAAACAAGAAGCTAAAATGGAATACTCTCACATTGAAATTTGTGTAAAATTTGAAAATCCAGGGAATTATTTTATAATTGTAGCGAAACAAAATTGTGAGTGTTGGCTTCAATTCGACGTTAAAATTAAAAAAGCAAATGAGGAAAGATGTGTGTCCAAAATGTTTAAGAAAATGAATAATTTAGAGAAGGATTTATTGAAAAGTTTGAGACAATTCATTTCAATGTGGATATTGAAAACAGAATTAGATGATTATGAAGATGGACAGATAACGGTAAATAATGGTGAATCGTTAGAAAATAATCCTGAACTGGCATTAGTTGCCTCATTAACTCCATTGCTGACTCTTGGAAGTTACGAATTTTATTTGGATGAGGAAAGAGCAACTAAAGAAAGAGTGAAAATTGTTTATTCTAAGAAAAAATGGCAATTTTAAGGCTATAAAGAAGAAGAAAAAACAAATCCAAATATAAAACTTTCTAATAAATCATTAATTAAATTTAAAAGAATTTAATTTGTTAAGACTAATTTAAACTTTGATGGGATCTATTTGATCTTGTTGATTGTTTTGATCTATTTGATCCTTTGTACCCCTTTAGTGCTTTACATTTTATTGTCCATTTTTCCTTTTCACAAGTAAATATTTCCTTTTAACGTTCTAATTTGTGTTAAAATTAATTTCCCCAAACTGTTGAGGGTGTGTGTACAGTGTCACGGGATTTTTACTTCTAGAAGTGAGAAATGTGCAACAAGGATTTTAACAAGAATTAATTTAGTATACATAGAATATTTGTGACGTTTTTTTAAAATAAGATCTGTTCTTAAACAAAACTTTATTTTATATGATGGTAGAATAGGTTGATCTAGTTTGAATCTCTTTTTGAAGCTAAATCTTATTATTTTGTCTATTAAGATAATTAATAATGGACTAGATCAAAAACTTTATATTTATGTATCTTCTTAAAGATGAACTTAGTTAGCCTCTTTAGATTAGCCTCATGTTGGGTGAATGGTGTTGGATTGTAATGGATGGACAGAAGTTTTTTTGAAGATATTTTTTAACATTCTTAAGCAGTCACGTTGGATTGTATTGTTTAACGTTAAGTAAATGACTGGAGGAATCCCTTAAATTAAATTTTGTTAAAGTTTAAAATAATTTTGAATTTCAAGACTAATTTTAGGAAGATTTTGATTCTTAATGAAATATTAAGTGTAGGACAACAATAAAGGCTTTGAATGTTAAATGATTTTCTAGATCAGATAATGTGATTTATAATAATTTATAATAATTTCACCGTGTGCATTCAACCAAAAGATATGGGCAATTATAATCAACATTTCATTAACATGAATATACTGCATAAAAACATAAATGGAAGCAGCTACAGCATTAAACAAGCTGATTATAACGACTTGGAGAAAAATCTGGAATATGAGATTTTACCGACTTTGTTGGTTAATAGAAACCCTTTTTTCTGAAAAACTTTGCTGATCAGATTGAAGTCCTCCTTCTTTTGATTGTAAAATAAAAATGATAGAAAAAGAAAGATAAGTGAGTATCAACAAAATCATAATGCTTATATTGTGGATTGAATGAAAGATATTATCATATGCCTAAATTTATATTTTAAAAATTAAAAGAATGAACAATCCACCATTACGGAAAATAAAAATAAATTAACAAAATACCTCATTATTACCATCAATATATCCAACGTGTGGATTGAAGAAATAACCGAAATAGATACCGCTAAATACAACTGTCTTCGTCCAAAAAATATTTGTTAACCCATAAATGATAGAAACGACTAACCAAATGATAATCATTTTGCCTATAATAAATTAAATTTATAAAAAGAAGCATGGTCACAGGGCAATGTCGACTACTTTATTAAAAATTTCAGTTCCTGATCCGGGAATTTTTCGTTAAATTCCTACCGCTAAATAATTTTGTAGCCAACTCAGAAGACAAAAGTTCAACGAAACGGTTTAATGCTAAAGCTAATTCCATTATGGATTCAATTATCCAGCAGCCTGGAAATTAAAAAAAAATTTTTTTAATTTAACGAAAGCTAAAGAATTTCGAATCGACTCCGTGCCGGGCCCAGAAACTTTTTTCTAAACAAGTATTTTATAAGATCACTTATTCCGGATTTACCTCTTTTAGTCCGGAAACCTTATTTATGTGTTTATAGAAGATAACATTAAATTAACAAAATACTTCATTATTACCATCATCGACAAAATTATTTATTTAAAAATAACTAAGTTTAAAGCAGGGCAAAAAATTTTGAGGATTTTGTAAGATCAAGGACACAGGTTCCTACCTTTTTTGCGCCGCAGGCGAAAATTTTGAGAATTTTGGAAGACCAAGAAGCCAGATTTCTTCCATTTTCAGCGCCGCAGGCGAAAATTTTGAGGATTTTAGAAGGTTTTAGCGGAAAAATAATGACATTTTGCTAAAAACCACAAGAAAATATAAAAAATCCTCATAATCTTCAAAAGACCACAAAAATCCGCAAATCCGCATTTTTAAAAATAATCCTCATCGCCCTATCAAAAAACCACAAAATGAGGAAAAATCCGCAGATATCGAAACCCTGGTTTAAAGCAATGCTCGTTTTAATGGTTAATTAAAACGAAGAAGGTTGAAGACTCTGTTTAAAGTTTTAAAGATTTCGTTTAATTTTTCAAAACCAAAAAAATGTTTGGATGCATTTCTTTTATTGAAAATAAAATATTTAAAAATTGATATGGGGTTTGGGAAAATTTTTGACAGAATATTATTTTCCCTTAAATTCAAAAACAAATTAAGTTTTCAGAGACATTGTCCATAAGCTCCAGCAAAATAATTGAAAGTAGGGGACGAACAAAAAACAAAACCAAAATAGCCAAAATAGGCAGTAATATGTCCAACACATAAAATTGTAGCCATATCAATAACCCCAATATAAAACATGATTTTATAACAATGACTATTTGCCATTCGATTCCAAATTGAGAACATACAAGGAATATAGAGTATCTATTTAATTTTAATTATTAATAATTTTTAATATTTTAAATTTCTGGGTCCATTATTAATCCTGTGATAATAATAACATTCACTGTTAATTAGTTCAACGATTATTTTTGAATAAAAAATTTTTTTTGATTTAAAGATCAAAAATAAGGCTCGCTTATGAACATGCCAAATATTATTTACTCACCTCACATAGTGTAGATAAACTGAACAGGAAAATTCCAAGTATTTTATGTTGACGTTTTTCTAAAGGGATTTGGTCAACACTGTATAAACTACAATTGTAAAGACGCTCGTATTCATCATGATGAAAGAAATACAAGTCCATTGAACTTTGTAAAGAATTTATAGGTTTCTGTATCTAAAGCTTTTTTTGGCTTGATAAATAGTGTAATAATGTTAATAATATTAAAATAATGTTAATAAGTAATATTTGTTATATAAAAGTGCAATAGGTATGTAAAGCTAAAAATTTTCTTAGCTTTATAAAAATACACATTAAATATGTATGTATTTAATTAAGTAGGTCGCTTTAACTTTTATTAATTTTAAATTAAAAAATTTTATTTTTCACCTTTTGTTTAAATATTAAATTATAGGAGCATTTTTATTAGTATAAGTATTTTAAAATTCAACATTATAGTCTACATATTTTTTACACATGAATTAGATGGTTTTTATTACTATTTAAATGAATAAGGCAAATTTATTGGAATAAGTTGCTTTATTCATTCCTCTAATAACATTTCTAATTTTGATAAATATTTTTAATTATTACATAGGGAATTTGAGAAAATTTTTCTATAAACTATTGTACTATTAGTGTCAATAATTATTCCTCTTAATAACAAAAAGGGCATTATTTATTAACACCCCCGAGGCAGTGTACTTGGACCTCTATTATTTATTTAGTAAAGCAGCTGGGATACATATAGCCATTTCTCTCCTTCAGCTAGTGCAAAAGATTGTTCAGCTAGTGCAAAAGAACCATCATCTTCAGTAGACCGGACTGATGTGTTATCTATTATGCTTTACAATATTAATGACTTGCCAAAGAGGCTTTCTAATTAAGTAAACTTAAAAACGTTAATCTTTAATTATCATCTTTAATAATTATTTTAATAAATAAAATAATTTTATTTTTTTAATACCAATTAAAAATATATCATTAACCTGCGTAGATTTAGGTGATTTTTTTATTTAATCAATGTTATTGTCCTGTTTATCCCTTAATTAAAAAAGTCCTTATTGTTGGTTAACGCTATTTATATTAAAAAACAATAGCTTGTTTATTTATTTTTATTACATAAATAGAAGAAAATAAAACTAGCTTTCTTTCAATTAAATAATTTTTAATTAAAATAAAATAAAAATTTTTCTTTATAAAATGAAAAATAGAGAAGATAAACTTAAAATAACAGAACAAAATCAAAAAATCTATGAGAACAGAAGAAGCTATGCAGATAAATTAAGGATGATTTCATTTATTAGTGTGGCGTTTGGGTAGGAGTTAAATTAAATTTTGAAAGAAATTTTTTGAAAATTAAAAAAATTTTTTTAGAGATTAAAACTTTTTTAAAAATTTTCTCAGAACAGCAGCAACAATTGCCAGCATTCTCATAGTCCCCTTAATTTATATCTACACTCAACAAATACATTTAGCTTTAGAACCTAATTTGAAAATATGCAGAACAGAAAGCAGACGGCTTAGGGCAGAATTAATACAAACAGAATTGGTTAATATTAAAAATTCTTTAAAAATATTTTAGTATCAAATACTCGGGCCCACACCATCGAAGTCTAAAAGTACGGGGCTGGTAAAATTTGTTTCTGAGTTGTAGCTAGCTATTGTTAGAAAACACATCGTTTAGCCTTTGTAACAATAATAGAATAAACATGAACTACTTATTTTACTGAGAAAACATTGTAGGGAGATTAATTAAAATTTTCTTATTAAACAGCTAGTTATTGGGCCATTAACACAAAAAAGACGAATTCCTCGGCAAACAATTAACAACAATAAAATAAAGACAAAAGGAAATTTTGCATTAAAATTGTTTGCATCACCCCCAGCAGCAGCCCCATTTCCATTAGAAGAAATAGTTCCGTCATGTTGTCAATGTGGAATAGGAGAACCTGGTGTGCCCGGACAGTCTGGAACAGTTAAGAAATTTTTCTGGAGATTTCTAATAATTTTAGTTTGCCGACAAACATTTGCAATATAAATTAAACCAATGAAGTTATTGTTAGAAATTATTGTTAGAAAACATATCATTAAATCATTATTCAGTAACTCGTTTTAAACAAACGAATCCCACTAACACGCTCCTTAATAAAAAAGGCACTTCCATTCATATTTTAGTACTACATTGGCATAATAAATTGGTTATAAAATAATTATTACAATAAAATCTTTGTAGCCCGGTGGTTCAGGCCCAGATGGCCGTGAAGGCGCTGCTGGCATTCCCGGCAAAGATGGTATTCCAGGATTACCTTTGAACGAGCAAGAATGGTCAAATTATAGTTAGAAAAATATATATAACTTTAATTTAAAGGTGTTTTGACTGTCAACAAGCCCCAACCGGTCCAAAAGGACCTCCTGGGCCAAAAGGGCCGAATGGCGAAATTGGAAAGAGTGGAACTCCGGGAACTCGTAGGAAATATACATTTAAAGTAAATAAACTGTTGATTTAAGCCGGAAATAAAGGTCAACCAGGGATTATTGGCATGCCTGGTCTTCCTGGGCTGCCAGGTCTTACTGGAGAACGAGGGCCTAGTGGAATGCCAGGAAATGTTTCAAACCCCATTCAAATTGATTCTTGAAATTTTTATTTAAGTTAGTAGAACAGCCAGCACCACGGGGAACTCAAGGAAGGACAGGGCCTTATGGTCAACCGGGACCTCCAGGCCCCCAAGGACAACCAGGAAGGCAAGGACCGCCTGGACCAGTTGGTGAAAAGGGTACAAATGGATTGAATGGACTTCCGGGCCGAAATGGGCCGAAAGGATCGCCTGGCAGGGATGGCGAGCCGGTAATATTTTATTTATTTTGAGCTTACTTTTCTGAATTTCCTTGTTTATAAATCATAGCATTTGAATTAAAATTTAGATGAGTTCTAAATATTTTCTATTTAGGGTTTGTATGGAGGTTGTGACCATTGCCCTCCTCCTAGACTAGCCAATGGATATGATCAATTAGATAAAAACGTGGATGATCAACAGTAGGGAAAAATTTTCTTTACTTATGTTAACTTGTCTTAAAAATTTTTTCGTTATGTTCCCAATAAAATGATCAAAATATTTATTTAGATATAAATTATATATATTCGGTTATATCATAGATATACAAAATTAAAAAAAAATTTTATTATAAAAATTATTAAGAAAATTTTATTTATTTTCACATTAAATTTTGCAATCTTTTCCCTCAAAAAAATTTTTTTAAATAAATCTATTTTTTTCATTTAATCTTTCTCCTTTATTTCCCATTAATTAATTCATTCCCCAATATTTAAAGCAAGTTTTTGTTATATTCTTTCTGGCAATGAAATGATAAAGACCTGATTAAGGAGAGCTAGAGATAAAAAGGAGAACTAGTTTTTAATAAATAAATATTTGCTTCATTAGTTTGGTAAAATAAAGGTTTTACAAAAAAATCCCTTTACAATGACTTACCGTATTTACTCGATTAATTCCCTCCCTCGAATAATCCCCTGCTACGGATGAGTTGAAACAATAATTCCCCACCCTTGAATACCCTACTACACGTTCAAATTTCAAAATTCGAATAATTCCCCTCTCTTGAAATAAATAATTCCCCTCCCCATGCCATGAATGGGTTGAAAAAATAATTCCCCAGGGGAATTAATCGAGTAAATACGGTAAGCAGCACATATTTTTCAGAATCCTAAATTCTGATATATAATTAAACGTTAATATAATAATTAGAGCCAGGATTTTTAGGCAAATGCCTGTTTTTTTCCTAGATAGGCCTGATGCTGAAACGTTCAAATCCGGTGTTATTTTACTGAAATCTGCTTTCTAACTACTTTTATCGTTGCCTAAAATTGCCTATTTTAACTTTTTCTGGGAAAATGCCCTATTTTGCCTTTTTTTCAGCCTATTTTGCATATTTTTACTAAAATTTGCGAATTTTTGGGCATTTTTTGAGAAAATTTTTGTCTAAAAATTTTTTTTCTGTTAAAATACAAAATTTTTCCCAAAAAAATTTTTCTTATGAAAAAAAAATTTATGAAAAAAAAATTTTCTTATGAAAAATTTATCAAATTATTTTTGAAAACAAAATAATTATTATAAATTATATGTAATTCGGATCGTCAAAATTAATTTATTTAACAGTTTATTGCTTAGATTAATCTTTTTTAATAAAATTTAGTCAATTTAAATCAGAAAATCTCGAAAAAATCCTGCCTATTTTGCATTTTTTTCGGATTTTAGTGCCTATTTTGGCAGTTTTTTAGTGTCTATATAGGCGCCTATTTTTAACTTTATCGTGCCTAAAAATCCTGGCTCTAATAATAATTAATAGAGTTGTGAATTTTATCCATTAAAAATTCATTACTTTTTCAACATAAATATATTTATTTAAATAAAATAAAATATTAAAATTTTCTAAAGCCAAATGTTTTGTTTGAAAAAATAAAAATAATTCTGAGAATTAATTAAGTAACAAAAATATAAGAATTAAATTACTGATTGTTTTTATAAATACAGTATTCTCTCTTAAATAAGCCCAATGGCTTTGTTTCGATCGACCTATAGGGTAACGCTATTAAAGTACTGTTTTATAAAAATTACTCGATTTACTCGTACTCGAGCTCGTGGTTTTCAAAATCGGTATTACTTGAACTCAGTTTTTTCCCGTTTACTCGGTACACGATATACTATAGAATAAACTAAATATTTTTTTGTGTAATAGAATTTTTGACACCAAAAGTAAATAAGCTTGATCGTCCCTAAGGTTTTCAATTTTTAGTAAATATAACTCATTCCAGAATCATTTCTCAATGCAGTGACTCGACGAGATCAGCAAACTAAACTTACCACTGATAAAGCAAAAATTTTTTTATAAAATGCACTGCATAAAAGAAATTCCACTTTATTATTTTTAATTTTTAATTGTGAAAAGTTTTCATTTTTTGTCTCTGAGAAAATAATATGTATTTTACCGTATATGCTCTATTAATTACCTCCTGCAATCAAAGGTTGAAACAATAATTACCCCGCTTAAAAATAGTTATAATTAGCCTGTTTAAAAAAAGCTCAAATTATTACCCTTTCCTTATTAATTACCCCCTTCAGCAAGAGGTTGCAACAATACTTACCCAGGGTAATTATTAGAGCATATACAGTATATCAAGTTTAGAAAAAGGAAACTAAAAGAAAATGAGGTAACAATGTAAAAAAATAAAATTTTTTAATTACATTCAGAATTAAAATTTAAGAATTCTTATTGAAACATTCAGAATTCTTATTTCGGACATAGGGATGTAACTAAGTAATGATGTCAATTTCACAAAATTCCTCAGTTAACACATTATTTAACGATTATCTGAAGGTTGAATAACATTAGAGTGTAGATTTTTGTAAAATTTTATAGCAGCGTCAACACAATTTTTTAATAATTTAAAACAATCGCGTTGAATTGTTTTATTCATTGTTAAGTAAATGACAGGAGGTATTCCTGAAATAATTTTTATATAATTTATCGTCATTATTTGCAGTAAATTTTTAATTTACAGGGGAATTAGAGTGACCAAGGGTGTTTATGAATTAATAGATAGGGTAAAATAAAGTAGTACAAATACTACACTGCTCCACAAAAGTATAGCGCCACCCCTATTAAATCTAATTTATTACAATATTAATAACGTCACCGTGTACATTTAGTGAACTAAATTGACCAATTATAATAATAACGTCATTGACGTGAATATATTGCATAAAAAGATAAATAGAAGCAGTAAGAATATTAATCAAGCTAATCAAAAAGATTTGAAGAAAAATCTAAAATTTAGGGTTTTAACCAATAATTTAAATTATGATACCATTTTTTCAGAATAGCTTTGTTGATTGGATTGAAGTCCTCCTTGTTTGGATTTAAGAACTATACAAAACGTTGAGTAAGTGATTATCATAAATAATATAACAGATAAATTGTGGTAAGGAAAAACAGTGTTTACATAATCCTTAATTAAATAAAATAATTTAATAATGGATGAAAAATGAGTTGAAAATATTTATTTTTTATTTTTTAAAGCATTTATGTATTTCACTAAATACTAAATTTTAATCGTTTTAGTGTCTTTTTAGTATTGGTTCCTCAGTTTCCGATTTTTCCTGTCGCCCTTCAATATTTTGTTATTTTAAATGTATAAATTTTGCTTTAAACAAATAAACCGTTGATTTTAAAATTAGAACCGAGAACCTGCTACGATTTAAATAATAAACAAATACTTGATTAACATCGTCAATATACCCAATGTGCGGATTGAAGAACCAGCTAAAGTAGATGCCGCTAAATAGTATAACTTGCTTCATCCAAATTATTATGGATAAACCATATGTTATTGGAATGGCAAGCCAAAAATACAATTTTTTACCTTAGAAATTTAATAAAAATTAATGGAATTGACTCAATACAAAAGAAAACATTGTTGATGTTATCACATAATTACTGAGTCTATGCACATCAAATCTTTACTATGTTAATTACCCACAAGTAATTATTTTAAACAAATTATTCCATTTATGTGATTTAGTGTCCCCATTTATGTCATTTAGTGTCCCCTACTATGTATTAATGTACTACCACTAAAAAGTTTTTTAGCCAAGTCAGAGTCCCACATTTCAATGCAACGATTCAAAGCTAATATTCCGTCCATGATAGATTCAGCACTCCAGCAAACTATTATTTAAATATTATTAAATTATTAAAATGCACAAACAAGCTCCATAGACCCCAACAAAATAAATAAATTTTGGTGAAGAACAAAAAACATATCCAAAATATCCCAAATATCCAGTTGAAAATCCAGTAAATAAAATTCCTCCTATATCAAGAATTCCCATAACGAACATAATTTTATAACAAGTACTTTTTGCCATTAGTTTCCATATTGAAAACATACAAGGAATATAGAGTATCTACATATTAATAATTTAAAATCGGAATTAATATGGCCAACAACTAATAATCAAAACTAGGGCAGCATCCGACACTTTGGGGTCGGATATGTCGTGGTCTTAGTAACTATGAATTAAGCATGTTCCATGAGCATCAGGTAAAAATTCTGGAAATTTCAGGACCCCATGAAGCCATATTTCTTATACATATTTTTAAATCCCAATACGAATATTTTAGAATTTTCAGTTAATCATGAGTTCAATAGACCATAAGTTAAAAAATCTTCCCATTTAAATAAATTACCTCATATATTGAAGACAAAATAATGAAGAAAATTCCAAGTATTTTATGTTGACGCTTTTCTAAAGGGATTTGGTCAACACTGTATAAACTACAATTGTAAAGACGCTCATATTCATCATGATGAAAGAAATACAAGTCCATTAAAATTTATTTAAATTTTCTGATACTTTAGTATGCGAAAAATTTGAAAATTTTTTTAGATCAATCGACCAAATTTTTTCACTTTTTTCCAAAAAGTTATGAAAAAGTATAAAATTTTGGCAATAATTTACAAAAATATTGAAATAATTTGAAAGTGCAAAATATTGAAATAACGAGAAAATTGGTAAAATATTGAAATAGTATATTGAAATACAACTTTGTTCAGAATCATAATATAGAAAAACTAATGGCGCCTTTGAGCTTCTCTCGAAAAACGATATTTGCAAAAATAAATAAAAATCCGCCCTCTAGTAATAAGTGTAAAGTGCTCTTCTATTTACCGTATTTATTCTAATAGAATGGCCCCTCCATTAGAATGGCCCCTCCAATAGAATGGCCCCTTTTTGGGGGTATCGAAAAATAGAGTGGCCACCTCTATTTGAATGGCCCCTCCAATAGAATGGCCCTTTTAACTACAAAACATATACATAATACATTTCTTTATTTTCTTATTACCTGTTAAATAGTACTCTTTAGTTAGGATAATCATAATATTTTTGAGCAAATCTGGAGTAATAAAAGGGAGATTAAGAGGGATATTAGGGGATTTGAGAGGATTAGGAGGGATATCAAGAAATTACAACGTTTTAATGAAGACGCGAGGTATTAGGAGAATTAATAGATATTTATGAATTTGGACTATATAAGGAAGTTGGATATAAGGTTGTCGGATCCGGTTCGGATATCGGATCCGGATATCCGAAGATTTCCATTGGTAGTACTACTATCAAGGAATTAAGAGACTTAAGGTTAGATATTCATGGATTGGATAGATTAGATTTATCAGAGAATTTGCTGGGATACATAGGATTTACAGAAATACAGGGTGCGAACTTTTGCCCCACCCTGTAATGATGGATTTGGTGACATCCAAATTCATCAATATCCCTCCAAATCTCTCCCAATTTCAATAAATTACGTCCAAATTCCAAGATCCCGCGGGCTTTTAAGAGCCAATGTACTGGAAATTTTGATTGTGTGGCACCGAATTAAATCAAAAGTTGCCTTTTTAGCCAGCCGGCAAAAGGCTTTTATATTTTATAGTGATACGATTAGGAAAATTCACTAACCAAAATCGAAAATTAAGAATTTTACAAGAAAAATTGATTGAATTTCGATGTCGAAAAATATTCGATTGGACATTAGATTCATCCAATCTCAGATTCTAACCTATGAAAAATAGAATGGCCACCTCCATTAGAATGGCCCCTCCAATTGAATGGCCCCCTTTTGGGGGTATCGAAAAATAGAGTGGCGGCCATTCTATTAGAATAAATACGGTAACTTAAGTTTTAAAGATAACCCCATGTGCTCCTTAATAATATACTACTTTCTTCCAAACTGATTCCATTTTCTTGGTTCAAAGTTATCTACACATATGTAACAAAAAATTTTAAGAAAATAAATTTTAAAAAATTTGATAGTAAGAAGAAATTTCCTCATTGAACTCTGAAATCATTTTCAACAAGAAATTCAACAAGAAATGGGGATAAAGTTCTTCAACAAATATTTTAACCCTTAGAACTTATATAAAAATTTTCTGTTGAGCTCATTAGAAAGCCCATAATATTGCTTCAAAAATATTTCTCGTGTGTAAAAAAATTTGTACACGAATTAAGAAAAAAATTAATGTAAAATTGAAAATTTTGAGAGGAGAATTAATTAATGTTTATAATAACGAAAGTAAGTGTAAACTTTTATGGGAAAAAATAAAAAAAAATATTTTTATTTATTAAATAAATTAATTAAAATTATCCACAAAATACAATAAAATTAAAAAATTTAGATGAATAACAGTGTTGTTAAAAAATAACCGACACCGTGAGACTTTTAAAAGTAAAGTTTTTTCATAAAAACTAATATTTAGGGTTGTAAGATAATTATCAGAAAAATATTTATATACGGGTTTAAATTAGAATTTAAAAATTTTTTAATTTCAAAATTTGGTATTTGTAAAATACGAACTTTAAAATAATAAATAAAAATATCATAAAATATATTACATACAGCAAGTCTATCTATGTAGGTTTTTTAGGCCAAGTCCATAACATACGTGGAGAAAATTTCGATTAGTTTTTTCATTAGTGATCTCACGCCTACCATCTTTCGAACTTAACTTTTGTTTCTTTTTGAAGTGTAAAATGTAACCAGAGTCAGGCAAAATTTAAAAGCCTTGACTCCGGTTCCGAAGGAAAATGAAAGTAAATGGAACTTATCTATATGGGAAAGTTAAAACAAAAATATTGTTTATTATTTGCCAACTAATTAAATGAAAATTTTCCATAAAATACAATAAAAATTTTAAAAATAATAAAATTTTATAGTCAAAAAACTTTAAAATGTCGTTTTTAAAATGGTATATATCTATAAGAATGAATAATTACATCCAAAATTTTTTTTCGCCCATAGGATGTAGGTAATAATGATGTTTCAGTTTCACAAAATTCCTCGGTTAACACATTATTTAACGATTATCTGAAGGTTGAATAACATTAGAGTGTAGATTTTTGTAAAATTTTATAGTAGCGTCAACACACATTTTTAATAATTTAAAACAATCACGCTGAATTGTTTTGTTCATTGTTAAGTAAATGACAGGAGGTATTCCTGAAATAATTTTTAGATTAGTTTATCGTCATTCTTTGCAGCAAATTTTTATTTTACAGGAGATCTGTTTTGCCTGCTTCCAATTTAATTTACTTATATTAACTTTTATTTTTGGAATAACTACCAACATGGTTAAAATTGTGGATTTAGCTTTTTTTATTTTTTTATGATATTTTATACTATATGTTTGTTGGAATTTTTGTAAATTTTTCCTAATTTTAGAAACACAAAAACCCACAGTTGTGATATAATTTCGTGGAACCTTTAAAGGGGGATTAGCTTTAAAACGTTGAGAAAAATATTTTGGAATGACGTGAACTGCAAACGAAATTTTTTTTAATTTTCGAGAGCTATGAGCTCTAGAGCTAAACCCAATTTATTATAATTTTAATTATAGTATCGATGTCACCGTGAGCATTTAACCAACAAAATTGACCAATTATAATAATAACATCATTGATGTGGATATATTGCATGAAAATATAAATAGATGCAGCAGCTATATTAAATAAACTAATCAAAAATACTTGAAGAAAAATCTAAAATTTTGGGTTTATGAGAACATTTGTATTAAAAAACCATAATTTCAGAATAGCTTTGTTGGTTGGCTTGAAGTCCTCCTTGTTTGGATTTAAACACAAAAATTATGCAAAATGTCGTATAAGTGACTACCAGCAATGATATTAGTGATATATTGTGGATTGAATGAAAAGTGTTCTCATATTCCTTTTAAGAAATAGAATATTTTAGACAAATATTCAAGCTAATACTTTATTAACATTTTCATCATCAATATATCCAATGTGCGGATTGAAGAACCAGCTAAAATATATACCGCTAAACATAACTTGCCTTTCCCATATGATTATAGATAGACCATATAGAATTGGAATGCTAAGCCATAAAAATAATTTTTTGCCTTTAAAATAATATAGGATAAGGGATGTGGATTTAAAGATTAGTCTAAGTAATTTCGCTTCTATATGAAACGAGGCAACCTCTTTTCATATAGAGCCGTAATTACAAACCACCAAAAATTTTTCTGGCCAATTCAGAAGACATTAGCTCAATACATCGATTAATAGATAGAATTCCTTCCATTGTAGATTCTGTAGCCCAGCAAACTAATAATTAACGATAGTATAATCAAATTAGTAAAAAAATACAAACAGAAATTATGTACGCCAACAAAATAAATAAATTTTGGTGAAGAGCAAAAAACATATCCAAAATATCCAAAATATCCTGTTAGAAGTCCAACGACTATAACCGCTGCCATATCAAGAACTCCCATAACGAACATAATTTTATAACAAGTACTTTTCGCCATTCGCTTACAAATTGAAATCATACACGGAATATAGAGTATCTGTTTAATAATTATTGTAAAGCATATAGCTATTTATCTCCTTCCCTCTATTTACTCCTTCGCTCAGCTGCTTAACTTTATATTACAATCGGATTAAATATCCTCTTGAGGTGAAAAACGTATATACAATTAAAAAGTATACAAGATAATGTCTTAAAATCTTTCTTAAAAATTCTCAAATTTTTGGAGAACTTAGATAAGTAACGCGAGTTATTATTGTGAAATTTTATCATTCTAAATAAGAGTTCATTTTTTATAAGCACGTGCCAAAACGGAGCAGCCCCATAATTTATAATTTTAAACGTAGATCAAGCTTTTCATTATGTATCTTTGTGATTTTCTGTTTTATTAATGCTCTAACATTATTGAACTATAATTTCTTCTTAAAATTATTATTTGAATGTATTATTTACTAACCCCATATATTGCAGACAAAATAAAGAAGAAAAATCCAAGTATTTTATGTTGACGTTTTTCTATAGGGATTTGGTCGACATTGTATAAACTACAATTGTAAAGACGCTCGTATTCATCATGATGAAAGAAATACAAGTCCATTGAAATTTATTTAAATTTTCTTGTTTTTAACTAAAACCTAATTTGTGTAGATGCAAAACACTATAAATTATAGTGTTTTGCAAGTACATAATTTCAGTTTTGGTTAAAAGAGCTTCCTTCTTCTAGCCCTAAACTTATTCCAACCTCGATTTCAAACCCTTTCTTTGTACCTATGCTTAATTATAAGTCCGGGCACAACACCTTATTTATTGTTACGACCCCGCTTACGAAGAGGAAGCTAACAGAACGTTTATCGCACAAAGAAATACAAAGAAGATGAAGTTGTGGTAGGAAGAACTAAAACTGACAATGAGACCGAGAACTAACTATTGGCTGGGCTTTTATACTAAACACTTTAAGGGCTTGTTAAAAAGCTTGGTTAAAAACTTCCTTCTTCTAGACCTCAACTTATTTCAACCTCGATTTCAAACCCTTTCTTTGTACTTATGCTTGTTTATAAGTCCGGACACAACATCTTATTTATGGTGTTGTGTCCGCATATTTATAGGGTGTTAAGTTTTTTAATAATAATTAGTTTTTGTAATAATTATTTAAATTTTTTTAATTGAGATTTTTGAATAGATTTTTTAATGTTGCTATGTAAATATTTTAAATTGCCTGACATAGTTACTCAAAAATTTATAAAAACAAATTACACTATTATTGAAAAAAAAGTAAAAAGAATATTTGTATCTAGCTTAAATAAAGCGAAAATTTTCCACAAAATACAATAAACACACTTTTAAAAATTTCATAAAATAATAGGTTGTTAAACCACCAAATAAATGGTGGTTTAAAAAGCCACCAAATAAACCACCAAATACATAAAAACATTTATAAATCTCAAATTTGTTTCGTACTTTGAATATTTTTAAACAATTTAATTTGCATCAGTGAGAAATCAAAAAGAAGGTTTTTAATTTAGAATAGATAACTAAGCTTCTAAACGAAGAAAAAAATTGTTAAGGAGAGTTGAATGGAATCTTAAAATATATATCAAATTAAAAAGAAAAATTTAAAAATTTAATATATTAAATTTCCAATAATGGAAGCAGATGATAATAAAATTAATTCATGTGGTAAAAGAATTAATAATTAAATTAAATACTAGGATTTTCCAGTTTTACTATTTTGGATATCCGAAAATTTTCCAAGAATTGGCATTTAAAGGTGTAACTTTGATAGGTATTATCTAAAATCTATTTTATTTAAATAAAGATTGATGAATAATTCCAGAAGTAAACAACTCATTTTATACGATCATTGTAAAGATTCTATAATAAAATAGGTATATGTTCTGAATGAAAATCCGAATGTGTTTAGTATGTATCAGCAAATTCAGTTATATTAGCAATTTCGATACATTTGTTGATTCAACACAGTTACTCGATTATCTTCCCTTACAAAATTTATCTGGTGAATGAAAGGTTGGATAGCATTTAACTGTAGATTTTTGTAGCCTTTCTTAATAGCATTAACACACTTTTTTAGCATTTTAAAACAATTACGTTGAATTGTTTTGTTCATTGTTAAGTAAATAATAGAAGGTATTCCTGAAATAATTTTTTAGTTATTTTCTTTTTATTCCTTGTAGAAATATATTTTTATTTTATAAGAAACAATTAGAGAAATGTTATGGTTGTACTGAGATGATAATCAAGAAAAATTAATATGATAATCCTAAACCCGATTTATTAAAATTAATATATTGATATCACCGTGCACATTTAACCAACAAATTTGACCGATTATAATAATAATGTCATCGACGTGGATATATTGCATAAAAAGATAGATAGAAGCAGTAAGAATATTAATCAAGCTAATCAAAAATACTTGAAGAAAAATCTAAAATTTAGGGTTTAAAGCAAACGTAAAAGTAAACACCATCTTTTCAGAATAGCTTTGTTGATTGGATTGAAGTCCTGCTTGTTTGGATTTAAAAATTATACAAAACGTTGAGTAAGTAAATATCATAAATAATATAAGGAATGGATCATGGAATACGAAAACAGGATTCTCATATACCTTTTGAAGAACAAAATATGTTAAACTAATTACTAAACAAATACTTGATTAACATCATCAATATATCCAACGTGCGGATTCAGAAACCAGCTAAAGTAGATGCCGTTAAATAAACCGGGCTTTAACCAGATAATTATAGATAGACCGTATATTGTAGGAATGGCAAGCCAAATAAACAATTTATTTCCTTTAGTTTTGATAAAAATTAAATTAGTCTAGTGTTAATTTAGGGTGGAATATCAGGAGGTTGAGGCTTTTTGAAAAAACAGAACCGAGAGTCACCGAGGCTGGAAAAGCATAGTTCGAAATAAAGAAGCAAATCTGAACCCAAACCCTAGGCAAGGATTGAGGATGAATGAGGTTTTTAAAAAAAGTTTCTTGTCGGGGTTTTTTCCCAGCAAAATCGAGGTTGACGTTTAAAGGCTAGCGAGGCCTCCGTTGCGGCCTTGACCTCGTGCTGCTCTAATTTAAACTATTAAAATTTAAAGCAAAACAGAAAAAAATTAAAATTTAAGAAAATATATTAATTTGTAGAATCATAAGTTATTATCATTTCCCCACCGCCAAAAATTTTTCCAGCCAATTCAGAAGCCCACATTTCAACGCAACGATTCAAAGCTAATATTCCGTCCATCATAGATTCAGCAGCCCAGCAGACTAATAAATAAATTTATTAAAATATTTAAAAGCACGAACAAGTTCCAAATGCTCCAACAAAATAAATAAATTTTGGTGAAGAACAAAAGACATATCCAAAATATCCCAAATATCCTGTTAAAAATCCAACGGCTATAATCGCTGCCATATCAAGAACTCCCATAACGAACATAATTTTATAACAAGTACTTTTTGCCATTAGCTTCCAAATTGAAAACATACAAGGAATATAGAGTATCTGTTTAATAATAAACATTTAAACTCAATAAAGTTACACATTGTGGCAGGTTGGCCATCCCCAAAACCCTTATGTAGATTTGCTTCACAAAAAATGATCATCAATTGGATACACCCAATATGAGTAAATGCTTCCTAAAGATGCGTATGGCCATATTGACTTAGGGCTTAGAAATCAGAGTTATCTTCAGTGTAACCCAAAAGTAATGAGGCGCGATATTTATGCTGTAACTTTATTCAAATTAAAGATTATATGAGTAAATAAAGCTTAAATAAGAGAAACCAAGCAAATATATTTTGGAACTTTGTAATTATTAAATTTATATTTTCTGGAACTATATTAATTATTTTTCTATAAACTAATAATATTTTATGCTTTTGTAGCATTTTATTATAGGTATTTTTATATATTCAAAAATACTCTGCCAAAATTCACCTCATAAATCGTAGATAAAATGAAAAAGAAAAATCCAAATATTTTATGCTGACGTTTTTCTATAGGGGTTTGGTCGATATTGTATAAACTACAATTGTAAAGACGCTCGTATTCATCACGATGAAAGAAATACAAATCCATTAAAATTTATTTAAATTTTCTGGTCTTTTAACCAAAACCTATTTCGTATGTCTAAAATGCTTTAAAAATTTGAATCCATAGTTTGAAATTCAAACTAGCGTTGGTCTCTGTATTCAGCTTGAGAACCATTAATCACTTGAAAGAGCTCTTCGAGCTGAATCGAATGGTTTAAAATCAACGTGATACAACTTAATTGAACAAAGTTATGACAAAAAGCCTTTCTAATTTAGCTTCACAATTTTATTCAAAATGATCAAATCTAACCGATCATGGTATCATTCAACCCAGCTTGAAGAGCTCTTTAGAGTGATATATAAAATATTATATATCAAACAAAACATCTCAAAATGGTCAGGGTCAAAAAATCGGGGTCATCTAATTCAATTTACCTGAACCAAAACAAATACCCATAGAGAAATTTTCATATTCTATAATTTGGTTAACGAAACCGGACTTTACTTTTCGCTTTGAATGATTTTTAAAGGGTATACTACATATGTACAAGTTTATTTTGCTAATAATTAATTTTTCTAAATATTTAAGACAATTTTAATTTAAAATTTTAGTGCAGAATTATAATGTTTCTAAGCATACTTATGTTTTAAATTGTTTGACATAAAATAGTTAAACAAAATCATATTTATTTTAAATAATTTACTGTAATATTTTCGTTAGCAAGACTACAAATATGTTTATTTCTACACTAAAGTAAAGAAACTTTTATTTAGATAATTAAAAAATATTTATATTTTTCATAAATTTGAAATGAAAATTTTCCATAAACTACAATAAAAATTCTGGTCAAAAAAGCGATACACTTTAATAGGGGACGCATATAAGGAGCCCACTATTGTGCCCAGCACAAAAGGGCGCCACATGTTTGGACGCCCAATCCTAAGTTTTTCACAAATTTTTTTCAATTTTTCCTTCGGAATTTCAGAAGGTTATATCGAGATTAATGTGGATATCAAGAGATAAAAATGTGGAAATCTGTCAAGAAAGTGTTAAAACTCTAACAAATTAACCTCTAGAGTATTTTTGATATTTCTTTGATTATTTACGCCTTCCTCCTTCATTATCTTGGGTAAAAAATAAAATATTAATTACACAATATTTATATTAATTATTTTTATTATTAGGCATTCCTAATAATTCTTATCAAAAATTTATAAAAGCAAAAAATCATCATAATCAATATATAAACAAATAAAAAAATTTATTTATTTATAATTAATTTATTTATTTAAATTTATCATTTATAAAATTCATTAATTTTTAAAAATTATTTAAAAATGGAAGAAAAAGAGCCCTTACTTGAAAATCAAAGAATTGAGCGAAGACGAACAAGTGACCCTCGATTAATTTTAACCAATAAAGCTGGCTTCTTCACTAGAAGGAAAAGGCTTAAAAAGTTAAAAGAGGTGGTTGTTTTTGGATTTTCGAGGATTTTAAAATAGTTTCAATCTTTTATTTAAACGTTATTTAATTATAAGTTAGTTTATAATAAATTTGTTCAAAAGGTCTAAGTATATGGATAACTCTCGTTATACTATCAACTGAATAAACAGTATAATTTTACAACGGTATACTCCAATCATAAGGTGTTAGTGTGATTAAAACCCCTGATTTTTTATTGTTGTGGAGCATCAAATATTTTTTTAAAATATGTAGCTTATAGTTAATGGTGGGGGGGGGGGCAGTTGAAATAATTAATTATAATTTGAAATTAATTAATTAAACGAGAAGTTTATGACATTTGAATGTTTACATGTATTCATTTTATAAAATAAATTAAATTAGCAAATATTTCAGTTTTATGAAAATCAGGATCGATTAATCGAGAATTACCATATCGACGAGCAATGCTTCAATAAATCAGATTTCGATCATGTAGCTATTGAAATGGCTAGAAATGAAATGAATAAAAAAGGTCAACGAATGGACAGGCTTATGGCAAGAATTATTTTTGGATTAAATGTTGTTTTGTTAGGTGCTAATTTAATGGCCTCGATATTATCACATTCTTACTCTGTTGTTAGGTTATAATTTTTTAAATTAATTTTAAAAAATGATCCTTCCTTTATTTATATTATTCTAGAGATAGACTTTGAGTCTTTCCGCTAAAACTGAAAAAGATTTTTCTCGTTCCTCCAACTCCTTTCTACCAAGAATGCTTAGGCCATCTCGAAGTTCCCTGTAAAATTTTGACGTATATGCTACTGCAATCTCTCTCCCTCCTTTTATTAGCGAAATTTAAGAAATCCATGCAGATTTACATTAAAAATTATACCCGCATTCGGGATCCAACAAATACAGCTAAACACTAATTATTTTTTTGTACAAATTAACTCCTTAACGAGTCAAAATTTAAAAAAATATTAAACTTTTAGTGCCTTTATCGACAATGCAATGGATCTAACAACTTCGTTAATTGTCCAAGTAATTTTTACTTAAATAAATTTATAATTTTAAATTAAAAATAGACAAGTGTTTGGGCAATAAATAATACAAATATGTTAAATTATCCAAGAGGTAGAGAACGATTAGAAATTGTTTCAGTAATTGTATGTTCTACAATAATGGGTGTAGCTAATATTATGATGATTGTACAGTCTGCTCAAGCTATTATTTCTAATCAGGCAAGGAGAAGCATCAAAAAATAAGCATTCAAAAAATTTAAGGCATTTTATTCCCAATGCAAAATTTTCCGGGTCCTATAAAATAAATTATTTAAAGGTCAATCCAGAAGCTACAATACCTACAATATCTATCCTTTTGGGAGGAATAACAATAAGAATTATATTGTTAGCTATTTGTTATTCAAAAAGTTCCCAAGGATGTAAACTTATGGGATTGGATTTAAGAAATGATATTTTGACATCTGTGGTGGCTTTGACTTGTGCTGTTATTGGGGATAGATACTGGCCTTTAGCTGACCCGATTGGTGCAATTGTTGTTTGGTAGGCATCGATAAATATCTCAGCCTAGGCGTTTTCATTCTTCATTAAGTTCATTTATTGCAATTTCCTGGATGGCTAATGTCTTCTCAACAATTCCGTTAATGATAGGGCGTCGTGCCGAACAAGAAGCTATTTCACGTATTTTACGAATTGCTATACAACACGACGATAAAATTAAACACATTGATCATATGATGGTTTATCATTTGGGGGAACGTGCATTAGTTGAATTACATGTAGTTTTGGATGAGCATTTGCCGTTAAAGTTAACACATGATTTAACGGAAGCATTGGAGAGAAAGGTGAGTAAAAACAATAATAAATGCAAATACGAAAAGGGTTAAAGGAGGATAATTAAGGATTCTCATACGAGAGTCGGGATCGATATCTTGGAGAATAGCGGTCTCGGTAACCAGGATTTTTGTCCGGGATCTCATTCAGGGCTCTAATTTGTAGAAGCTTTTCGCAACTCTTTGAAAAATATTTTTGTATATTCCAGATTCGTTCGTTAGAATTTGTTGAACGTGTTTTCATTCATGTAGATTATCAATGTGATGGATGGTTGGGCGGCCATTAAAAATATATACATATTTTCTCATCAATTAATTACTAGATTAACTAATTTTATTGTTAAAAAATATTTAAAGATAAAAATATTCAGTTTATAAAAAATTAGAAAATAATTTTTACAGCTTTTCAAAAATTATTTTGTTATTTTAATTGAAATTTTTTAACATGAACTTCTTCTTTGTTGTCAATTTTTGAAGAAATTATAGGCGGCCTTTAAATATTAATTTTTAAATAAAATGTTTAATTGAAATAATTTTAAATAGCTAAGTAAATCCTAGTAATATGACTAAAATCATGTTTTTTAATGTCAAAAAATTTGAGCAGTGGAATGGCCGTAATTCCTAAAATTTTTGATTAGCAAAAAATCAAGAACAATTTTCGTTCGAAATTAATGATATCGAACATAGATTTGGGGTACGTAGTTTTCAACTTTTTTCCGGACTCAGAGGGATGTAGTGATCCAAAGTCATAATTATAGTTAAACTACATACTATATACAGCTCCATTTATTTTAAAAAGCTTCAAATCTAAAAATCAACAAAGAAAACCTACCTAAATTAGTAGGGGTAATAACTATTCTCATAACGCCACGAAAAATAACTTTGCGTTGGTGGGAGTCTGTAAGGTATTCGGTAATAACAATCGTACATTGGACCGAATTTGTAGTAGTCAAAAGTGTCGCTGTGTTTATAGAAAGGTGAATAAGAATAATAGGGCCAAAAATTTAAAAATTCTCCTGCTGTCATTTTAAATTTTCTTAAACTGAAATTATTTTAAATTTAAAAAAATTATTAAATTTTAGATAATAAAATTAATAGATTTTTTAAATTAATAAATTAAAAAATCAATCTTTTGGGGTAAAAATAAAATAAAGTTTATTAAACAGCCGGAAACAAAACATAGTGAATATTTTATTTTGGGAAAACAGTTGTTAGAAAAACATATTTAAAATACCGTAAATCCTCTAAAATAGCCCCGGCCTCTAAAATAACCCCAGCCTCTAAAATAGCCCCAGTCTAGAGGTCGATCGAAAAAAATAACCCCATGGGGTTATTTTGGAGGATTTACGGTAAATAAAAATTTAAAAAAATAATGTAAAAATATTCGTATTATCCCGTATTTCCTATAATAGTACTCTCAGTATTACTATTTTTCAACCTCTATCTAAAGAGGAGTATTATTTAAGGGGTGAGTGCTAATTAAGGGGGAAGTACTATTTCAGGAATACGGTATTTCAATAAATAAGCTGAATTTTTACTCAAAAATCAAAATTTATTCACATAAAATTATATAAAACAATTCATTTCCAAGCAAGATTTAAATTTTTAAAATATATTTCTGAACTCATATTCATATTTATTTTGACGAAATTCTTCTTAATTTCATCCTGTTTCTTCAGAAAAAAGTCATATACAATCAATGTTATAATTGCGTGAGTAAAAAGTAACTTTAATTAAAAATAATTAAATAGCAAAATAATAAAACAAAACGTAAAAACTCTCAGAAATACTTGGACAAAATTTTAGGACAGATCCACTAATTTTCAAGTTAAGTTTTATATCCACACCAAGGCGCTAATTTTTGAATTTTAAGAAGGCTATGAAGCAGGGTGGCCCCTTCCAAAACACCAAAATAGGGCGCAGCCACTCAAAAATATGGCGAAATCGGCCAAAAATAGAGCAAAAATTAGGGCATAGGTTTAAAATCTTAAACATTATTCAAATTTTTGAAAATTTTGGAAGGCCAAGAAGCCAAATTCCATTTTTAGCGCGCAGGTGAAAATTTTGAGGATTTTGGGGGGCTTTTTGTAAAAATATGGCAAATGAGGAAATAGGGAAAAAATAGGGCGAAAAGGTCAAAAATAGGGAAAATCCTCTATAAATAGGGTAAAAGGGCCACGCTGCTATGAAATTAAAAATTCCATTCTACAATAGGCTCCAAAGTTAGCTATCAAGGGAATACGGAAGGAAACATATTCTTATATGATATATGTACATTAGCGACGTCCGAGACACTTGGCTTTAGTCTTGGAAAAGTTTCGGTCTCGGACATCCCTAGAGGGGATGTCCGGTCTCGGACTCCCCTATATTTCAGGCAAATTTAAACTTTAAAGGCAGATTATTTAATACATTTTATTTACATTTATCGATTATGACTCTTTATGTATGATATGATTATTTGTTAAGATACTGATAATCGAGATACTGTTAACCTAAGCTTGATAGGTCTTATTATTGGTGTTCACCTGACCCTAACTATTTTAAAGGATATAGTTTGCCTCTACTGTTAGATATTAAGATAAATAAGTATTACCAGAGAAAAGCTCTCATAGGTACGTGTATAAACAAGTTGGTCATATTGTTCACGATTGTATCGTATATAGTTTACAAGAATATTAAATAATGCAAAAACAAATGAATAAAAAAAGTCAAGAGGAAAAATAATTTTCATTAAAAGAATGTTTTGTTTTGATTGATAGCTTTGGCTTAGATTGTAGTATGTTGCAGATTTGAAACTTTAAATTTAGTGTAATAATTATATGTTGTATCGAACCTAGTTTGTGTTTACTCCCATTCCCCAACTTAGCTAATCTTAATATATTCTTTCGTTAAAAGCTGTTAAGCTAAGCTGCAGTTAGCTATCATGGGAGTACGGAAGTAAAGCTATTAAAAACTAATCATCACAAGGGCAATTAACCAAAAAAGTTAGATTTTCCAAAAGATGGCTTAATCCTCAGCGTGTCCGGACAATGCGTCAGTGGACAATGCGTCAGTGGAAAATGCGTCAGTGGAAAATGCGTCAGTGGACAATCGGTCAGTATTGATAAAAAGTGATTAAAAGTGATGATGTAAAGAGATAAAAAAATGAATGAAAGGACTAAAGATGGGATATAAACAAATTAGGAGTATCTAAAAAGGGATTTTGGGGTTTAAAAGAGATATAGAGGGATTCGTTGGGATTAAGGCGATATCTCGGGTTTGGGAGGATTAACAAAGATATTAAGTTACTTGGTTGGATTAAAATTAAGATAAGACGATTCGGAGAGATATCATTAAATTTTTATTTTTTTTATATCATCACTTTTAATCACTTTATATCAATACTGACCGATTGTCCACTGACGCATTTTCCACTGACGCACTGTAAACTGACGCATTGTCCGGGAGCCATCCTCAGATTCAAGTTTTTCAAAATTTGAATTTTTCCAGTGAAAAATGTTAATCTTTCCAAACGCCCAAGAACTATAACTCCTATTTTGTTCTATCCGATACGATTTTTTCAGCTCCAAGGTTATATTTAAAAGTGTTTTAAAATATTTACAAATTTGATTTGATTTTTTGATTCCGAGCAATTAAATAATAATCAGCAATAGCTACACATATTACCAAAAACAAATAAAAGAAGTTAGCGAATATAAGCGCTTGAGAATTATACTTAGTTGTAAGTGTTAGATAAACCATTGGATGACCAAAAGTATCGGTATCCATTTGTGTTGTAATATAACTATAGAGACAATGTGTAAAAATCAAAGTCCACTAAAATTAAAAAATAACAAAATTTAAAATTAAATTTTACCGCAATAATTGTGCTAATAACTCCAAACAACTTCCCTTGATTTTCATAAATTTTAACATAAACTGTAGCCAAAACTCTTTCAATCATTATAGCAAAATGAAATAAAGGAGAGCCGTTAACGTAAATAATGAATGGCATCCTAATCAAATAAACTAACCAAACTGGAATTAAACATTCACATGGATCCGAATATGTGAATAAAACAATCTAAAATTTGTTATTAGAGTGACTTTTAATTATTTAACTGACAAAATTCATAAAATATTCAAGCATATTTGCCAATACATAAATCGCATAAAGTAAAAGTACATTGCTCATTAATATCTTAAATTTTCAGAAAAATTTTAATTATCAAAAACTCAATTATCAACTTGACAAAATTATCTTTTGGCCTTATTTTCAACCAATAGTTTTTGGATTTAGGTTTTATTATGGTTATATCAGCCTCATCACAAAAGATTATTGAAAATAGAGTATCAATTATTGTAATATTAAGTTAAGGTGAAAGGGAGGATGGGGATTAGCATCTTATAAATGTAGCTATTTAATAGTGTAAATTGTAAATATCTACATAGTATATATTTAATCATATTTTATATTTTAATGAATAGTTAGCTTTTTCGATTATTCACAAATAGTACATAAATATTACTCTAATTGTAAGAAGATAATCTTTATAAATCAACTTACAAGGAGATTTGTATGTAATTTCTTCGATTTTGTTTTGTAAGACCAGATAACACGAAAAAGTAACACAATAATAATCATACTTAGAATGATAAGTAATATTCTTAAAATGTTAAATTTCGTATCGAGAACTAATGCTTCAGCGGCAATACATTCGGTTTGATTCATTTTTAAAACTTAATTTTCTATAAATTTTTTATTTTAAATTAATTGAGTTGAAAAAAGTAGACTAATAAATATGTAAAGGTATCTTTATCAATTATAATTTTTAAAATTTTGAAACTAAAAATTAAATTTCGTAATTACACGTTTTTTAGTACTTTTTATACTCTTTTTCTTATTAGCGTGGTCTACATAAGGGTGAGGGAAACATCTGTCTTTAAATTATAACTTTAATATTTGTTGACTCTTATATTTAACGAGGAAAGTTCATATTTATAAACAACATTTTCAGATGGCAATTTTCATTTAAATATTAAATTTTTAATTAACGTGAAAATCAGGTTGCACGTAGAAAAATTGCAGAAAAGGTCAAGGGTATCTCTGTAGAACATTTTTTGTAGGTTTTTTACTTACAATCAACTATTACAATTTGTAATTTAAGAAACACATTTGGATTTAAAGACGATATTTCATTTATCCTTAAGCATATGGGTATATGAAAAAATCGAGTTTCATGTTGGAATGGAAAGCGAATGGTCTGAGCATTTAATAGGGAATCCAATATTGATTGGAGGACCGGGTTTCTGATATTATTTTCAATAAAATGTAAAAAATTATAGGAATCATATGCGAAATCGATGAGACAGTAGTTGTCCGTCGAAAGTACAATCGTGGTCGTGTATCTGCTAAGAATGAAGTCCGGTTATTTGGAGGGGTGGAAATAGATTCAAAACATGAGCATTGCTTTCTGGCAATAATAAGGCGAAAGCGTAGTGCCGAAGACCTTGCCTTCCTAGTCTTCGGTAAGGATATTCTCATGGAACCGTCAATTATTCAAAAAAATTTTTAGTTAAGAAGACTCAGATATACATACACAGAATATAAAATCATTGTGGTCATCTAAGCGTAAGTTCCGTCATCACGCGGTAACAACACTGATATACATAACGAACATACTTTCCTGAATTTCTGTGCCGAAAACCGTTTGGTGATATTTCTCATGTTTTTTATAATTTTGGTATCATGTCTCTCTTGAAAAAAGTAAATAAATACTGCTCATACTCCTTTTTGATACTTACCTCATAAAAAGTAAGGGAGAAAAGGTAGGAAAAATGAAAAAATGGCCAGAAAAAGAGGGGATACGAACCGAATAATTACCAAACCATGAAAATCCGGAACCCCCGAGAAACCAGATTTCATCAAAATAGCCAGTTCCGGGCCGGGTTCGAACTCTAATTTACATATGCATGCATCTTCTTACCCCCTTAACATTCTTTCCTTTAAATGATAATAACAAAGTAAAGTAGAATTGCCTCAACTAACTACTATGTTCATATTTTTCCTCTCATTTCGTTGGTAGACATAAAAATATATTTAATAGCAATTTCATCGATTTTTATTTGCAAACATTATTACCAAAAAAATTGTGTTTTCTAAATTTATTTTAGTAAAAAACCCAAAAATTTGATAATTTATTTTCTTATTAAAAATTTTATTAATTTAAATATTTAATTTAAATGGAGGTAGTAAATTGATATTTTTAAAATATTCTTATAATAGTATCTCTAGTATTTTTTCGTTATCCATCTATATTATTCCCCTTCCCTCTTTTTCTACGTTTACCTAAAAGTTCGCAAAATGGTCAGTGAATTTATCTGGTCGAATTTTTGATCTATAGGATAAGTAAATGTGAGAATTTATTTTTAACGAATTTTCTTGTGAGGGATAGCATCTTTGACAATTAAGCACTCTTACCAAATATAATTTTTAATATAAAAAGAATGGATAAATATAGACGGATAATGGAAAAGTACCATTTTATTGTTAAACATTTTTATCTATAAAGGAGTCAACAAGTATCAATGCTAATATAAAAATCACCCAAAATTTTTCAAAGTAAATTTTAAAAAAATTTAATTTAAAATTATAATTTTTGAGGCGTTCAGGTGCTCTACTTTTAGGGCAATTAATGTCTCTCTGTTTAAGCGGGACAGCTGTTGCTTCACAATTTTTGTCTAATGAAAAATACAATGCTCCTACAGGCAAATTATTATTTAATGTTTTATTTGAAAAAACTTTCGGAATCCGAAAGTTAAATTATGCATAAATTTGATTAAGCAATGCTTTAGATATACATAAAAGATCCTTAAACTGACCAAAATTATCTAAACTAAGAGAACTTCAAATTAGGAGGTTTTAAAAACTGGTCATGTCCATCCTTACTTTAATCAGACTAGAACACATACTGATTTTGGTATCCGGATATTTACGGCGGATACAGGCGGATATCCTCAGGCATTTTTATAATATCTGTATCCGTATCCATGTGCTAGTTTGACTATAATTAACATTTCTGATAAATCTTTAGTTATTGAGCTTCAGATAAGTGTATGTATGTTTCTCCTAAAAATCATATTGAAAGAAAAATCATTTAAAAGAAAATAATCTTTAAAATTTAAAAAAAATATTTTCTTTTCCTAATTTGCAGCCCAAAATCTACCTACGTATTTCGTTATTTTTGTTATTTTTGGATATTTATTTTTTCGTAAAAATAAATCAAATAATAATTTAAATGATTCTGCTATTCTACCTTCTAATATAGAAAATGAGGGATTTTTAGAAATTTTAAGAAATAGAGGATGGAAATATTTTCTACTTGCATTTATTGATGTTGAGGCTAATTTTGTAGGTAAATTTCACTTTACGTGAATTTTAAAATTTTTAATGTTAGGAGAGGATGAAGAGGGAAAATATTTAAGCGAATGCTATAATTAAATGTCTGGAAAACTGGGTCAGGCTAAAATAGTTGAATTCGAAAGTTTGAATGGAAATTTATAGCAAACGGCAGTTCCTTACCTCCGGACCAAAATTTTTAGTCTGATTAACATTAAGGAAAAAATTTTTTGAAAATTTTCTTTTCCTATAGGCAATGGTCTATGCCTATCAATTTACTAACATTACCGCCATTCAATTGTTGAATTCTTTTACAATACCTGCAGTTATGCTACTTTCGTGTATTTTTCTTTCTACACGTTACAAAAGTGGGCAATTTGCAGCTGTCGGTATGATTTTTAAAAATAATTTGAGAAATCTTGGAAGTCAGAAACCACACAGAACAATAAATTATTACAACTAGTACATATAAATTCTAAAATAATAAATGACGTCCAGTTAACTATTTTTACCAATAAAATTTTCCAGCAATTTGTCTTCTCGGCCTAGGCTTAACTATCTACACCGATGCAATTCATGATAAAGGATTAAATAGTGGGACGAATAAATTTATTGGAGATTTTCTTTGTTTAATTGGCACATTTTTATATGCTGTGTCCAATGTTTCAGAAGAATGCTTAGTTAAACAATATTCTCGGTAATCTTTTTGGATTGAGTTTAATCGAAATAGCCTTAAAGATTCTGGTAAATATTTGAGTAACGACTACAATTGATCTAAACCGTCAAAACTTAAAAGGGATAGGGCAATTTCGAGCAATTGACTAAATAAAAACGTGTATGTTTATATGTCCATTTTCTTTATCCATTGTTAAACCAAAATTTGTCCGAAGAATTTTTCGATAGATTCTCAATCTGACCAATAAATGTAGGTTGCCTGCCATTAAGGAGGAACTATACCTGAACTAAAAATTCGAATACTTTAAGTCGATATCCTAAACAATCATGCACATAGTAGAGTTCTCTATATGAGGAGAAATTACTATTTACATTACCTAAAAAATTTTTACCGGATCTCTCCTATACAAATAATCTCGTTATTCACAGAATTAATTTTAATAATAAAGAAGAAAAATTATATTTATACATCGTTCTCTTTCAGTTTAGAATTTCTAACTTTTATTGGCATTTTTGGATTTATAATATCTTTATTTCAATCTTATTTTTTGGATTATACAAAATTAATTAAATTTAATTGGAATTTATTTTCTATATTTATTTTAATATTTTTTACCTTTTCAATGGTTTTATTTTATTCTTTGGTTAGTTCTGTAATGCAGCGATCTTCTGCTTTATTGTTTAATATTTGTGTTTTAACTTCTGATTTTTATTCAATGCTGGCTGGTATTTTTCTTTTCGGGCAAGAGGTGAGAAAAGATAATTTTTAAATGGAAATAGTAAAAAACTGAATATTTAAAATTTTTGATAAAAATTCAAAAAATTTAATTTTAATTATTTATATTTTCAGTTTTATATTCTTTATTTAATTGCCTTTATTATAATTATTTTTGGCACAATTTTATATAATCGTGAAGAAACTAATTATGTAAATGAAAATGAACAACTTTAAATAAATCTTTAAATAAAAGTAATAAAAAAATGTCTGATAATTTTTGATAGAAATTTCCTCTCATTCATCTTAACTTTTTGCCTTTAATTTTTAAAATTAAATATTTATGATACTTAACGATTAAATATAGTTTTCAAAATATAGTTTAAATTTCCAATTTTTAGAATTTTCCATTCTGGAATGTAAGAAGGAATTTTAAAATTTTGTGGAGGAAGTGGGGATTTTTTTGGGGATTTCAAATGACGAAATATTTAATTTTACTAACGATTGGAATATTCTCGCAAGAAAAAGAATAAACTTTTAAAATTCTTTTAAAAAATTCTATATTTTATAAAAAATATTTTGAAATAAAAATATTTACTCAAAAATTCCATCAACTTTACCCACAAAATTTTTTGACTTCACGTGAAAAATTCTAAAAATCGGAATGCTTTTATGTTTAAAGAGACTATTTTTTATATACTAAATGCACTTTATAAATTCACCCCATTATTATTTCTCAATTTTTAATTGCGATAATACATATGTACTTACATTATGCATGTCTGAGAAAATAATTCATTTAAGAATTATTACGTTATAATTATTTTTTATTTTTTTAATTCTCAATCTCGCTGTATATTTTTGAACTTTATTTGTACATCTCTAATATTTTGAAAAAAGGATTCACGTTTTTTTTTGCTATTCAAGAACTGTTTTTAGTAGAAAACAAAATTGCAACATCAACATTGCCAAAGTTGAGCATTCTTTTATTACTACATTACAAGGCTCGTTCTCACCATCAAAAAATAACTGCATGGGGACTGTAATAGATTTTTTAAAATTTCACTTAGCAACGATTTAACCACAATCGCGGTTTTTCTCACTAATAACTTCTTGTTCTACTCTAATCCCTCAATACCAATTATTAAATTCAAAAATAGTTTTAAAATAATAATTATGAAATTTTGCACTTTATGTTTTGAATATGCTAATGATTAATCAAGTGCATTTATTGAAAGGAAATTGGGAAATAATTACTTATATTATTTTTAAAAATACATAAATGTTTATTCTTTATTTAATTAATATACATAGATAAGCAACTGGGCTATAGCTATTTTTCTCCTTTAGCTAGTGCAAAAGGTTATTCGGCGATTGGGAGCGAACCAGCATCTTCAGTAGACCGGACTTCTGAGTTATCCATTACACCACGCCGCCTACTACAAAGACTTAAGAATTAAATAGCTACTATATGCTTTACAATTTTTTGATGAATTTTTTGATTAAATAATGATAAGATCCGGCTTGTGTTAAAAAATTTAATGCCAATTTTTTTTAAATTTTTAGGTTAATTAATGTTTTTTATTAAATTTTTATTTTTTTGTCAAATATTATTTTTAATATTTCCTTTTTCTTCTCCGATTTTACTAAATAATCAACGAATTTTGGTTGAGTCCACAGAAAATAACAAAAATGAGGATGGAAGTTTTAAAATAAAATTATTGAGAATGGAATTGAATAAAATTGAGGAAGAAACTGGCCAAAGTAAAATTGAAATTTTATATGAAATTGATGAAAAAAATGAAAAAGATTGTGTTTATACAAGTGTTTATACAAATAATTGTGATAATTTTACATTTGTTTTACACAGAGTGAAAAGTATAATTAATGGAAATAAAGGGAAAAAAATAATTTTAATTGAAGAGTCTTTCTATGATTTAAAAAGATTTGGGCTAAGTATTTGTTTAAAGGAAAGTAATGGAACAGAACAAAAGGTAAAGTTAAACACGTTTTTATAGTCAAGTTTTGATCCGTTATGATTTCCAAGAAGATGATACTTTTAGACCGTATGACGGTAGTTAGGGAATTTTGGTAGGTGTTCAAGTCAGATTTAAATTTTATTGTGCCGCATGCAAAATTTTTGAGAATTTTAACGTTAAATATAATTTCTAACCAAAAAGTCCATTTGTAAGTAAATTACTTCCAAAACAAGTACGGATCGGAGCCCTTATGTAATTGACTCGATGGACTTTCAGCTGAATGAATGAATAATTACTCTGCCTTAGCCTATTCCAGTAATTATTAGCTATAAAATCGAAAAAAATGCATTTTACTTTAAATTGCCTTTACTTTTAATTTAAATGTTTTATATTTGTTTTTAAAAATGTTTAGATCTTTTATGTAATGATTTTTTATTGAGGAGAAATAATAAAGCTCTCAAAAATATTTCCTATTTTTAACTTGAAATTTTAATTTTTAAATTACAAATTTATTTTAATAATCATATGTTTTAATGTTATATATTATAAATAATCATCAAAAAAGTGTGAATCTTTTTATTTAAATTTTTAGGAATTAATGATTTTGATGCCTTTATTTTTTGCACACATTGATTTTGAAGTAAATAAATTGCCGATTGGTAATGTAATAACTGATGCTATGTTTCATAGTAAAGTTATAGAAATAAATGGAATAAAAACAGCTTTTGGGACAACTACTAAAAATATTTATAAATTAACTAGATTAATTTGTTTTTTGAATCCGGATGGACCTAGAAAAATTCTGAAAAGAGAAAACTTTAGCAAGGGTAATTTAATTGAGCCAACCTCATTAAATGCTAATAGACATATAAAGAGAATGGAATATTCTCACATTGAAATTTGTTTAAAATTTGAAAATCCAGGCAATTATTTTATCATTTTACTGAGAAATTTTGAGGTTGGTTGGTTTCAATTTTTTGTTAAATAAAAAAAGCAAATGAGGAAAGATGTGTGTTTAAAATGTTCAAGGGAATGAGTGATTTAGAGAAGGATTTATTAAAAAGTCTGAGACATTGCATAACAATAATGATAACAAAAACAGAGATTAATGATATTGAGGATGGCCAAATGAATGTTTTTGATGAAGGTTTTTTAACACATTACAATAATGAAATAGAAAATGTTGCCACAATAAGAGCATTGTTGAATGATGGAAGTTATGAATTTTATTTAGATAAGGAAGGAGAGATAAAAGAAAAAGAGGTGTTCATTGTTGATCCGGATAACGAAATAATTAATTTTAAGAACAATAAACAAAGAAATCCTACAAAAAAGAGGAAGTTTGTTGAGGAAATCGTCTATGGAAACTAATAAATATCACTTTAAATTTTAACGATTTAAATTTATTTGATTAATTTTTTAATGATTTTTTCTGAAATTTTAGCAATTTAAATTAACTTTTTTGTAGTTTCTTATCTATAAAATCAAATAAAATATTTATACAATAATTCTTATTTAAAATTAAAATCAGGGGATCTAAAGGATATCAGCGGATCAGAAATCATAAATATAACTAATTAAATTCCATATAATTAATTCGATTTAAAAAAGTATAAAATTTATCCAATAGAAGATCCATAAAATGTATATGGCAAATAAACAGTAAAAATTAAAGAAATAATCATTGTGGATGCTATAATTGTAAACATTAAATGAAACCCTATTATATTTAGTAAAAATTGTGAAAACAGTGCTGTGATTATGCCAGAGATGAACTGAAAAATTAAATAATTTTTAAAGATTTGTAAAGCCCTTATTTAAGTAAGAAGACAAAGTCCCTTGCTCGTGAAGATAAGAGACCGGAAGAATCCACGATTTATTGTCAATAATTACAATTCCTAGATGTGTGAATGAAACCGAAGTACATAAGATGATTAAAGGTGCGATTGGAATCTTAAACTGGACAAGAGCCATCTTTTTCCTATGGCGATTATTACCAAACTATTTGTATTAAAACAAATGCTCCGGTACTATGTGTGTGTACCTAACAGGGATGTCACGGGTTACCCGAAACCCGATACCCGAAACCCGGCCTTTTTTTCGACCCGATACCCGAAACCCGATCCGAGAAATTTTCTAAAACCCGACCCGAAACCCGACCCGAGAATTTTTATTTTTCAAAACCAGACCCGAAAACCGACCCGAGTTTTCTCAAAATTTTCGCCCACGTCGCAGCAAAAGGGAAGATTTTTAGCTTAATGATCTTCCAAAATTTTGAAAATTTTCGCCTGCGGCGCTGAAAAAGGAAGAAATCTGGCTTCGAACCTTCAAGAATTCTCAAAATTTTCGCCTGCGGCGCTGAGAAGGGAAGATTTTTGGCTTTTTGGCCTTAAATTTTTTCGACCCGAAACCCGAAACCCGATCCGAAGAAAATTTTGAAAACCCGATCCGACTTTTTGCTCAACCCGAAACCCGATCCGAGAAAAATTTTGGAAACCCGACCCGAAACCCGACCCGACATTTTTCTCAACCCGTGACATCCCTGGTACCTAACTCTAAGTGAATAGAGCCTTGTATGTATTCCCAAAATGATTTTACTTGGATAAGTTTAGTGTTACACCCCCCCCCCCCACACGACACTATTACCAAATTCTGAGATGAATATTAACGGAATTGGAGAAAGAAATAATATTCATATCCGTCTAGATGTGTGGATATCCTCAGGTATCCGATATTATTGTCAGTATTCGTGACCAAGTCTGGATAAACTAAGATTTATATATCCTTCTCATAAATATTTATAATTCAATTTAAACCCACAAGTGATATATGAACACACCCATAAGCTACACCAAAATTTTCACATCCAAAGCAACGATGAGTCGCATAGGGTACTAATGAATAAGTTGCTCCAACACAAGAAAACATTGCACAAATCTTTAAATTTATTTCAATTTCATTTACTTCATAAACAAATTTAACTTGCCCAGATAAAGAAGAAAAATGATGAATTAAGCAATTCAACAAGTCCTAAAGTCCACATAAGTGCAGCACCGAGTGAACATGCAATACCCATTGTTAGCCTATATGATGCCTGAAAATTTGGAAAATTTTTTGATTTGCATACAGAAAACTTGGAATTCTACTTTTGTGCCTGATTCTGAATGATTATAAAATTTAATTTTAAATCGTTCAATAGAATGGCAATTTAAAATCATCAAACTTAAAAAACCATTCAATTAGCTTAAGCTTAGAGACATTTCCATTGTTGGAAATTACCGTATAATGAACTCTCAATATGAACCACACTCCATAAAAAGTTCCAATCTTACTAGATGGATGCTTCTTCGAGAGGGGCCATTTTCAAGTTAATTTCAAACCTTATTTTTATTAAATAGGGCTGTACTAGTCCTTTTCACATGGAAAATGCCGGTATAGTTATATCCATGACAATCTACCTGTACGTAAAGAATATAACACTATTCATCCCTACATTAAATTTTTGGTGTTATAACAAACATGCTTATTCGGAAAGAATTCGGACAGAAGCCCTAATTACTATATTGTTTTAGTTAAATAATCAATTACTCGGTCTGCAAAAGCTCCCCAAAATATTCTGCTAAAACAATTTGTAGCAGCAGCAAATGAACTAACTGTTGCCAAAAAGAAATCGTCATGAATAAAAGTTTGGCCGTAAGCCTAGAAGTAATTTTTAAAAATTATTTAAATTTATTTATTACACCTTAAAAAGTCCACTTGTAGTCTGTACCCAAATTCCGTTAAGTAATAAAGTCAAAAACAAACAAATAAAAGTATCAGAGGTTAAAACTTTCTTTGTAGAAATTGTGGGGGCAGTTAAACTTAATGCAGTTGTTGTGGTTGTAATTATTCCATAAGAAGTGTGGGAGTGAGAGGAAGTTATTGAACATCTAGATTTGAGTAATGGACGTTTTTGTGATTCGATTTCTTGATCTTTATTTTCTTCATCATTTTCATCTTGAAAAACACTTTCATTGTTATTAGTGTTTTTCTGAAAATTTTAAAATGGAGAAATTATTACAAAAAGCTGAAACTATTACATATACATATTATTAACTAGAATTGAGTCAGGTAATAACATTTACTGTATATCCTATAATAACTACCCTGGGTAATTATTGTTTATACCTTCTTGTGGAGGGAGTAATTAATCAAGGCGTGTAATTATACGAGGTGTCGTATAAAATACGAAATTCTTTAATTAGGTATTTAAAATTCAATTTATTATTAAATTTCTATTTTTTCTCTTGTCAAGGACAGAAATCCTTGCAATATCTTTTTCCCATAAAATCCCTTTTCTCGCTCTTTGAACCTATTATTGTAATATTCTCTCTTCTTCTCTTTTCTATTCACGTGCATTTCACTAATATCCTCCCCTTAGGAACACTATAAAAGCCAAGCCCTAATGCCAAACAATAACATTCATTTGTTCAATCATCAATTTCCGAACGTCCAATCGTTCATTAATTCAACTACTTATTGTAAATTTAATTTTATTTAAATAAATATTTTTAATATTTATTCTTCTTTAATTCTTTGATTGTTAAGAAGTAAGTCTAATCTTATCCTTAACAAAGTGGTGCTCCGGGAGAGGCCAACAACAATTGAAAATTTCTAATAATTTTCACATTTTTCAGTGTCGGACCAAATCAATCCGAACGTTCTTCAACAAATTCTGGACGCAATTAGAATTCAACACAAAAAATCTTCAAATTGTACTTGTCTGGCTTGTTCAACATTAAAAGCAACAACTTCCCCAGCTGAAGTTAAAATTAAAAAAGAAGGGCCAAAAATTGAAGATATTGGAAATTCTAATACTAAAGAAGGGGAAACGCCACCAGCTAAAAACAACAAAAGGAATTATAACAGTAAGGAGATACTTCCAACTATCTCAGAAGACTCAACAGACGAAGAACCTCCATTAAAGAGGTTCGTAATAAAGAGAGCAATCAGTCCATTATTTTTATTCAGAAAGAGCTCTCCCAAATTAAAACAACCTGCTACACCTCGTAGGGCCTGTTCGCCTCCTACTCCAATCCGGACCACCAGAGTTGAACCAAACAACTACAAAAAGAAGGTAGACTCACAAATAGTTAATTATCAACACAAAAAAACTTCTGAATTTTTAAAAAGACAAATTTTCGAAACCTTAATATTTCAAGGAAGATCACACCCTGAGCAAGGAAACAGCAGTGGTACCAACCAGAGTCTATCATCGAACGCCAGTGAGGTGCCCTGTCAGAAACACTCCACAAAACAAGGCTCAGCCCCAAAAAGTAAATCTAAATTTCTTACAACGGATATTAAATTTACCAGTAATTTTTTCAAAAAACAAATTCAGGTGAACGACCAGACCGAGGCCAAAAAGAAATTGGAAGAAAATCAAATAATCGAAGCGAAGGCCATAGGAGAAGCTACCCGAAAAAATATACGTTTGGCAGACGTGTACCGAGATCTTGGCAGCACGTTCCGAGCAGCCGGCCAATTATTTGAGAAACTGGGAAATATAATTAAAGAAAAAGAAAACAATTAAAAAATTTACTTAATTAATTTAAACGCTCTTAATTCGATTGCTTTAAATTTTTTCTAAAAAAATCAAGAATTTTTTCTTCAATTGTAAAATTTTAAAAACAAAATAAACATTTTTCATATACAACCATTGCCTTCTGTGAAAAATAAACAAACAATCGATTGAGGAAATCCTCCTTTAAAAAGCAATATAAACATACAAAGAAAAGAAAATTTTGAGAAATTAGAGTACAATAAAGACTTAGAGATCAAATAAAACAAAAAAATGACCTCGAAGGTATATGCCGGTCCTCTTAAAATGCGCTTAGGTCCGCTGAAAAAAAGGACCTTAGGATATATAAATACTGCTAAAGATTTGTTTTCGGCAGAACCTCTTAAAATTAGTTCCAATAGCAGCAGCACATTGCTCTATACTTAATACAAGATATAAATATAAAACTGACCTTATAAATAATCCGCATCTATTCCCGAGTAGTTGGAATGAAGAAGTAAACGTAGAAGAATGCAATCGAATATGGAAAAGATCGAGATGTCGTTTAGGAGAATTAACGGGAAGCGCTAACATAACTCACACGCATAACAAGGCACAAATTAAATTCACATACTGGGCTATAGGATACCAAGAAGCAAAAGAATCTAATTGCTTCCTTAGTAAAATAAATATTTACATAAAACCAGACACATCTATAATTCTCACACCTGGAATAGATATATCATATTGTAAATATGAACAAGGAGCATGTCTTTTAGAAGATGACTCAATAATTATTTGGAAAGTTGAGGAAAGAGGGAAAAATGAAAAGATGTGTAAATTCTCGAAAATAAACAAATGGAAAGGTACCTGGATGGGAAAAATTTGGCTGGCGGAAAACAAAGAAATAGGGCTCTCCTTCACAGAAGACCCTATAAAAATAAATGATTGTAATCGGGAACTAGTCCTAACGGATCAAGGCTATGCGGTCCCAGCACAGCAATATCAAATACTAAAATTAAAAAAAGAAATAAGAGAAAAACGGGATACTGTCATTGGAGCAGGAACAGTACGTACCACACAATTAGCAGCCGAACTCACAGCAACTGCTGTGCTCTCGACCGAAAAAGTTAAACAAGCATTAAGCCATATCTCAAATACTCTTTGTGCGAGAAGTAAAATTAGTGACTATCAAAGCAAATTCCTTGGAGGAGCAGAAGCTAATATAGCAGCCAGACTGCTCATGAACACACCTTACATAAAGGGAAAATGGATATCACCGAACATTCTAGAAACCACCACATGCTTACCAATCCCAGTAAAAAACATCACATACCTCGCAAATAAAAAATGCTATAAAGAAATACCAGTAAACGTTACAATAGAAGATAAGACAATAAAAGCATTTCTCGAGCCATTGACCCTAATTATAACAGAAAAGCCAAGTAATACACCTTGCTCATATGAACGTTACGTCACAATATTTATAGAGAAAAAATTAATAAGAATAGATCAGAAAACAGGACAATATACTGAAATCAACGATAAATACATACACGAAATTAGAGATGATATTCAACCCGAGAATAAACCTACGATCGAAACTCACGCCTTCCATAATCTCATCATAAATAATTATAGTGATCCAAGGATAGAAATGTTGCAAATGTTTCAGACATTTGGAATAGACCGGAAATTCGAACAAGAAAAACTGGAAACAGCAGTAAACACAGGACAGTACATACACTATACCGAACAAACCTTCCAGAACCCTCTCCAATATATATTCAAAAACTTTTTTGACTTAAACTTTGAAAAAATCTGGATAAGGTCTGTAGCCGTATACGTCACCTACATCTGGATCATAGAAACGCTTATACCATTTCTCTTCAAATACTTTAAAAATACAAGAATAGGGAGGTTAATAACCACAATCTTAAGCAAAACATCGACAGAAGTGCTCGTACAGGAAACCGACCAAATAAATAATGAAGAAGTAAGAATGAGAGAACTTCTAAGAAAAATCAAGAAAGAGGAGGAAGAGGATAGAAGACAACGCCTCGCCGCCGCGAGTGTCGTATAAAATACGAAATTCTTTAATTAGGTATTTAAAATTCATTTTATTATTAAATTTCTATTTTTTCTCTTGTCAAGGACAGAAATCCTTGCAATATCTTTTTCCCATAAAATCCCTTTTCTCGCTCTTTGAACCTATTATTGTAATATTCTCTCTTCTTCTCTTTTCTATTCACGTGCATTTCACTAATATCCTCCCCTTAGGAACACTATAAAAGCCAAGCCCTAATGCCAAACAATAACATTCATTTGTTCAATCATCAATTTCCGAACGTCCAATCGTTCATTAATTCAACTACTTATTGTAAATTTAATTTTATTTAAATAAATATTTTTAATATTTATTCTTCTTTAATTCTTTGATTGTTAAGAAGTAAGTCTAATCTTATCCTTAACACGAGGTTTAAAATTTGAACGTGTTTAAGGCATTGTAATTATCGCTGGATGGTGTAATTAATAACAGTGGGATAATTATTTGAGGGAGGGCAATTAATACAGGTTATACGGTACTCTGGATCTCCCACTCAAGGTTTTTGTTAACTTAAAGAGAAAGTGTTTTAGAGTTTTCTAATAACAAAATTAAAATTAAAAATCTAACGGGATCTGCAAGAAAGAAAAGTCCAATAAATTGAAGAGCACCAAAAATAAGTGCCAATAAAAGAAATAATTGAGGAACCCGTTCAAGTAGTTCTGTTTGAGTGAAATAACTTAAAAATTGGAGAAAGAAGAATTTTCTAAATTTCAATTTCGAAATATACCCTTCTTCATTAACATTAAAATTTTCTGGATTAATAAATTTTGTTTGAACGGGAGAAATTATAAAAGCACCGCCGCCAAAGCCTGCAGTAATTATTCCACTAACTAGACCAACTCGGTGTGGTAGCCACTGAAATTTTTAAATTAAATTTTTATTCTTAAACTTTTTAAAAATTTTAATTTTTTGTTTTTATTTTTCCATCTTTGTCTTTGTAATCTGATAGTAAGATAATGAGCAATACATACTCAAAATCAAAAAAAAATCAGCCTAATCACTCTTTAGTGATTAGGCTAAAGAGTGATTTTTTTCCTCTTAAAAAATTTAGCCTAATCACTCTTTGTCCTTTTCGTATTTTATTCCACTTTCTTGCAACTTTTAAATTTTTATTTTTAAATCTGGCAAATCCTATCCCTATTACAATTACCACGTCGAGTATTTACTAGAATTGGGCAAAACGATACTGGTATCGGCCAACCCGAGACCGAGATTAACCGATACTCAAGAACCCGATACCGAGACCTATACCAACATTTTGAGCCGAGACCGATACCGAGAAACGATACTGACCGAGAAAACGATATTGACCATTGATGGTTAACATCCTTTTTTTATAAAAAAATACAATAGTAGGATTTATAGCTAAAGGATTATAGTCAACTTATACAATTATAGTCCACTTAATCCACCATTAGCTTTCCAAATATAACATTCGATATCCCTCCAAATCCATTGATATCCTCTTAAACACCCAAATTCCTCCAAATAACTCAGTATTGTATTTAAGCCTTTTAATTTTATTAAATTACTGGGACTCAGTTGAGCTAGATAAAAGAGCAACTCAGTCGTGCGAACGCAATCGTGAGGGCTTAGTGAAATGCTCGGATTTTGTAAGGCAAATAAAGAAGGATTCACTCTTTTCAGCGCCGAAGCCGAAAATTTTTTGAAATTCAGAAATTTATTAAAAAATACAAGAAAATTGGGGTCTTTGAGTCAGTATCGTTTCTCGCCGAGAAATGGACCGAGAATATCGGTATCGGTTTCGAGACCGAGAATAAAAAAACCGAGAACGATATTCAAAAAAGCCGAGAATCTCGGTATCGGTCTCGGTATCGGTCTCGGCTTGTCCAACTCTAGTATTTACTGATACTCAATAAAATTATATTCAAAAATTCCTGCCTTTTGGCATTGAATAAGAACACAATTATAGGTTACACCAATTCCAAAACTTGCAAAAAACCCCATCGTCACAATTAACAGAAAATAAGATTCTTGAATACTAAAATAAGATAAGGCCAAAGATCCAGTATAAATTACAGAGCCAAATGCTGCCCCCCATCTTGCCCCCAATAAACGTTCCAAATAACCTCCAGTCAACATCGAGAATGGAAAACCGGCTTTAAATCAGAGGTGGGTCGGAACAGCCCGAGGTGTCGGAAATCGGAACTGTCGGAAATCGGAAATGGCTCAAAAGTCGGAACTCGGAAATCGGAAATCAAAATTTTTTTTCGGAAATCGGAAATCGGAAGGAAAAAAACGCCGGAAATCGGAAATCGGAAGGCGGAAATCGGAAATAAAATTTTTATTTTCATAACTGAAATTTATTTAAAATTGTAAGGTGGTAAATTATGTGCCTTCTTAAGTGTAATTTGAGGGTGTAAAGTTCTTTTTGCAACTCAAAAGTCAAATTCGAAAAGATTAAAAGAGATATTATGGGATTTGGTAGATTAGACGGGATATCAGAGAATTTATAGAATTAATAGGGATATTTGGAGTTTAAAATTGAGGACTGATAGAGCCTATGACCCCTCGTAATCACACGATATAACTCAAAGTCCACATTAATCTAACCTAATCCTCTGATATACTATTCAACTTCCATTTACGGCGCCGCAGGCAAAATTTTTGGGATTTTTGGGAGCCTCAAGTCAAAAATCTTCCATTTTTTGCGCCGCAGGCGAAAATTTTGAGAATTTTGGAGGTCCTTAAGTTAGATTTCTTCGAATATTTGCGCCGCAGGCGAAAATTTTGAGAATTTTGGAAAAATCTCTAGTCGGAAATATGCTTCAAAAATTCTCGGAAATCGGAAATTTTTCCAAAATTTCGGAAATCGGAAATCGGAAGGAAAAAAACATCGGAAATCGGAAATCGGAAATCGGAATTCCGACCCACCTCTGCTTTAAATGAATAAAAATTAGCTAGAAATTAAAAAAAAAGATATTCAATAATATATGTATTCATAAAGCCTTAAGTATTAAAAAGAGTAAGAGCTTCAAGAAAAATTTAGTCACCAGGCAGGAATCGAACTACCAAACTTAGCTTAAATTTTTGTTTAAATTTAGCCTAAATTTTTGTAAAACTGGGATACTTGAAGGATAACCTTGCCTTGCTTAAAAGTCATTTAACGCGCCTAAGATTCTTATATTTTGCCATACTACGTATTTAGAGTTTACATACATTTTTGGGGTTGGGGAAATAAAATCTGAGGTATATGTTATTTTGATTGTATTTAGAATCCAGATCCGACTACAGCCCTTTTAAAATTTTCAACTTAAAACCTACACATTAAACTCTGTAACCATATTAACGATCCTTGAGTTTGTTCTGGATTTACTTTCCATCTAATATAAGAAGTTAAGTAAGGCAAAATATTCCCTGAATGAGTGAAATAAAGATTGGAAGAATCTTGAAAGTTAAATTTTAACCAAAAGTGTAGACCAATCCCAAAGTAAATTGTAGCACTACACCTGCAGTAATAACAACAGTCGCTCTCCACTTTGGTGGAAATAATTTTATTAAATGATCTTCGGTTTCCATTTAATTGATAATAAATTTATTGACTATTTTTATTTTGTGATTATATTTTTTTTCAGAAAATTTAATTAAAAGAAAATTATTTTATAAAGAAATTTAAACATTTTTGTAATAAAAAAAAAGTAAAAATACAAAAGAATAATTAATTTAACGGAAATGAAATAATAAAAAATATTTATAATTGGACTTTTTTGATTAAAGATAATGAAACATAAGGGGAAATTAAGTGTTTGTTTTTGTTTTTTCTACATAATTTCTTTGAAGACACAGCCAAAAAGTAATTTTTATGATAACGAGAATTAAAAGAAATTCGGCAATTTTAATGAAAATTGCATCATAAGCAGTATAAACATATGTACATTGGAATTGTATTTGTTGATCTTCACGTGTTTTAAAGTACAATTTAGGGTTCCATAACATATCTCTGGACTAAGAACTTATAGCCATGTTTTGGACAGTCATTTAGAGTTGTAATTTTGTTTTTCTGTGTATTTTTTAAATATGATTATGGAGAATCTTCGGCACATATTGAAATTTATTTTTAAATTTTGGAAATAAAAGTATGTAAAAGTTGAGAATTTTTCTTCTCTCAAAAGGAAAAAAGTTCATTAATAAAACAATTTGTAAATTTTGTGGATGGTATTTTTTGGTATTTTTTTGTTACGACAGATATTCGATTCCATATAGGTAGTTAAAGTTAATTGTCTTTATATCATACTTTGATTGAATAGGTAATGTGAAGTTAGGAACCTAAGATATCCAATTATTTTGAGTAATTTGTAAAATGTTTGGGTACTTAGTTTAAAAGTAAATTATTAGTATAGTAAATAAATACATTAATTTGTCTTTAATCAATCATTTCGTTCAAACCCCCCATATTTATTTGTTACTCCATAAATTGGTAGAAAAGTAACCTAAAACCTGCGCATTACCTTTAATGTTTTAACGATTATTAATATTTTCTATTGTCGTTCTAGTAATTCACTAAAAGAATTACTCTTACAAATTAAGGGCTTTCTTCGAGACATTTTTAATTAATATGCCTTCAAATACTAAAAAAGAATTAAATTATAAAACTGCTCAATATCATTCTAATAACAACAATGAACAAAAATTTGAAGAAATCTCCCTTAATTCCAACAGAAGAAAGGAATCTAATATATCACATAATGAAGGGGGACAAAATTTTAAGTTAAGGTGTGAAGTAATTTTAAATTTTAAAATAAATGTAAAGAAAAATTCCTGGCTATTTTTACACTTCCCCCGTCCTTTTTTCCTTCCCTTTTCCGTATATTCGTTGGAATTTTAGCAATTTATTAATAAAATTAACAAAAATCAATTTCGTTCAATTTTAAATTTTTTTGGTAAAAACCAATTAAAATTTTATTATTTATCGACCAAAATTAATAAATGTAATTTTCTATTAATTTTATTATTAATCAGTAAAACATTCTCAAGTCAGAAATAAAAAAGACTAAATAAACATAGAATTAAATTATAATTAATAAAACAATTTCTACCTTCTTGTCTGAAATTGTCTGAACTAAATAATTTCGTTAAATAATTAACTGAAAGACGTTGAAGAAACATACCTAATTTATTTCAGACAATTTCTGCCTTCTTATTAAAAATAGACTGCCTTTTAGACTGCCTTTAATACACTGCCTTTAATAGACTGCCTTTAATTAAAAATAGACCTACAGTAGTCGACATAAAGATAGGGACAAGAGTAATTTAAATGTAAATTAACTATTTTTCAGTCAAAAAATACGTTCTATATATCAATCGAAAGCTCTATTCGTATCTCAGTTGACATGTTTCTGCATTTTTCATGAAAATGAAAATTGGCCGAGATAATCCGGATCTACCGGATATACCAAATCCCATAGCCTCGGAAAAAATTTTCGGAAAAAATCTAACAAACCCATTTGATAAAGCATATTTTTGTGAGTAGTTACCAAAAAACAGCTTAGAAATATCTTTTTCCGGGACGGAGATATGATTTTTTGAAAATGGCATTTTTCGCTTAAAAATTCAATTTTTTGCAAAAATAGACGAAAAATGCCATTTTCAAAAAATCATATCTCTGGACCGGAAAAAGATATTTCTAAGCGGTTTTGTGGTAAATACTCACAAAAATATGCTTTATCAACTGGGTTTGTTAAATTTTTTCCGAAAATTTTTTCCGAGGCTATGGGATTTGGTATATCCGGTAGATCCGGATTATCTCGGCCAATTTTCATTTTCATGAAAAATGCAAAAACATGTCAACTGAGATACGAATAGAGCTTTCGATTGATATATAGAACGTATTTTTTGACTGAAAAATAGTTAATTTACATTTAAATTACTCTTGTCCCTATCTTTATGTCGACGACTGTAAATTAATTAAAACAAAAATTGGGTGCTCCTTCAACGTCTTTTAGTGTTAATTAATTTAAAAAATTATTTATTTAAAATTTTTTTGTAAAGTTTTGTTTATCTATAAATGTTTTTGTAAATAAAGCTAATTTCGGGTAAACTTGTATTTTTTCTCTACAGTAAGCTAAGAAGGCCGCTATAAGTAATGGCACTCAAAAGGCGACACAGCGCCAGTTGAGTTTCTGCCTTTTTGCCTTTCCTTCTTCAATTAAAAATCTCAGAAAAAAATTTTTTTCTTAAAGCTAATGTATATTTTTAGGAATTTCTTTTCACTCATTTTAATTTTTTTATAATTTTAAATTTTATTTTTAAGGGAAATTCCAAAAAATCAATCGCCTAAAATGGAAAACAAAAAACTTGTTTGTCTAATAATTCTCTTTGCAATAAATTTACTTAATTATATGGACAGGTTTACAATTGCAGGTTGTTTTAATTTTGTTGGAAAGTGATTAACCAAAATTAACCAAATTTCTGATTAACCAAAATTTAGGGGAAAGGAAAATAGTGAAGTTTTTAAAAGAGAAAATTTTTAGAAAATTTCAAAAAAATTTTTTTGCAAAATTTTTAGAATTTTTTTTATAATTTTTAAAATTAAAAAATTTTTTTAGGAGTCTTAAACGATGTCATTAAATTCTACAATATTGACGATAAAATGGCTGGATTCCTTCAAACTGTGTTTATCATCTTTTTTATGTTGTTTGCCCCAATTTGTGGATGTTTGGGGGATCGGTTTTTTTAAATTAATTTTCTAAATTTATTTAATTTTTAAGATTTAATCGAAAAATAATAATTTTAATTGGCGAAATTGTTTGGGTACTTGCCGTCTTTGCTTCTTCTTTTATTCCTCAAAATGTTCGTATTTTTTTATTTAAATTTTAAATTTTTTAGCACTTTGCTTCTTTCGTTATTTTACGTGGAATTGTTGGGATTGGAGAAGCTTCCTATGCGGTTGTTGCCCCAACTTTTCTTGCTGATATGTTTGGGGGAAAGACGAGAAGTCGTGTTTTGATGTTTTTTTATTTTGCTATTCCTGTTGGGAGGTTTTTATTTTTTTTAATTAAGGGGGGGGGGGATTTAGACAGGGAATGTTGGCGATTTTAAAACCGGAAATTTGATATTTCATAGATCCAGGCCCGTAACCAGCGGTTAGGTGGAATCCCTGCAAAAAAGTTAATTTTTTTTGGCCTACAGCCTTCTAAAATTCTCAAATTTATTGCCCACGGCGCTAAAAAATTAATCTGCATTCCCCCCCCCCCCTATCTGAAAAAATCATGGTTACGGGCCTGGATCAATCGATCACGACTTTATAGTCAAAATCCTGATTTTTTCGAATACCCATTCCTTTTCTTCTCAGAATTTATAAATTTATTCTTTTTTCTGTTTTCGTCTAAATCCGTGCTAGACGTTTTGTTCCCCTTATTTAATTTCTTTTTCATATTTTCATCTTTTTTAGCGGTCTTGGCTATGTAATAGGCTCTTATGTAGCATCAATTGCGAAAGCTGGAAGGACAGACTGTGTGGACTGTTGGCAATGGGGAATTCGGGCAACCCCTTTATTCGGCATTGCAACAATTATTGCATTGATTTTTGGAGTGGATGAACCGGTTTGGTTTTTAGAAATATTTCTTTGATTTCTTTGTTTTAGGTTCGTGGACAAGCAGACCAGGAAGAGAGTGGGCAGATAAATGGACAAACTGAAAGGTTTTTTTAATTTATTCTGACAAGGAACCATCTTTTACTGTTTCCTTATACTTAACCATTCCCAAGAACTGAAACTTTTATTGGCCATAACTCGGCCCAAAGTCATTTTGCAAGAAAACTGATATCACTTCACAATAGGAAGTCTGGGGTCCTCTATCGAATGGTGTCAAAAAATTTATCAAATTCTCTTACAGTAAAGATGGGTCCTTGTCAGAGTGTTGCCCTAATTATTAAAATTCAATTTAAAGTCTACAAAAATTCTATTTTTTTATAAAATTTAAAAATCGAATTTTGGTTGGTTTCATATTCAAGTTTAACAGGAAATCATTTGGTTTTGGATTATAAATTCATAATTAAATGATAAAATTAGTTACCGTAAATACTCTAATTAAAGCTCTATTTTTCAATGGATCTATTTGGGTGGGCTCATATTAAAAAGGGCTTCTAATAGAGACGGGCTTTAATTAGAGCATTTACGTTAACTGTCCTTAAACGTAAAAAGATGGTAAATTTTAATTTTTAGTAGCAATCTAAATAATCGTGTTAATTCTTCAACACCTGGCAACGAAGATGTAATTACAGCCCCAACATCATTCAAAAATAAATTGTCTAATATTTATCAAGATTTGGTTTATTTAATTGAAAAGTTTGTTTTCTTATGTTTATTTTAAAAATAATTTTTTAGTCAAACATTTATTTGGTCAACGATAGCTTATACTGCTGTTGTTTTTTCGACTGGGACTTTGACTTGGTTTGGAAATTAATTTTTAAATTAAAAATCTTTTTTTAAATTTTAACGGAATTCAAATAATTATTTTACACAATACTCCAGAAGAGCAAGGGAGTATTTAGGGGGCTAACTTTGCGAGGTTTTTGGTGAAGAAATTCACTTTTTTGATCGTCCTCCTAATTTTTGCCCCCATTTCTAATGGGGCTGACTCTAGCCTTCCAGCTTCCTGGATACGCCCTTCCACATAAGTAGAAAGGCACCCATGGTTTCTTATTTTTCTCGGTTGCTACCGAGATTGCTAACTGAGAAAAATTAAGAAAACATGGTTGCTTTTATTGTTTAGTTGTATTATTTTTAAAAAATGTTATTCATAAAAATCGAAAAATATATAAAAATAAATATTTTTAATTAAAAAAGGTGGGCACCCGCAGCTATAGAGGAAGCAATTGCTTGGCATCATAATATTACAAATGCAACTGCTGTAACAGACACAGAACACGTTGCTTTGACTTTTGGTTTAATTTAATTTTGTTAAATTAATTTCTTATAAATTTTAGGGGGAATAACTTGTGCTGGGGGAATTATTGGAGTGGCTTTGGGAACTGTTGCTTCTATGGTTTCTTTAAAATTTTTAATTAAAAAATTTTTTGAAATTTTGAATTTACTGACTTTGAGGATTCTTAGAAAGACTTTCCCTTTCTTTTTTAATTTTTGCATCTTTCAAAAAAATTTTTTTCTCACTAAAATGATTTTTTGGGATTTATTTAATATTTAAAAAATACAGGCCAGAATGTTTAAAAAAAATTTAATATTTTTTGATTTTTTTTCTTCCAAATTTTAATTTTTAAACATTTTATCCTTCCCAAATTTTTACATATTTTCTTTTTTCCTTTATTTTTACGAAATTTTCTCACCAAAGAAATTACTAAAATTTTATTTAAAATTCTGGGCATCTAAATTAATTTGAAATTTAATAAATTAAATTATTTTTATTTTTTAAAAATAATCAAAAAAAAATTTTTTTAATTTTTAGGCTTGGAAACGTGGAATAAGCTGTTTTTCTGGATATTCTAATCAACGAGCAGACCCCTTAGTTTCTTCTATTGGCTCTTTTCTGGCAACTCCTTTACTTTTTTTGTCAATTAAATTAATTGATTTAAATTTTATTTTTCTTGCTTGGGTATTTTTTTATTTTAATTTTTTTAAAAAGATTTTTTTATTTAAGTTACTTCTTTTTTTAACAATTGTATCTCTTTGCTTGAATTGGGCAGTTAATGTTGATATGTTAATGTTTGTTATTTTAATAATTTTTGTAAACTTTCCTCTGTTTCTGGAATCTCTCCGTATTTTTCCCTTCCCATATGACCCCATTAATTACCTATCAAAGATGTTTTTTCGAATCTGATTTTTGATCGAGCCTAATTCTGTCACAAGAGAGATGTAGGTCTCTATATGCTGCTAATTTGTATTAAATTTTATTAACTTTCCTTAATGCTCCCACGTGTTGAAATTAAAATTATTTTTATAAAAAATGTGTATCAAAATAGCATTTACTGAAATGAGAACAGCCTTTCTAGTTTGGGAGCAAAGCAGCGAAAGAGTGCTATAATAGGGTGTTTTGCGTTTTATTTTTGCTCCTTTGCTATTAGAGGGGGGGGGCGGAATGGAATAAATATTGACCTTTTAAATTTTAGGGCTATTATCGTTCCACATCGTCGAGGTATTGCAAGTGCTGTTCAAATTCTTATATCACATGCATTTGGAGATGCTAGTGGACCTTGGATTGTTGGGGCAATTTCTGACTCTGTTAGAATTTTTTAAGAATTTTTAAAAATTTTTTAATTTAAAAATAGGTTCGAGGAGAGGATAAAACTCCAGAAGCCCATTTCCATTCATTAGTTATTGCATTCTATCTGCCAAATGTTTTATTATTTTTGAGTGGAGTAGGTTTCCTTTTGGCAGCCTATACATTACCTAAGGATTTAAAACTGGCGGAAGATTGGAGAACAAATAGGCGAGGGACAGATGGTTCTGCACAATTGACAGGGGTGACACAAACAGGTAAAAGGGATTTTTGACAATAATTATAATATGTAGTTAATTTCTCTCAAGAATAGGAGGTCTGTTTTATCTGGTTTCTATATTTGGTATAACGTTCATATGTACAATCATTTAGAGTATGAAATTTGAGTTATCGTGCAAGAGCTTCTTCAAATTTCTTATTTTAACAATATGTTTACATACGACGTGTTTTCTCAAAGTTTTAAGGTCCTATCCTTCCCAAAAAATATTTTTCTTCTCCAGCCTTTGCTTAAAAATGATTCGTTTAACTTTTAAAATTTTTCAGCAGATACGGGACATCTGCCTTTAGATGATGGAAACTTGTCGCCTTCAAATAGGTTAAATCAATATCAAAACGAAGCTTTTGATCCATAACAACATATCTATATTTAAATTTTTACTGCATATTATTCTTTATTTACAACTTTTGGAAATTAATTTATGTATTTATACATATGTATTATTCACTCGACTATTATCTGTGCATTAAATACTTAATATAATACCTACATTTCTATTAGAAATTTTAAAACTTTTCTATAAAAATTGATACATTTTATTGTTAAATACATAATTACATGTTAAAATGATTTTTTGATTATTTTTATTTCATTGAATCTAATTACATATACATTAATTTCTGAGTGATTTTAGATACAAACTGGCAGCATTTTCAGCTAATAAATTACCTTCAATCTCACGGAATGAATTGTGCTTATCATTTGATTACTCGAGCTCAAATTCTTGAATAAGATAATTTAAGCAATTATTATTTTTGTTACAGACATATCTTTACTTCAGAAAGTTTATTAATAAATATGAAGAACTGATTCAAAATTGAAGTCTATGTTGTGTGGGCGTAAGAAGTAGAATAGTATAAAAGTCGTCCATTTTTATTCCCAGTCTCACTTCGCCTCTTCATTCTTCCTACCACAACAAATTATATTTTCTACGTGATAAGTTTTTTGTTTGTCTTCGTCTACGTAAGCGGGGTCATAACAGTTTATTTATTTTACTAATTTTTAGCTTTATACTCAATGGCTGGCTAAGTTCGTATACTAAAGCAATTAAACCAGGATCAAATCTTTATGAAATTCAATTAGATAAACAACTCTGGAAAAAGGTTAAAAATTAATATTTTTTAATTAAAATAAATTTTTATTAGATTAAAGGAGTAGAAAATCAATTCCGTTTTTAAATGTTGATGAAACAAACATCTAAAGGAGGTTCTCATTGACAACCAAGAAGGAGAATATGGATTATCATGATCAAATTATTGAAATGAATAGAAGGAATTTAAAAGAATTTTGTTAACTCATTTTGACTTTAAATATTTTGCATATTTTTTTGTTTGTTTTAGTGCAACTGTAATCGAATCATTTAGAGAACATCTTGTTAAATAAAATTTGTTGGCACGTTTAAAATTTGTTGTATCAAGTCTTTTATTACTCTAGTTGGTTTCTATGCGTGACCAATCATAACTGAATTTTAAAAGACGTCAATTTGTATTGTCATTGTCACATGTCTAATTCGAATTGAAAGAGAAAAAGTAATTTAAAATTTACAAAATATCAATTTACTTTTCATTTAAAATACATGTTTACAATAGGGTTCAGCGGTACCGGTATTGCGAGAAAAAACCGGTATCGGTATTTCGGATTGATGATACCGGTACCGACTCGGGATCGGGATTAGCCTAAATCGGTATCGGGATTTGAGTTAATGATACCGATACCGACTCGGGTTCGGGATTGAAAAATTGGTATCGGTATTTCCTAAAAAAATTTTAATCCGAAAAAAATAAATAAATTTTTTCAATAAAATAAATTTATTCTTCATTTTGAATAAGGTTTTAATCTGTAGTAAATGATAAATTAGCACTATAAAGCTATTCTCGAGACAAAAATATCTCAGGAACTAATAGAAGACCTTCCAAATCCATCGATATCCACTTCAATCCTCCGATATCATCTTCATCCGCGGGTATACCCCAAATTCAACTTTATACCTCAAATCAACTTTGGGGATTAGGTGGGATATCAGTAGACTTTTGGGAGTACTAGGGATACCCCCGATAATCGAATGATATCCCTCAATATGGGGACCAAACCTGGATAAAACTTTTTTTCATTAGGCTTCGTTCATTAACAAAACACCTGTGTTTCATTAATGAACATTATTTGGATATAGTTTAGTCGAGGGCCTGCACCGAACCGGGTCAAATGATATGTCAATCGATTCGTCTCGGCGAGCTGAGTCGAACGGTACCACTCTCCAGGTGCGGAAATGCCTGTGGACCGAGATATAGGTCCTTGAAATTTGAAAAATCATAGGGGGGAGTAAGCTGAATTTTGGGGTGAAAATTTCGATTTTCTGAATAATAGCGTATTCGAAAGAATTCCTCGAGCTGAGTCGAATGACACCAAAATGGCTGTGATTGGACGAGTTTGAATAGAGATATGGGGCTCGAAATGGTCAAAAGTTATAGGGGGATTTTAGGGTCAAAAATTCGAAAATACAAATGATAGCTCATTCGAAAGAGCTCGACGAGTTGAGTCGAATGACACCAAAATCAGCTCGGTCCGATCATTTTAAACAAAATTATGAACAACTTAATTTTCGCTTGAATTAATGTTTTGGTGTTGATACGGAGGGTAGGTCGGCATTCAAGGCAGAGAATCGGTAAAAAGGAATAGGATTAAGTTACGAGCCCAGAACCCAGCGACCGTAGACTCCCCGCGAGGCGCGTGCCGCAAAACTCCGCGCGAAGCGCGGAGTTTTGCACAAGCGCCTTGCCGACGCTCCATAGGTTTACGTTGACCATTTCGAGCCCTATATCTCTGTTCAAACTCGTCCAATCACAGCCATTTTGGTGTCATTCGACTCAGCTCGAGGAACTCTTTCGAATACGCTATTATTCAGAAAATCGAAATTTTCACCCCAAAATTCAGCTTACTCCCCCCTATGATTTTTCAAATTTCAAGGACCTACAGTGGTGGAAAAAAGTATGGAAGCAAGAGCTTAAAAAGTAAACTTCCTTAATTTCCTCGACGTACGAACCCTAAATTAATTTTTGTCTATTATAAATTTTAAAGTCCTATCGATTACCTTTAAAATGAGTATAAATAGAAACAACTTTTATCGAGTATTTATTTTTTTATAATTGACTAAAGTAAACAATGTAAATTTTAAGCGGAAAAAAGTATGGAAGCAAAAAAATTTAAAGTATTATTTCAGTATTTTGTTGGGCCACCCTTAGAAAGAATAATTGCATTAATACGACGGGGCATCGAATCAACAAGTGAAATCAAATTATCAATTGGAATTGAATTCCAGGCTATCTCAACTGCCTCCCAAAGTTCATCCTTAGTTTTGAACCTTTGACCCCTCAATTTCTGCTTGATCAGACCCCATAAATGTTCGATTGGGTTTATATCTGGACTGCATGGGGGCCACTTGAAAAGACGAACACCATTTAAACTGAACCAGCCAGGTAATCGAATTTTTCGGCCATCTGGAAGACGCCGAACAGCACCTATCATTAGTTGTGATAATAGCGTATTCGAAAGAGTTCCTCGAGCTGAGTCGAATGACACCAAAATGGCTGTGATTGGACGAGTTTGAACAGAGATATAGGGCTCGAAATGGTCAACGTAAACCTATGGAGCGTCGGCGAGGCGCTTGTGCAAAACTCCGCGCTTCGCGCGGAGTTTTGCGGCACGCGCCTCGCGGGGAGTCTACGGTCGCTGGGTTCTGGGCTCGTAACTTAATCCTATTCCTTTTTACCGATTCTCTGCCTTGAATGCCGACCTACCCTCCGTATCAACACCAAAACATTAATTCAAGCGAAAATTAAGTTGTTCATAATTTTGTTTAAAATGATCGGACCGAGCTGATTTTGGTGTCATTCGACTCAACTCGTCGAGCTCTTTCGAATGAGCTATCATTTGTATTTTCGAATTTTTGACCCTAAAATCCCCCTATAACTTTTGACCATTTCGAGCCCCATATCTCTATTCAAACTCGTCCAATCACAGCCATTTTGGTGTCATTCGACTCAGCTCGAGGAATTCTTTCGAATACGCTATTATTCAGAAAATCGAAATTTTCACCCCAAAATTCAGCTTACTCCCCCCTATGATTTTTCAAATTTCAAGGACCTATATCTCGGTCCACAGGCATTTCCGCACCTGGAGAGTGGTACCGTTCGACTCAGCTCGCCGAGACGAATCGATTGACATATCATTTGACCCGGTTCGGTGCAGGCCCTCGACTAAACTACAGCCCATTATTTTACTTTTAAGCCAAAATTTAATTAACCGGATGCGCCAAAATCGAAAATTTCGAAAATTTTAAGGCCAAAAGGCTTAGCTTTTTCCCATTTCAGCGCCGCAGGCGAAATTTTGAAAATTTTTATAATCTAAGAAGCCAGATTTCTTCAATTTTCAGCGCCGCAGGCAAAAATTTTGAAAATTTTTATAATCTAAGAAGCCAGATTTCTTCAATTTTCAGCGCCGCAGGCAAAAATTCTGAGAATTTTAGAAGGCCATGTGGCTACTTTCGTCCATAAAACAAATGAAAAATCGATCCTTAGGGGTGTTAAAAAATACCGATATCCATCGGTATCCGACGCTAATCCCGATACCGATACCGGCCTCGGTATCGGTATCAGCAAAAACGGTATCGGGATTTATCATTCGGTAGCGGTATCAGTAAAATCGGTATCGGTATTTAAAGAGACCGGTATAATACCGCCCGATACCGGTCGGGATCCCGATCAGGGCTGATCGAAATAAAAATATTTTTTATTTCGAATCGAAACGAAATAAAAAAATTCCTATTTCGTTTCGGAGCGAAACGAAACGAAATGAGCTTGTTTCGGACGAAACGAAACGAAATAAACGAAATAAAATAAAAATTAAAAATTTTTTATTTTTCAGTTCATAAAGGCTTTTAATCGATATTAAAATCATAGATATGCACCCAAAGAGCTAGATGCGTGACAAAAGCATAACAGAAACTAGAGAGGACCCTACAAATCTGCCGATATCCACCTTAATCCCTTAAATCGACATAGATCCACTTTAATCCTCCGATATCCTATTAAAATCCCACGATACTATATTTAAATTCACTTTGGAGTATACCACTTTAGAATCGATCAAGAGAGATATTAAGTGGGATAAAAGAGATATCTTCTATATCCCCCTCCCAAAACTAACGATTCCAAAATCTTAAAATTTTCGCCTGCGGCGCTGAAAAAGGAAGAAATCTGGCTCCATTGATGTCTCCTTAATCCTGTTTGGCCTTACAAAATTCTCAAAATTTTAGTCTCAGGTACAGAAAAATGAAGAAAATACGAGGCTTTAGTGGAGGTAAATCCCTTTAAATTGACATATATCCGCCTTGATCCAATTTGGAGTACAACTCCAGCATATTCAAATCTGGGTTTCAAAATTTTTTTTAATTTTTAGATCACAAATATAAAGATTTAGGACTATGGTAGGTTGGGCGGCGGAAGGCTGGTCTGCTAAACCCGTAAAAGCTTTCTTCCTTTTTACCACCGCAGGAGAAAATTTTTTGAATTTTGGAGCTCAAAAAGCCAAAATTCTTCCATTTCAGCGCCGCAGGCGAAAATTTTTTAATTTTAGGCTGCTCATAAGACAGAAATCACTAAAAAATTAATGATTATTTACTTAAATTCCCGTCATTAGGGGTATATTTTCTCACTTTTTTTTTGTTTCGTTTCGTCCGGAATTTTGTCTATTTCGTTTCGAAACGAAACGAAATAAAATTTTTTTTGTTTCGTCACGAAACGAAACGAAATGAAAAAAAGGGCACGAAAGAGCGAAACGAAACGAAACGAAATTTCGATCAGCCCTGATCCCGATACCGCTGAACCCTAGTTTACAAAAGGTAAATACGTGTAAAAATTTTCTTCGAAGTTAAGTTTTGGGACGCATATACTCTGTTGGGACGCTTAAACTCATGAGATCGTAAAAGATTATGGGACGCATGTCTTTATTTAGAGCCAAAATTTTTCGTCCTTTATATTGAATAAAATTTATTTAATATTTAAAAATTTTTTTCTTCATTTAATTTTTTATTCGAATATTAGAAATATTTTAATTAATTTAAGAATTTAAAAATGAATTTAAAAGTCTCCTTGTTTTTATTTTATTTTGTTTTTCAATTTTGTTTGAACGGAGGGGGTGAATTTAAGGAATTGATGGACTCAATTGAGGATGCGGAAATGAAACAATATTTGAATAAAAATCTTGCGAAGTTGGAGGGAAAATTTAACATTTTGAAAGTAAATACGTGTAAAAAATTTCTTGAAAATTTTTTAAATTTTAGAAAAAGCATAAATCGTTGGGTGAACATTTAAATATATCCGCTAAGAAATTATGTAAAGAATTTAAAAAAATTGTGGAAGAGGATAATTGGAATAATTTAAGTAAATTTTTAAATGATGGAAAAACTTTTCTAGAGAATATTTGTAAGGAAATATCTGAAGCTTGCATTAAATACAACCATACTTCTTACAATGATGCTTTAACGGTAATTTCTAACAACAAGCACAAATTTTCAGGAATTTTCAAATTTTGGCATAAAAAAATTAATTCAAAAATTAATCCACTTCCTCATACCTATCGCCGAACAAAACGTGCTTTCAATAATGAAAATAAACCTTATGGGACTATTGACCTGGTAAACGAATTTGATCAATTTATTTGTTTAATTTATTTATTTTGCTGCATTGTGTTGTTAGTTGATTTGCTTTTAAATAGAAGACCACTTTTTTAAGTAATTTATTAAAGATTTTTTGATGATTTATTTATATGTAGTATTGGATTTAAGTCCCTCTTTATTTTAGTCCTATTAACTCCATTTTTCTAAATTTCTTGGGGATAACACCTCCTTAATTCTGCTAGATCCTTCTATACCAGGGTTACGATCGACAAAATGCCACTCAAAAGTATCAAAATCTCGATAAAAAAGTATATAGGGAGAAAATTTGCAAAAAAAAAGTAGTCTCAAAATTAAATTAGAAAATATTTATTCGTCCTCAAATCTTTTATATTTCTCTCCTAAATGAATCTTTTCTAATAATTTCCTGTTTCAACTGAGCATTTTGTCAATTTCAATGCACCTTTTTTGGCGCCGAAGGCGCCAAAAAATCTATTTTTTGCGCCGCAGGCGAAAATTTTGAGAATTTCGGAAGTCCTTAAGCCAGATTTCTTCAATTTCTTGCGCCGCAGGCGAAAATTTTTTGAAATTTAGAGCCCAAGAAGATAGATTTCTTCCATTTTCAGCGCCGCAGGCGAAAATTTTGAGAATTTCAAAGGCCGTAGGCCAAAAAAATTCACTTTTTTGCCCAATCCCTTCCCCAATTTCATTTTCAATCAAAAAAAAGTATATACTTTCAAAAAAGTATAAATTCAATTTCGTAAGCATGGAGGTCGATTTAAAAGTAGAATACTTTTAAAAAAGTAGGAATCGTAACCCTGTTCTATACATATTTCTCTTTAACACGTCAAAAATAAAATATTATTTTTTGATTGCAGGCGAAAATTTTGAGAATTTTGGAAGATCTTTAAGCCAAAAATCTTCCCTTATATCATTAAATATGGTTCAAGGAATCTGGCAGGATTGAGGAGGATATCGAAAGATTTGGTCTGATATCATTGATTTGAGGGATGTCAGAGAATTTGGCTCTAGAAATTAATTTCTCTATTTTTCGATCTTTAGAAAAAAGTAAAAATTATTTTTTTCCATTCTCTGGGTGTGATTAAGGTTGGATGCCCTTGGGAAATCCCAGAATATCCGGACCCAGTATCTGAACCGAAAAACTTGAAACGAAATTTTTATTAATGTAGTGAAGATTGTTAAGAAACAGATAAGGTTTTGGAGGAGACATCTCCAAAGTTATGTATTATACTTGCTACATTTCTACTAAAAAATATAAGTTCGTTACATTTATTTATTTATTTTTACTCTCTTTATTACTAAATATAATTTTTAGATAATATTAAAAAATTTGTTATTCGTTTATTCATTATCATTCTTCATAATTTTATTCTTGTTAATCTTTCTAAACCGTCAGTTTACGTTTTTTAACTTTATTATTTAATTTGAAAAATTCAAAGCATTTCTTAACCATTTCATTATTATTATTTTCAAATAAAGGAAAATTATTAAATTCAATTAAATTTTCAGAATTTAATAAATTGAATAAATTGTCAATTCTTCCCGAAACTTCATTTAACAGTTCCCAAGCTTTTTCATTATTTTTTTCAGGATTTTCTGGTTTTGATAATGTAAAAATTTGTTGAAAGAATTGTAGAATGGCTAATAAATTTTTTCCTTCTTGTGTGTCTGGAAAAAATTTAGAAAAAATAATTAGCTATATTTATTCCTTAGAGGGAGAATAATTAATAATTAAATACATGATAGGAAGCTGGGATTGACAAATGAATTTAAATCTCTATCCCCTTGTAGTATTGAATATGGTTGTTCCTCGACGAGGGGGTGGGGACGGGAAGGGAAAAATTTTTTCTTATGTCACGGGGGAGGGGGTGGAGGCGGGGAATTTTTAAAAAAAACTCAAAATTCCCCCGACTTTTGGAGACAGTGTAATCCCTAGTATTGAAGCCTATCTGGTGAACTATACTAATTTAAAATTTACATTTTTTATGCCTAATCTTTTCACTTTCTTTAATTGATTTAATTATATTTTCAATTATTTCATTATATTGTTTTCCATAATATTTTCCAAAATATTTATCTGTTCCATCCTCACATTTTTCTATATCTTCCTTTATCCCTTCATTAGACAACAAAATATCTAAAAGCTTTCGTCTAACTGTGCAAATAAAAGAATGGGATTTATAGCTTTTTTTACTTTCATCTTCAACAATTAAAATTAATGCTTCCATAATTGTGTCTGCATCGTTATTTAACCAGTTTTCTTCATCTAAAGGATTTTTATGTTTTTTACTTTTTGATTTTGATACTGTTAAAAATGAATTTAAAATTCTGATAAAAATTTAAAAATCCCATTAAATATGGAATCCAGATACCTATTTAAAATTTTTCTAATTAAATAAGTGAAGATTAAAGATTTAAGGATTGATTTTAAATAATATATAGGGAAACGTCTCTCCTTTAACAAGATGGATTGTCCGCCGGCAACTCTGAGCTGAATGAATGGAGTGATTTGCTTTTGCCTATTCCTTTAGAGCTTAATAGCTCTCTGGGAATGGTCATTTGTGGCCTTCCTTGCCTTTTCTCTATTAACTTCCGTTGTTTAGAGTGATGATTGATCTTCACGTGTTTTTAGGATGATCCCGGCCTTACACCATTCAACTAATGGACCTTCCAGATAAGATGTAAGTTCCAAAGAAACCCTCCAAACTAAGACCTTGGACCCAAAACTTTTTTGGACTCATAAATTTTTATTGGACTCAAGGTGCAATTAATTTAATCTTGAATTATAACGGACAGACATTAAACACCCATAAACTATTAGAAAAACCCCTCCAAATACCTTCTCTTTCAGATTCAACAATTCCATTTTCTTTATTTAAACTTTTAGTACAGGGTGCGGCAAATTAAGCGCGCGTTTGTTTTTTGTCATAACTTTCTTCAATTTTAATGAAAATTGATAATTCTTTTTTTGTTTTATTCCCAACACGTTAGGAAACTTGCTGATACCAAATATTAAAAATTTGGTTCACTGTTGGCAAAGATAATCGAGTTCGATCGTCTGGAAAATTTAAAAACATTTTTTATGCCAAAGTTTAATTGATCATAACTTCGTTCAAAATCGTTCAATACAAATGATTTTGGTATTAAACGACTCATCTCGTTCAGGAGCATCGAAATAGCTTATAATCTCATTTTTGAAAATTTTACACAAAAATTTTATTTTTATCAAAATTATTTTAATTTATCATTCAGAGACCGTATCTCATTCAATTTTTGTCATAGCCCCATGATTTTTATGTCATTCGAATCAGAATGAAGAGCTGATTCGAATGATATAAACATTTCCAATATTAAAATCTCAGCCTTGAATCTAGGCCAATTTTTATCCAAAAAATTCTGCTCAAACTTTGAGGGAAGTTTACTCAGAGTAAACTTAAAATTAAAAAGCAATTTTGGTATCAGCAAGTTTCCTAAAGTGTTGGGAATAAAACAAAAAAAGAATTATCAATTTTCATTAAAATTGAAGAAAGTTATGGTTAAAAACAAATGCGCGCTTAATTTGCCGCACCCTGTACTTGTTTCCCCAACAGTATACCGTCTCTTCTTTCTTTTATTTAATTTAAACTTTTCTTTACAAAAATAATTTTTTGAAATTAAATTAATTTTATCTCGAATCCAAAATGTTGATTTATGTGATTTTAAATATTTTAAAGTTAATTCTAACGCAAATTCAGATTCACTGATTCCTTCTACATTTCCACAAAAAAGGAAAACTTTAAAAATTAATTTAATATTAATTTAATTTAAAATAAACCTTTAATAAAATTAAATAACAAAAGAAGAATTAATGTTTTTAATCGCATAATACAATATTTTTTAAAATTATTTTCTGTAAGAGTATTCAAATATCCAATGTTAAAATAAAAATATTAATGTAAAATTTCGGAAAAATTGAAACAAAATTTACAAATTAGTTGGGTTACAACCAGGGTCCTAGAAAATCAGGAATGAAGCAATAGAAATGGACAAGCATTAAATTAATTTCAACAGTTAATTTCAACACTTATATGTCCATTTAATGATTCTGCCACGAAAATGAAGTTGAGAGAATACTAATAACTTAAATTAAATTTCGCTTAACATTTTTTCTAATTTTCTTTAAAACAATAACTCTTTAGCCTTCTTTGTTTAATAAAAGTGTTTTTTGAAAATAAATACTATTGTTAATTGCTTTTAATTAAAAATAGAGAAAATAATTATGAAAATTAAATCATTAATAATAATTCTCTTAAGAGATAAAAAATTAAATATTTACTCAATTATAAATTATGAAATGAAAATGGCGGCATTTCCTTAAGAAAGTACTTTCATACATATAAAAAATTATTATTTGTTTACTTATTTTAAATTTATTTGGAAATTGATTTAATGAAATTTTTGAGAAAATATTTTAATTTCAAAATATTTTTTATAATTAAGAATTTTTTGAAACAATTTCTTAAATTTTCTCTTTCTGCTAACATTTCCCGTCTTTATCAAAATTCACTATTATTCTATCCGATTTAATATTCTCCAATTCCCTTATAATTCCACCCTTTCTAAATAAAATTCGAAAGTATTGAGGCAACTTTTTCTTCTTCATGATAATGGTTAAATTACATAAAGTAAACATAAGTTTATTAAAAATAACAAGGGCAAAATTATGAAATTATTTCAAATTTTATTTTTAAATAAATAAAATATAGACAAAATCTATATTAGGTTGCTTGTAATTTAACAGTAACGGATTCATGGTCGGTATTCTATTTGCTAGATTATTAATGATTGTTATGTCCTATGTTTTCAATAATATGAGCGAAATGAACATTGATATGTATATTGGAATTATTCATAAAAGATTTTTATTTCATAATATTTTTATAAAATCAAGTAATTTTGTGACTGTCATAATTTTTATAATAAAATGTAAAGGATATAGCTATTTAATTCCTAAGGCTGTGCAGTAGGCGGCGTGGTGTAATGGCTAACACATCAGTCCGGTCTACTGAAGATGCTGGTTGCTTCCATCCGCTAAATAACCTTTTTCATAGCTAAAGGAGAGAAATAGCTCTAGCACAGCTGCTTTACTATAATAAGCTTTTCATTAAAAAGTTGTAAAGTTGATTTAAATTAAAACTTTTTAAAACTTAAAATTCTTTAAAAAAATCCAATTTTTTCAAAAATGATTAAATCAACATTTATTTGAATGAATAAGGCAACATATTTGATTAAAAAATTTTGCCTTATTCTGTAAATATTAATTCAAAAATTATACGATTATTACAATCATTTAAACAATAAAAAAATAATTTTAAGTGAATTATCTTTGTCAATTAATATTTTTAATTAATAATTTTTAAACAAAAAGGTGAAAATTGACATTATTTAATTATATTTTAATAGCAGGTGAATCGTTTAATATCGGCAAATGTTTAAAAGTTTGTATATTAAAGTAATATTCTCATTTAAAAAATTAGAAAGTTTATTTGTGGATTACAAGTCATTATTTAATTAAGGCTTTTCAAAACCCCCAATTACTCCGATTTATTCAGCAAACATATTTTGTTAATTTAATGCATAAAAGGGTTATTGGACACTAATAATACATACAATAGTTTATAAATGTTCTTGAATCCCCAAAGAATAATTAAAAATATTTATCAAAATTATAACTTGGCTGTTAATTGTAAGAATAAATAAAACAACTTATTCAAAAAAATTTGCCTTTTTCATTTAAATATTAATTACCAATTAATTTATGTATAAAAAATATAATGTTGAATTTTAAAATACTTATACTAATTTCTATAATTTAATATTTAAACAAAAGGTGAAAAATAAAATTTCTTAATTTAAAATTAATAAAAGTTAAAGCAACTTATTAATTGAATGTGTATTTCTATAGGGTAAAATAATTTTTATCTCTATATCTCGCACTCTTTTTTTAACAAATAATATTTTAAAGATTAACATTATTTAACAAACCAAAAAGCTTTAAATATAAAAATATAAATTCTTTACAAATTTCAATGGACTTGTATTTCTTTCATCATGATGAATACGAGCGACTTTACAATTGTAGTTTATACAGTGTTGACCAAATCCCTTTAGAGAAACGTCAACATAAAATACTTGGAATTTTCTTCATTATTTTATCTACAATATATGAGGTGTGTAAATAATATTTGACGTCTTCGTTAAAAAATATTTTTCGAAAAATCATTGATGAAGCAGTGAATGTGTGGATTTATTAGGCGCATAACGAGTAACAGCCTATTAATAAAATACCTAGGAGCTTAAAATATTAATAATTAAAATTAACTAGATACTCTATATTCCTTGTATGTTTTCAATTTGGAATCGTATGACAAATAGTCATTGTTATAAAATTATGTTCTTTATTGGAGTTATAGATATGGCTACAATTTTATGTAATGGATTCTTAACTGGATATCTGGGATATTTTGGATATGTTTTTTGTTCCTCACCAAAATTTATTTATTTTGCTGGGGCATATGCATTATGTACATATTTAAAAATTAAATTCTTTTTAAATTTTAAATAACAATAACATTATCATTAACCATTATTCATGCATACGATTTCGTGGCAATAGTTTATTAAGTCATTGTCTATCTTTGAGAATATTTCCAATTAAGACTGGATAGTCAAATTTTTGACTTAATATGTATAGATGACCTTTAAAGATGCAATAAAAATTTTTTTAAAGAATTAGCAATAAATCGTCTGACTGAAACTGAAATATCACTGTAGCTGCTATTTAAAATTTAAAAACTATTAAATAATAAAAACATAATGGGTCATACAATAATTTTCAGTCTGCTGGATGAGTGAAACCTTGCTTGAGGTATTTTTAGCCATAAATTGTCTGACTGAACTTATATCTTCTGAATTGGCAGCAAAATTATTTGATGGTAGGGATGTTTAAATCCTGATAATTATTCTTAAATTGATCCTTAATCAAAAACTATCTTTGGATTTTTTCAGAGTGACGTCTTGTATTTAAAAAATTAGATGATAATTAGACTTGTAAATTATATCCGGAAACCAATTAGTAAATTACTTAAAAAAATTCTCATCAGAAAAAGCAAAAAACTAGTTCTTTGTTAATTTTAAATTCTTTGTTATAAAAAATTCTTTAGGTTTTGTAAATTTCGGACAATATTCTCGTGTCTAAGTTTGATAACGAAAACTATGGAAAAATCAAACGGATATGTCCGAGGCTTTTCATTAGTTTTTAACAATTTAAATATTGTATAAAATTAATTATAGGCAAAAAGATTATTATCTGGCTGAGTATTTCAATCATTTATGGGTTATCAAATATTTTTTGGACAACTATGCCGCTATTCACTGGCATGTATTTCAGCTGGTTCTTCAATCCACACGTTGCATATCTTGATAATCAAGTATTATTTTTCCATAATTAATTTATTATTTTTAACATTAAACTATTTTCAATTTCTGAATTTTTAAGGTTTTATAATTTCTTATGAATACTAGGCTGGGACACGCAAAATAACCAAATATTAGGTTATATATGCGTCTTATAATTATAAAATAGATACCAAAATATGCAAAATTTCTCAAAATATGCATATTCTAAATTTTATCAAAAAAAGTTTAATTTAAGCAATAACTAAAGTAATTATATTTCGCTTCCTAGAATTTTTTGCGAAGAAATTCATGAGACACAAATTGTTTACAAATTCAAATAATTGTTTAAAAAATTATTATTTCACCAAAAGATAATTTATCAACTACAAATTTCCAAATTTTCCCAAAATATGCGCGGAGTTACAGAATATGCAAAAATAAACATTAAGCCCCGGATCCTAAAGTGCCCGAACCAATGTAAAAAACCATTTTTGAGCTTCTCTCATCGTGACATATCTGCATACAAAATATGTATGCATTTGCATGTTTAAACAGCCCTAATGTTTACATTTAAATTTAGCATTATGATAATATTCCCCATTCAATCCACAATATGTCAATCATTGTTTTGTTGCTACTCAGTTATTTAGCATTTTGTATTATTTTTATTTTGCAATCAAATCAAGGAGGTCTCCAATCCAATCAGCAAAGTTATTCTGAAAAAATGGTTTTTAATATCTCCAAAATTAATTAAAAATCTTCAATTTCAGATTTTTCTTCAAGTTGTTTTAATTAGTTTATTCAATGCATTAGCAGCTTCAATTTATGTTTTTATGCAGTATATCCATATTAATGAAGTGATTATAATAATTGGCCAACTTTGTTGGTTAAATGCACACGGTGGGGGAATACAGTCAAATCTCCGTATAAAATACACCCTCAAAACTAAATATCGAGGATGTTGTTTATCCACTTAGTGTCAAACCAAATTATGAACAAAATAATTTAAATAAGGATCGAGCATTATTTTTGAATCTAAAGAAATTCTTGATTGTTCCACCTTTAAATTAGTTTGTGTGAGTAGCCATTGGTAAACCAGAATACATACATATACTTATTTCTAGCATACAAGTATAGGTATTTATTTTCGTCTTGTTATAATCGGTCTAAAACTTCCAGTTCATTAACCACAGTACAATTATTTTAAAAAATTAAATACCTAAATAATCACATTCAATTTAAGAAATTCTCCCAGTCATTTACTTAACAATGAACAAATCAATCCAATGTGACTGTTTAAGAATGTTAAAAAACATCTTCAAAAAAACTTCTGTCCATCCATTACAATCTAATACCATCCAGGCATCTAATACTATTGAGTTTAATATGCCCGTATTAAAACGATATGAGGTTGATTTCAATCGAGGCGTTAAGATATGTGAAGAAGAATGAGAATATTTTTGTATGATTGAATGAACAATTAAATTTTTTTGTATATGTAGTTTTATACCCCACATCAATTGTATACCCCTCATCAATTAAATTTCAATTGAATAAAGTGAAAAATTATTCAAATAAATTTATGTAAACAGTTTTGCTTGGAAAAATCAGTTGAGGGTTTCATTGGAAACAGGGGTGGTATAAGGAGGCAAGCAATCTTCTAGAAATCGTATTCTAGTACAAAAGCAAATTTTTTGGATAAGATATAAAATGAGGAACCCTAGCCTTCAAAGTTCCCTAAAGTCTAAATTTATTCCCAATCATTATCTTGATAAGTTTTGTCAATTGTTTATCTAATTCATTGGCCACCCCCGCATTTTTGTTTTGTCCTCAATCTTTATGTATAACAGCTGTCAGTTGAGAAGTAATAAGTTAGAAGAGATATTTATTTTGCTTTACTTCAGCCATGTATTTGTCTTTTCTTATTTCCTCATTCTGTTATTTAAACTCAAGTAAATATCCCAACACTTTCCTGTGAAACTAGATTATATTTTATGCCATTTAACTCATTAACAAATCAATCGTTAGGAATATTTTCTAATTTATAAGATCTAATTTATAAATGTCAGATTCGAATGATAACACCTTATTATAAGCAAAATCTATAGAGAATTTAATTTTTTATCTAATGATCAGTAAAAACAAATAATCAAACCAATGAAGTAAGCCTTTCAGTAAAGTTACTCAAAATCACTTTTTGCTTCCTTCCAGCAGACATATCGACTTGAAATATCGCTAAAGAAGCAGCTTTAGCTAGGGCCAAGGAAACAAAAGGAAAGTAAAGGATTTACGAAAATATACGATTTCTTTTACTTCTTTGAGTTAAAAGTGATTATATATTACAAAGACCCTAACACATTTTATATTCTCTTAAGCAAAATATATTCTCTGTCACATACCGATTTAAACATCCGATCTATAAGATTAAGTTTCTAAATAGTTTACTTAAAATATATTTTAAGATCGATATAATCTCTCTAATTTTTTAAACTAAAATTTCAAAATTCTCTTTCACAAAAATCTATCTCTCACTTACGGTTCTAGGCTGTCAAAAAATTTGAAAGTTTCAATTTACTTGCTCCAGAAACCGGTTTTTGCAACTTAGATTGTGTCAGAATTTGAAATTATATTTTCTATGGATCCGATAATATTTTATTTAAAATATAAATTTAAAATTTTTTAGTAACGGGTGTCTATTAATTTGACTCCTAATTGATTTCTAATTAAATTTTTGATTAATTTTCATTTGAATTATAATAATTTATAAATGGTAAGTAAATTTTTAATAATTCTCACCTATATTTTAAAAATATTTTTGAGTATCTTTTTTTGAATTAATAAAAATTATAACCTTATTTCGGGTTGTATTCCATCGTAGTTTTAAGCAATTGACAGAATTGAAAAGTCAATCAATGTCTTTTAGGATATTTAATTAGAAAAATTTTTTATTAGGCTTCGTTTTAGGAACAATAGCATTAAACTTGTTCCTTAGAACAAGTTTTATCAAAAATAAAATTTCTTTAAGGCATCCGGAGTTAAAGTTGATGCTGCTTGCAAACAAGCATATGATGATTTACATAATAAACACCTCCATTCATATCTTATTTTTCGAATTTCTGATGATGATACAACTATAATTGTTGAGAAAAAGGGAGAGAAAAATGCACCATATTCCGAATTTGTTAAGGTAAAGGAAATTTTTTGACGGTTTTGATATTCGGGTTAACATTTTGCAAAATTACTGAATGGTTATGATTTTAAGTCTTGATTTTGGTTACTAAAAAGCAATATATTTCGTGATTATCACGATGTCAGAAATCCTTAAATCAATTTTATAATCTTTAATGTCCAAATCCTTCTATGTGTTCTAAATTTATTTAATTAATTTAGGAAATGAAAAGTTTAGTTGGAGATGGAAAGCAATGCAGATACGCATCAGTTGATGTCCAAGTAGAAGTTCAGCGACAAGGAGCTGAAGGGATATCACGCATTTCGAAAGTTATATTCGTTCAATAGTAATTATTTTTATTTTAAGGAATGATTAAAAAATAAGTATTTTCTGAAATAAGGACAAAAGATTATTTCGTATTTTCCCATAATCATTTTACTGCATTCTATCTTTATTGTAGACATTTTGACTTAAGAAATTTCCAATTTTTTGAAAAATACCGTTCTATACAAATTTCAAATTATTTTATATTATTTAGTTGTCCAGATGAAGCTCCAGTTCGTCGTCGTATGCTTTACGCTTCTTCTGTTTGTAATTATATTTAAAAACCAAGCTAATAAATTTATTTAAAAAATTTATTTTTTTGGAAAATTAAATATACAGGGTGGGGCAAAAGTTCGGCGACAAATTTTATTTTGTCCTATTTTAAAATTTACTTTATATTTTGCATTTTGTTTAGTTTTCCCATATTCTATGATTCGCGCTCTACAAATTTTATCTTGAAAATTTTCTCCTATCTCATAAAGTAAAAATTTTACGGAATGTTAAAAAATTGTGCTTCTATTATTTCTTTGTATTTTAAAAAATGGGCGAAAATGTGCATCGCTAGACGGCTCGATATCTGTCGTATGTTGGTTTCCAAAGCAATAAAACGATATCATGAGCTTGGAAATACTCAGGACCGTCTAGTAGTGGCCGGTCGGTAACCGAAGTTACGCCTGAAAACATGAACGGACGTCAGTTGCCGAATTTTCCGTTTTTCTGAACAATTGATGTGAAAAACGGCCTCAGATCTCGGAATGAGCTCGAGGAGCCTCCTAAAAATTGTCAGAGTGAAGCTAAGACTTTGGAGTTACAAGATCAGCCGCTCATTTTTCCTTAGCAATCGAATGAAGCATAAGAGACTTCAAAAATGTCGAAGGATTAAACGCCTGGTCGCAGCTGGTCGCCATAACAGAGTGATGACTATAAAAATTAATGCTACAGTCTAAAAAATGACATTCTGAGGGCGATTGAGCATCCATGGCATTATAGCTTCACGGAGAAAACCAATTCTCGCTTCAGCAGGATTGGGTACCTGCGCATGGAGCCAAAACGACGCATGGAGCCAAAACGAACGGTCATTTTGAGAAATTACTTTAATAAAATCATTATTATATCCCATTGATTATATTTTATCATTTTTTAATCTTAAATAAAATTTTTTTACAATAGATTTTATTAAAAACATTTGTCGCCGAACTTTTGCCCCACCCTGTATATCATTTTTTAATCTCAAAATGGACTTGAAATAAAGAAATTCCTTTTAAATTATTTTTCCTTTGTTCAGGTGCGTGCACTTAAGGCTACATTAGGATTAGAAAGTCTTTTGCAGATTCAGGCTTCTGAACTTTCTGATATTGACGAGAAGGTGATTAAACATGAGGTAAATTTTAAATATTTATATCAAATAAGATAGGCGAGGGGGAAAATAGTCTAGGGTACTCAACCTCTCTCTGATTAAAAAGAAGATGATTCGAATATAAAAATAAAAATGTTAATAAATTTGTTTCAATACACTGTAAAGGTATGATATTTTTCAATAAGCGGCAATTACTTGACCCATTTTTTTCATAAAAAAGCTTTGTCCTCGTAAGATGTGCAAATTTCAGCATTTTGTACCTCAAATGAAGTCTTTACTAGAAAATGAAGTTTTTACTCAAAAAAATTTTGACCTTGGTACCTTGACCAGATTCTTTACCTTGAGTCAAAGAAAAATCAAGGTAAAGGAAAAAGCAAGGAACTCTGAAAAATGCCATGATCTGGACTTTGGATCCAAGAAAAATCAAAGTCTGGATCTAGATCCAGCTCGCTATCTAGTCTTTAGCTAAATTATATATTGTCTTCCTAGTATGCTCAAATTGACATCTTGTAGTTTATGTAATTTCCCCCAATGGTTTTTAAATAGTCAAAAAGTCTCTTTCTAGGTAGTCTAATTGAATACCATGATTTTAGAAATTACTTTTGTATATTGTCGAACTTGTTTTTCTAGGTAATGTCATCACAACGTGCCTGAATTAAAAGTGAAAAAAGAGAAAAGAAACTCAAAAATTAATCAAGCAATTATTTTTAAAATATTTTTTTGGAGATTGCCAACAAAATGCCTTTTATAAAATATACACTTAATTAAGTGATTTTGTCAAAATTTCAAATATATTTTGAGATAAATAATTTGTAAGGCTCAGAATTTAAATAATAAAATTTTGTATTAAAAATTATTATAGTATAATTACCTATCCTAACCATTTTAAATATTTCCCATTTAAATGGAAAAAGGAATTTAAAAAAATAAAGTGATCTTCTTTTAGAAATACAACATAATTTTAAAGAATTGAGAGATTTTTGCTAACGCTTTTAACATTCAAATCAAAATTTTCATAGAGGAACCAGGAAATTCCTAAACTAAACAATTTAACTGATTTTAAATTATTTTAGCATTTAGACCTTTATGCTATCATATTTAATTTTAAATTGCTAGTCTTGCTAGTGCATTTTTAAGTATTTTTCGGGTTTTCCATACCCCCCAACCAAGGGAGGACTAAAATCATCACTAAAACTATATAACACTGATAGGTCATCTAAATCTCATCTGTCATTTTTCTTAAACAAAATTAAATTTAAAATTTATTTTTTAAATAAAATTAAAATTTGTGAATATAAAAATATATTTAGTAAATTTCTTTTATCATCCTTTCATCAATTTATTTAATTTAAGGAATATTATCACAAGGATTGCAGAAGAATCCAGGGAAGAATTGAGCTTCAGCTTGTTGTCCATTTAATATAGCTATTATAAATAGAATTAAAAGAACAATGAAAATGCTTGAAATTTGGTTATTTGGCTGCATTTTGTTAATTTTTAATTAATTAAAAATATTTAATTAAATTTCAATTTTTTATTCTAAAATTAAAAAAATATTGTACAGCTTTAAAATTTTAACGTAAATTTATTTTTAAAACAAAATTTAGTTATTTTGCATTATGTGGCCCGCAGTCTGTAAATTTTTATTTTAATATACCGTATATACTCTATTAATTACCCTCTATCAAATAATTACCCCACCTCTATTAGTTAACCCTTCTAGCTAAAGGTTGAAACAATAATTACCCCTTAGAAAAACTTATCTTACTAAACAACCTCTTAATTACACGCCTCTATCAATTACAACTCCAGAGAGAGGTCGAAACAATGATTACCCAAGGTAATTAATATAGTATATACAGCATAGTAAATGTTTCAAAGAAAGCCCTTCCTTAATAAAAACCCAGGCCCTAGTACGAAGAAGTCCACTAAATGATACTCATTGAAAGAAGTATAGGGCTTCTATTGGAACATTTAAGGCTTATATTAGAAATCATCAGAAGGATTATAACTAATATATTATGAAAATATTTTAATTATAATCTTAGATATAATTAATAAGTAAAAAATTTTTCCAAAGTAAATTTTTAAAATAAAGAAACATTTTAGAAGGAAAGGAGACAAATTAAAGTGTTTAATATTTTTGGCTAAGATGTTTGACTTTTAAAGTAAAAATCAGCAGAAAAAAGAAATAAAAAATTTTCGTTCCAATTAAATTAAAACTTGTTTTAATTAATTAAATTGAGAGGGAGAGGAAGGGAGGGGGGAGAGGAAAGAGTAATTACAGGGAAATAAAAATAAAAAAAATTTGATTTATTAATTTTGATTCAGTTTGGAGTAAATAAGACTATAAAAATAAAACTATAAATTTGGAGACTATAAAAATAAATATACCTAAATCAAAAATATATTTTTAAATAACTTGATTGACGTAATAACCTCTTGAACTTTTGAATTAGTAATACATTTTAGGTAATAAAAAATAAGGGGTCGCTTGAATGTCTTAATTGTTTGGGCGCCACCCAAATTAATCTTATTAATTAAAAAATGTTCTGATATTCTTTATCCTTTTGGTAATCCTCGTTAAAAGTGAGGGGGTTGACCTTTGGGGTCGGGGTTGACTTTTTCAAAAATTAAAATTTATAAAGACAGGCAGGGAACGAAACGCGCATTTACCGAGTGTGCTAAAAATAAAACTCGAATATTATCTTAATTAAAGTTTAACTAAGAACTGCAACAAAATTAATTGTTTTTAATCATCTTTTCGGATCTATTTAAATTATATTCTTTTTAATCTTTAAAATGGAAAAATAAGTATATATTTATTTATGTAAGGAAAATAAATATTCTGAATTTACACTGGAGGCTAGGTAATAAAGCAGTTCTGTTATCTGAAAATAAATTTTTATTTTAGAACACCCAGTAATGCTAGAGGAACTTTGGGCTGAAAAAGGCGAAAAATTGTATGATTAAACATTTTTAAAAGTTAATTAATTTTAAATGTTATTCTTTAAGCTGCTCTAAGTCCATTACACAATGATGGATTTATTAGAGCAAGAAATATTAATTTAAATAGAGAAGGGAATTTTCCAATGTTTTTACTCAAAAAATATACAATATTTGAAAAATTTTCGGCATTTATTTAATATATTATATAAAAGTATTGGTAAAATTTGTCGGAAAAATTAAAGCTCTTTCCAGAGTATAGATACGGGCATGCAAGTTTGACATGTCCGGGGTCAAATTTTATGCCGCACCTAGGAAAATTATGGACGGAAGATTTTGGAACCCCCATGGTACCTAAATAATATAGGTGCCGGGGCTATCTCGGGACTGAGTGGACTTAGAGGAAAATTTCTGCTGGTAGGATTTTAAGTTGGACCAAGCTAATATATGTAGGAAAAAATTCGAAGTCAAAATTCGAATTTGGAGGGTACTTATTGGGGGGCAAAAATTCAGACATTTCCGGTGAATTGTCGTGGGTGTCGGGATTTAAAATTCGGCTTTTTTGAAATTAACTCGAAAATGGATAAAGATATCGGAAAATTTCTGCTGGGAGGCACTCAAGTTGGAACAGGTAGATATGGGTAGGAAAAATCTCAAAGTCGAAATTCTAACTTGGGGGTACTTATGGGGGGGGCAAAAATTTTTGTAAGAAAATTGTCTTACCGATAATTGTCGGATTTCTCTAAATTGAGGAAATCCTAAGGGCAAATCTCATAGGTGAGAGAGAAATTTTGATTGATGGGAAGAAATTTCGAGTTTAAATTTTTGGATTTCGAAACTTAAGCAAGTTTCGAGTTGAGTGAAGGTTAGTTGGGGGGAATTATATGGGGATTTCGAAATTAGGGATCCGGGATTTCGGGATTTTTAGGGATTTTCGAATATGGTCGAATGAGTAGTCATTCGAAAGCGAATAATGAGGGGAGTTGAATGGGATATATGATAAGTATAAAAGTCGAAGTTGGAGTTCGAACTTCGAAATCCGGGTTTTTCGGATATGGGTGAGTGGGTAGTCAATCGAGAGCTGGGAGTGAGGGGAGTCTAAAGGGATAAAGGATAAGGATTAAAGTCCAATTTCGAAGTCGAACTTCGAAATCCGGGATTTTCGGGATTTGTGGATGTGGATGAGTGGGTAGTCATTCAAGAGGGAATAATTAGGGGAGTCTAATGGGATAAGGGATAAGTATGAAAGTCAAAGTTAGGAGTTCGAACTTCCAAATCCGGTATTTTCGGGATTGGGAAGCATGGTCGAATGAGTATTCATTCAAGAGGGGATAATGAGGGGAGTCTAATGGGATAAGGGATAATGTCGAAATTCGAAGTTCGGTGTTCGAACTTCGAAATCCGGGATTTTCGGGGTTTGGGGATATTCGCAAGTGTGTAGTCATTCAAGAGGGGATTATCAGGGGAGTCTATCTGGATAAAAGATAAAGTCTAAATTCGAAGTTTCGCGTTCGAACTTCGAAATCCGGGATTTACGAGGTTGGGGGATATGGGTGAGTGGGTAGTCATTCAAGAGCTGGGACTGAGGGGAGTCTAATGGGATAAGGGATTAAGCCTAAAGTCGAAGTTCGGAGTTCGAACTTCGAAATCCGGTATTTTCGGGATTGGGAAGTGGGGTCGAATGAGTACTCATTCAAGAGGGGATAATGAGGGGAACTTAGTGGGATAAAGGATCAAGCTGAAAGTCGAAGTTCGGAGTTCGAACTTCGAAATCCGGGATTTTCGGGATTGGGAAGTACGGTCGAATGAGTAATCATTCAAGAGCAAATAATGAGGGGAGCTTAGTGGGATATAGGATAATGTCGAAAGTCGAAGTTCGGAGTTCGAACTACGAAATCCGGGATTTTCGGGATTTGAGATTAAAGTGGATATGGGTGAATGAGTAGTCATTCAATAGGGGATAATGAGGGGCTTCGAAAAAGGTATAATATGTCGGGGGTCTGTTTGAGTCTGAAAAAGTTATGGCCAATGTTCGCAAATGTCGCGAAATTTTTTGGACTATAACTTTTTTTAAAATTTTTTAAAAATTTTTCTGACAACGGATATGGATTCAGCGCGTATCAATGCACCATATAGGATATTTTTGGGTCAAAATTTGAAAATTTTTGACCCCTCGAATTTTTCAAAAGGGGTACCCCTTTTGGGGGATATTAGGGATTTTTTAGGGGATTATAACTTTTTGTGGGATTAAGGAAATGGGATGGTTTTTCTTTTATAAAATAGAGTTAAAAATTAGGTATTTTTAGAGCCCAAAAAATTTCGAAAAAATTCGAAATTGGAGGTGTAGGGGTCTAATTTCGAAAAACCCCAAATTTTTTGATTTTTCGAAATTTTTTCGGGATTTTTGCCGGCAGTTCTGGCCGACAGTATTTTTCTTGGATAGAGCAGAATTTTCTGCATCTTATAGAATTTTAAAATTTTTAAAAAAGGTTTACTTTGGGCGAGATATGATTTTTTAAAAATTTCAGTGATTTTTTTCGGCTGAAATTCTCGGCCGAAAAAAATATTTTTTCAAAGTGGGTATAAATAGGGCAAATGAGATATCTATCGAAAGCTCTCATCGAGCTGGATATAAAAATATTTTTTTCGAACTTTTTCGGTACATTTTGACGAATGTACAGAGCTTCGAAAATTTGTGGGGCTGAGTACAGTACCCGGAGAATGATGGGAGAGAGGGAAGAAAAATGATTGACAGGTCAAATGTAAGGAAGAGAGGAGAAATTTTTCTCCGTCTCTGACCATGCCGGGCAAACCGGCGAAGAACTTAGGGGTGAATTTTGTATATTGGGAAAAATTTTGTGGGGTGATAAGCTGGATCCTGTTATGGATCCGGAGCAGAAGCATGCTTCTGCTTCACATTTTTGCTTCAGTTTCGAATTTTTGAAACTTGAAGCAAATTTGCTTCGAGTTTTGAATTTTCGAAACTTGAAGCAAATTTGCTTCAAGTTTTCCAAATTTTTGATTTCGAAGCAGTTTTGCTTCAACTTTTATAAAATTTTGTTTTTAGTGGACCAAAGTGGAAGGATGAGTCCGAATGAAAGAAACACGAGGGCCGAAGGCCCGAAGTGACTCTAAGTGGAAGGATGAGTCCGAATTGACTCTAAGTGAAAGGATGAGTCCGAATAAAGGAAAGACAAGGGTCTATGTGGAAGGATGAGTCCGAAGTGACTCTAAGTGAAAGGATGAGTCCGAATAAAAGAAAGACAAGGGTCTATGTGGAAAGATGAGCCGAAGTGACTCTAAGTGAAAGGATGAGTCCGAATAAAGCGAGCTGACACACATCTAAATGGAATGGCGAGTGCCGAAGGCCCGAGCTGACACCCATCTAAAAAAGAGGGCGAGGGCCGAAGGCCCGAGCTGACACCCATCTAAAAAAGAGGGCGAGGGCCGAAGGCCCGAGCTGACACACATCTAAAAGGAAGGGAGAGGGCGAGGGCCGAAGGCCCGAGCTGACACCCATCTAAAAGGAAGGGCGAGGGCCGAAGGCCCGAGCTGACACACATCTAAAAGGAAGGGAGAGGGCGAGGGCCGAAGGCCCGAGCTGACACCCATCTATAAGGGAGGGCGAGGGCCGAAGGCCCGAGCTGACACCTATCTAAAAGGAAGGGCGAGGGCCGAAGGCCCGAGCTGACACCCATCTAAAAGGGAGGGCGAGGGCCGAAGGCCCGAGCTGACACACATCTAAATGGAATGGCGAGTGCCTAAGGCCCGAGCTGACACCCATCTAAAAAAGAGGGTGAGGGCCGAAGGCCCGAGCTGACACACATCTAAAAGGAAGGGAGAGGGCGAGGGCCGAAGGCCCGAGCTGACACCCATCTAAAAGGGAGGGCGAGGGCCGAAGGCCCGAGCTGACACCCATCTAAAAGGAAGGGCGAGGGCCGAAGGCCCGAGCTGACACACATCTAAAAGGAAGGGAGAGGGCGAGGGCCGAAGGCCCGAGCTGACACCCATCTAAAAGGGAGGGCGAGGGCCGAAGGCCCGAGCTGACACACATCTAAATGGAATGGCGAGTGCCTAAGGCCCGAGCTGACACCCATCTAAAAAAGAGGGTGAGGGCCGAAGGCCCGAGCTGACACACATCTAAAAGGAAGGGAGAGGGCGAGGGCCGAAGGCCCGAGCTGACACCCATCTAAAAGGGAGGGCGAGGGCCGAAGGCCCGAGCTGACACCCATCTAAAAGGAAGGGCGAGGGCCGAAGGCCCGAGCTGACACACATCTAAAAGGAAGGGAGAGGGCGAGGGCCGAAGGCCCGAAGTGACTCTAAGTGAAAGGATGAGTCCAAACAGAGGGAACACGAGGGCCGAAGGCCCGAAGTGACTCTAAGTGGAAGGATGAGTCCAATCGAGGGGTAGACGAGGGCCGAAGGCCCGAAGTGACTCTAAGTGGAAGGATGAGTCCAATTGAGGTGAAGACGAGGGCCGAAGGCCCGAAGTGACTCTAAGTGGAAGGATGAGTCCAATTGAGGTGAAGACGAGGGCCGAAGGCCCGAAGTGACTCTAAGTGGAAGGATGAGTCCCAATGAATGCAATCTTTTGTTCCAGGCAAAAAAAATCGCTAGCGGCGCGCGAAGCGCGCCCCCAAAGCCGTTAGGCTTTCCAATGCGCAGAAGTTTTGTAATTTAAAGAACCCCCCAATGTATTTTACCGCCACAGTGTCCTGATATCCACCCCAGTGGCCAAACCCATCGCTAGTTTAATACATTATATAAAAGTTTTGGCAGAAAGTGTCGGAAAAATTAAAGCTCTTTACTGAGTTGAGATAATGGGCTGAAAGTTTTACATGTCCGGGGTCAAATTTTATGCCGCATCTGGGAAAAATACGGACGGAAGATTTTGGAACCCCCTTGGTACCTAAATAATATAGGTGCCGGGGCTATCTCCGGAATGGGTGGGGTTAGCGGAAAATTTCTGCTGGGAGGGCACTGAAGCATCAATAGACGATGTCGAATGCAAAAAACTCGAGATCGAAATTCGAATTTGAAGGGAACTTATGCTTGACACAAAATTCAGACATTTCCTGTGAATTGTCGGGTCTGTCGGGATTTAAAATTCACGTTTTTTCAAAATAACTCGAAAACGGATAAAGATAGCGGAAAACTTCTGCTGGTAGGATTTTAAGTTGGGATATGTAGATATAGGTAGGAAAAATTTCAAAGTCGAAAGTCAAACCCGAAAGTCGATATGCCTCTATAAAAATTTTGGTAAGAAAACTGTCCGACCGATAACTGTCGGATTTCTCTAAATTGAGGAAATCCTGGGGGCAAATCTCATAGGTAAGAGAGAAATTTTGATGGGTTAGTGAAATTTCGGGTTAAATCACTGGGATTTCGAAAGTGAAGCAAGTTTTGAGTTGAGGGAGGGTTGAAGAAGGGGAAGTTGAGGGGGAATTCGAAATTGGATCCGGGATTTCGGGATTTTTAGGGATTTTGGAATATGGTCGAATGAGGAGTCATTCGAAAGCGGATAATGAGGGGAGTTGAATGGGATATATTGTAAAGCAGAAAGTCGAAGTTCGGAGTTCGAACTTCGAAATCCGGGTTTTTCGGGTTTGGGGGATATGGGTGAGTGGGTAGTCATTCAAGAGCTGGAACTGAGGGGAGTCTAATGGGATAAAGGATAAGGATTAAAGTCGAATTTCAAAGTCGAACTTCGAAATCCGGTATTTTCGGGATTTGTGGATATGGTCGAATGAGTACTCATTCGAGAGGGGATAATGAGGGGAGATCAAAAGAATAAAGGATAATGTCGAAAGTCGAAGTTCGGAGTTCGAACTTCGAAATCCGGGTTTTTCGGGGTTGGGGGATATGGGTGAGTGGGTAGTCATTCAAGAGCTGGAACTGAGGGGAGTCTAATGGGATAAGGGATCATGGCTAAAGTCTAAGTTCGAAGTCGAACTTCGAAATCCTGGATTTTCAGGGGTTGGGGATATGGGCATGTGAGTAGTCATTCAAGAGGGGATGATCAGGGGAGTCTAATGGGATAAGGGATAATGTCGAAATTCGAAGTTCGGAGTTCGAACTTCGAAATCCGTATTTTCGGGGTTTGGGGATATTCGCAATTGGGTAGTCATTCAGGAGGGGATTATCAGGAAAGTCTAATGGGATAAAATATAAAGTCGAAATTCGAAGTTTCGAGTTCGAACTTCAAATCCGGGATTTTCGGGATTTGAGATTGAAGTGGATATGGATGAATGAGTACTCATTCAAGAGGGGATAATGAGTGGAGTTGAATGTGATAAAGGATAAAGCCGAAAAGTCGAAGTTCGGAGTTCGAACTTCGAAATCCGTGATTTTTGGGATTTGAGATTGAAGTGGATATCAGTGAATGAGTAGTCATTCAAGAGGGGATAATGAGGGGCTCCGAAATAGGTATAATATGTTGGGGGTCCACTTGAGTCTCAAAAAGTTATGGCCAATGTTCGCAAATGTCGCGAAACTTCATGAGACTAACTTCCTGGGGAAATTTTTAAAAATTTTTCTGACGCCGGATTCGTACTCAGCGCATGTCAGAGTACTATATAGGTCGTTTTTTTAGGTCAAAATTTGAAAATTTTGTCCCACCTCCTATTTTTAAAGGGGTACCCCTTTATGGGGGATTTTCGGGATTTTTAAATCGCCATAACTTTTTGTGGGATGGCTGTATTGGGATGAGGTTTGCATTAAAAAATAGAGCAAAAAATTAGAAATTTTTTAGCCCAAAAAATTTCGAAAAAAGTCGAAACTTGGGGTATAGGGGTCGAATTTCGAAAAACCCAAAATTTTTCTGTTTTTTAAAAAATTTTCAGGATTTTTGCATTTGTTTCGGGCCGAATATATTTTTCCTGAATTGAGCAGATTTTGCTGCATCGGATAGAATTTAAAAATTTTCAAAAAAGGCTAACTTTAAGCAAGTTATGATTTTTTGAAAATTTTAAAGATTTTTTTCGGCCGAATTTTCCCGGAAAAAATTATAATTTCAAAAATCAAGATAGATATGTCAAATGATATATCATTCGAAAGCTCTTATAGAGATGACTTTAAAAATATTTTTTTCAATTTTTTTTGGTACATTTTAACGAACATACAGAGGTTCGAAAATTTGTGGGGTGGAGTACCGTACCCAGAGAATGATGGGAGTGAGGGAGAAAAAATCATTGACAGGTGAAATGTTTGGAAGAGAAGCAAAATTATTCTGCGTCTCTGACCATACGGGGCAAACCGTAGAAGAGTTTAAAGGTGAATTTTGTATATATGGAAAAATTTTGTTGTGGGATAAGCTGGATCCTGTTATGGATCCGAAGCAGAAGCATGCTTCTGCTTCATATTTTTGCTTCAAGTTTTGAAATTTATAGCATGAAGCAAATTTGCTAAATGTTTTGAAGTTTATATTCTTAAAGCAGATTTGCTTTTAGTTTGAATTTTTGAAACTTGAAGCAAATTTGCTTCCGTTTTTGAAATTTGTGAAACTTGAGCAAATTTGCTTCAAGTCTTTAATTTTTGATTTTAGAAGCAATTTTGCTTCAGCTTTTAAAATTTTGATTTGTGAGTGGATTTTATTGGAATAGGGTCGTTATAGGAAACTTGATCGTTATAGGAATAGGATCATGTTACGAGCCCAGAACCCAGCGACCTTTGACGACCCGCGAGGCGCGTGCCGCAAAACCCCGCGCGTAGCGCGGGGTTTTGCACAAGCGCCTCGCCTACGCTCCATAGGTTTAGATTGACCATTTTAAAAAAAAGGAGTCGCGAGGGCCGAAGGCCCGAGCTGACACCTATCTAAAAGGGAGAACGAGGGCCGAAGGCCCGAGCTCGGCCGAAGGCCCGAGCTGACACCCATCTAAAAGGAAGGGCGAGGGCCGAAGGCCCGAGCTAACACCCATCTAAAAGGAAGGGCGAGGGCCGAAGGCCCGAGCTAACACCCATCTAATAGGGAGGGCGAGGGCCGAAGGCCCGAGCTAACACCCATCTAAAAGAAAGGGCGAGGGCCGAAGGCCCGAGCTAACACCCATCTAATAGGGAGGGCGAGGGCCGAAGGCCCGAGCTGACACCCATTTAAAAGGAAGGGCGAGGGCCGAAGGCCCGAGCTGACATCCATCTAAAAAAGAGGGCGAGGGCCGAAGGCCCGAGCTGACACCCATCTAAAAGGGAGGGCGAGGGCCGAAGGCCCGAGCATTTTTTTTATTTTAGAAGCAATTTTGCTTCAGCTTTTAAAATTTTGATTTGTGAGTGGATTTTATTGGAATAGGTTCGTTATAGGAAACTTGATCGTTATAGGAATAGGATCATGTTACGAGCCCAGAACCCAGCGACCTTTGACGACCCGCGAGGCGCGTGCCGCAAAACCCCGCGCGAAGCGCGGGGTTTTGCACAAGCGCCTTGCCTACGCTCCATAGGTTTAGATTTACCATATTAAAAAAAAGGAGTCGCGAGGGCCGAAGGCCCGAGCTGACACCCATCTAAAAGGGAGGGCGAGGGCCGAAGGCCCGTAGCAGACACACATCTAAATGGAAGGGAGAGGGCGAGGGCCGAAGGCCCGAGCTGACACACATCTAAAAGTGAGGGCGAGGGTTGAAGGATGAGTCTAAGTGGAAGGATGAGTCCAATCGAGGGGAAGACGAGGGCCGAAGGCCCGAAGGAACACATATTAAAAGGAACGGCGAGGGCCGAAGGCCCGAGCTGACACCCATCTAAAAGGGAGGGCGATGGTAGAAGGCCCGAAGTAACTCTAAGTGGAATCTAAGTGGAAGGATGAGTCCAATCTAAGGGAACATGAGGGCCGAAGGCCCGAAGTGACTCTAAGTGGAATCTAATGAAGGATGAGTCCAATCTAAGGGAACATGAGGGCCGAAGGCCCGAAGTGACTCTAAGTGGAAGGATGAGTCCAAATGGGGGGAAGACGAGGGCCGAAGTCCCGAAGTGACTCTATTTGGAAGGATGAGTCTCAAATGAAGGCTAATCTTTTGTTCCAGGCATAAAAAATCGCTAGCGGCGCGCGAAGCGCGCCCCCAAAGCCGTTAGGCTTTCCAACGGGCAGAGTCAAATTCAAACCCAAAGCAAAATTTAACCGCCATAGTATTGTAATAGGCACCCCAGTGGGGGCCGAAGGCCCGAGCTGACACCCATCTAAAAGAAAGGGCGAGGGCCGAAGGCCCGAGCTGACACCCATCTAAAAGGAAGGGCGAGGGCCGAAGGCCCGAGCTGACACCCATCTAAAAGGGAGGGTGAGGGCCGAAGGCCCGAGCTGACACCCATCTAAAAGGAAGGGCGAGGGCCGAAGGCCCGAGCTGACACCCATCTAAAAGGGAGGGCCGAAGGGTGGAAGGATGAGTCTAAGTGGAAGGATGAATCCAATTGGGAGGAAGACGAGGGCCGAAGGCCCGAAGTGACTCTAAGTGGAAGGATGAGTCTAAGTGGAAGGATGAATCCAATTGGGAGGAAGACGAGGGCCGAAGGCCCGAAGTGACTCTAAGTGGAAGATGAGTCCAAATGAGGGGAAGACGAGGGCCGAAGTCCCGAAGTGACTCTAAATGGATGGATGAGTCCCAACTGAAGGCTAATCTTTTGTTCCAGGCATAAAAAATCGCTAGCGGCGCGCGAAGCGCGCCCCCAAAGCCGTTAGGCTTTCCAAGGGGCAGAAGTTTCGTAACCTAAAGAACCCCCCGATGTATTTTACTGCCACAGTATCGTAATAGGCACCCCAGTGGCCAAACCCATCGCTAGTTAATTACATTATACCTATAATAAATAGAAAATTTTTTTAGAAAAAAAAATATCGGCCGGCCGAAGGCCGGCCGCTTCCTGAGAGTATGACATCTTGGGGGGTAGTTTTAATGGGCTTTTCAGGAAAAATACCGCTGGGACCATACGATGAACTTTTGGCACTGAAACGGCCGTGGCGAAGTGGCCAAATCCTGAACCGTCCGTCGGATCGAAAAACGCTTGCTGGGAGGAAACTAAGTTGGACTAAGGCTAATCCAACAAAAAAAAAATTTCGAAAATCCGATGAACCCCCGGGGACTTATGGGTGCGCAAAAATTCACCGATTGACGGTGAAATGTCCAATTGTGTCGGACCAAATTTTTATCTTTGGAACGGATGGGCCGAATTGAATGGGACCAAAGGGGTTATAGGTAATCGACCATGGGGAATTTTTTGTGTTAGGTCGTTTTGGTGCCGCACTCAAGTGTGGCACTGAAACGGCCAAAAATCAAAAAAACACCGAGGCCGAAGGCCGAGGAGTTTGGCGGGCCGAAGGCCCGCCGTAGGCGAGGGCCGAAGGACCGAGACGTTTTGGTGCCGCACTTGAGTGTGGCACTGAAACGGCCAAAAGTCAAAAAACGCCGAAAGGAGAAGTTGGGCGGGCCGAAGGCCCGCCGTTGGCGAGGGCCGGAGGCCCGAGACGTTTTGGTGCCGCACTTGAGTGTGGCACCGAAACGGCCAAAAGTCAAAAAACGCCGAAAGGAGAAGTTGGGCGGGCCGAAGGCCCGCCGTTGGCGAGGGCCGGAGGCCCGAGACGTTTTGGTGCCGCACTTGAGTGTGGCACCGAAACGGCCAAAAGTCAAAAAAACGCCGAGAGGAAGAGTTGGGCGGGCCGAAGGCCCGCCGTAGGCGAGGGCCGAAGGCCCGAGCAAGAGTCTAACATTGGCGTTTGGGGGCCGAAGGCCCCCAAACGCCTCGGGACAACCCACAACAGTTGTCGAATGCACCACAGCGATCAAACCCATCGCAAGAGTCTAACATTGGCGTTTGGGGGCCGAAGGCCCCCAAACGCCTCGGGACAAACCACCACAGTTGCCAAATGCACCACAGCGGTCAAACCCAAAGTAAAAGTCAAACATTGGCGTTTGGGGGCCGAAGGCCCCCAAACGCCTCGGGACAACCCACAACAATTGTCGAATGCACCACAGCGGTCAAACCCAAAGCAAGAGTCTAACATTGGCGTTTGGGGGCCGAAGGCCCCCAAACGCCTCGGGACAACCCACCACGTTGCCGAATGCACCACATTGGTTAAACCCAAAGTAAAAGTCAAACATTGGCGTTTAAGGGCCGAAGGCCCCCAAGGCGAGGGCCGAAGGCCCGAGCATTCATTACATCCAAAACGCAGAGCAATAGTCAAAGGTAGGGCACGGCGGGCCAGAGGCCCGCCGTAGGCGAGGGCCGAAGGCCAGAGCATTCATTACATCTAAAAGGCACAGCAACAGTCAAAGACAATGCACGGCGGGCCTGAGGACCGCCGTTAGCGAGGGCCGAAGGCCTGAGCTTTCATTACATCTAAAACGCAGAGCAATAGTACCCACCACAGTTGCCGAATGCACCACATCGGTTAAACCCAAAGCAAGAGTCTAACATTGGCGTCAAAAGAGTCTAAAGCAAGAGTCTAACATTGGCGTCAAACCCAAAGTAAAAGTCAAACATTGGCGTTTGGGGGCCGAAGGCCCCCAAACGCCTCGGGACAACCCACCACAGTTGCCAAATGCACCACAGCGGTTAAATCCAAAGCAAGAGTCTAACATTGGCGTTTGGGGGCCGAAGGCCCCCAAATGCCTCGTGACAAGCTACCACAGTTGCTAAATGCACCACAGCGGTCAAACCCAAAGCAAGAGGCCGAAGGCCGAGGAGTTGGCGGGCCGAAGGCCCGCCGTAGGCGAGGGCCGAAGGCCCGAGCATTCATTACATCTAATAGGCATAGCAATAGTCAAAGGCAGGGCACGGCGGGCCGGAGGCCCGCCGTGCGAGGGCCGAAGGCCCGAGCATTCATTACATCTAAAAGGCAGAGCAATAGTCAAAGGCAGGGCTAAACTTTACCGGCGAGGGCCGAGGGCCCGAAGGAATGAAAAGGCAAAGCAAGACTTTACCGGCGAGGGCCGAAGGCCCGAAGCAATGAAAAGGCAAAGCAAAACTTTACCGGCGAGGGCCGAAGGCCCGAAGCAATGAAAAGGCAAAGCAAAACTTTACCGGCGAGGGCCGAAGGCCCGAAGCAATGAAAAGGCAAAGCAAAACTTTACCGGCGAGGGCCGAAGGCCCTAAGCAATGAAAAGGCATGGCTAAACCTTTCTTTACAGGCATCCAAACATTCTAGCAGCGCGCGAAGCGCGCCCCAAAGCCGTTAGGCTTTCCAACGGGCAGAACGCTATTAAACCTAAAGTATCCTAATAGGAATTGCATACGCACTACGCCGCCATACCCCAATGGGCACAACTAGTACATTATATAAAAGTTTTGGCAGAAAGTGTCGGAAAAATTAAAGCTCTTTACAGAGTTAAGATAATGGGCTGAAAGTTTTACATGTCCGGGGTCAAATTTTATGCCGCATCTGGGAAAAATACGGACGGAAGATTTTGGAACCCCCATGGTACCTAAATAATACAGGTACCGGGGATATCTCCGGAATGGGTACAGTTAGAAGAAAATTTCTGCTTGGAGGGCACTGAAGCATCAATAGACGATGTCAAATGCAAAAAACTCGAAGTCGAAATTCGAATTTGGAGGGTACTTATGCTTGACACAAAATTCAGACATTTCCAGTGAATTGTCGGGTGTGTCGGTATTTAAAATTCGAGTTTTTCGAAAATAACTCGAAAACGGATAAAGATACCGAAAAACTTCTGCTGGTAGGATTTTAAGTTGGGATATGTAGATATAGGTAGGAAAAATTTCAAAGTCGAAAGTCAAACCCGAAAGTCGATATGCCTCTATAAAAATTTTGGTAAGAAAACTGTCCGACCGATAACTGTCGGATTTCTCTAAATTGAGGAAATCCTGGGGGCAAATCTCATAGGTGAGAGAGAAATTTTGATTGATAGGAGAAATTTGAAGCAAAAGCAAGTGTAAACTTGAAGCAGAAGCAAGTTTCAAGTTCAAGTAGGGGAAAGTTGAAGCAAATGGGGGAAATTTGAAGCAAGGTCGAAATTAGGGATCCGGGATTTCGGGATTTTTAGGGATTTTCGAATATGGTCGAATGAGTAGTCATTCGAAAGCGGATAATGAGGGGAGTCTAATGGGATAAATGATAACGCCGAATGTCGAAGTTCGGAGTTCGAACTTCGAAATCCGGGTTTTTCGGGATTTCTAAGTATGGGTGAGTGGGTAGTCATTCAAGAGGGGATGATTAGGGGAGTATAATGAGATAAAGAATAATGTCGAAATTCCAAGTTCGGAGTTCGAACTTCGAAATCCGGTATTTTCGGGGTTGGGAAGTATGGGCAAGAGGGTAGTCATTCGAGAGGGGATAATGAGGGGAGTTCAGTGGGATAAGGGATCATGGCTAAAGTCGAAGTTCGAAGTCGAACTTCGAAATCCTGGATTTTCAGGGGTTGGGGATATGGGCAAGTGGGTAGTCATTCAAGAGGGGATGATCAGGGGAGTCTAATGGGATAAGGGATAATGTCGAAATTCGAAGTTCGGAGTTCGAACTTCGAAATCCGGTATTTTCAGGGTTTGGCGATATTTGCAAGTGGGTAGTCATTCAAGAGGGGATTATCAGGAAAGTCTAATGTGATAAGGGATAATGTCGAAATTCGAAGTTCGGAGTTCGAACTTCGAAATCCGGTATTTTCGGGGTTTGGGGATATTCGCAAGTGGGTAGTCATTCAGGAGGGGATTATCAGGGGAGTCTAATGGGATAAAAGATAAAGTCGAAATTCGAAGTTCTGAGTTCGAACTTCGAAATCCGGGATTTTCGGGATTTGAGATTGAAGTGGATAAGGATGAATGAGTACTCATTCAAGAGGGGATAATGAGTGGAGTTGAATGTGATAAAGGATAAAGCCGAAAAGTCGAAGTTCGGAGTTCGAACTTCGAAATCCGGGATTTTTGGGATTTGAGATTGAAGTGGATATCGGTGATTGAGTAGTCATTCAAGAGGGGATAATGAGGGGCTCCGAAAAAGGTATAATATGTTGGGGGTCCACTTGAGTCTCAAAAAGTTATGGTCAATGTTCGCAAATGTCGCGAAACTTCATGAGATTTTAACTTCCTGGGGAAATTTTTTAAAATTTTTCTGACGCCGGATTCGTACTCAGCGCATGTCAGAGTACCATATAGGTCGTTTTTTGGGTCAAAATTTGAAAATTTTGTCCCACCCCCTATTTTTAAAGGGGTACCCCTTTTGGGGGATTTTCGGGATTATTTAAATCGCCATAACTTTTTGTGTGATGGCTGTATTGGGATAGGGTTTGCATTATAAAATAGAGCAAAAAATTAGAAATTTTTTTAGCCCAAAAAATTTCGAAAAAAGTCGAAACTTGGGGTATAGGGGTCGAATTTCGAAAAACCCAAAATTTTTCTGTTTTTTAAAAAATTTTCGGGATTTTTGCATTTGTTTCGTGCCGATTATATTTTTCCTGAATTGAGCAGATTTTTCTGCATCGGATAGAATTTAAAAATTTTCAAAAAAGGCTAACTTTAAGCAAGTTATGATTTTTTGAAAATTTTAAGGATTTTTTTCGGCCAAAATTTCCGGGGAAAAAATTATAATTTCAAAAATCAAGATAGATATGTCAAATGATATATCATTCGAAAGCTCTCATCGTGATGAATTTAAAAATATTTTTTTCGAATTTTGTCGGTACATTTTAACGAACATACAGAGGTTCGAAAATTTGTGGGGTGGAGTACCGTACCCAGAGAATGATGGGAGGGAGGGAGAAAAAATGATTGACAGGTGAAATGTTTGGAAGAGAAGCAAAATTATTCTGCGTCTCTGACCATACGGGGCAAACCGTAGAAGAGTTTAAAGGTGAATTTTGTATATAGAGAAAAATTTTGAGGTTGGATAAGCTGGATCCTGTTATGGATCCGAAGCAGAAGATGCTTTTGCTTCACATTTTTGCTTCAGTTTCGAATATTTGAAACTTGAAGCAAATTTGCTTCAGGTTTTGGATTTTTGAAACTTGAAGCAAATTTGCTTCAGGTTTTGGATTTTTGAAACTTGAAGCAAATTTGCTTTGAGTTTTGAATTTTTGAAACTTGAAGCAAATTTGCTTCAGGTTTTGAAATTTTTGAAACTTGAAGCAAATTTGCTTCAAGTTTTTTATTTTTGATTTTAGAAGCAATTTTGCTTCAGCTTTTAAAATTTTGATTAGGTAGTTGAATTAGTGCCAACTGAGGGAACACGAGGGTCGAAGTCCCAACTGGGAGAAGAAGAGGGCCGACGGCATAGTGTGATTCTGATTGGAAGGATGTCCTATCCTAATCGTTATATGAATAGGATCATGTTACGAGCCCAGAACCTTTGATTGGAAGGATGAGTGGATGAGCTGCTGCATATGAGTGGATGAGCTGCTGCATAGGAAGCCCGGCATGCAACATAATAGTTATAGGAATAGGATCATGTTACGAGCCCAGAAGCCAGCGACCTTTGACGACCCGCGAGGCGCGTGCCGCAAAACCCCGCGCGAAGCGCGGGGTTTTGCACAAGCGCCTCGCCAACGCTCCATAGGTTTACGTTACCATTCTTAATCTAAAAGGAGTCGCGAGGGCCGAAGGCCCGAGCTGACACCCATCTAAAAGGAAGTGCGAGGGCCGAAGGCCCGAGCTAACACCCATCTAAAATGAAGGTCGAGTGCCGAAAGCCCGAGTTAACACACAACTAAAAGAGAGGGCGAGGGCCGGAGGCCCGAGCTAAAACCCATCTAAAAGGGAGTGCGAGGGCCGAAGGCCCGAGCTGACACCCATCTAAATGGAGTCGCGAGGGCCGAAGGCCCGAGCTGACACCCATCTAAAAGGGAGGGCGAGGGCCGGAGGCCCGAGCTAACACCCATCTAAAAGGGAGTGCGAGGGCCGAAGGCCCGAGCTGACACCCATCTAAAATGAAGGTCGAGGCCGAAGGCCCGAGTTAACACACAACTAAAAGAGAGGGCGAGGGCCGGAGGCCCGAGCTAACACCCATCTAAAAGAGAGTGCGAGGGCCGAAGGCCCGAGCTGACACCCATCTAAAAGAGAGGGCGAGGACCGAAGGCCCGAGCTGACACCCATCTAAAAGGGAGGGCGAGAGCCGGAGGCCTGAGCTGACACCCATCCAAAAGGGATGGCGAGGGCCGAAGGCCCGAGCTGACAACCATCTAAAAGGGAGGGCGAGGGCCGGAGGCCCGTGCTGACACCCATCTAAGAGGGAGGTCGAGGGCCGGAGGCCCGAGCTAACACCCATCTAAAAGAGAGGGCGAGGGCCGAAGGCCCGAGCTGACACCCATCTAAAAGGGAGGGCGAGAGCCGGAGGCCTGAGCTGACACCCATCCAAAAGGGAGGGCGAGGGCCGAAGGCCCGAGCTGACACCCATCTAAAAGGGAGGGCGAGAGCCGGAGGCCTGAGCTGACACCCATCCAAAAGGGAGGGCGAGGGCCGAAGGCCCGTGCTGACACCCATCTAAGAGGGAGGTCGAGGGCCGGAGGCCCGAGCTAACACCCATCTAAAAGAGAGGGCGAGGGCCGAAGGCCCGAGCTGACACCCATCTAAAAGGGAGGGCGAGAGCCGGAGGCCTGAGCTGACACCCATCCAAAAGGGAGGGCGAGGGCCGAAGGCCCGTGATGACACCCATCTAAGAGGGAGGTCGAGGGCCGGAGGCCCGAGCTAACACCCATCTAAAAGAGACAACGAGGGCTGAAGGCCCAAGCTGACACCCATCTAAAAGAGAAGACGAGGGCCGAAGGCGAAGTGACTCTAAGTGGAAGGATGAGTCCCAATGAAGGCTAATCTTTTGTTCCAGGCATAAAAAATCGCTAGCGGCGCGCGAAGCGCGCCCCCAAAGCCGTAGGCTTTCGAACGGGCAGAGCCAAATTTAAACCCAAAGCAAAATTTAACCGCCACAGTGTCCTGATATCCACCCCAGTGGTCAAACCCATCGCTAGTATAATATATAAAAAAAGGGGTGGGGGTCATTTTTAAAGAATCAAGATTGACCGGAAGGCATTGTCGGATTCGGATGGGGTCTTTTTTATAAAATTTGTGGGTGGTTGTAGTATTTGGGAAAAATCCGAAAAGTTAAAATTTCCCGCGGGAAGGGGAAAAAATCCCGGGAAAACTGTTTTTCCCGTTTCGGTTTTTCGACCTTTTCGACCCCTAAACGAAGACGTAGAAAGTCGGACCTGCTTGCTTGTCGGATCTACACCTGATTCTCTACAACATAGCACTTCGAATTTTTCGGTTTCAGTGGACCGAAATTGAGATATAAATTCCACCGGATTTTCGCACTTTTCCCCGTTCGCGTTCAGGGGACCTGAACTTGTCGAAATCGAACCCGTATCGAAAAATATTTGGTAGCAATGTTGTAGAGCATCGGATGGGGCACCCTACAACGTTTGTTTGGGCTCCGTAGGCCAAAGTTAGGAAAAGTTATGGGAGGTCGAACAGCCGGTCGCAAAGTTCGACCTTTTAGACTTTCGACCATAACTTTTTTTTAGGGACCGGGAAAAATAATCAAAAAAAAGCATTTCTAGATTTTTTCGTTAGCTATCCAAATCCGTTGAGATCACGGAAATCGGTCGAGCCAACGAGGCGTGAAAAATGGCAACACCTCTTCAGGTCGAACTTATTTTTGGACGAGGAAGGGGTAGGTCTTGGGGTGAAAAATTAAACTGAGAGATAACTGGGGTTGTGTGGTATCATTCGATAGGTCTAGGGGAGGGGAGTTTGAAAAAAATATTTTTGGGGGACACTTGAGTCTCAGAAAAAATTTTTAAGACAAAGTGTTTCTAAGGCATAGGGATGGTTGGGGAGTGACTGGGGGTTATTGGGAAGGCCTCTGAGAGTAGTTTGGGTGAAAGGGTCACTTGAGTCTCAAAAATTTTATTGCCAGAATAAGTTGTATGCATGTGGGGTATCGCGGAGCGGGCATGTGAATGCTTGCAAAGCATTTTTATCAAATTTTCATAGTCGGACACTTGAGTCTTAACATTTCAAATTTTGCAAAATTCTATTTTTTGACCGCGCGTAGCGCCTAGAGGCAGCCCCGGAAGGCAAAGCAACATAACTAAACCCACCATGGGCGCGCAGCGCCCATTCGGCCGCGGAGCGGACGAAGTTTGGGCCGAAGGCCCCAACGGGCAAAGCATAGGTTCCAACACCTATAGGGTTACGCACTTTACCGCCAAGGCCAAATGTAACTCGGATAAAGCATACGTAAATCTTATAAAGCATACGTAAACGCTACATAACTAGCCCGCGAAGCGGGCTAGTTATGTAGCTTGATAATATTAAAGAATCTGACATTCATTAAAGAAAATATAGAGAACCAGTAAAATTAAACTTTAAAATTCACTTATGTATGTAGATAAAATTTTCTCCAAATAGAAATCCTTTTTAATTAATTTTTCAAAATAATTTTAATTAAAAAGGACAATTTTTATAATATTTTTATTAAAATTTATAATTTTTAGAAAAATTGAGAAAAACTAGTGTAAGGGTCAAAGGTATTCTCGGAGTTTGTTTCCTATAGTTTATAGTCATTTTATTATTATTCATTTCCCTCCCACTTTTCTCACACATTTAAAAGGATTTGTAATCACCTTGCAAGTGTCTTATTGTTCATTCACTTTAATGAAATAAATAATGTTTTAATAAAGCTTTTAATATTTGGATTTAATAAATATATAAATTGTGTTCAATTGTGTATGCCTGGTGCAGGAGATCGACCGGGGGCCTGATCAACCCTTTGGTTCCTCTTAGGAAGTCCCGGGCATATCCCCTCCCGTATTCCATCATTCTGGGGTTTGGGCCCACCGCATGGTAATATCTTATTCCGGGGGTCCCACCTCTACTGGTAGCACCGGTCCTTCGACATCGACGTGGAACCGGGAGGTAGGTGTAATTTTTTTTTAAAAATTTATATATATTAAAACTTAAGTTAAAGGCCTATAAAATAATTTTTGAGTAAATAATGTAAGACCCAGGGCATTTATAAATTTTTGGGAATAATAAAAATAAATAATAAAATTTTAAAAAAAGCTTTATGGTAGCGCGCGTAAACCCATGTATAGACTTCCTTCGGGAAATAAATGGATTTAAAATAAATATATTATATTTTTCTCTCTATTTTCTTATTTCATAAAGTCTAATCTTCAGAATTTTCTTTCCTTCTCCTTCGGAAAAAAAGGAAAAACAAGAGTGATCTTCTGGAAGAGTATATTTGTTAGTAATTTATTGACTAGTTAAATTCTATTTTTGGGAGTAGATTTAAGATTAAATTCCTTCGGGAAATTCAAGGATTTAAACTATATTTTTCTCTTCAGTCTTTTCTTCAAGGTCTATATTTTTTAATCTAGCTATTTCCAGAAGTCTTAAATTTTTGTTAAAATAGGTGATGTTTTGGATTAAGTGGATATTTATTAAAATACATTTGGTTATTCTTGACCTTTGATCATTTTTCTATGTGCATTATTAATATATTTGTTTACTTTCTCATTCATAAATTCTCGTCCATTTTTTTTATTCTTTGCTTTTAAAATTTCATTTTCTTCCCACATTAACATTTTTAACTTTACAATAGCCTTCTTCCTAAGTGTTTGTTAATATAGGTGTGATACAATCTTGATTTTTCTTTTGTTTACTTTTCTAATTTTTCCTTCCATTAAATTACAATAATTTTTCTCCCGCCGACTATTTTCATTTTAAACTTTATCCTTTGAATATTTGTTTTTTATAAATAATTTTTAAACAATTTTTCAATCTTTAATATTTTAATTTATAGTCTCTATTAATATTTCCTAAGTATTTTTTTATCAAATATCTGTTTAAAAATATTTGAACAATCCTTTTTACATATTTACACTTATCAATTTAATGATTTTTTTCACTAATTTCAGAGTCCTAAAAAACACTAAATTTTAAATTTATTTTTATTTGGCTTTGGCTACTATCCGGATTTGAATTTTGGCATTGTAAGTTAAAAAAAAACATTCCCTAAAAATATTATCAAATTAAAAATAAATTTTCCAACCCTTTTCAATTCTAAATTAGTGATTTTTCAGAAATTTGACTCATTGTGATTGGCGTTGACTTATTGTGACTGTGAGCGTGAATTACCGTTTTGGATTGGAAGTGAGTTAAAATTTAAAAAAAAACTCAAATAAAATTTAATTTTCTCTCCTTCTCTCTAAAACTCTCTAAAATCCATTTTAATTTTTCTGATACATATTTTATACAGTATATATATTTTTTTGGCATTTTAATTATTTTTAAAATATTTTATTTTTGTCATTTTAGTTGAAATTTTTGTACACTTCTTCAATTTCTACTTAGAAACTATGTTTTTAAGGGTATTTAAAGAAAAATCTAATTTTTAGAATATCTCCCTTAGTTAGAAAAATTATTATTTTTTTCATTGAAAATTTTGGATTAATTTTAAAATGCTGAAAATAAAATTTTAAATTATTTTACGGCCTAGGATTTGGCAATGCCCGGTTATTTTACTATTACTTTCTAAGTATTTATTGTATAGATTATTTTGTTTGTTTATTAATTGGTTTTCCTTTCTAATTAGTTCCTTTTTCTCTCTTATTTTTCTATCTATTCATCTATTCAATAGTTTTTTTTTCATTGAGTTTTTCCCCCTCTTACAGTAAATATTTTAAATTGAAAAGAGAGAAAATATATACAAATAAATTTTCTTTTAATTGGCTGAAATTAAAATGAGAGCTTAGGAATTGATAAATGGAAATATTTAGACTAAAAGTGAGAAAATAAATTTTTTTTAAAAGAAAATATTTCTGGGATGAAATTAAATGTTAAAAAAAAATTTTTTTTTAGTTTAGCCGAAATTACTAATTTCTGATTATTTTCTCTCAAATCTTTCACTGTATTAAACACTCTACTGAATATGCTCTCATTATACTTTCCTTCCATTATTCTAAATAGTATTAATTTATTCTCTTCTTATAAACCTTCACCCTTTAATGATTTTATTTCATATTTTAATAAGGGTTTCTTTAAACATATTCAGTTTCATTATTTATATTCCCCTTAGTTTGAAAAAAGAAAAACTTTTGGTATGAAAAAATTTTAGCCGATATTTATCGATAAAAATAGAAATAAAAGAAAAGAAAAAGTAGCTCTTTACGTTATATTTTTCAGTTATATTTTTCACTCATCTAAATAGGCTAAAATTTCTTTTCATATTTTGAAACAGTTTCTCATCGATGCGTAACTTAACAGATTGGACCCATTAAACTGTAATATACTCACCAATCTTTAGTGTATTAACTTAATTTAAATGTGCTATATTAATTACATTTATTTGGATTTCTCTTAAAAGCTGTCTTAATTTATAAGAGAAATAATACAAGAGAAACAGCAAATAAAACTTTTTAAATAAAATTAATAATAAAATTCAGAGATTAATGATCCGGTCCTCCTATTTATTGAAAATTGGGAGTTATTTTTATATGTGGGCAAAATGACTAAAATTATACAATTCTTTTAGTAAAATTTGGGGAAAATAACCACTCTTATTTATTCACTCTTCGATTATTCAGAAGAAAATTCTGTAATTAAGAATTTTATTTGCTGTTTATTAAAATCATAATTTATTTGAAAAGTGTATCAATTGTGACAAACAAAATAATAATCTGCTCTAAGAATTTTAACTCCTATTTTAATAGATACATTTAAATTTGAAGGAGAAAAAGAGAAAACTAATTATTCTCTTATAACTGTGATCCATTCTAGTTGATAATATATTAAATGTATTTTTTTTCTTTTCTGTCTCTCCTCAAATTAAACTCTGTTTTGAAGGAAAGAAAACTCCCTCATAGGAGTTAAAGAAATATAAAAAAAAATATTTATTCGGCTTAGGCTACAATATGAGTAAGATTTGGGTTCTGAACTAGTAAACTCTGGGAGTAACTAATAATAAATAATTTCTAATTGGGTATCTATAAATTAAGCATCCCATGGTTAAATGCTTCTTTCTTCAAAATCTTGTTATAACCTAATTTCAATTTTCACGTGGTAATTGAGCATCAAAAAAAAAAGTTTAAAAAAAATTATAGCACATTTTATATTTTTAATCTACGACCAAACGATGCGTAACTTAACAGATCGGACGGGTCAAAACACAACACAATCGCTAATTCTCTTCTATAAGATTAATAACTAACTTATTTATTTGTTAATATACGTTATACTTTTAACTGTCATAATATATTAAATTTATTTTTAGAATTCTAACGCTTGTATTTTCCGTTATCTCTTGTTCCAAATTTGATGTTTTATTGCTATTTAAGCCAAATTTGGTTAATTTGGTGTTTATTGGGTTTTAAGCCAAATTTGGCCTAATTTAATTTCTTTTAAATATTTGTTTTCCTTTCTTTCGAATAAGTTTAATATTTTGTATTACACCTGTAGTATAATTATTTCTAATTAGATGAATTTTTACTTAACAAGATTATTAAAAAAAGAAATTCTGTTTTGAATAACAAAAATGTCATAATTTTCTTAAGATGTTTAAATTTTATATTGTGCAATTCTTTAATAATAGGGCTTTATTCTTCTCCAAAATTTCCTTTTAAAATCTAAATGTCAGCTCAAAGCAATATTTATTAAAATTGTTTTTAGAATATATTGATTTTTATTAAAAATTCATAAATGTCAATTTGTTAAAAAAATATACTTCACTATAGGTTCTGGAATATTATAATTAATTAAACTTTCATTTAATCACTGGATCCCACATTTTTGCGAATCTCTTCTCTTAATTAAGTTAAATTAAATAAAAATTATTTTTACAGGCAAAATCTCATAACATTAATCCTTTTATTTATTGATTAAAAAAAAAAAAATTTTTTTTTTTTTTTGAAGAGAACGTTAAAAGAAATTATATTTTTAAAAAAAAATTAGTGGAGTAGATGAAATATTGTACCTATTGTTATCTAACCCCTCTAAAAATTTCAATTATTGGTTTGGATTATTCTTTATCTTCAAACTCAATTTTGTTCTAACTGAAAGAAAGAGATTTTTTCCATGTAGCTTAGGCTATAATATGAGTTAAAAAATGTTTTTAATAGACATATAAACTGGAAAATTTTTAGAATTTTATTCTATTATTAAGCATCACTCTAATTTCTTTCAAAAAAAAATTTTTTTTTTCTCTTTTAACTATATAAGGTAGCTTTCTTCTTTAAACACCTATAACCATTGTTTCCTTTTTCTAATCTTTATACATTTTATCACAAATACAACAATACAAACAATATATGGATGGAATAGCTTATTGTGTATACTTGTGCATTTTTTTACTTTACACATCGGAATTCACATATTAGAGGAATTAGTGGGTACAAAAATTTATATATAGGCACAGGTGCCAAATGCACACATTAAGCCAATACAGTGTTGCTCTCTCTCAAAGGTGCTAAGTTAATATACAGTGTACTGATTTTAATTCTCTCAATACAGTGAATGTAATTCTTCAAAAAAAGAATAAATTCAATTCTGGTCTTTTATTATTTATAAGTGCCATTGTACTCTCATTTCTTTTGCTTCAAAAAAAATCTTTTAAGCATTGTTCGAATCAAATGGATATTTTCCTTCGGTTTCTGTATTATTTTCTTTTTCCTTGTAATTAAAAGAAAGAAAATGTATCAATTCTGTCAAAATTAAGTGGAAATAGAAAATGAGTAATAATACTTTTCTTTGAGTTTACTAACCTATTGTCTAAATAAATATAGTTCATGTTTTAAAGTAGCTTGTGGGACTTAAACTGGATAAAGAAAAACAATTATGTGTGTTATACATATTCCATATTTTTTTTAGACAATAGTGTTAAAAAAATTTTTAGCAAAAATATATTCCTCAAAAAAGTGACTTCATTTAATAACAATTTTTCCCCTTCTTCAATCAAAATTTATTTTAAAAAGAAAGAAAGATAGAGAAATTAGAAAAATAAAATTTATAGAAATTAGATTCTGTTAAAAAAAAACAAACTTACGGCTTAGGCTATATTATGAGTTAAAATTTTTGGAATAACTCACTTCTAAGTTCAACGAGTCAAAAAAAATTTTTTTTTTCGCCTTTTTCGTTTTTAGGCGCCAATATTCTTTCTAATGACAAAAGTTTAATTATAGTGAAATTATTGAGTTAAATTTCTTCTAAACTGAATTTATTATTCGCCTTTTTTTAGAATTTTGTTTTGTGTGTTTGTTTTGTCTTTGGGTTAAACTGCATTTTTCTTCCTTTCTTAACAAATTTTTCTTCGACTTGAATACTAATTAGCTATTCCTTTTTGATCTCGTAGAAGCCATTTTTTTTCCTCAAGCCAATTTTGTTTATATGTACATTAATTATCGTTACAGAATCTCTGGGTTCTGTTGATCAAAGCCAATTCGAAACTTCTGAAAATTTTTTTTCTCTCCTTTTGCGATTTATTTTTGCGATTCAGAAAATTTTGAAAAATATTCCCAATTTAAATGTTTTCTCTTTCTCATTTTGATTTGTGATAAAGACCTTTTGTTTAGAAATACATCTGGCCCAAAATTCTCGTCATGAATATTTCGCGATGAATTTCATGAAAAAATAAGAAGTGAAAATTTTTCCTTCCCCTATCGGGATTTCAAAAAGAAGTCGAGAATAAATTTAAAAAAAATCTTTTTCTTTCTTCTTTTTCTTTCACTTTCCTATTTCTCTTTCAACATTAGATTTAACTTATTTTAATTATGATTCAATTTAAATTTAATTAAAAATATATACCGTAAATGCTGAAATAATGCCCCTCTCTCACATAATTACCCCTCCAGCGAGAGGTCGAAACGATAATTACCCTGGGTAATTATTTTAGCAAATACGGTATTAAAAAAAAGTTTAAAAAATAAAAATAATTTTTCCCCCTAATTTAGTTCTTTGTTGATTGATTGGATTCTAACTTTTTTGGCTTCGGCTATTGTCTGTCTTCTGTTGGTTATAGAAAGTAAGTTTAATATTTAAAAAGTCAAAAAAAATAAAAAAAAAAAGTTTTTTTATAAAATAATAAAACAAGAGATATAATAAATTAACCAAATATAATTTTAAAAATATATACCTATATATAATTTGAGTGTAATAAATACGTACAAATTAAAAGAAAATAAAAATAAACAAAATAAAATTTTAAATCAACAGAATAGTTAAAATTAAAAAAATATTAAAAAAATATATGGATGAAATAGAAAAAGGTACTAATAAGGGTTTTGAGGCAGTGGCGGAAAGAGTTGATGCCCTCGGGCAAGAAATGAATAAAGCTAAAGAAAGGATTGAAAATTTTAGAAGTGAACTAGAAGGTAGGGATAATCTTGAATATGATGAGTTAAGAAATAGTGATGCAAATAGGTTTGTCAATCAAAATAAGCGTCCAGAGCAGATTCCTCCGCCCCCGCCGAAGCATGCTCAATTGGCTGGTTCGTTTAACCGAATAGACGTAGCAACAAGCTCCCTCAGGAATAAAAAGGGTCAAACACAATGTAGTACTAATAATGATCAAAGAACACAATCCACAAGTTGCAATTCTGAATTAAATGTGTTATGTGAAGGAACCTATTCGGGATCTCATTTAGAATTATTTAATGGAGAAACTGCATCCTCTTTCGATGACTGGACAATTAGATTTCTAGATTATCTTGATGTATATGGAGCAAACTGGACAGAATCTGATAAAATAAATAGACTAAAACTAAACTTAGGCACGCAAGCCCGACACATTTTTGAAAGCCTATCGCCAAGTGAACGAAGTCCCATAGAGAATGCAATTAAAAATATTAGAGCAAAATTAGACAGTCCACATTTCAGAGAGCTCGCTCATAAAAGGTTAGCAGCTTGCTACCAAAGGGAAGGTGAACTAGTTAGTGACTTTATTAAGCGATTAGTACCTTTAGTAAACGCAACCACGCCTCATATACCAGTGGAAGTACGAGAAGAAATAATGTGTAGATGCTTTACAGAAAAAGTTAGGCCTGAATTTCAAAGAACCCTTCAGATGGTAGGCCCATTAATTGGACGTAAAGATTTTGATAAGCTCACTGCCTATGTACAGGAACTCGAAGTTGCTTCTGAAAGGGAAGGAAGAACCGGTAATGATGGTATCCATGCTATTGCAGATATGTCTAGTCAGCAGTTGCCTAAAGGAAGATTCACAACTTGGAGACCAATAAGTACATATAATAGTCCGCAACCCTCTAGGGGATATAATGGGAACGTTTCAAACAGATACGCAACATCTAGCAACGCGCAAAGATTAGGTTATGGAAGCTATCAGGCAAGAAATCAATGGCTTCCACAAAATGACAGAAGGTGGAATAGCCGACCGTTCTGCCATTTTTGCCGCAGAACAGGGCATGATCAATACGATTGTAGAGAACGCAGGCAAAATAATTCTTTTAATAATAGAAATAACTATCAGAGAGATAATAGAAATAGAGAAAATAAAGAAATTAGAGAAGTGCTAGATAATTTAGTAATTCAAATGCATGAAATGAGAATGAATGCAAACCATGCTTCGGCTAATCATCAAGGGAATATAAGGTCATTGCAACCAGTACAGTCTAGTAGGACACCTGAAAAAGCTAAAAGTACTAATGAAAAGGGTGAACCAAATAAAATTCCTAGTTGGGAAAATAAAGGTCGCAGAGTAAGAATACCTTCACTTATGGGAACGACTCTCTTGTTAATAGCAATGTTTTGTAGTACATTTGCGATTAATCCTGTATTAATCCCCAAGGGACCAATGATATGTCAAAAACATAAACAGGCAATAATTTGGGAAATGCCTGAAATTCCCAGCTGTCCCATGGTTAATTTAACAGCTAAGCATACTCCGGTAGTAGAAAGAAGAAGAATTTATGTCCCAAATAGTACTGAATTTTCAACCAAAGCGTGGGCCTGTAGAAAGATAAAGAAAAATGCGAGAAAATATACAACAATAAAAGGAATCCCAGTTGAAGAAAAATTAATTCATGAAGAGTTAGATTTGTCTGTAGAAGAGTGTAATCAGATGATAAAGCATCATAGTTGTAGCTTCGGCATTCTTAAGGATAATAATAAGCTTTGGCAAACTGAAAATAAAATTGATTTAACTCCTAGGATGTGGTTTATGGGATCATTCTCCTGGAAAAATATTTCGAGTGAAAACTGTTTCCTATTTGAGAGCAGAATTGATTCGCATTTCGGTGCAGAAGAGGTTGTAACGCCGCTAGGATTAACTAGGGACTGTCCTTATACTAAGGGTAATTGTATATTGGAAGATAAAACCGTTTTAATTTGGGAAGTGGACAATCAAAGGAAATGTAATTTTATTCCAATCGGAGAAAAAGAAGGCAGATGTAACATTTGAAACATTCATTCATGACTGTGGGAAGAACATTTCAGTCTCTGATCAGGGTTTAGGATCGATAGTAATCTCAACCTTGGAACTTACTAGAAGGAAGCGAAATACGGATAGAGCTTATAAGCGAACATTTTCTGACGGACTTGTAACCTCTTCTCAGTTAGCGTCGCAGCTCACATATTTAGATGCCGTTCATACTAAAGCAGTAAATTTTGCGTTCGCGCAATCAATTAGGTCATTTTGTGAATTTACTGAAATGGTAAAGCACTGGGTAGAATCTACTTACATGTCGGATCCAACTGACTTGGCCCGTTCGCTCTTTTCCAATTCCTATTTAGTTGCAAAGAAGTCAGCCAGATCTTTAATGAAAGTTTGGCCATGTGTACCTCTAGAAAAAGAAGATTATGAATTTTCTCCCACTAAATTAGACCAATGTTTTGAATTCTTGCCAATTATTTTGAAAACTGAGAGCAAGGAGCAGCTGGCTTTTGTCGATCCAGTAACAATGATCGTTTCCCCAACATCCAAAAAGGGTCCCTGTGAAGAATTTAGGAATATAATTATACAGATTAATGATCAAGTCTTAGAAGTTGATCAAGTTGAAGGAAGAATTACTTCGGTAAAACCAAGGATATTTTTATGGCCTGAAGCCAAATTTAATTTTACTAACATGATTCCAAATATTGAGTCGCATGCGTTTCATCAGCTAGTTTTATTGAACATGACAGATATTAAGAACCATGCATTTGTAAGTAATTTAATAAAAGTAAGTCAAATGACTTACCAAATTCACGAAAAAGATTCTATCATATCCATGTCAATGTCTAATGAGTGGCAGGAAGTTGAAAATCAAATTGAAAAGGGAATAATAGGGGACTATAAAAGCATTTGGGAAACTATTATCTCAATTTTAGTAGTAATTTTAGCACTAGACTTTGGAATAAGGTTCGCAATGATTATTGCTGAAATGTATGCTGGAAATGGACGTCTAGGTAGACTAATATTTGGCCCTGAAACACCAAAAGCTTCGATTCCACAGAGAAGATTGGACATTCAACGTGTACCAGAACCCATTGTAGAACTAGATAACATTTATGAAGAGCCAATAAATAGGCCACTGTCAATATCTTGGCCCCCATCAATAAGAAATACTGTAAATGCAAACACTTTACCAAGAAACACCACAAGTACAAGACCTAGGTCTACTTTAGGATTTAACAGAACTAGCGGGTTTATAGGAACATTAGGAGCGAGTGCTAACACAGTAATAGTTGATGTCCCCTTAAATACTGTACCTGTAAAATGTTTAATTGACACTGGAGCAATTACCTCGGTAGCTAACATTGCTTTAGCAGAATGGTTGGGTACAAAAATTTTTCGAACTGAAACATACCTCCAAAGTGCCTCAGAGCACTCCATGTGTGCAAAGCAGGCCACTAGTGTGCAATTAAAAATCGCTGGAGTAGTAGTTGAAATTGTAATTCATCTTTTTAATGATAAATTCCACTGGGATAACCATGATTATCACTTTATTATGGGGTGCGACGCACTAGCGCAGTTGCCTCCTTTTATTGTAGATTTGAAAAATAAAATGTTTTGTATAGAAGGAAACCAAATATGTATTGAAAATAGAATAAATAGGCCTCTCAGAAATCTGAAAATACATGCATTAGAGACTTGTGAAATAAGACCTAATCAGCAGTGTAATAAAAGCCAAAATAAATTTCCCTGAATTGCTTAGGCATAATATCTGGATTCACTCAATGGATGATAGACTTGAGGAAGAAGGTTTAAGTTTTGTTCCAGTAGTAACCAATCCCAAGGATGGTGTAGTGCAAATTATTTTAGCCAATCCAACAGGCACAACTAAAAGATTATTTAAAGGAAGGACCCTAGGGTTAGCAAGTGAAGTACTAAAAACTGAATCTGAAAATATTTTAGCAGAAACTAACTTTAGTGAGGAAACACAGGAAATATTTTCTCTAGGGAAGTCAGGGGTGACTATTGATCCAACTTACAAGATTGACTTCGAAAAAGCCACTGTAAAGGGTGAAGACCTTAATAAATTAAAAGAACTTTGTGAAGAATTTGAAGATATATTTAGTAAAAGCCAGTATGACATAGGGAGTTGTACAGCAGGCGAGCATGACATAATTACAACATCTGAGGAACCAGTTGCCTCTAGGCCTCATCGGGTACCGTTTAAGTATCGAGATGAATTGCAAAAGCATATCGACCAGCTATTAGCCTCAGGGGTGATGGTTGAGTCTGATACCCCATGGGTATCGAACATAGTATTAGTTCAGAAAAAGGATGGTGGGCTTAGGCCATGCATTGATTTTAGAAAATTAAATGAAGTGACAGTAGCTGATCACTTTCCTCTCCCAAGACTTGAAACAATTTTAGAAAAAGTTGGTAATTGTAGATATTACTCATCTCTTGACCTTGCTAGCGGGTATTTGCAAATTAAGCTTAGTGAAAGGGCCTCAAGAAAATGTGTATAATTACTGAGGATAAAATTCATCAAATGATAAATTTACCATTCGGTCTTAAAAATGCTACTAGTGCGTTCGCGCGAATAATGGATCATGTACTTACTGGACTTGAAAATGTGATTGCTTATGTTGATGATATATTAATTTTCACTAAGTCTGAAAATTTTGATGAGCATATTAAGGCCCTCAGAAGTGTTTTTGAAAGATGTAGGCGTTTTAATTTAAAATTAAGCCCCAAAAAGTGTACCTTTGCTTCGGCATTTATCAGGAATTGTTATTTACTCTTCGGCGGCTGCACGGAATTAATTACTGACAATGCTTTGGCATTTACTTCAGAGTTTTTCAAAAGTCTGTGCAATGTTGTACATTAATAAAACGTATGCCATACCTCATTGGAGCAAAGGCAATGCAGTGACTGTGAGGTCATTCAGAAAATTCCACGATATTCTCGCTAAGTGTATTACTAAAGACCAGCCAGATTTCGATGAACATCTTGAATTCGCCAACTTTTGTTATAACACCTCGGTCCACCATTCAACAAATGAAACCCCATTCCTTTTGATATACGGCAGAGATCCAATCTTTTGCGTTGATTTAATTCTTGATCCTAAAATTAGAGATCCTATAGCATCAAATGATACACAAGAAATTAAACAAAAATTAATAGTTTCTTTGCGAAGCGCTTGGAAATATGCAGCGGAAGCCAATTTTGAGGCACAGCAAAGGTCAAAAACAGATAGATTAGGAATCCCACTGTAACAATCGGCGATAGAGTGCTTCTTCGGAATTATGCTGGTAAAATAGGCTCATCCAATTTAATCAGCTTAAGAAAAGTATAGAGCCACTCCCGACTGAACCGGTTTGCACAACTCCTAGGTTAGAAGCAGAAGAGTTGGAAGCGTTAGAAGAATCTGGTGCAGAATAAATAGTTAACACGCCAGGATTCTCGCAAAGTAAAGTAGCTGAGCCAAATTCAGAAGTAGCAGAAGGTAGTCAGGTTGAAGTAGTAGTTCGCCAGGGACTAAGTAGATACAATTTAAGAAAAAGCCCAAAAAACAGATAATACTTATAATTGCTTCGGCTATCAAATGGATTTAAAATTTAAATTTAATATAAAAAATATATAAAAAAATATATAATATTCCTTTAATTAAACAAATTTCCTAGATTTTCAATAGTTTTGAGATGTGCTTCAACAAAGTACCGGATCCTGAATTATGGAAGAAAGATGAAATGGAAGAAGAAAATATTATTAATGAGGAAGAAGAAGAGCCCAGGAATATTGAAAATGACGAAGAACCAAGGGTCAACATCTTCAGAGATTGGATTGAAGTTGTTGAAGAAGATTGGCCAGAAGAAATGGAAATGAATGAGGTTGACGAAATGGGTAAAGAGGATGAAGGAGAAAAGAAAGAAGAAAATAATGAGGATAAAGAAGAAAAAGACGAAGAGGAAGAAGATGATGATGAAGAGATTGAGCTGGGAATTGAGGTGACAGAAGCTATTTGGAATTGAGGTGACTGAAGCCCATTTTGCAGTGAGAGTTGTTAAAAAGATAAATCTTTCCCAAGTTCAGTCCTTCGGGAATAAAAAGTTTGATTTTTGGAAAATTGTTAAGGTTATTAATGTTCAAAAGCGGAAGAACAGGGATGTTGAGCAGGAACTCGAAGACGCGAAAGATGGCGGTTTTATTGTTTGTCATCCACTAATATTCAAAGGTCTTGAGAGTCGACGTGATTGTTTTGAACAACACTAACCGTCGATGTTGTCAGCCAGAGTACGAATCAAGGTAAACTCCTCCTCGCCTTAATAGCTCGTGAATTTGAAACAGATTTTGATGATGAAGAACCAAATGCCTCGGCAGTCCTCATTGTTCACCCACTAATGAATATGTTAAACGGAAAGCAGCAGGAGACCGCTAATTTCTCTTGGAAGATGATTGCAAGTTTGTTTTCCAATAGGCGCCACCAGGCGTTTGAAAGACTCATTTAGCTTCAGTTATGATGCACTGATGCTTTCCATTTTGAACAATGTGAAGGTGTTGTAGCTGCAGCTAATTTGCCTTTGGCAAAGCTAGCCAAGAAGTTGGAGGAGGTCCTCTGATGTCATGCGATGGCGGATTCCAACGCAATAGCATTTTTCTCTGGCTATTTGATATTCTTGAAACTTGTAGACAGGACAACACTTCTCACTCTTTGTGCAATGATTAACATTCGGCTTCTGCCATTAAATTGATTTCTGCGTTGTACGACAAAATTTCCACCGATATTTCTCTGGCTGTTATTTGTTTATGTACATTTCAGAAAGAGTCTCTCCAGAAAGCGTTTGAGAATTTGGGTCAGAATGTGTTGGTTGTCACAGTTTATGAGTATCAGACCACTGGCGTTGAGTCGTGCTAAGCACGGTCTCTTCGTTATAGCTGACTTTGAAACACTTCGATGTAGAATTATCTGGAATCGGTTCATCTGTTGTGCAACTGAGTTCACTCAAATTGTCGGTCCGGAATATCTTCAAGTCCTCCAGTCGGGTAGTTGTATGCGAGATAGGTTCGGTCAATTGTTGTCTTCGTCGGGTCGGATGGTCGGTGACTTTGTGGATGAGCAGTATCCCCCTCAACACAACAACAACAGCCTTCAACATCTTCATATGGTTTCGGCCGCACTTCTGGATCAACTAATAATTGGAGCAGAAATGATAGGAATTCTAGAGATAATGAGTGGTTTGAAAAAGACTTAAATTTTAATAAAAATAATATAAATACTAATTTATCAAATTACAGGAAAAGACCAGCTCAACGAAACTGGAAAGAATATGCTAATACAACATTTGAGAGGAGCAGGACCAATACATGTTTCAACTGTGGGCGCACTGGACATATTGCTCGAAATTGTAATTGGAATACTTGAAGGAAGAATGAGAGTTGGAGAGGCAGAGGAGGAAAATATTAAATTTGTGTTTTTAATCAATTAAATTTTTTTTGTACTTAAATACACATTCTCACTTCCTATTAATTATTTTAAACTGAATCTTATTCATTAATGTAATGTCATTTACAAATCTTTCCCATTATTTGTTTTGGTTTTATTAATCTTAAATTTTTTTATAACATGCCTTACCTATAATTTCAATTTCTTCACTTAATCAAAATTATTTAAATTTATTAATTCAATTTTAATCATAGTTCATTTATTTATACATTTTAAATGTCAATCAAAATGTTTTCCCAATATTTCTTACCTATTGTTAATATATACTTAAATTTTTTTAAACTTTATGCCAATTTGTATTAATCCACTTATATTACATTTTGTCATTTTTTTTACAAAATTTTTACCCTCACTTAAGTACATTTTATAATTATACTTTTAAGCTTAAACTCCCACTAATTCATTAAATTTAATACATTTATTAGTTTAACATTTTAAATTCTTAAATTGTCAAATTTCATTTAAATTGTTACAAATTTTACAATTATATTTATAGGACTTACAATTGATTTACTCCCTCACAAATTATTTACATTTACTCTATTAATTTTTAAAGAATCTTTCACAATTACATTTAAAAATATCCCAAATTTTTTTTTAAATTACTATTTATGCTCTTCTATTATATAATTCCCAACTTCAAAATTATTGTTTTTGCAAACTTTTAAAATATACCCATTTATACCCACAAATCAAATGTTATTTATGTCAAAACTTTTACATCAATTTTAAATGTTTATTCAAAATACTTAAAACTTTTTCTATTAACCTTTCAACCAAACCACTTATACCCAAATTTATTTTGTACGTTATTTTGAGAATATTCCTTTACCAATTCTCTAAATATTTTCTATTACAAGTTTTACTTTACTCATTTGTACCCAATTTTTTTATCACATTTCAAACACTTCGGTAGTTTTCTGGGTTTTTTAAATTTTATTTCACACAATTGATTTATGAATTTATATTTTTATTCAAAGCGTTACCCGTTTAATTTATTTTATAATTTCACAAACATTTCAATGTCACAATTTATCCTTATTTTTAATTTTTGAAATTTATATGCATTTTTACTCGTACCCATATTTTAATACAAAAGGAAACATACTCACCTGAAACCTGAAGAAATTTTAGGAATACAACCCCAACTAGACTAAACAGACTCTGAAACTCTTACAATTACAATTATATCAAACCCCACTACTTAATAATATCAAGTGAAATTTCTCATGAAATAATCGATAAGCACTAAAAATGGACCAGGGTCGGTCCAAAAAAGGAAAAAGGAGAGATATGCTCGAAGAGCACAAAAAGAAATGTGATAAATAAAGAAGAAATTTAAATTAGGTTCGCCATCTCACCAGAGTGCTTATCGATTGAGAAAATAAATGTGAATGGTCATTATTTAAGTAGTTTGGGAAACGATGAAAAATTAAATTTTGAAAAATAAAATAAAGTCTGTTAAGTCTAGATTAAGACCAGGGACGGTCTTGATGGGAAAGGGACGTGTAAGGGTCAAAGGTATTCTCGGAGTTTGTTTCCTATAGTTTATAGTCATTTTATTATTATTCATTTCCCTCCCACTTTTCTCACACATTTAAAAGGATTTGTAATCACCTTGCAAGTGTCTTATTGTTCATTCACTTTAATGAAATAAATAATGTTTTAATAAAGCTTTTAATATTTGGATTTAATAAATATATAAATTGTGTTCAATTGTGTATGCCTGGTGCAGGAGATCGACCGGGGGCCTGATCAACCCTTTGGTTCCTCTTAGGAAGTCCCGGGCATATCCCCTCCCGTATTCCATCATTCTGGGGTTTGGGCCCACCGCATGGTAATATCTTATTCCGGGGGTCCCACCTCTACTCTAGCCACTTATATCAAAATAAATGCCACTTACTATATCAAATTTATTAAATATATTTGAGGTTAAAAAATAAAAATAAACAAATAAAATTTTAATTAAAAATATTTAAATTAAAAGGGAAATATAGGACATAATTAAATAAATCACTTGAAAATTTTCCAATTAACTTGTTAATTTTTCTAAAGTTTTTTGTTCGTCTTCATTGCAACCTGAAATAATAATCTTAAATTGAGCATCCTTAACTACTTATTTTAACTTTTCTTTAAATAAAGATAAAAATTTTTTAATTTTATCTTTTTATTGGGAAGGGAGTGGAGGGGGGAGGGGAGGACTGACTAAAAGCCTGAAAATATGCTAACAACAATAATTCCGTCCAACAGTCGTTTGTTGAACATTAATAAAATTAATTTATAACTTCATCCAAAGAAATGTTTGTATATGCCCTATAAAATCTCTTACAAAAAGAATCGAGAAATGCTTCATCACATCCTTCACCTTTACAACATTCATCAACAATTCCCTTCCTTTTACGTCGTTCTAAAATTTTGTTTTCGTTTTCTCGGTTTTTAAACAATTCTCTATTGTTAGTTAATAATTGATTGGATAAACCTGAAATATTTTGAGAAATTTATTTTTTAATTATTAAAAATTTAAAGATAAGACAGGAAAAGGTTTTCATTAAAAATGTGAATGATTATATAAATATCTGTTTTTAGTGTATTTTTGTTTATTTATATCGGGAATTCACCACCTTGCGTTGCGTCTATTGTTAGTTTTAACGAAAAACGCAAAAATACACCAATTCATCGTAGAGCGATTCAGAAAACCTCGGCTCTATGTCTGGAGCCCAGAATTTTAAGGAAAATTCTAACCGTTTTTGATTATCTGATAATGCATATTCCAAAAAGTACTTAAGTATTTTCTCCGTAATAATTGCCTTTCTTTGATGAAGATATTTCTTTGATTTGTTGTTATACGTTTACTAACTCCGTGGATGCATGGGCCTTTAGATCCTGAAATTGTTTTTCTAACAAAAATGATTTTCGTAATCAGTATTTACGGAGCTTCCAATATATGAAAAACTAAATGGGGGTATTTTTCCAGCATTTTTCCTAATTTAAAAAATTCTTGCCCATACTTTAAAATTTGTATGCTATAAGAGAAAAAGTTGATCAGAAATTTGGAAGAAAAAATATCGGAAAAATAATTTTGTCCCAATTCTGCAACAGACATAACTAACTTGTTTAATTACCTGCTTTTGTACAAACCCTCCATAATTCTGAAGTAAGTCTCGGTCCACACAAACGTCTTTTAGCTGCATCGGCTTTTAAAATATTTTTGTTGATAATGTTGATTATTAAAAGGCTAGTTAAAGTGAAGAGAAATGCTGCTAGAGGACAAAATAAAATTTCTCTTGAATTTCGACGAATATTATGTAAATTTCTTCGATATGTTTTAATATAATAAATATTTTGTTCATTCTTCATTTTATCTATATGAAAAATTAGTGTCACATTACTATCTCATTACATTATTATCTCATTACGGTAAAAACAGCATTAGTTCCCAGAAGGGATAAAGGAGAGATTTTCGATAACTCAGAATGGGAACAGAACAATAATATTAGGACAATAATTATTAGAGATGTCCAAGACCGAAAATTTTACAAGCTTTAAGACAAAATTTCCATCCCAATACGCTTGAGAGCAAGACAAGGTCCCAATACCGAGACAGACCTCAAAGGTTAAAACCAAACCAAGTCTTTTTAGCGACGAAGCAGAAATATTTACATTAGCTAATATAAAATATAATTTCTAAAAGGTTCAAATAATCTAAAGCAAAAGTATCTCTAATAATTTCCAGAAAATAATTGAATGTACTACAGGAAGCAATCCTACAAATATTTAAATACTTTATTAATACAGGGTGACTAGAAAGTCTTTGCCCGCACCTTTTTTATCATAACTTTATTAAAACTCAATCAAATAATGTCAAAATACAATCAAATAATAGAGAATTAAATGGGGAACAAAATAAATTAGGATTTTTAGAAATACATTCCTTTGGCTTTAAGACAGAGACGCAGACGCAAGCAAAAATTTTTGCAAGATTGCCGCACCTATTATCCTGTGATTTTTCCCAATTTCCGAACGAGTGATTGTCGTAGTGACTTGAAACTTTTGGGTTTTTAAGCAAAGAGCCTTGCCTTCAAAATTGACCAAAAAAATAAATCCACGGATTTAAACCCGGTGTGTACGGTAGCCATTTTTGAGATACGCTAAAACTGTGTAAATTGGCTGAGCGACAACCTTGCATAACTTTAGCCCTATAAGCAGGGGAAGAATTCTGCTTAAAGATCCAGTCCCTATGCCAAAAGTTTCCTCAGATGCAAGGCTCTAAAACATACTTAAGGATTTCGCGTAAATCGGCGTATTTATTGATTTTGACCCAAGGATTCATGGAAATCAAGGAATTTTTATCGTTTTGCAAATAAAATTCCATATCAATTCGAAGGAAGTCAGTTGGAAATCCTTTACAACTGGATAAGAAAGAGGAGATTTTGAGGCCCAAAATCAGTCATTTTTGTGATTCAAACATATCTCTTTCATAAAAATTTTGCCATCTGAAAAGAGGACCTGAGAAGGTGCGGCAATCTTGCAAAAATTTTTGCTTGCGTCTGCGTCTCTGTCTTAAAGCCAAAGGGGTGTATTTCTAAAAATCCTAATTTATTTTGTTCCCCATTTAATTCTCTATTATTTGATTGTATTTTGACATTATTTGATTGAGTTTTAATAAGGTTATGATAAAAAAGGCGCGGGCAATGACTTTCTAGTCACCCTGTAGAAAGAAGGAATTAAAAGTTCAAAGAAAAGGAAATGTTAAAGCTAATTTTTTTTGGTTTTCTGTATATTTAAAAGCTAATCTTTTACTACATTGTATGCCAAAACATTTCTAAAATTAACCATCTTGTTAGATCCAATGCAAAGTACTAACTGAATAATTTGTAGGATTATTTCAGGAATATTTTTGCAAAACAATATTAGTGACTTAAAGAGAAAATATTTACTTGGCTCTAAAAAGCGAGTGATTTTGTTATTACTTTTTATGGCTGGCACAGATATGTATCGGAAAAATTTAAAAAACGAATTCGAAGCAAATAGTCTCAATACGAAAATTATTCGATTGAATGTTTGATTCGTTCGTTCTTTATTTCCGAGTAAAAAGAAACAAAAATGGAACCGCTATTCACAAATCCGACAGAACACGGATAAAGACGATTAAACGAATCATTAACCCATTAAAGTCAACAAGCTTTAGTTGAAGAAAAACTGATTAAAGTTTTAAGTCTGGCATTTGTGAATAATAATTATAACTTTAATTTTAACTTTATATGTATGCAAATTATAATACAAAAATACAAGTCATATAATGAATAAACAAATCATAAAAACTTTTCAGAATTACGTAAATTAAAATTTTTTTTCGATTTTATAAAAATAACATGTGACATTTACAAATATTGACTATAAAATAATATTTATGTCTTCAGACAAACTTTTTCTTTGTTTTTATTTTTATCCTAAGCTAATGTCTAATTATAGAAATAATTTAGCCACGCTATTAAGGTACTAAAAATATTTTTAAAAAATTTTATCTAAAATTGTAAAAACAATTTCAAATTTATTTTAGTAATTTTTAGGTTTTGGAAGTTATTTTTAAATGACAAAGTAAACGTCAATTATTTTTTTTCAATCTAATTCTACATATAAGGGAGTTGTCCCGAGCATGCGGGTCGAAAAGTTGGGGTCGGGTCTTTTGTGTTGATATCACGAGTCTCTCTTAAGCACATGCGTCATTATGAGATTTGGTTTAAATAAATAAAACGAAATTTATTATTTACTTATTTAAAAAAAATAAAAAAATTAAAAAAAATTAATTTCTGCATCAAAGCGGAAATAAAAATAGTAGTACGGGGTGGAAGGAGGAAAATACCTGCATATTAAAAAAAGTTATGGGGAGAAATACCGCGTGGATCTCATTTTAGGCCCTCAGCGTTGGAGTTTTAAAGAAATACATCGTGGTATGAGTGGTTTATTAAATTTTATGAAATGATAAATACATGTGTCATTATGAGATTTGGTTGTTTGAGTTTGAGATATAAATTCGGATGTCTAGGATCTAAAACCCCCGCTAGGTAGGGGGGATTGGCTTAGATCTACATAAATTAAAAGTAGAGTTGGACAAGTCGAGATCGATATCGATATATCGGTCTCGAATATCGGTCTTTTTCCAATATCGATATCGGTTTTATAGATATCGATCTCGAAATCGATACCGATATATCGACCCAAATATCGACCGATATCGGCATTAACCTTACACCCCTTAAAGATTGCTTTTTTTCTAAGAAATGGAAGAAATCTGGCCACTTGCCCTTCCGAAATTATAAAAATTTTCGCCTGCGGCGCTGTAAAAGAAAGCAAAAACCTTAACTTTCGGAATTGTCATAACATTTCCTAACCCCTAGATCTGGAAATATGGCGGATATTTTAAATGGGGGATATCAAGCTTCTTGGCCTTACGAAATTATCAAAAATTCGCTTGCACCGCTGTAAGTAGGATCGTCGCTGTAAGTAGGATTTATCATCTTCTAGGATCGTCACGGGTTGAGATAAAAATCCGAAATAAACTATTTAGGTGTAACAAATGATACATGGGATTTGGGAAGATTAGATGGATATCAAGCGAAGATTTATTCAGCGTCCTGGTATCCGTGGATTTCAGTTCGGTATTGGATCCGGATAAGGTGTAATTCGGATATGGGATTCGCATGGTGCAGTGTGATTTCTCCAGTATACGATTTAGGCAGTGAAGATTTTTGGCTTAAGGATCTTCCAAAATTCTCAAAATTTTCGCTTGCTGCGCTAAAAAAGGAGATTTTTAGCTTAAGGATCTTCCAAAAATTTCAAAATTTTCGCCTGCGGCGCTAAAAAAGAAGATTTTTGGAGTGTTGCGCCGGTAGTTCCGGTTCCGATAGACCAGAAGTTCCGGGATTTTTGTTAAACATTTTTCTCTGTTCTCTTTAGGTTAGTATTAAGGTTAGTATTATCATTTCAACAAATTTTCTGGATTTGAGGGGTAATAAAAAATTTTTTTTTAAATATTGGTTAATATCGAATATCGATCTCGATATCGACTCAAAACTTGCATATCGATATCGATCTCGACCATGTCAATATCGACCAATATCGATATCGGTTTTCTGCTAAAATATCGATATTGTCCAACTCTAATTAAAAGAGAGGGAGAGTAAAAGATGAGGAAAAACGGAGCTTGTAAGAAAAGAGAGATTAATCTTGAAGGAAGTCTTCAAAATTTTCTTTCCACCAAATTATTTATTCACTTTAATTTTATTTCAAAAATTACTAAAAGTTTTGAAATTTCCCTTCAAGTTCATTGAAAGCAAAAAATAATTAAAAAAAAAAAATAAATTCAAAAATTTGCAAAGGATACCTCAAAAGTATCCTTTCCTGTTTATTAATAAAAACAGCAATATTTACAGCAATTACATTAAAACAAATTAATGACGGAATCCATTAATTTAGACCATTAAAGACAGACAAAAACAGACTTTCTTAAATCCTTTAATGGAATGTTTTTATTTATATTTTAGAAGGAATATAAATATTTATGGCTAAATTAAGAAGCTTTTTGGCATTTATTAAAGTTAACACTGTCAGGTACGGAAAAATGAGGGGGAAAATATTTTTTGAAAAAAAAATATTTAGAGAAATGTACTACTATATTTTGAAAATGAAAAATAACTTTTAGAAAATACAAACTTTATTTTTTATAATTTTTTTTGTTTTTCACGGGGGAGTAAATAGAAAAAAAATAAAAAATAAAATTGTATATTAAAAACAATTTTGTATTTAATTATTTTGTTTCCTTTTTTCTTAACACTTCCGGTGGATTTCTTAGAAAAGAAAATTGTATTTTTGAAACATAGCCTAAGAAAAACATATTATTCCTCTAATTTGTTTTTGTCAAAACAAAATAGGTGCTTTAATTAACTATAACGATTCACCATTTCCAAAATAATGAATTCCTGACGTTTTTTGGGCCCGGAATCCTAATTTTAAAACTGTGATTCATTTTTTATGTGATTTATTTTATGTCGTCTAGTTCATGGTACATGGTATGGAATCGACACAAGACTAATTTTGTTTTTTCTACTTTAGATTCAATTGTAATCGAAGATTCTGTAGGTTTAAAAGAATATTGGGGGTTGTTTTGATAAATCAGAGTTTTAGTCATTTATTTTGAGCTCCTTAAAAAATTTAATGGTCACTATCATTGACATTATCTTCGCTAAACATGGTCGAAAATTGACAGAATTATCATAAAACAATATAGGTAATTTCTAAAAAGGAAAACCCTATAAAATTTGTTAAAAATTTTTTTTATTGCCTTTTACTCGAAAGAAAATTTATAAAAAACAGGTAATTTAATTTTTTTAAAAGCAAAGATTTTATTTTATGTTCAATTTAATTATTAATTTTGGACAGGAAAATAAATATTATTCTTTAAATAAAAAAATTTTTTTGCAATAAATATTCTTACTAGCACATAAATACACACTTATAATTAATTTAAAAAAAATATTTAATTATTTTAATCATTTTTTGGTTAAATTCCTTTCCATAACAATTTACCTCCCCCTCATTAAAAATTTATTTAAAAAAATATCTGCAAACGGCAAAATCTCTTTTGGCTTAATTTTAAAGCCTATTATTTCCTTCTTTTTTTAATATTTTTTATTTTTGGAAGGGAAATCCTTCTTAAATTAGCTATTTGTTTTGTTTTTTGTAGTTTAGTGTTTGGAGTAGATAAAGTAAACTTTAAAGTTTTAATTTAAAAATTACATTGAAAGAATGCTCTCAGTGGTGATAGGGACTTTCTATGTGATTTTTCAAAAAATGGAGGACGGGAGCATCAGCAGGACCGTTAAAACCTAAGGTTCCATAGAATCTGCAGTGTCAAACAAAAGGAGTTTGTGTAATTGTTTCATTGTAGTGATAATCAACAAACAAATATTTAATACAAAAATATTAAGTATAGCATGAAACATAACATTATAATAAATATAACATTTATAAAGCCTTAGTTTTTATAAAATAATACATAGATATCTCTCTAAATTATTATTTTAATTTCTACAGAAATAATGGATATTGACTTGAAAATTATTTATAAAATTTTAAAAAATAAATATGCCTGAAAACTAGTTTATAAGAATTATTTTAAAAATCTACATTTTTAATTGGTTTATAAATAGAAAATTTTAATTTTTGATTGAAAAATCAATCTCGAGAAACAGTCAATTTGAAGTATTTATAAGTTAATTTCTTACAGAATAAGATGACTCATTAATGAATAAATCTTTTTAATTAAGAGAAAACATTTAAATAATTTAATTAAATAATTTAATTTGTTTAGATTTAGTATTCTTAATTAAATCTTATTTAAATATTTTAAAGAATATTCTCAAAGATAATTTATAAAACATAATTCCTAAAAAATAACAAAATATTTTGAAGAAAAAAATTTAAGTAATAAAAAATCTTTTTTATCCTTCTTCAATTATCAAAATCTCATTTTTATTCATAAAAAATAAGATTATTCAAAAAACAAAAATTAAGCGAATATTGTTCTGATTCGCTAAACAATAACCAGAAAATTAAAAAATTATTTTTATTTAACAGAACAATTAAAAACTAGAAACAAAAAAATATCTTCTTCTTCCCTTCCTCTTCTTCATCTTTGCTCTCTTATAATTTTTACCTAATATTTCTTTTAAATTCGCCAAAAAACATTTCAATGTTATTCATGTTTTTAATCGACTAATATATTTATTTATGTTGTTAATAGCAACAAAACAATAACAAAAACATTATTTATTATTGGGGGAGGTGGTTACTTCCAAAAGATCAAATTAAAAATGAATAATAGAGGCTGCTGAATTATTTATATGTAATTAAAAATATTTTGGGAAAATAGAAGTTTATAAAATTTAAAATTTTTAAAATATTTTAATTAAATACTTTAAATGTGTTTATAATAGAACATAAAGTACTATTGTAGTTTGAAATTATTAAAAATACATTGAAAATTTTTTGAAAAATGAAATTTTTGGCATTATTTTAACAAATTTAATAAGCTATAAGGAAACTAAAATAAATTTTTGAACAGCAAGCTTGTTCGCCTGTTATTGAATATCAACAAGGATTTTTGATTGAAACTTCTTCGATTAACAATATAAGCTGCTTTATATATACACGTCAGTGATTAGGTACTTTGAAAATAAAGATAAAAGCAAGTGGAACTTTGTGTACATGTTCATTCAGACGAATGAGACAGTCTTTCAAAAAAATATATGTTCTTTCAGACGAATATTTTCATATGTAGCTAAAGCTCATTCAACGCGACTCAAATTTTCTGGGATATGGATATCTTAGGTGATCTTTTAGGAAGAATATATTTATTTTCTATGTTTACATTGCCTTTCCCTCTTTGACAAATTGCCCCAAAAGCAAAAAAATTGGACGTTTTCCGACTAAACAGCGATCAGCGATTTACTCTATTAATTTTTTTATTGTTCATTCATCAATTTTCTCAATAAAAACATTTTGTTTGGGCGAAATCTGTCACCTTTTACCTCTTTTTTTATAAAAAGTCATCATTACACCTACACCCTTTTGAGAGAATTGCCCAAATAAATAAATTGTTCTCTTTTATTTGTTAATAATTTGTGTTTTTTTTAATTTTTAAGCCGGTTTTGGCCGGAATGGGTGGTAAAAAACTGCGCTATCAAATCTCCATATTTACTATAAAAAGGGGTAGATTATTACATTTTTAGAAATTTTTATAGACTAGTTATTTAGTATGTATTTCCTCCAATCAATTTTTAAAAATTATTTTAATAAAAAATTTACTTATTAACTTCAGTTCCAGCCCCCCCCCCTTTCAGCCCTCCCTCCATTTTAAGTTCCACTTACATATATAGTACATAGAAGAAATCCAAGGGATTCTCCTTTTTTTGATTTTTATTAAATTATTATTTTTGTAAAATAATTTTTTTTCAAAATAAAATCACTCGAAAAAATACATGTAAAATGTAATATTTATTTATAAAACTTTTTTAACTTTTTTAAAAACAACTTAAAAGTGTGCACAATTATTTTACCCTTTTGTTTGCAAACAAACTCAAACAATCATTATAGGCAAACAAATCAAAATAGTAGAAACTAAAAACAAATCAAAATAACTTTCACCAAAGAAAATCTCCTTCCTGAACACTTAAATATTTTTATTTGAAAAAATTTACAGAAAATTTTTTTGTGTTTGACTTTCTTTTTTGTGATAAAAGAAAATTTTTGGGGCAAATTTAAGTGAAAAAAATTTTAGTTTATCAAAAATGATTTTCTCTTAATTTACTTAAATAACTTTTATTTTTTATTGGGCTCAAAGTTAATGTCTGTCCGTGCTATAATTAATTTATAACTAAATACCCGGATTAAATAATATTTTTGATTCTTTTAAAATTAAAAAAATTCATTGAATTTTTATAAAGAAATCTACTTGCAACAAGGATTTTTTATTTCGAATATAATCGAAGGAAGAATTTTATTTCGGTTCTTTTCGGAAAATTTTTAAAGAAAATTTAACAATATTTATTTTTCCTAAAAAAAGTATTTTAATCGTTTTTAAATTGATAAATAGTGAGAAACGAAACTTCGATCAGACTTAGAATGGAATAGAAATATTGTGGAAAGGACCAGGGATCTACCGACTTAATTCTCGATTCCCGAAAATCGGGAATTGAATTTTTGTGTCGGCTAGATCCCTAGAAAGGACCCAATCGAGATCACAACTTTTTATTCATACATTTTCCAATTCTCTATTACTTATAATTAGAAAAACGGAATTAAAAGCTCATGATATTTAATTTAAAAAAATTTTTGTTAAATTTAATTTAGAAATTCAAAAAAACTAAAAAAAGATACTCAAAATGTCTTCCATTCAAAAATCTCTTCTGCCTATTATCTTTCTTTCAATTTTTGTTGTAAAAATATTCTCTCAAAGTGCCGGATTACCTCCACCGCCTCCCTTTTTGGAAGGCGCCCCACAAAATAAAATTACTGAATTCCATCAATTATTAATAAAAAGTGGACAAAAGACAGACGGGGAAATTGAACAATTAGTTAAGGATTGGATAGCTGAACAGACTCCTGAAATCCAGGTAATTGAATATTTTATATTTTAACAAAATTTCTGAAAACTTCGACGAATGGCTTCGAAGAAGTCTTAAAAACCAACCGCGGGCCAAATGACATTTTAGAATCCGTGTAGTTGATTTTATTTAATAGATTTTCTTTATAATGTATCCCGGTAACTTGAATATTGTTTCCCGTTGCAAGCTCATGTTCTGCCTTTCCTTTCAATATGTCTGCCTTTCATTATACCTTTCATTATCCTCTTATAACGGGAATTGATGTAAATATCTATCTCTGTTTTTGTGATATTTTAATGGACCTATAAGTGTTGAGAATTAAAAATTCTAATTTAGGCAAAATATGCAAAGTTTGAAGAAGCTAAAAGCAAAGCAGAAGTTGAAGCAGAAAAATTGCATCAAGCAGCAATTGCGAAGTTTAGCTCAGCAGCTAAAGAGGCCGATGCGTATGATTTCAAATTTATTTAAACTACTCATGAGATAAGGAGATATGAGTAAAAGGGAATTATGCATAATAAAGTTCTCGGACTTTCAAAATTTTTGATTAAATATCGAAAAAATAGAAAAGTGCCAGTTTCTAAGGGAATACTAAGTTAAAATTTAATTAGATTTATAAATTTTTTAATAAAATAAAATAAAGTAAAATTTAATTAAATTTAAGTAAATTGAGTTCAATCGCCAAAAATCCAACATTACCAGCACAAGAAAAGAATAAACTTATCCAAGATTTTTTGCAAAATTTAAAACCAGAAATACGAAGTGAAATAGAAAAGTCTATGCAACAATGAAATTAATTTTTTTAATAAATAATGCTGTGATTTTAAATTGAAATTTTTTAGTTTATGATAAAAAACTTTATCAATATACCAGTTTTTCTCGTTTATCATAAATATTACGGAATAAATGAGGGTAAATAAGGTTAAATAATATAGAAAAATACCAAAATCTAAGTCATGCTTTACATAAATCTTTACCAAAGTTTTCTGCTACATATTACTTACAAACCATTCAAAGAATTTTCCTCCATGGTCTACGCTTATATTCTGCAAATGGTTTCTGCTAATCTATTTTGGAAACTGAAAACACAATTTTTAGTGTATTTGCTACAGTTTTTGAATCAAAAAATGTATCAGTTATTATTAGTAGAGATTGGATTTTAAGCGTACTCCCAGCCGGTTTGTTAAATTCCATAAATATATTTAAAATTTATTCAGTTAGTGATTAATATGAGAGAGTAAATATTTTTATAACTAATATTTGAATTTATTTTATGATTAATTAACTAAAATAAAAATATAAACGAAAACTAAAGCAAAGTCATTTTATTTTCATTAAATTATGTTATTAAAATATGTGGTTAACCAACAAATTTGAAAAACAGATTTGTTTAAAGTTAGCTAAATAATAAATATTATTTTTCTAATTTATGCATAAAGTATTCTCTCAATTATTATAATTAAAAAATATTTAAAAAAATTTTAAATAAAGAACAGTATCGCAAGCAATCCTCATAAAACATGCAAAATGCCTCAGTTACATAAAAATCGCAAGGCGCACTCAAATCGGAGTATTCCGCTAACAATAAAATATAAATCACGAAACGCTAATAGTTCAATCTAGTAACTACAATATCAGTGTATGAGCGTCTGTCGCAAGATTCGGCCGATTTAAAAAAAAATTTTTTTTGTAATTTAGAGGAAGTATTTTAGATTTTAGAATGCAAAAATTAATTTTATTAATTATTATCATCCTAACATTAATTATATTTTTGACTTCTGTTATTCCACAAGATGAGGAATCAGAGTAAATAATTATTTTATTAAATTATACTATAGGTCCTGAAAGGGACAAAGTAGATTATTATGGTTGGAATTATTTAAGCATTAGGGTTGGCGAACAAAAAAAAGTTTTTGTCACAAAGTAAATAAATTATCAAAAAATTTTTATGGAAACAAATATGAAGTTTATAAACTACTATCATTAAAATTTGGCAAAAAACATTTAACTAAATTTAAATTCAATAAACAATAAATTAGATCACCATTTTCAATTTGCAATGTCGATGGGACAAACTCAAAACTTTCAAAACGTTTCCAAATTCAATTAGATAACTGGGTTGGTACTCAAGCTTGTGATGAATGTAATGATTGTAATATTAAAAGACATGCAAGCTTTAATAAAGAGGATGAAGAACAACTTAGGAACGGTGGATTCTTGACAGATTACACAACTTTTGGGAGCGAAAAAGAAAATGATGATGATGAATGCCAAAAGGTTATTAAAATACGTACAATGATCGGTTAATTAAAGATAAGGGGATTTGTCAACGCTTTTTTGTTCATTTCAGCCAAAAAGGATTTGGTTCTTTAATGATAGAGATATTCTTAAGTTATGTAATGAATTTAAAAATAAATGGAATTTAGAGGGATACCCCTATGGCTGACAATAATACTAAAACAAGAATAACTGATTGAGTGTTCCACTTGAACTATGCTGATCTTTCAAAAATTTTAGATTGAATTTTCCGAGGAAGTTATTGGAACAACTGAAATAACTACAGAAGTAAGTGTAGGGGTATGAAAATCAATTTTTATTAATTATTTATTTTGACCATTCTCTAGTTTTCTTTGATAAGCCTAATTAGCGCACACAAAAATGCCCTTAAAATACCTTTATACTCTAATATCTCAGGAAAAGACGAGATCAGATCAAAAATTGTGACTATCGAGATCGAGATTTCGAAACCGTCCATAATTTTCGTTATATCGCTGAAATCCTATCCCCGATCCCCTTATAACTATTTTACCAACAATAAACCAATATCTAAAAATGTTACAGGGTCAATTTAAAATTTAAATTAAATTTAAGGGAACTGGAATTAATGAAGAAACTAAACCACCAGCACAAACAATTAAACTTATAACACATTCCCCCGGCTCCAATTTAAAAACTTCAGTAATAAATACAGAAATAAAAGAAAACGGAATTCTCTCAATTGATATTCCATCATTTGGTGCTACAGATAATGGAAATAATGTTTTTGAATTAATTCTTTGTAAAAAGAAAAGTAACGGGAAATGTGGTAAAAATTGTATATAGAATTTAAATAAAAATTAATTGATGGAAAAATTTTAAATAATTTAATTGAGATGATTATTCTCTATAAATTTCCTTTGAAGGAATTTTAACAAAAAATATTTATTTAGTTTCAATAAATCTGCTTTTATGCGGAAAAATTTTAAAATACAAAACATAGATCCTTTAGCAGAGTTAAAAGAAGCTTAAATCTACAAAATTGTATTATTTATTTTTATGTATCTATGAAAAGTTATTTAAGATAATTTATAGAAAATAATGAGAATATAAAATATTTAGTCACCAATTAATTAACAAATATTTACACTGAGAGGTTGCGAGGTCACAAACGCCAACAAAATTAACCCATTATTTAATGTTTATATTTATTTGAGGGGGGAAAATTATGCAAAATTTTGGACTTTGGAGGGCCATATCTTGTACAGATAAAAACGGACAAAAACGTCTCAAAATCCTTGCTAGAAAGGGCACATTCTCTATCAAATGAGCCCGGTCTCGAGCGTTTTTAGCTCGGACACCTCGCAACCTCAGCAGCAGGCTATAGCTATTTCTCTCCTTTAGCTAGTGCAAAAGGTTATTGGGCGGCTGGGAGCGAACCAGCATCTTCAGTAGACCTGATGTGCTAGCCATTACACCACGCCGCCTACTGCATAGCCATAGGAAATAGTAAATAGTAAAAATAACTATATGCTTTACATAAATTTTTGATAAATAATATAAAAAAAATATCAAATTAAATATGTATGTATAATATTAAAATAAAAACAATTAAAAAAAGAAAATGACAACATTATTCTCAGTATGAAATATAATTTTACAACAAACACATTCTCTTCAATGACGAATGATCGGGTAAATATTATTTTCTTAAGTATAATTAATATTTAATATGTAAGTCGTGGTCTTTCAATACCAAAATTGAAAGACCTGTTTTTCTGATATAACATTTCAAAAAAGAAAATTTCTTTAATCATTGGAGTGAAACAAAGATAAAATTCATTTTTTGATATGTTGTTAAATGTTTATAATGAGACCGCGATTATGATCTCATTTAATGTTATTCCCTAGACTCCTTGACTTTTACTAGAAAATAATTTTGCTTGATTCTTATTGAAATATGTAACTAAATCTCAACTAAATTAATTTAATAAAATATTTTTAAAAATTTTATTTAAAGGATGAGCCTATTGGAATGTATACATTGACACCTCGACAAAAAACAAATTTAACAAATAATCCTACCGAACTAAATGTGTTTGTGAAAAGTAATAAAATTGAGGTTAACATTGGAGATGATATTCTTCATTTTAATTCTCCAAAACAACAACCAGTTGATAAAATTGAAGAAATTGCTGTAGGTTTATTTTATACAAATATACTGAATTGAAATATATAATTAAATTTTATAAATGGTTGGGTAATTAAGAGAAGGGCGGAGAAAGAAATAAATTACATTTTTCATTCAGGATATTAAATATTTTATTAGTTTTCAAAAGTTTTTGGGTTTAGAATGCTAAAAAATAGAAATTCATATATAATTCTTATTGTCTATCAACTCATATAATTAAATTAGTCGAATAAAAATAAGACTTTATATAACTGTAAAAATGAAATAAATTTAAATCAGGCTTATCTTTCGGTTGTATTTGTATAGGTATTTGGTATTTTGTACGTGATGCGGTAAAAGAAAAGTTAAGGAAAGCTGCATAATTCAAAATATATTTTATCAAAAAAATACTGTTAAGATAACTGGTCATAAAGTTGAACAAATCAAAGTAGAACAGATTGCTTTGCCTTACTCCAGACCATTTAATTTAACTTGGGCAAAACAACGAAAAGCAGAAGTTACGTTTTATTTCACTTTGAGACATCCAACATTCTTCGGCTTTGCTTTACTTGTAGAAAATAAAGAAAAATTTAAACTTGATTATTTAACAAACATGAATAATCTTGCAAAATTTGGTTAGTTATTAATTTAAAATAGTTAAATAAAACTAAGATTGGTCCCTGACCCCAAATATATGCCAAAGAATCGGGAATTTTAGCCGCTCAAAATTTTTAAAATTTTCGCCTGCGGCACTAAAAAATCGAGCAGAAAAAACCTGCTCTGGTCACAGGTTTGCTAAAGATTTGCAAGCCGCCAAAATCAAAAATTTGGTTAGATTGCATATTTCAACCAAAATTACCCCATTTTTTTCAATAACATTTTTTCAATACTTTTTTATAAAGCTGCTATAATATAAACGGACTCCAATTATAGAAAATATATTAATTAAATTTTAATTCCCTAAATTCTTCAATTTTTTAATTAAAATAAATAATTTAAAGTAAAAGATGAAGGAAAGATTCCTCTATTAATTTTTGTACGAACTGATATAGGAAATAATAAAGAAAATGGAGAGATAACACCTCCATTTATTTATGTACGGCATCTTCAATTATTAAAGGTTAAATAATTAAATAAATTTTTTTTTTAATTTTGACTAAATCAAGAATAATTTTTCTGGACCAATTAATTTTTATTCTGATCCAAAATTGGAAAAATTACCTAAACAAATTGAAATGAATATTAAATTTAAATATGTTAGAAATAAAGATAATTTTAATATTACAACAACAATAATATCAGAAAATACAAAAGAATTATTAATTAAAAGAGAACACGATGTTAAATTTAAATTGGAAGGAATAAAACAATTAATGGTAAATAAGAATATATTATTTATAGTTCGAAAACTCAAAGTTTCGGGATCCTGAATGGATTAATCACACACAAGCAACGGTCTTTCTATAAAATAAAAACACGGGAGTATGCCGGTGGGGGGTGCTTTTTGGTATATCTGTCTACCAAATTTCATCCCGAAGTCCCACGGATACCTCAGTCACTCTCCTTTGTTATTTTATTCGTTCAGACACTAGGAGTTGATCAGTTTTTATATTTATAGATAATAACACAAAAATCGTTCCTTAAATAAAATAGTAATGCAAACTTGTTTTAAGATTCTTAAACAAATTTTAAAATTTTCAGGTGGAAGGTGAACCAGATAATAATGTTAATTTCTATAAGAATCCATCTTTTAAGCATGAGTGAATAAATGAAATTATAATACGACAAAATTAATTTATAACTTTACGCTATAAATATTATAATAATAAAATATATCATAATTATTTCATCATAATTATTTCATATTATCCGAAAAATTTTTATTACCTAACTCTGTGTAATCATTGTTTCGAACTTTCATTTGAGGGAGTAATTGATCAAGGGAGGGTCAAGGGCTTGATCAAGTGAGATTAATAGAAAACCAAGCTGAGAACAGTAAATGTTTGGCTAATTTAATGCTTTAACAAGGAATAATTTTATGGAAGTAAGAAAATAAGAAACAAAGTTTATTTCAACGCTTCTACAATAATATTCCTAGAACAATAAATACCTATTCTATAAGCATTATCTTCTATTAGGTTTTTAACAAAAAATAAAACTCGGATAGTTCAAAGCTACAAATCCTTTTAATAATTTTTATTTAATTTTCATTAATTCCTTTTACAAAAATTTGATTTTTAAATAATTAACACAAAAAATCTTTGAAAAATTCACTTATTCGGGTAATTTTGAACGTGACAGACCCCCTTTTTTCCTCCCTATTTTTCACCCTATATTTTTTAAAAATGGTCAAACTTTTTCCTTTCTTCCATCCAATTTGCCTTTCTAATTTTTGCCTGCAAAAAGGATTATTTTTTATATTTTATTTCCCGTTTTTCCTCCCCAATTTTTTCCTACTCGACTTCTATACTTAAATTTAAAATAACTATCAATACAAGTTCTTCTTTCCCCCTCCAATTAGAATTTCATTTTTTACAAAATTTTCTGCACCTGAGTGTCGTTCGACCTCCACATTTATGGCAGGTTCTTTTTCCATGGAGAAGTCCAAGCTCTTCGAGCCATACATCGAAATCATTATCGCTCAAACGTAATTTTTCATGTAAATCAAAAGGCTTGAAATTCCTAAGTTGTTCCATTTTTTAATTGAGAAAATGAATTTTCGCAAAACTCATACTTGTTAAATACCAAAAAATAATCCTCCTTTTTATAATCCTTATTGTTTAATTGCAGGCAAAAATTAGAAAGGCAAATTGGATGGAAGAAAGGAAAAAGTCTGACCATTTTTAAAAAATATAGGGTGAAAAATAGGGAGGAAAAAAGGGGGTCTGTCACGTTCAAAATTACCCTTTTTCGTCCTCATCTAAGGCGCACCATTACAAAGATCCTTATCACAAACACGGCATCTGACACCCATAAAGTTTCGATTATAAAATGTTTCGACTCCCTAAATAATTAATTTCAATTTAATTAAGTATTTTCTGGCCTTCAATTCCGAACATCGACCTCGCCAAGTAACATTACGATGTTCACAAAACCCTTTATCAGCACACCCCATTCTATAATAACCAGGATTGAGCCAATCTAAATTTAAAAATACAATGAGACATTAACCATAGACTAATTGGGTATTTTTATGTAATAAAATATTTGCAAATTGAAAACTAAAATTGCATGAATTATTGAAAACCGCAACCGTCAAAAAACGCTAATTTACGCAATACATATTGCTTCCAGCCCTGATTCCTACTACATACACAAATTTTTAGTTATAAGAAAATCTTATTTAAAACCTATGGTAAAAGTATAAAAAATCTAAAAGTTTTAGGGAACTTCTAAATTAGTGACCAAGTTTTGCCAACTTAACATTACAGAACTTAAAACCTTATTTAAAATTTTTAACAATTTAATATATAAATATTTAAAAACCGTTATATTTGCAGAGAGAAATATAACACATGTCAAAATTAGAAGGGCAATTATACTCACGCACACCAACGCGAAAATTACTGCCTGAAATCGGTGGTTAAAAAATAAAGAAAAATTAGGAAAAACCTTTCTGACCAGCATAACAACGAATACCTGAAAATATATTTTACTTTTAGAGACAAATTCATTTTAACATTCAAAATATTTGTAAAAATAATTTAATTGACTTACCATAAGTATCCGACACGCAATAAAAAAGCATAAAGTAGAGGATAAACATTTTTTAATTTTAAAGTTTTAGAATATTAATTGAAAAAGTTATTAGAAAAAAGATTTAAAAATCTTTAAATAAATTTATCTTTTAAAATTAAAAAACATTAGGTAATATTGGATCTATAACAGGCGGAGATGGCTTTCACTCGAAACCTGGACTATTTTTGATTAGAAACCTAACTAGAAAAAAATTTTGAAAGCATGATACGATAATTTTTCTGTCAGTTCCATAGCCTGTACATTAATTATTCAAACTAAAAATACAAAAAATATAAGCAAATAGTGAATGGGTTGTTAAACAAAATTTTACTAAAATCTATAAACATTTGTATTTAGTTAGATTAAAAATTTTGACTAAATAAATTATAATTTTTTATTCAAAAAACAAAAAAATATACGAGAACCTTCATTTTAATAGTTAGAGAATTATATTTACTAACTGATGAATCAGCTATGTATATATTTATATAATTTTTATAAATAATATTTGGAAATTAAATATAAAATTAATTTAAGAATTGAATTATTTCTATGGAGTTTTTTTTAATTTTTCTATAAAATACCATAGCTTTGGAATTTAAAGAAGACCAAAAAGTTGTAATTCTTTCTTTTATTACAAAGATCCCGACTCCTGAATCGGGAAATTTTCCCGAGTTATTGGTCTCCTGATCCCGATCCGATGTCAATTCACAACTAAGTCTGGAAATTTAAGATTCATAAAAATGGCTTTTTTTGATAAAATTATATGTATTTTTGATTAAAGAAAAGTATTAAAATATTTAAATATTTTCCAAATCACTACAAAGAACCATTCAACCAACGATCACCAAGAGGAAAGTGAGAGAAATTTTAAACACATTTCTTTCACTTTTCCGACGAAAATTTAATGTCAAAGTACGAGAGGTTTTTTCTGCAATAATAGCATTTTTCCGTAATTTTTATTTTTTATTTTGTAATTCGTAATTTTTCTGATATTTTCGTAATCGTAATTCGTAACTCAAAAAACGCCGTAATTCGTAATTACGACACAACTCTCCTAAATATGAGATTACTTACAAAATATTTTTTCGAATTTCGTAAAAATGAGTAATTAAGTGGTAAAATATTTTTATCTTATTTTTTATTTGAGAAATAAATTAATTCAAAGATGTTTATCTGACTTTTAATTTTTTTATAAAAACTTTAATTTGAAAAAAGAAAACTTAAAGAAATAATGTTTAGTTTTTTCTTATTAGCATAAATTGATTTGTTTGTAGGTAGCATATTTATTTAAAGAAATTAAAAGGTTAAATACAGCATTTTAAAAATTAATTATTATCTAAATTATTCCATTATTCGTTTTTACATAAATACTAACATAATACTAAAATATTTCACTTAACATAATACTTTTTAAAATTATTTCCCAAATAAAAACTCAAATTTTATTAAATAAATTTATTTAAAATTACTTAACATTTCTATTTTTAGTTTTTATTGGATCCATATACATATTTGATAATTTATTATTTATTTAAAAATATTATTTTCAATTATTTTAGCCTCAAATATATTCTGAACGTTTCTTTTCCTGTTATTTATCATTTTCAATCCCCCAAACCATATTTTAAATGTAACTTCCTTTTGATCTTATTCAAAACATTCCCCTATAACATTTACAACTTTGATTTCAAATATATATTTTCGTTATCAAACTTTATCTAAAAAATTTTTTGAACTTATTTCCCGCCTATTCCAAGCCCTATAAATACCTATTTGTAATTTCATTTAATTTGCCTTGTTTCGAACTAAACTGAATAATAAAGATTGTTGTTTGATAGAGGTTCTTTAAGAGTAAAGATTAAAAGATATTAAATCCGGGAACATTATATGTAGTTTTAAACAAATTTAATCTTCAAAATGAATTTTTTTCGTATGGAAAGGTTTATAGCAAGGGGTTGTTGAAACAGATTCGATAAATGAAAGCGAAAAGCCGAAGACGTTTGAGAATTATAAACCGAGTTTAAAATACAGCTTATTTGTAAATTTATTTAATTTTCAATTTCTGCTTTTTCTATCGCTTCTAAGAAAATAATTAAATTAATCCCGAGATTTATAAAAATTTTAGAATAAATATACATAAATATCAAAATTAATTTTCATATTTAATTAAATATTAAAAATGGCATGGCATGGTGGCTGGCCAACATCTTCAAAGTATGGTTAAAAATTAAATTAATTCGAAAACAAATTAGCTCTCAAATTTTAATGATTTTTATATAATTGACATTTAAATATTTCGAACTGAAATGGGAAATAGGTTGATCGGGGTTATTTTGGTTATTATTCAGATTTAGAGAGTTATTATAAGAATAATAATGATATTATTATTATTCAGATTTATTATTCAGATTCCCCGTCCAATCTATATAAATTCTATATAAAGTTGGTTGTATTTTGGAAGACCGAAATCCTTTAAGAAATTCTACCCACACTCTATCATAATCCGAACAATTCAGTTTAGGAGCTTCCTTATCTGTTTTAATTCATTAAGAAAATTTTATATAAATTAAAAATCGAAAAAGAATTTTAATTAATAAAATAAAATAAAAATTATTTATTTAGATTTAAAGAATTGCTTTTTGACTCAAACACATACAAAAAGGTTAATATAATTAAAAATTATTTTTTTTAAATTAATAAAAATTTAAGCCTGAAATATTAAAAAGTAAAATTGAATGGAAATTATTGGACGTCAAGTTGCATATTAAATTTGTTCAAAAAAGTTTATGTTTGAAAAGTTTGTAGATATTTAAGGAAGAAATTTGTTTAATTTAAATATTTTTAGGTAAACAATTTTATAATGTAAAATGTTCGGCAATTAAATGGAAATTGAGATTCTTTCCTAATGGATATACAGAGGACGGTAAACTAATTGATTTAAAATAATAATCTCATAAATCTGGGGACTCTGAGTGCTTATCTAATCCATGAAGGGTTTTCATCTTTTTTTGAAAATATTCTATTAAGCTACTTCAATTGCCCTCGTTTACGTAGGTAAAGATACTTCTGAGGCTAGAATAAAAGCAAGATTTACAATATATGCGATTAGTTCTGATGGTAAAAGAGTGGATATTTGTTCGTAAGTCGATTAAAAATATTTTTTATTTGTAAATATAGACTAAATCAGATAATAAAATTAGATGATATAACTGTTAAATTGTTTTTCTCTAATTAATGGGGAAAAACATTTCACACTATATTTAAAAATTTAGTTCAGACGACTGAATTTAAAAATATCTATGTAAATATCCCTCACAGATTTTTGTTTTAATATTGATTGTCTTACTTGTTAAATAATTTGTTTTTAGAAATAAGGATAATTTTCGAAGCTATTTTCAAACTACTGAATTTGTTATTGACTTAGAGAGATCTCTTCATCCTGACGGTAAATACTTAAATATATGACATTTTTGAGTTAGTTCTCATGTAGTAATAAATTAGAAAATTTAGACATCTAAAATTAAAAAAGACACTTGATTCCAGTCTTGACTAAAGATTTTTCTGGGGTTTTTTGGTATTGTCTTGGGGTGAAGTCTTGATCACGAGTTCTTTGAGCTTTTCTAAATTAATCGAAAAAGTATGAGTTTTTGGATTCCTTATTTTTATTTCATCAAAATGAAATGAAATAAATCTTAAATTATGAATGTTCGTGTGGGATGCACGCAAAATAAAACAAAAATTGTTAATTTTTGGTCCCGAGCCTTGGAAGTCTTAAACACCTTGTTTCTAGTTTTAAAGACTTTTGGATGAGTGGGGGAGCTCCTAAGCGATACTTTCAGTATTTATGCATCATTATAATATACAATTTTTCCATCCTCAAGAAGTATCTAAATATGAAAATCGACACAATTTAAATATATATTTTTAAAATAATACGAGCGTTTAGGTGCCGCTTCGCGGCACCTAAACGCTCGTACATTAGTTTTTAATTAAAAAAACCAGAATTTAAATTTTTCGGTTTTTTAAGAAGTCAGTTTTTAAAAGGAAATGAAACGAAATCACACAAAATAAAGAAACATGCGCATATCTAAACATAGGATTTGAGGAAAGGGAGATATCTTGAAAACTTATACATAAATCTGAATGCATATGCCTCTAAATTATTTCGCACTTGTTCAAACCAAATTTAATATTTGTGGGATATCAGGGATTTTGATTGTGTTAGGGAAATTTGGAGGGATTAAATAGTATCAGAGTAGCGTTTGACAAAAACTCCATTTATTTCTTTTTTTTCGTTGCAAGGCGTTTTGGCACTAATTATAGCATATTTTTTACAAATTTTGCCGCTGGTGCTAAATGTTATATTTGATCAATTATTTGTATTTGATCAAGAATGTATTTGATCAATTTATATTTGATCAAGAATCTTTTCACAGTACTAACTGCGGGTTTTTAAGCATTTATCGAATATAACTTTAAGTTTGTATTTTGGTTTGTTTGGATTTTGCGGAGTTTATTTTTTTTATTATTTGGAGATTAAAAGTGATATCTGGGGGTTATATGGGAATTAAGATGGATATATGGGGATTTGTAGGGATAACAGTAGTTTAATGGTGCTATCTGGTGGTATGGATTCGGAGAAAAATCGGGGGTTTAAATGGGGTCTCGGCGGATTTGAATGGATTCCGATGAATTCGCACGGATTTCGGTAGTTTTGAATGAACATAATTTTTGGACGATATCTGTAGATTAAAGATTAAAGAATAAGAATTCACATTGTTTTCGCTTGCGGTCCTCAAAATGAACAAATCTGGCTTTTTACTTCCAAAATTCTCAATTTCCACCTGCGACGCAATAAAGTACAAAATCTGCTGCTTGATCTACTAAAATTTTAAAGTGTAACTGCTTAAAGTGCGGCTGTTTGAAGTAATATATTAAGTTGATTAAAAAAGGAACCTTACAAATCTCTTGTTATCTACCATTATTTGCTTCAAATCCATAATCTCCATATTTAACCCTCAAAATTACTTTCATCCTTTTAAACATCCTTGCATCCTTTTTACCCTTAATACTTCTAAAGCCACTCTTATCTTCAGGGAAACATTTGTTCCCTTCAAATCCACTTGATCTCTGCAAAATCACTTATATTCCCAGATATACCCATTAGTCACTCCAAATCCCTATTAATTCCTGAGAATTAACCAAATATCTCGTGAGCGTTATATTTTTAGATATACACAAAATTTTACTCTCTGATTTATGTATTGCCTCGCAGATTTTCCAAATTCAAAATAACTTAATGATCCAACATACCGTATTTACTCAAATAATTACCCTGGGTAATTATTGTTTCGATCTCTCGCTGGAGGGGGTAATTAATAGGGAGGGGGAAATTATTTGAGAGAAGGTAATTATTATTCCGACCTTTATATTTTTATTTTATCATAGGCTTATGAACAGGAATATACAATACGTTACCAAATACGGAGATAAAAAGTTGCGTTTTAACTTTATTATTCCTCAATATTTCCCACAAAACGGTATTATAACATTAATACTTCCGTCCTGGGATATATAAAAGCATCATGGACATGTATTTAAATACGTATATTTCCTGTTAGAGGTTATAATATCAATTTTTTAATATATGCTATATAATGTACTCAAAATAGTACTATGCCAACAATAATTCCGTCTATGGATTTATAAAGGCATAAAGTCATGCGAAGATTTAAGGTATTTAGAAGGATTTAGTGAAATATAAGGAATAAGGCTTATATACTTAAAAATCTTAATCTCCCATTATCTCACAAAATCTCTTAATCCCCTCAATTTCCCTCTTAATCCACAAAATCCTCGATTTTCCCCTAAATCTTTTAATGTCTCGATTTATTCCATGATATTGATCGGTAAAATGTTTCATTATTAAATTCGATGATTTTCAATAAACATTTTTAAAATCAGTAAGAAAAATAGGGGGTAATTATTTGAGAGAGGGTAATTATTTGTGTAAATACGGTAGTTTTATTACAGCCTTATCTCAGCAGTTAGATCTATAATTTTCGCATAAATTAAAAATCTCTAAGCCTCCAAATCAACAATATTCCTCGAAATCCCTTGCAAATCCCGAAAGCCCTCTTGATACCACAAAACCCTCAATATCCCGCTTACTCCCCAAGTCGCCAGATAAGCCCCTTTTTCCTCCCCTAAAATCTTCTAATATTCCTCATTACCCCATAAACCTCTGTGTTTGGGTGTACTCAACTGTGTTAACCAAATATTGTTCCATTAAAGTTTGATAGTTGCTAAAGTCTGATACAAAATGGCTGCGAACAATTTTTAACAAAATAAATGTGTGCGATTATATGGCACGCGGCTGGTAATCCCTGCGATTAAATGGCGGATGGCTGGTTGTTTTTTGTTTACGGTTAAATTTTTAACGAAAATTAGAGAAAAACAACTTTCTTTGCGAAAAAGTGCTAAGTAAGAGAACACTTACGCGTATATGTTAGAGAGGTTTATTCTCTTTATTATTCTCTTTTATTTTCAGTCTTTTGTTTGTTTTTCTCTGAATTAACATTAAAAAATTTTCGCTTCAAAAAATATTCACTTTTCTAAGATGAAAAACATGTAAACAATTATATCGTTTTAGTATAGTTAATAAATTTAAATTCAAGATTCGCTATTATTAATATGTGAAGTGGAGTATGTAACGATATTCTTTGAATCAGAAAAAGAGGATATCGAATCAGCAATAATGATGAATAGTATGGGGAGGAAGTATGAAGAAAATGAAGATAGATTAAGAATTCTGAAAAAATCTTTTATTAAAATGTTTGAGGAAGAAACACTTGCTGATTTCGTAATTAAGGTAATTAATAATTTTTTAACGTTTATGTGTCGGGAATTCTCGATTGATGAAAGCACATTTTTATTTTTTATGTCGTAGATCCAAGATCATTTTCAGATTGATGATGAAACAATAAATACACATCGTTGTGTTTTAGCTCAAAATAGTGAAGTGTTTAAAAGAATGCTAGGACAGAATATGATTGAAAAGGAAATAGTAAGCAAAACATTAATAAAATAATGGAATCCCTAAATTATTTTAATTATGTAAAATGTTATAGTTTACTTTTTTCCAAAACCGGAAAATTAATTTTGGTACCTATGTGTAAAATCAGAATACAATGAGAGATATTATTTAATCTTTCGTTAATTAATAAAATTTCAGGGTGAAATAAAAATTGTTGATTGTTCAGTTGATTGTTTTAGAGCAATGCTCGAGTTTTTCTACAGTGGGGAAATTGAAATTAGTAAATAAAATTTAATTATTTTAATATTTTTAATTTAAAATTTAAGGTACTTTTGAGAAACTTGGGGAGGATTTATACGCAATTGCCGATAAATATGAAGTTGTTACTTTAAAAGAAGTTTGTGAGCACTATATGGCTATGTCAATTAGTTGGTTTAAAAATTTATAAATTAATTTTAATAAATAAAAACTTAGATAATTTTGTAGAATTCCTTGGTGTAACTTTCTGGTTAGGGAATAAGTGCCGGTTTTAACTCCCAAGTTAATTAGAAATGTTATTTTATGAATTATTGCCTTTAGAGGGCAGAACTTAAAGGCACTCAAATTTTATTCTTTCCTAGAACATTAATAGACTATAGCTATAGACATAATCCGAATTCACAAAAGCCACCTAAAGGGGGTTACTAATACTATAGTTACGATTGCCTTTTTCTGAAGTTATATCCTCCAGTTTTCCTAACACCTAAAATGCTCTCTCTAGTTTATCAAAACTAAGTTTAAATATAACTTTATGCATAAATTACTCTAAATTACTTATCAAATTTTAAATATAAATTTTACAAATTTTAGCTTCTACAAATTTTAAAAAACGTTATGATTGTGCCAAAACTTATGGTCTTTTAATGTTAGAGAAGGTTTTAAAAATTTATTTTTCAAAACCTTTGATCTTTTCAGTCTTGTATAAAATATATTTATGCTAATAGAGAGGAATTTCTGATTAGTAAAGAATGGGAGGAATTTAAATCTGTTAATGGAGAATCTGCCTTTAAAATGTTAGAAGATGCTTTGCTTGGCAAATTTGATATAAATGGCAAGTTTTGCTTTTTAAGTGAAAGTGTAAATTGTTCTAGAAAAAGACTTAATAAATTTTGATTTTTCTGAAAATACTTGATAAATTTAAATAATTTTTAAATTTTCATAGTAAAGGAGAAGAATGATACAGATGTTGATTTTGATTCCTTTGCGAGTTTTGGATTTGGAAGTGGAACATGACGAGCATACATATTGAAAAATATTTTTTGAATTTAATAGTTATTTAATATTTTAATTAGGATTTAACTTTTTAAATAATACTGCACGGAGTTACTTTTTGTGGATAAACATAATCATTTTATTTTTATAAAATAATATAATAATTGCACATAGATTTTTTAGGTAGATTTAAATAATAATTTGTTATCTATTTTTTAGCTCTTTTTTTGAAATTAAGGGATTTTTCTTTAAATTATTAATTGTTTCAAAATACAGTTCTTGAATAATTAAAAGAAAATATTAATCAGATTTATCTTTTCTTGATTTTTTTAAATTTTACATAATTTGTGACATTATTTTATTTTTTATTTTGTTAATCTCCCAATTATTTTAATTAAATTCTTCCAGTATTTTCCCCATTCAATATATTGAAAAAGGTATTTATGAATTTTATGACGAACTTTCCAATTACTGTTCAGTTGTCGGAGGTATAAATGTAGTAAGATTTTCAATTCCTTGTTTAATTGGACGCTTAGGCTTTCCAGCAAATCCACCTTTCTTTTCTGAAATTAAATTTTAAATTTTCAAATTTTTTAAATAAAAAATATTTTTTAATTAAATTATTAAAAAAAACAATTTTAGTAAATTTAATTAAAAATTACCGCCTTCCCCAAAAGCAACTGAAATTGCCATAAAAACAAAGAAAAAAATAAATAATATCCTCATAATTAAAATTTTATTTTAAAATTAATATTTATTTTTAGAGGCTTTTTATTAATTTTATTAATTGAATATACTCGTTTTTAAAGACTGCCAATTAAGTGTTGGATTGTATATAAAATTTTATTAAAGCTAGACAAATATTATATATTGCGTAAAACTTTAATATTAGCTTTCAAAGAAATGAAAAAAATTTTTAAAATATTTAAATTAAATATAAATCAATAAAAAATAAATAAAAAAATAATTTAATTATATTAAAGTTTTAATGCTTTTAGAAAATCCTGGCATTAAGAGAAATAATGGGTTTTTTAAAATTAAAATAAATGATATAAAATATAATTAAAAAATAGTTTTTAAAAGTTATCGATAATATATGTTAAAAATTTTTAAAGGATTTTAATCTAAAAATATAATTTATTAATTTTTATTTTCTCCTGTCGATAAAATTTTTTAAAATTCAATAACTCTTTGTAAATATAAAAATTTAAAAGAAAAATTAAAAAAATTTTTACGTCAATGAATTTTAAATAAAATTGATTAATTTGAATAAAACTTTACAAGAATTTAAAAAAATTGAGTATTGCAAATCAATGGAGTTTATTAAAATTCTCATTTTTGAGAATGAGGATCTAATTAAATTTACAAAATTATCAAGGAATGACCGATAGATGTAGATAAAACAGTTTAACGTAACTTTCAATCGAGAATGTGTTAAGTAAAGTTAAGAAATAAAAAAACTATAAAAAGTTTACAATTACTCGAAGATAACAGAAGTGGATATCAGAATTATCCCTTATTGATAATTATTTCATAATTATTGGTAGAGTCTTAATTTACGATATAAATGTTTGATAGATAATGATTTCGAGGGATATCGGAGATATAACGGGATTACGAAGTATATAAGTGGATTTAGAGTGATAAAAGGGATTTAAAGAGTTACTAGGAAATTATTACGGGATTTGGAGGGGTCAAGAAAATAAAAGAGAAATAGGCCATAGATGCTGAAGTCGAGGAGAACTGGGCTACAGATATTTTTTTGTTTTCCATTTTTGTCCATTTTTGTACTCTTTTTTCCATTTTTGTCCTCAGAAGACCATTTTTGTCCGCAAATAATGCAAAAAGCAATGCGCCCACCCCTGATCCGAATCAATTGTTGTAATGTCTAAATTTACTTTGTCAAGGTTCTTAATTTTAAGATTTTAAAACAGAAGTTTTTTTGATCTCGTTCGGCCATTTTTCATCAAAGAAAACAAAATATTATTTTGATCAGATGTATTTAACTTTCACTTGTCGCTTGAGAAATTTTCACTTGAGAAACAAGTTCAGATGATATAGAAAAAATAAAATCAATCAAAGACGTGATTCTTGTAAATTACAGAACCGAAAGTCCTGTCACTTGTTATTAAATGTCTACTATTTTTCAATATAAAATTTAATATCGCCTCAAATATTTAAAAATTTAGAAAAATTATTTAAAATTTTTTTATTCTTTCATTCAATTGTATAATTAAATTCTTATGAATACACGTGTATCTTTATTTGAGAGCCAATTCAGTTTTGTACAAACTATGTATAACCACGTTGAATTGACGCATCAATTGCATTTTTTAGACTAAAATGGCAATTAAAATTTTTAAATAGAATTGACGCATATCCTCTGTCTCTTATACATTTTTAGACGAGATCTATGAATTGTAACACCTGGAAACATTAACGATTTTTGAGTAAAAAAATGCCAAAATTTTTTAATAAGTATTCTAGACGAATTACGCATTAAATATATTATTTGTACAGCATAAGATTTAAAGATTTATAGAAATTTATAACTTGAATACCAAACCCTTTAAAAGCTCCTAATCATTTATGGAAAAACATTAATTTAATAATTAACATTAACATTATCCAAAGAAAAGTTATAAAATGAAATTATTACTGGGAACTTTCATTGGCCTTGTGGCTATCGCTATATCTTTAGCCGGTAAGTATACATACAGGGTGCGGCAAATTAAGCGCGCGTTTGTTTTTTGCCATAACTTTCTTCAATTTTAATGAAAATTGATCCTTTACTTTTATTGTTAAACTAATTTTGTTTTTCAGAATCACATTATCCAGAAGGTCCTATAGAAAAAGGTAAATACTTTATAAATATAAAAAATAATGGCAAGAAATCTGAAAATATCACAAAATCGGAATTAATAATAGAAATAGAGCGGTCTGGATCTGGATCCAGACCTTGATTTTTCCTGGATCCAGAGTCCAGATCAAGGCATTTTTCAGCGTTCCTTGATTTTTCCTTGACTCAGGGTCAAGAATCTGGTCAAGGTACTCAACCAGATCAAGAATTTTTCCAAATCCCACAAATAAACAATATTATTCTTAGTCCCTCTAAATCTCTCGATATCCCCTTCTACAAATCCACATAATCCGTCAATATCCCTTAAAATCGAATAATATACCTTTAAGTACCCCTATATCACACTTAATCGTCAGATATCCGTCTAAATAAAAAAAATGAAGAATCAGGCCTGGATCCAGGCAAAAATAATCCTTGATTTTTCCTTGACCTTGATTTTTCCTTAACTCAAGGTCAAGAATCTAGTCAAGGTCCTTACTTAAAATCAAGGTCAAGGATCAAGGTCAAGGTTTTTTAAAAATCTCGCTCTCTAATCGGAATAGAAATTTTTTAAAATTTTACAAAAATTTCAGGTGATGTGAGTACTCCATCAAGCCCGTCAAATATTCCCGATTTTTGCAAGAGCAATCTTAGAAAAAACAAAAAAGTCGACCAATGCTGTGAGGAAGTTGAGAAAATTCAATCTTCTGGTGGCTCATTGTGTCCAGCTCCAGAACCATGTTCAATGAAAAAATGCGGACGTGTCTGTAACCGTTATTTCAGCCAAATGAGCGATTGTAACGTGTCACCCAAGCCAGAAGATGATTGTGATAAAGACAAAAAGCGAAAATATGAAAAGCCACCAAAACCAGGTTACCCATCAGGACCCGATGATTTTCCTGAAGCTACAAAACCCCCAAAAGGAGGAAAAGCATCTGCAAAGCCACCAAAACAAGGTTACCCATCAGGACCCGATGATTTACCTGAAGCTACAAAACCACCAAAAGGAGGAAAAGCATCGGCAAAGCCACCAAAACAAGGGTACCCATCAGGACCCGATGATTTTCCTGAAGCTACAAAACCCCCAAAAGGAGGAAAAGCATCTGCAAAGCCACCAAAACAAGGTTACCCATCAGGACCCGATGATTTACCTGAAGCTACAAAACCACCAAAAGGAGGAAAAGCATCGGCAAAGCCACCAAAACAAGGTTATCCATCAGGACCCGATGATTTACCTGAAGCTACAAAACCACCAAAAGGACGAAAAGCATCGGCAAAGCCACCAAAACAAGGGTACCCATCAGGACCCGATGATTTTCCTGAAGCTACAAAACCCCCAAAAGGAGGAAAAGCATCTGCAAAGCCACCAAAACAAGGTTACCCATCAGGACCCGATGATTTGCCTTTAACAACGCAAGAACCCGCCTATCCCGGTGATCTGCCTGAAGCTACAAAACATCCGAAAGGAGGAAAAGCATCTGCAAAGCCACCAAAACAAGGTTACCCATCAGGACCCGATGATTTGCCTGAAGCTACAAAACCACCAAAAAGAGGAAAAGCATCGGCAAAGCCACCAAAACAAGGTTACCCATCAGGGCCCGATGATTTGCCTTTAACAACTCAAGAACCCGGATATCCTGGAGGACCGCAATAAGAAATTATATCTTAATTTGATGAGAATAAACGGAACTATGTATGAGAAATAAAATATAAATTGATATACAAATAAATAATTTAATCAATTAATATAAAAATATTAAATGATCAAAATTAAAAATAATATAAAATTAAAATAAATTAATAATTGAATTATATAAAAAAATATGTAATTTAAATTTGAGAATAAATAAATTTAATCAATAGAATTCTTATATGATAAAATTTTACATCAAAAGCTTAGATTAATACATATTAGTGGTAAATGTCCGGTTGGTGTCCTACATGTCCGCAAAGAGAATGCGCATTTTTCTTTTCTTTTCTTGCATTTTTTTCTATAAAGAGAGGCGCCCATTTTTCCCTTCTTTAAGGTAGCCTTTTGGCATGTCGAAGGAAAGAGGGAAAATAATAAAAATTAATTACTAATAGAGTACAACTCTCAAATATATCTTGGGAAATTTTTAAAATATCTTGGGGAATCTTAATCCAAGAATGTTGTTTCCTTCCACCTTCCAGAAGGCTTCCCCCAGATATTTTAATACTAATAAAGTTATTAAACTAATAATGTTAGATTGATTTACAAACAGTTATTAAACTAATAATGTTAGATTGATTTACAAACTCTCAAATATATCTTGGGAAATTTTTAAAATATCTTGGGGATTTACCAAACAATAGCTACTATACCAAACAATAGCTACTAACAAACAATAGCTACTAATAATTACCAAACAATAGCTACTATAAATAGCTATAATTCACTTTAGGTTTAGTTAGGATATCAACATCAAACAGTAAATCATCAATAATTTTTTATGAATCCAGTAAACGGTGCAAATACAAAGCAGATTGAAGCATTCCGGAACAGATTAAGTTTTCGAATGGATTAAGTCCCCCAGATATTTAAAAATCTATTTGAGCATGTTGTCCCAAATTTTCATCTCTGATCATTTATAAAATAAAATATATATTTGTACTCTATTAGTAATTAATTTTTATTATTTTCCCTTTTTCCTTCGACATGCCAAAAGGCTACCTTAAAGAAGGGAAAAATGGGCGCCTCTCTTTATAGAAAAAAATGCAAGAAAAGGAAAGAAAAATGCGCATTCTCTTTGCGGACATGTAGGACACCAACCGGACATTTACCCATATTAGTATTCCCAGAGATTCCCAGGTCCGTCTAGCAGACATAAAAAATTTCGGATCACAAAAATTATTTTGTATTCTCGAGAGAGTTTATGACAAAGAATCTGCAAAATTTGGTGAATCAAAATTACTGCAAAATTGGCGCAAAATTACCCCTTTCTTCATAAGTTTCTGATCGAGTTCTGCCATTATTTTAATGTTAAAAGTCGTGCCTACTTCTCTGTATATTTAAAAAAATTTCCCGTTAAGTTCCAACTGGAATTTTCATAAGTAAATTACTCTTGGACAATGCCTTTAAGAACGGAGGGAAAAGTTGAAATTTTACTTTCTGTGTTATGTTTTATAAAAATAAATAGTATTTTTTTAGCAATCATAATTGTACATATTAGAGTTCGGACCAAACAAATATTTGGTCAAATAAAATCAAATATTTGATCAAATATTTGATTTTGCCGCTTGTCCGACACATGTAAAACTTTTTTGAATTAAAATCAAGTTAAAATATAGATTTTTAATCTTTATTTTTTAGAAATTTCTTGAAAATTTTTATATTGTCAATACATATTATTCCTTTCTCCAAAAAATTAATTAAATTCAAATTCCAATTAATGAATCAAAAAATTATTTAGAGATTTTTTGAAATTTATAAAAATATCAACTACAAAGAAATAATAATTATTTTGTACAATTTTTTATTTTGCAAACATCTGCCTTCACAATTAAAAATTTTCTTTTAATTTATTAAAATATTAAACCAATTCTGGTTCTAAAATAGTTAATTTAGAAAATTGTCTATATTTCTTGCTATTTATTCATTAGTCTACTAAATCTCTCAGAATCAGAATTTCTAAAATAAAGTTTGTGTATTATAATATTTAAATCTGAGTTTTTAATTCCGAAATTTTATTTTAACAACCAATTAATTTTTAAAACTAAGTATTTAACAAAAAATGTTTTTGATTAGCCTAATAAATGTTTGAAAATCCTTTACCTCATCCTCAACTAACAGCTTCGTAGCTTGCGAGTACTCGAAAAGTTAAATGACCTCTTGTTTGGAGCAATGGTTTGAATTTATTCAATGGAATTTATTCTACATTTTTACATAGATTTAGACTAGAATTTGTTTTAGGGGCATAGGAAATGATTGTAAATATGCTGATAAAATAAAACATACCCATAATAACAATTGAAAATTTTTTAGCGATTTTTGCAACCATCGCTACTACTACATATTAGAATCTCCAACTATTATAATCTCCAACTTTAATTCCCACTTTATTTTTAATTTTAAATAAAATTAATTACAATTTTAAAACTATTTATTTATTTAAAAATCAATAAAAAATACTTCAGCTAATTAAAGTTAGAAAACCCTTAGAAAGCTAGTTTTCCCATAAAAGTATAAAATGTTAAGCACACCTTTCTAAACTATAAAGCTTTAAGTTTATTTCTTTATTTGGCTTTATATTCGTTTATTTTCACGAATGTTAGAAAAAAATACCAAAGTTACTCAAACAATTAATAAAAATAAATAATAAATTATTAAGACGTCAATTTAAACATTAAATAGGTATTCTAAAAATAAGCGTAGGTAAGTTGTTATTCTAAAAATTGCATTTATGTATTCTCAATTCTATGAATAAATAAATATTAATTTCTTTAATTAAAAATGCTAATTGTAAATAAGTATTTACAAATTATCATTAATTAATAAAATCATTTAATCCGAAATTAAAAAATAATTTTTGTATTTATAAATATAAATTTTGAAAAATCTTATAAAATAAAGTTAAATTAATTTTTCTATTTACATCTCGAAAATTTAATAAAAATTTATAAAAATCAAAATTTTAAAATTTATTTTTTTCTTAACATTTTCCATGACATCAAGTGCTAATTTTTATTTAATAAAAATTATTGAAAACGTAATGTATCCTAGTTAAGAATGTTAGAATTTTTTATCTTAACACGCGAAAAAATTCGAATAATAAATATGAAAAGTTATCAATTATTTTAAAAATTTGACACGAAAATTACATTTTTATTTGTACATTATAATTTTCTTTTACTTAAAACAAAAAATTACAAATTTTCACTATAATTATAAACTTGAATAAATTTTAAAAGTTAAATTCCTTTATAACAATACATGATAGAGTCAATTTACTTTAATTCTTTTAATTAAGCAAATTTTAGATTTTATTTATTAATATTATTTTTAATTCGTCTTTAATGTCTTTAATATAATAATTATTCAGTAATAAATTTATTTTAAAAATATATTTTATAGTTTGTTAGATACCTTTATTTGGTACTTTACAGGTGAAAATAAGCATTTTTTAGAGGAAAAGGTTCTTTCGCCTAATATTTATGTGTAATTGCTTTTTTAATATTAAAAATATTTCTAATTATTTATTTATTAGTCGAAAATATCCACTAAAAATATCAAAATTAAAATATCGAAAAAATAAATAGAAAAATTCAAATTTTAATTTGTTAAAAGAAAATGTTTTTTATTATAGTATACATCCCTTTAAACCCCTTCAAAAAATAACAAAAATTTAAGACATTTGTTATTTAAATTTTTGTTTTAATTTAATTAAAATAATTAATATAGTATAAAACAAATATTTATGTATTTTAAGATATTTTAAATAAAAATGAATCAAACAGAATGTATTGAGGCTGAGGCGGCTGTTATTGATACTGGATATAATATTGTAAGAGTAATCCAAATTATTTTTGGAATAACTACACTGATATTAATTCTGAAGGTTGTTTTGTCTTACAGAACAAAACAAGTAAAATTACATAAAAATTTGATTGTAAGTTTAAAATAAATATTTAATTATTTCGGAAGAAGATTTAGTTAGGGGCTTAGCACAGGTATGTACTTTCAGCAGAATTTATATCTCTGAGGTGCACAGATTTTACTGAGGTTCACAAATCAAATAGGCATTAGTTAATGCGCCCATTTTAAAGTGAGATAAAAAGCGAGACATCTTTTTAACTCCTTGAACTTGTTTCGGCTACAGGATACCATTTTTTAAGCACAAGAGTGTGATTATGGTGACGTCGGACTGTAGTTATCATTTTATTTTTTAAAATAATGGCGGCGCTTGTGTGCATGTCTCATATGTAACGGACCTGTTACACGAGATTTTAAACCGCTATACAAAATAGAAATTTTAAAGAGTGAACGATTATTTTCTGATAAGCCTCCCTGGTTGGACTTTTACATATAGGGGATTTTAATTAGAGCAATTATGTTATATCTTACTTTTAGAGGTAATTTACCATAAATATAGGTACCTAAATTAAAAATAGATTTTTAGGAAAAAATGATAAAAATAAATTAGTTTATTTATTTAGGTATTGGTAATTAATGTTCTTTTACTTGATGCACTTTTTGTTTTATCATTTACGAGTACAGACATTTTGAATTTTGTAATTAAATATTTTTATTTAATTATTAAAAATTAAATTTTATTTAAGTATGTTAGCTTTACTTATAAAAATTCCTGTGATTGTTTCTTTCAAGTTTGGGTAGTTTATTTGGTAAGAATTCCTTTTTATTTGTACGTTGCTGGTTCTCCTTTGATTCATTTTGCTATAATGATTGAAAGAATTATTGCTACTATTTTTGTTCGAATTTATGAAAATCAAGGAAAATTGATTGCCGTTGCCAGTACGATTATTGTGGTAAATTATTTATAATTTAATGTGGGTGGAGGAGATAGCTCATGTCAGCCTTGCTACTTTAATCAACACCCTTATTTATTAAATTAGATTGGTAAATGTCCATTTCGAGGGGCACACAACCCTTTTGCAGACATGTGCCCGTCGAGCTGGATTTACTCAATAAATTCGCTGAGTTAAACTACATTTTACATTTAAAAATAAATGGTTGAAAAACAAAAAAATTATAAAAAAATTGGTTAACCTCAAAAACTTTAATTACTTCCTTTTCGTATCATAAAAAATGTTCAAATTAATTTAAAAATTCCAGTGGTCATTAACATTTTTGTATGGTTTCTATGTTTACATAAGCTCGATAGAAGATTCAACATTTAGTCATCCAATGGTCTATTTAACTTTAACTAGCATTTATAATGCCCATGTTCTCATTTATTTCCACTATTTTTTCTTGATTTTGGTAATATGTATTGCTATTGCCGATTATTATTTAATTCTTCGTAATCAGAAAATTAAATCAAATTTGTAAGTATTTACATAATTAAGATGGGGATTTTTTAATTAAATTGTAGAAATAGTTTTAAGGGCCTTTAAAGCCAAGAAAATACTTAAAAATAATTTTAAAATATCTTAGTATATGTAGTTTAATTAAATTACAAGATAAAATTAATTTCCCCTAAATTTGAACGGGACTTGATTCTGAGGTTCTACGATGCAATGTTGTTAAAACAAATTTCCCGCCACGACTGATTATTTCAATTTTAATTAATTTAAATCTGACTGGCATTTTATTCTAAATTGTCAGTTACGGTATTTTGTCAGTCATCGTTTTGCCTCTTAGTATTTAACTGTAGATAACGTAGAATTTACTGGGACAACTTTTAAGTAGTTATATATCAATTTTATTTAAGTTTCAGTTCAATAACTTCCTACAGCCTCAGTCAAAGTTATCAAGCTAAACAAAACATTCTTGTTATGAGAATCATTTTCCCTCTTGATTTTTCTTATTCTTTTGTTTTTGCATTATTTAATATTCTCTCAAGTTTTATTCGATCTAAACGTGATGATTATGGTCAACTAATTTATATGCGAACATATGAGGCTATAATTCTTGTAAAATTAAATTCTTTTATTTAATAATAATTTTTAATTAAGTTATTATTTATCCATGCAATTATAAAATTAATTATTTACGACTACTTTTTGACAAAACAAAATGATTTGAACAAAAATTTTATAAAAAATAATAAGAATGTCAGCTCAGAATTTTATTTTAAAAGTTTGAATTATGCTTGGAAATGAGAATGAAAGATTATTATTTAACTATTTTAGTAGTTTGTACAATTATTATACCTATGTATATTTACATATTTAGAGATAAAATTTAATATTTATTAATTTAAAAAATTTATTTTATGTATATTATCGAAATATGCATTATTTTATTTTAGTCTGTTTAAATTTTGAAAAATATTTTTAGAATTTTTAATTGCGCGAATTTTCAAAATTTTCGAATTGTTAAACGAAAATTTAAAAAAAAGTTGAAAATTGCCAACCGTAAAAGTTCCGAATATATATTTTAATAGTCTGTTTAAATTTTTAGTATAACATTTTCTGTAATATTTATTATATTAATTTATTTGTTTCAGGTTCACTTACAATTTTAATCATATCCGGAGAATAAGTCGGATTACAATTTTAATCATATCCGGAGAATAAGTCGGATTAAATAAAAGTTGCCATCCGAGTGTTTCCGCGATGTGGGATCGAGTTCCGTTCGCGCGATGCGAGGGTGCATTTTCCTGTTGAAAGACAACTTGACCATAACGAACCGCAAAAGCAGTGAAAACATCAAAGGCAATCTGAACTCTGTCCAATATCGTTCTGTAGAGTTCGCCCGTCAATCCATTGACCTTAGGAGTTAATTCCCAGTGTACAACCCCAAATTTAGCCCAAATTCGGGGTTTTTGGCATCTAGGCCCATATCTCCATTACGAAATTTTTTGTAAAATCGCTGAATTGTTGCAAAATATGCCCAAAGTGTGTCCTTCAAGGCGGCATTTTCTTTTTTTGCTTGAATTGTACTTGAATCGCGTTTGAAGCAATACAAAATAACAGTCCAAATTTTAGATTTTTATCACATAATTTTAAAAATTTTTTAAAAAGCTGCAAAAATCAAAATTTATTTTTAAAATGGTTTTATATAGTAGAAAAAAGCGTGAATTATCGATTCTGGTGAATGTAAAATTATTTGAACCGAAATTCGAATATGTAGACATAAAAAAAGCCTAAAAATGCGCAAAGGGCTCATTATTTATCTAACAACCCATTATTATTTTTGGATATTCAGAGAACACTATATTGAAATTTAAATAAGTTTTAAGGGAATTAAAACTTAAAAAGCCATCATCAAAATTTATTTTAAAATAATTTTCGATTTATAAATTGCCAGTTTAGTTAAAGAATTTTTTAAGAATTCTTAAAACAATTTTCTGTCTCTAATATTTTAGAAATTTTTTTATTCCCATATATGTATTATAATAGCAATTTCAAATAAAAATCAAATTAACAACTTCTTTCTTTTTTATTAATTATACATTTAAGACAAATTTATTTTAAAATTGTTTAAAAAGAATAATTTAATTACATAGTAAATTTTAGTTGAGTTAAATTACTACTCTTCTTGAATGAGCTTTTCTAGATATAAAAAGGCTAATTTTTGCCAATTCGAACAATTCTACTTAAAAAATTTTTATTATGTTTAACTTCTCTGACCAAACTTCGTTCACCTTGTCAACCAGTGCTTGGAACTCGTGCTCCTATTTTATATAACTCGTATCAGCCTCGTCCTCTTTAATTCAAAGATCTGCCACAAGAAATCTGCATCTTTTAACGATTCTGACTTTAATATTCTAAAATAATTTAAAGATATTTTCATTCATTTTTCATTTATTATACCATGTGCAAAAATTGGGAACTAATTTTGATCGGTACACGAATTTTAAAAACACATTTCCACATTTTTTATTATTTATTCCTTAATTTATTTATTTTATTTGCCATATGTTATTTTCCATATGAAACTAAAAGTTTTATTTCAAGCATTAAATTAATTTAATTAGCAACATTTTTATTCGGGAATTAATTTTTTAAATAATATTTAAGAGATATTTTTGATAAAAAACAGGCACACCTTTTGAACCAGGTGTTTTGAAAGGGGTGTGTTCCAAAAATTTATTTTAGTTTTAAATTATTTATTTATTTATTTGCCAAAATTAGAAAAAATATTTTATTTGAATTAATTAAATTTACTTGATTAAATTAACAGAAAATATAAACAACAAAAATATTTTAAATTCTAAAATTTTTTGCAATTAAGATATAAAATATAACAGCTGAATAAAATGTAGTTATGCACAAATATCAAAAATAATTAGGCATTTATAGTTTTCTCTAAGTATTTACATTTAAAATATGTCAGGCATTAAAAGAATATTTTTATCCAATAAAAACAAAAAAATAAACTTTATATTTTATTTTGAAATAAATTTTTGGTTTTTAATTTTATCTAAGCTTATTTGTGTTTTATATACGCGCAATAATTTTTATTTTTGTAGGCTTTTTTGACATAGAAATAATATAAAGAGGTTTTAATTTTATTTTAAAAATATAAGAATAGAATTAGGTATTTTTTGGTTTTTTTATTTTCCAATTATTTATTTTGATTTATTTTAATTTTGCAAATAATTGAAATTAATTACGTAAATTAATTGTTTTATTATGTATAGAAAAACTGTTGGAAACACGCATATATTTAATAAAAAGAAAAATTTAAATAATAAATTAAATTATTTATTTATTTTCATTAAATAAATTTATTTTTAAAATTTTCTAATTTAAAATAAATTTTTAGAGAAACAAATAATTTTCCCGGTTATTTTTTAAATAATTTAAAATGAATCAAACACTTTGTACTGCTGCTGAAATATCTGTTCTAGATACTAGTTACAACATTATTAGAGCATTCCATCTTTTATTTGGGACAACTGTTTTGATTTTGATTGTAAGAATTATTTGGTCTTACAGGACTAAATCCTTAAAATTACATACAAATCTTATTGTAAGTTTAATTGATAAATGTAGAAGAGAATAAATATTTTTAAAATGCCAAAACAATAAAACACGTGTTAACCGAAAACGGGAAGGCAAGAACTTCAAATACCCTTCCCTATTTATAACGAGTAGGGGTATGTCAAGGAACCGACAAATCAAGGAACGACCAACTAACGGCCAAAACACGGAATTTTTTAAAAATCAGAATTTTTCTGATTTTTTAAAATTCTTTTTAAAGTATTCTAATTTTTCTTAAATTCTTATTCTTTAAAAATATTCAGATTTTTAGAGAAATTCAGATTTCTAAAATATTCCGTGTTTTGGTCATTCCATAAGTTGGTCGTTCCTTGAGTTGGTATGGTCCGTGATTTGGTCGCTCCTTGACTCGTTTATGATAATCACCCATTTATGATACATAAAACAAAATATATTCAAAACAAAACTATTTTAATAAATATAATAAATACTAGGTATTAGTCGGCAATTTACTATTTCTTTACGCGATTTTTGTAATGTCACAGTTGGGTACTTCCGTAATGTATTTTGTGAGTTTTTTTTTATTATTTTTTAATTTCTTACCTATTTTATCTTCTCAGACTATTCTATTTACTTATAAAAATTCTTGTGATTGTTTAATTGAAGCTTGGGTAGTTTATTTACTCAGAATCCCCTTTTATTTGTATGTTGCTGGCTCTCCTTTGTTTCATTTTGCTATAATGCTTGAACGCGTTTTTGCTACTATTTTTGTTAAAATTTATGAAAATCGGGGGAAAATGATTGGAATAATTATCACAATGATTGTGGTAAATTTAACAAAAAAAATAAATTTTTTTATAAATTTATTTCAGTGGGCATTATCTGCATTGTTTGCTTTATATGTTTATCTAAGCTCTATTATAGATGCCCAAACATTTAGCCATCCAATGGCTTATATAACATTGACAAGCACTTATAATGCCCAAGTTCTGATTGATTTCCATTCTTTTTACCTTGTCTTGGTAATATTCATTGCTATTGCAGACTATTTCTTATTTCACCACAACAAAAAAATTAAATCAAATTTGTAAGTATTTGAAGACTAGAGAGGATTAAGCTCTAATTCTGCGGAGTATTGAACGATTTTTTAGGGCCAGACAGATTGTGAATATAAACCATTTATTAAACTCGTATCTTTACTTATTTACCTTAATTAGGCTTGTGAATATTGTTACCCGGAAAATTTTTAGTTTGTGTATCTATCCGAATATTTGAAGATTATCAGGATCCAGGAACCAACTATTCAACACAAATTATTAGAGCTAAAAGCATAAAATTTTAATAATAAAAACACTGCTTATTTTTAAAATTAAAGTTTCAGTGCAGTAACAACCTACAACCTCAGCAAAAATTACCAAGCTAAACAAAACATTCTCGTTATGAAAATAATATTTCCTCTCGACTTTTCTTATTCTTTTGTTTTTGCAATTTATAACTTTCTTTCGAGTTATATTCGAGCAAAACGACCAGAAACTGGCCAATTAATTTATATACGAGCAATTGATGCTATAACTCTGGTAATTAATTCAAAAAATTTTTTAAAGAAAATTTAATAAATTTTTAAAGTTAATTGTTCTTCACGCAATGATAACTTTAATTGTTTATGACTATTTTTTGAAGAAACAAAATGATATAAATAAAAATTTTATTAAAAAGAATTCAGCAATGAGTACAGACATTTATTTTAAAAAATTAAATTATGCTTGGAAGTAATTAAATTTTAGACTAATATAAAAAATTAATTTTTACAAAGCTTTATTTCAATTTACCTAATTTTATTTCTAATTAAATTAAATAAATTTTATTTGAATAGTTTTCATAAAGAATTTATTAATTTTAAAATATATTAAGATACATTTATTATTAGGGTTTATCATGATGGAATGACAGAGTTTATAGTTTTGGAGGGTTTAAAATTTTATTTAAAATTCGATCGGGATTACCGAAAATAAGACTAATTTATTCTTGTATTCTTTTTGGGTACTTTATGGATATGTCGCCCCCTACTATCTTGAGTCTCAGAGTTTTCCTTATGCGTAGAAAATGGTCAAAGATATTGTACTTACATTTCACTCATTTTGTTTCCAAATTTCACTTATTTTGTTTGAAAAAAATGATTGACATGTCGAAGAAAATAATCTCTGACCATTTTCTACGCGTAAGGAAAACTCTGAGACTAAAAATAGGAGGGGGAAGGGTGACATATCCATAAAGTACCTCTTTTTGACAATGCAAAAGATTGATATCGTATATATATTTCAAGTCCATTTCATTATAAAATGTTTTTTAATGCAAAATTTCTTTTAATTAAATCGATCTTCTTGTCCAAATTATTAGCTGCTAAAGGAATTTCCCCAAAAGAATCGCCCAGACTCATTACAATATTATTTTTGCCATCTTGTGGTGGCCATTTTGGCAACTGTCCACCATTAGGATCATATTTCTTAACAAAATTAGCAATATAGGAAGACATTTTGTCAGCTAATTGAATTTCCTTTTCACCGAATTTTTTAGAAACTGTATTAAGGAAATAGACAGTTTCTGCTCCATGATCTGTGCCAACAGTATTTTCATTACCAGGAAGGGGATGTTTCCATAGAAATTGATATAAGCATTTTTTAGATTTTTTTAGCCAAAGTTGCCCCCACATATTTTGTGTAATAATACTGTATTCTCGAATTGCGTTGTTTGTGGCAGTCGCTAAAATAAATGACCTCTCCAATTTTCTTAGTAACAAGTGGGTCTAAAGATGAAGGGAGCCCGCGCGCAGACAAACAAAATTAGATAAATTACAGTCGCGCCTCGATTTTTAGTAAACCTAAATTCAAGTACAGACAATTTCAAGTAAATTTTTAATTTTGTTTGACTGCGCGGCGGCTACCTTCATCTTTTAAACTAGAGTAGGTCGAGGTCGAGGCCTCGCCGAGGCCGAGGTCCTCGCCCATTTTCAAACCTCGACCTCGATTTTGCTGACCTCGGGCCTCGGAACCTCGGTCTCGGTCCTCGCCCAGAACCTCGGCGAGGACCGAGGCTAAATATACACCCCTAAAGATGACTTTTTTATCAAAAATAAAAGAATTCAGCCCATTCTCCATCAAAAAATTCTCAAAATTTTGCCTGCGGCGCTATAAAAAGAAGAATTTAAGTTTATTGGTTATCCTCGAACCTCGGCCTCGGACCTCGGCCAAAATTTGCCCCTCGACCTTGATCTCGGCTTTTCTAGCTTCGGTGATCCTCGGTCTCGGTTTTTTCAAAAAACCTCGACCTCGACCTACTCTATTTTAAACCCACTTGACTCAGAGAATGGGAGAGAATTATGTATATATGTATGTACTAATTTATAAAAATCTACATATTATTCTTACTTGCAGATGAATCGTCATTTGCTGGGTATAATTCCATAAACTCATTTGCAAGACTTTTATAATTATTAACTGCAGATCGTTTATACTGTTCTAAGGTAACATTATTTGAGGGGGACGCTCCGAATTCGTCATAATTGAAGCCTTTGAAGTAATTTTATTAGAAGGTATAATTTAAATAAAATTGAAAATACCCATAAGAACATGAACTTTGTTTTGTAGTCCTTCATTCATTATCTTTTTAAATGACAGAGGAATTACATATCCATCGAGTATTTGACGCCACCGTCGTAGTTTCCATGTTTGTTGATACTGAAGAAGATATTAGTATAATTCTTGAATTTTATATAGAAATATGAAAAAAATACAAGTTGCTCGACTTTCACATCACGCAGTTTATCTACAGTGATATCTCTTTTTACATATACTGATTCAAGGTGACTCAGGCTGACATTTTCAGCTTCTTGTACTGTATAGGGGGTCATCCACCAGTTTATCGGATCATCGGGGTAAAAAGCACCACTACTTTCGGAAATGACCGCTTTGAATAGATTTGATGCCAAAGGAGAAAATGCCAATAAAAGTGACGAAATTGCACCTATAATACTAAAATTTCAGCGATTTTTTAACCTAAAAATACCGGCAGATTGTCCTCCAACAGTAATCCGTTCAGGATCTCCTCCAAAGTTGGCAATATTGTTTTTTACCCATTTTATAGCAAATATTTGGTCTAGAAGCCCGTAATTTCCGTGAAGCTTTGGATCTTCTTCCCGCAATGCTGGATGTGTAAAAAAACCGAGAAGCCCAAGACGATAATTGATTGAGACAAATATAATCCCTTTACTCGCCATAGCTTCACCATCCCAGGCACCTGCTGAGGATGAACCATATGATAACGCTCCACCATGTATCCAAATATATACTGGTTTTGGATCTGCCTTTTTTCCAATTGAATCAGGTGCTTAGAAATAAATTTTGAAAATATAAACACCCCTTTATTACTTGTAAAAATATTTAGGAAGAGACAATCTTCTGATCCAATAACTTTTGTACTATCTTGATTAACAGTCTGAGTACATAATTGGCCCCAATTGGTTGCATTTTTAATCCCATCCCAGTTTTCAGCAGATATTGGCTCTTTCCATCGTCGATCACCTACGGGTGGAGCTGCATATTGAATGCCTAAATCAAGAATCAAACAATTTTTTTATCAACTTCATTTCTACCTTTAAAAAATACAACATTTGGAAAGCTATTTCCTTTAGCTCCTCTAACTATTCCACTTTCTGTGCATGCAATTGGCGAATTATCAGATCCATTGCTAGGCACTGAGCAGTTTTCTTGTTTAGTTCCAACAAGGAAGGTAATAAAAATACTTAAGAAAATTAAGGAATTCATAAGTGATAATTTCTTTGAATTTGAGAAATTTACTCATTTTTAAAGGAATTCCTTTGTACTAAAATTGCCAACACTAAATATTTAACCCAACCAGGATATAAATTTTTTAAATAAAATATTAACAAATAATAATTTTATTACGTTAAAAAATTATAGACGATTTTATGGATTTATATATTTGTATGTATAAACAACTGTTAATTGACTATATTATCATTATTAACTATTTACACTAAATTTATTCAAGGGAAGTAATTAATAGTGTTCGGCACGGTACGGTATACCGCGGTATTTTTCCCGGTATACCGCGGTATTTTTTTCCGGTATACCGATACCGATACCGTACCGGTCAAATTTTGAAAAAAACGGTATTTTTCGGTATCGGTATTTTTTCGGTATACCGATACCGATACCGTACCGGTCCTCGAAAAAATACCGCGGTATTTTCCGGTATTTCGGTATTTGTGAAATTCTCAAAATTTTCGCCTGCGGCGCTGAAAAAGGAAGAAATCTGTCTTCTGGTCTTCCAAAATTCTCAAAATTTTCGCCTGCGGCGCTGAAAAAGGAAGAAATCTGTCTTCTGGTCTTCCAAAATTCTCAAAATTTTCGCCTGCGGCGCTGAAAAAGGAAGAAATCTGTCTTCTGGTCTTCCAAAATTCTCAAAATTTTCGCCTGCGGCGCTGAAAAAGGAAGAAATCTGTCTTCTGGTCTTCCAAAATTCTCAAAATTTTCGCCTGCGGCGCTGAAAAAGGAAGAAATCTGTCTTCTGGTCTTCCAAAATTCTCAAAATTTTCGCCTGCGGCGCTGAAAAAGGAAGAAATCTGTCTTCTGGTCTTCCAAAATTCTCAAAATTTTCGCCTGCGGCGCTGAAAAAGGAAGAAATCTGTCTTCTGGTCTTCCAAAATTCTCAAAATTTTCGCCTGCGGCGCTGAAAAAGGAAGAAATCTGTCTTCTGGTCTTCCAAAATTCTCAAAATTTTCGCCTGCGGCGCTGAAAAAGGATATATAGGGACATTCTATTAGAATTAAAACTAGTAATTAAGCTCTCAATGGGAATAATTCATCGCTTAAGCAATGATTTTAAAATTATTTGTCGTCTGTCTGAAAATTAAAGTTTAACTCTCTTAAAATTTTATTCATAGTAACTCTTGTACGTACAGTCAGGTGCAAAAGTATGGAAACAATTAATGCAAGTGCAATCTTACTTTCACCGATAAATATATCTAGTGTAATTAATCAATAAATATCAAAAAGGATATGTTTTTATTAAAATCCAAAAAATTCTCTATCAGAATAATAAGCTATATTTAATTCCTAAAGCTATGCAGAATCGGCGTGTGTAATGGATAACAAATTAGTTCGGTCCAGGCCGACTTCCAAAACACCTTAGGGCAGTATTTTAAAAACTAAAATTTTAAATTCAAAGCAAATTGAACGAATCAAGATCAGAGAGTCACGAATAATGATGGCGTAGTCTGAGAAATCCCCGCATATCCGGAAACGGAAAGATTCGAACCTGCGACAACGCTGACACTCGGAAATTTTCTAAATAATTATATTACTTCGATTAAGATAATGTTGCGATTTTACTGCAAAATTGCTTAAATTGAATAAGCATTAATTGAGTAACAGCTTTTATTAACCTTAAATTATTAAAAATATTTTAAATTAAAGTAATTGTTAATAAATATTTATTAAATTTAAATTAAATTACTTAAGAATGTTCACAATTTATTAATTTAATTTAAAATAATTATTACAAATTTAATAAAATCTTTAAACGTAAAGCACATTTTTGTTTCATTTTTATTCAATTAATTTATTTTATTTAATTATAAATATAAAGGAAAATTAATAAATTTTCTTGGTACAAGTTTAAATTAAATTTCCCCATTTTCTCCAATCAAAATTGTTCAGACTAAACGAGGTTTTCATCAGACTAAAATTGTTTAAATAATTTTAGTTTTTAAAGAATTAAAATTAAAAACTCAACGTAATATTTAGTTTTTTATCTGAAAATTTATAAATAATTTTTATTTTGTTTTGCAAAATTTTATTTTTTATTTTCTCTTTTTAAATATATTTACAAATAAATATAACAATTAAAAATAAATGACATAAAATTTAAAAGAATTTATTTTAAATTTAAAATAATTTGTTATTTAATGTTAAAATATTTATTTAATAATGGAAATATGTAATAATTAATTTTTTTAAATTACCTAAAATAAATATATCCATTATTTACATTTTTAGTTAATAATCTTTCAACAAAGCCATATTTGTATATTTAATAATATCTTAAAACTAACAATTAAAAACATTTTTATATTTTTAAGTATCAACGTAATTAATTAGAAGATTAACAAAATTATTTGTTAAAATAATTTAAAAATCTTTATCAAAATTTAAAATGAATAACTCTCAATGTATTGCTGCCGAAAAGTCAGTCCTCGATACTGGTTGCAACACTGTAAGGGTATTACATATTATTTTTGGATTAATTATTGTTATAATGTTAATAAAAGTTATTTATTCCTACAAAACAATGTCGTTGAATTTACATAAAAATTTACTTGTAAGTTAATTATTATTGAAAGTGTATAAAATAAATTAAATAAAAATGTAGAAAAATACAAAAATCTATCCGAAATAGGGTTGCCAGCTCGGTCGACCCGAAACTCGAAAGATCGAGCTCAGCTCGAAAAACTCGAAAACGAACCGAATTGAAACAAACCCAAGCTCGAAAAATATGCACCGAACGTCGGCTCGAACTTTAAATGGCAACCCTAATCCAAAAGTTTACTTTAGAAACTTTATCGTAATAATACCAGACAAATATTTAAAAGAATTTAATTATTTTTTGAAATGTTTTATGAAAATATAGCTTAGTTTTTTAGTTTTTAAAAAAATAAAAAATTATTATAGTATTTAAATATTTAAGATATTAATGAGTAATGTATTTATACTTTACTTAATTTTTGCATTGTCACACATTAGTTCTGCTTTCTTAAATTTTGTAGGTTTATAAATTATTTTTAAAATTTATTTAAATTATAACGGGGTGTTATACCGACATCTGTTCGTTAAACGTGAAGGTACTCTTGTGTTATCTCCCCCCATTTTGTTCTTCTTCCCTTTTCATTCTTCAAAAAATACACATGGGTCAAAATGAATCTATGTCGTGAGTTACCATGTTTTGCAATTAGAAATCCAACCCCAACGTTGGTGTGTGTACCAGTACTTCTATTTAAAATATGTTCACTGTATTACCAGAATATTTTAAGGGAATAGACGGCCCTATTCATCCAGTTACCATACACAACCACAATAATGTATATTGGTCCTTAAAACCCGAGTTGGGTACCTATAACCATAATTCTTTAACAGTATTTTAATCAGCTTTTTATGGGGAAAGGAAAATGAAAGGAGAATAAAAATAAAATGGGGGGAGAGTAGTTAACCCAACGTAGAAGTCGGGGGGAGGGGTCCGGTCAAACCAAAGGGTGTAGGGGGGTTGCGGCTAATTTTCTTTGATTTTGCCGACAATATCCTATGGGTGTAGGGGGTTTTCGGGGGATTTCCTTTGATAATTAGGCTGACTAATTGTCCAATTAACACCTATTGAACAAATCCTTTTGATCTTTGCCGAGACATCGAAGTCGTGGGGTAGGGGTTAATTGTCAATTAGTACCTACTAATTGGTTTTCACTGAATCTAACCCATGAATCGAAGTCGTGGGGTAAGGGGTATACCAATTAGTAAATAATTAATGACTTTAGGTGTCAAGGGGGCTAATTGACCAAATCACAAGGATTAGGGTGTAAGCGACCAATTAGTAATACTAATTGGGTCTCTTTATGCTTACCGACAAATTGAAGTCGTGGGATGAGTGGTACTTGGCAATGGACAGTGGTACTTGGACAATGGACAAAATGGTCAACAACAATGATTTAACCCATACAGCTCTCTTTAGAGCTTTAAATTTAATAAGTGAAACGAGACATTAACTAATTGATTTTTATTTGTATAAACTTTTTAAATTTGTTTTGTTTTAATTTTATTTGTTTCAATGGCTAATTAAATAACAGCGAGGAAAGGATTCCCTTTTAATCTGACGATGGCAGTGCGCGAAAGGTACTGTACTTTTTCATTTATTTTAGGAAGAGAAGGTTAGAGACGCAGAGCAGCGGTGTGACTCAAATTCTCTCTTCTATTTTATATAAATGTTAATTTCTCTTCTCTGTCTTGCAGTATTATGTATGGTCTAACAAGACACATGTTGTCTGAAAAATAATTCAATTAATAGGTTAGAGACGTAGAAGCAAGGTGACTCAAATTCCTCTTTTATTTTATATATATACATTAAATTCCTTTCTCTGATATAAACTAGGAGCAACGGTCTAACATAACACTAGAGTCTAATGTTCAAATATAATTAAAAATGTTTTAATCAATTTTAATTAATAAATTAATGTTTTTAATGGTTCTCGAAGGCGGAGCTTGTAAATATTAGCACCACTTTGTTAGTTAGCTGCTATTCCTCATATTTCATAAATCATTTATAATAATTTCATCATATCCAATTTTTAATTTTGGAATCTTAAAATAGTTTATAATAAATATGGCTTTGAATATGACCGATAAAAAATTTCTTGCCTCCCAAATCCTACCGGAGGTTGAATTTAGTATTACTTCAATAGGAATTACACTTTCCAGCTCCCGCCTTTCCACTCCCCGCTTTGTTCCCTATGATCAAGCTGGAAGATGCCGGGAATGTAAGAGTACTGAAGTGGAGCTCGACTTCGCCATCACCAAGGAGGGAGTAACAACATGGTGTACTCGCTTTTCAGGGAGCCGTTTTGTACCATTTGATAAAATCTACGACTTACCTGGTCATTGTTTTTTTAAAATTCGTAATAAAGGAAGAGTGTTTAATATTAATGGAAGTTTTTGCGACGTCAAGTGTCGTGAGGAAAATAAGAATGTAAAGGAAAATATACCTCCTCCTCCACCACCTTCAGCTCTTCCTGCTCCTTCTCTTAATATCAAAGCTACTCTCTCAGCTCCTAAGCCTCAAGCTCCAATTACACTCCCTGCTCCTCTTCTTTCACCGCCATTAGCAACTCCACCAGTCTCTCCGCCGTTAGAACCACAACCCCCCATACCTCCTACACCTGAAGAGGGTATACTTAATGAATTCTTTGACAAATTATCGGCTGCTACAACTGGGATCCCAACTCAGGCGCAAAAATTGGAAGCTCTGAAGGAGCAAGCGGCTGAGATGGAAAAAGAAGAGATGGAAGCTATAGCATCGATTCAGTAAATCATTTAAAAAATTTTTCGATTTATTATTTTCAATTAATTGTAATTTTTATTTTCTAAAATTGTTTGTTATGGAATCTTCCACATTTTCGAATAAAGAACTGAATTTTAAATCGCCTTTTGGTATGATTGTTTCAGGTCCGAGCTCTAGTGGAAAGAGCACATTTTTATTAAAATTTATTGCCGAAGCAGCTTATTTAGTTGACCCTACACCCAAATCTATATTATACTGCTTTGGTGAAATGAGTAGTATTGTACCTCTTCTTCAAAAATCCGGTGTAAGTGTATATGCAGGTGCTCCTCCAGAGGAGCTTATTAAAAAATTTTCAAAACCTTTGCTCCTTATCCTCGATGACTTGCTCACTTCGATAGATGAGAAATATTTGTCTGAGCTCTTTACGAAAAAGTCGCATCATCAAAATTTTTCAGTTGTCTTTGTCACCCAAAATTTATTCGAGAGAAAAATAAAAGTTGCTCGCCAGAATGCTCAATACTTAGTACTCATGCGCTCTCCAAATTCTGTTTTATCTGTCCGCAATATTGGGGTACAACTCTTTCCTCGTCAATTAGATTATTTCCTTGACGCATATAAACAAGCTACTAAAGAGCCTTATGGATATTTACTTATTGATATGCATGCCTCTTCAGATCCTAGTTTGAAACTTCGGACAAACATATTTAAAGAGGACGAAGAAAAAATAATTTTCATTCCTAAAAACGGTTATTAAAATGGTTAGTAATTTAGTAAAAGAAAATATTGAATTTTTACAAAAGCTTGCTCGAACAAAGTCCCAACAAAAAACCAGGAGACTCTTAAAAGTGGCAAATTCTCAACATCTTTTGTCTTTAGCAGAAATTTGCTTAAATATTGTCAAATCAAGATTTAATCTTTCTACTCGTCAAAAGAAACGTCTCTTACCATATGTAGATTTTGTTCGGCGTATGAGCCGTGCCAGGAGCGAGAGAGGAGCTAGAAAAGTTTTAAATCAAAAAGGGAGCGGGTTTGGAGTAGGAGCATTTGCAGCGCTCATTACTCCTATTCTTATCGAATTGGCGCGATCATTTACTATAAAAAGCAAAAATTAATTTTAAAATTTAATAATAATAATAATAATGGCAAATAAATTTGTTCTCGTCCCTCAAGATATTTACAGAGGACTTACAACTTATGATACTGGCGAACCAAATATTGATTTTGCAAGAAGAGAGGTTGAAGGAGCCAAAATTAAAAAGAATAGGTCTTCAGTAAAAAATATTCTTTACAATCAGGAGCTGAGGCGTTATCTAAGTATGAGGAATGAGCGAGAGAATCGCCCTGTTAAGGTAGAGCTCGTTGCTTCTCCAAAAGGAGCTATCATGAGACAAAATTTAGTCCATCCTTCAACAAATATCAATGAAAATGATGACGATCTGTGGATGAGCGATGATCTTTCATTCTCATCATATCCAACACAACCTCCTAATAGAGCATATAATCTTGTTCCTCCTCCTTCTATTCCATCATCCGAGCAAAATTACGAGGCTCCTCAATTGCCTTCACCTCCTATTTCTCCTACACAACCAAGTACTTCTAAACCTGAATATAATATCAATTCTAAGAAGTTAAGAAATGTTTCAAAAAATATTAAAAAGAGTAAGAAACCAAAGAAGAAAGGAAAGGCCAGATATTCTTCCTATATTGAAAATGAGAGCAATACTAATGAAAATATTCCACTGTATCCTTCTCCTCCTACTAATGAAAATATTCCATTGACTCCTCCTCCTATTCCTCTCCAAACTAAAAAGAGAGAGCAAGATTCAAATAACAATGAAGGGGTTAAAAAAAGAAAGAATACATATGAAAACAAAGAAATTAGGACTAGACAAATAGAAACAGCGCAAATTCAAAAAAGGAAAGAGCTATTACAAAGAAGGAAAGCTGCTCAAAACGTTAAAGCACCACTTGATCATGGAGCATTACAACAAATGCGTCGTGATGATGTGGCAAAGCTACTGAATAGAGCCAAACCATCTCGACAACGTCATAGAATACTTAGAGACGGTAGATCTCCCTCACCTCCTATATCGCGACAACTTTTTAAACGGAAAAGGGAGGGTTCTCCAGAAAGGGAGGAGAAACGAATGAGAAGATCTGTTTCAAAAAGCCAATCAGAAAGGGCGGGCCGCTTATGGGCAAAAAACCTTATTAAAGCTAGAAATAAAGAAGCGAATTCTTCGAGATTTAAACCATCACTTTGGTAAATTTAAGAAAAATGACAGATTATATTAAACTCTTAAAACAATTGTATAATAATCCTGAATCGCCTGCAGCGTTTTCAGGAATTGATAGTTTATGGCATGAGGCTAGAAAAATTGAAAAAGATATACCCAGGAGCGCTGTACAAAATTTTCTGGAAGGACACCGCACCTATACTCTAATGCGGCCAAAAAGGGTGCATTTTCCTCGAAGTAAAACAATAGCAGCAGGATTTATGACAGATGTCCAAGTAGACTTGGCCGATTTTCAAGCTCTCTCCAGACATAATAAAGGCAATCGATACTTGCTCCTAGGAATTGATGTTCTTTCAAAAAGGCTCTTTGGAGTCCCTGTCAAAGCAAAGAAAGCTGAAGATATGGTCGAAGCATTCAAGCTCCTCATGGGTCAAATGCCTATGAAACCACACAGAATATTTTCAGATAAAGGCTTGGAGTTTCGCAATAAATTACTAAAAGAATATTTTGAAAAAGAAGAGATACAAAAGATTGAACCAGTCCATTCAACAGTTAAAGCTTCATTAGCTGAGAGAGCAATCCGCAATGTTAAACAGCGACTATATCGATATTTTTCTCAAAACATAATACTCAATTGGATTGATGTTTTGCCAAAAATTCTTGAAGGAATCAATAAGTCAAAGTGTAGAGTACACGGAATGCGACCTATCGATGTAAATTTCGAGAACGCTCAGGAGGTATGGAAGAAAATTTATGGAGGGTTTGATTTTACAAAAGGCAAACCAAAGTTCAAGGAAGGAGAAAATGTAAGGATGAGTGTTGGGAAAGGAGCATTTGAAAAAGGGTATATTCCAAATTGGGGCGATGAAATTTTAGAAGTTGATCAGGTGTTTAACCAGGTCAAACCAATTCGATACAAAGTTAGAGATGAGAAAGGCGAAAAATTCAAAGGCTCCTTCTATGGAGAGGAGCTGGCTCGTGTGCGAAAAGATGCAGATACTGAGTACCGAATTGAAAAGGTTTATAGAAAGAGAAAGAGGTCAGATGGAACATATGAGTTGTTAGTAAAATATATAGGATATCCAAAACGAGAATGGATTTCAGAGTCGCAATTAGTATAAAAGACATTCATTTGTTTCATTGTTTATCAATTTATAATTTTTCATCTATTTGTAAAAAATTTTTCTATAAATAAAAATGTCAAATAGTTTCTTTGTATTTCTTGAAAGCAATACTACAGATTACCCGGATAATCAGCCAAATAAATTTCGAGTTCATCTCCCCAAGCCTTTGTATTTTTCAGGTAATTGGGTTTGTGGAGTACACAGTATAAGCTACCCATTCTCTTGGCCGTCAACAATTGGTACTCTTGATGAGCAATGGATGAAAATACATTTTATTGATGACAATTTGAAGAAAAATGTTCTCCAAGTACCAGTTCCTGCAGCCTCTCATAATAGTGTTGAAGCTCTCAGAAATTATTTATCTACAACACTTAAACATCAGTCTGATGCTATTGACTCTGTTGAAAAACCAGGAGCATTTATTCCTCCTCCATCTCTTCTCAGATCTCCTCCAAGAGCGGAGAGGATTAAACGCTCTGAAGATGAACCGATATCTCCTCCGTTAAAAACTCCTCCACTATACGAGGAGGAAGAAGAAAATAAAGAAAAATCTCCTTCGCCAGAACTTATAACCCCGCCCCTATATCTAGAGGACGAGAATAAAGATAAAACTCCGTCTCCAACAAGAGAAGAGCCAAGAACCCCACCACTTTATTTGGAAGAAAATGAGAAAGAAAAATCTTCTCCAATACCTTCTACAATAGAGGATGCGGAGACTCTACCTCCAAAACCAAAGAAAGAAAGAAAAGAGGAGAAAGAGCCACAGGCACAGCCAAGTGTTCCTCAAAAACCAACTTCTACCGACTTGAGTACCATAAAGCCTGGCAAGAAGGAAGAGCAAGTTCACCATGAAAAATCTGTGACTCAAAAGCCTCCTGTTTTAAGTAATATAGGAGTGAGTAAAGAGGAAAATAAGAAGGAGCAAGAAAAACCTCCGACACAAAAGCCTCCTGTTCTAAGTAATATAGGAGTGAGTAAAGAGGAAAATAAGAATGAGCAAGAAAAACCTTCGACTCAAAAGCCATCTTCTAACCTTTTGAGTACTATTGGAATAGCTAAAAAGGAAGAGAAAAAGGAGAAAGATAAGCCACACTCTCAAACTCGTCCTTCAAGTGCTTTGAGTTCTATAGGGTTAAATAAGAAGGAAGAGAAAAAAGAGCAAGAAAAACTATCAAGTGTTTTGACTAGTATAGGATTAGGTAAAAAGGAAGAAGAGAAGCAGAAAAATAAACCACCACCTCCGACTCCTAGAGAGAAATTGAAGTCTCCTCCAAGGTATAAAGAAGATGATAAACCTTCAACTCCAAAACCTGAAAAAGAACAAATTAGTACTACACAAAAACCTCCATCTCTAAAACCTGAAAAAGAGCAAATTAGTACTACACAAAAACCTCCAGACTCTATTACTCCTAGTGCTTTAGATTTATCAAGAAAGGATGAGAAGAAACCTAAAGAAAATAGTACACAAAAATCATCGGTTTCAAGTAGTGCAGGGTTGGAGAGCAATAAAAAGGAAGAGAAAAAATCACAAAAACGTCCTGCGAGTGTGTTGGATAGTAATAGCTTAGGGAGCTCGAAAAAAGAGGAGAAAAAAGATGAGCAAAAAATACAAAAACCTCCATCTACTGTTTTGTCTGCACTAGGATTGGCTAAAAAGAAAGACAATATGACACAGACAACACCTCCAGCTTCGCCTACTGTATTAGGAGTTATGGGATTAAAGGGATCTAGGAAGGAGCAATACAATTCAAGAGCTGACAAATTGTTTGAAGTTCTATTTGGTAAAGACTACAAACTGAAGGAAGCAACACCTAATCTTACTCTTCTAAAAAATATAATAGATTCAATTGAATTACAGTATCTCAAGGATTTTTCTCGCTTCAAGGCAGTTTTTAAAAACGAAAGCATATTATCGATTTCTTTCTCCCCTCAACTTGGGTATGTCTTAGGATTTTCTAATCCTAATAATGTTTATAATGATGAAATTGCAAAGTACGGTTGTGATTTGAGAGGAGGGTTCTCAAGTTTTGTCATATATGCCAAAGGATTGACAGAAAACATGATTGTCGGAAATTCCCTCAGCTCTCTTCTTCGAATTGTCTCTATTTCAGGTGCAGTGCCGGGAGAATACAATGAGAAGATTTATGACTCACCCATCTACGCGCGTGTGCTCCCTAGAGAAATTAATGAAATTGAAGTTGAATTAAGAACTATGGATAATGGAAGATTAGTCCCTTTTGCTTTCGGAACAGTTCATATTGTATTAATTTTTAAAAAAGTGATAAATTTTTAAATCTTAATTTCGTTTCTATATAAATAGCTCATTTTTAAAATTTGTTCATTTTTACTTTTAAATAAAATTTAAAAAATGGTTCATATTATTTTTGATACAAGTACGGTATCCTATAATAATTTCATTCCTAATGAGATGAATGGAAATGGTATTTCAGAAGAATATAATTATTTCAGAGGAGCTCCTCCCTTTCAAAGGGGTTATGGTCAAAGAGGAGCAGGCGTTGGTGATGTGATGCGAGGTCTCTGGCGGTTCATACTCCCTATTATTCAAAGAGTAGGAAGTACTGTATCTGCGGAAGCTCTTAACACAGGACAGAGAGTCTTAGAAAGAGTTAACAAGGGAGAGCCAATAAAAGAAGCATTAGTTAGTGAAGGAAGAAAAGGAATCGATAGTGTGTTGGAGAAAGGTGGTCTCCCTAAACAGTTTGGAACAGGAGTAAAAAAGAGTATAAAAAGGAAACGAGAATTAGATAAACTTCATCAAACATTTATTAAAAGAAAAAGATTACGAAAAGACGCTTTTGGTCTCTATTAAAAATTATTTAAAATAATTATGGCTTTCCACAAAATTGACGGAGAAAGTATCAATTCTATAACAAATGCTCTCGACTTTTTTCATGTTCCTCCTACAAATGTGAGCATCTCCTCCTCCAAAGTATTTGAAATTCTTCCTAGTAACCCTCTCACAGATACTCCCTACCACTTTAAAATTCATTCGAGTTCAAACTACATTGATTTATCAAAATGTTATTTACTCACTGAATTTCGCATTCGGAAAGAAAATGCTAGTGGTCAACTTGTAAATTTAACCCTAGACGAAAATGCGGCACCAATACAAATGATTGGTAAAACTTTTATTAATAATATGAGAGTTAGTGTAAATGGCAGAGAAATTTTCAACTCAAACTCACTCTACGCATACAAGACCTATTTGTCTCATGAGCTCTCTTACTCAGCAGGAGCAAAGAGCTCTCACTTAAATTCTTCTGGCTATTATTATGAACCTGGAACAAATCAGCAGTTAGGGAGCTCTTTTAATTCAAGGAAAAGTCTATTTACTAACAGCAGAACGGCCCAGTTTGTTTCAAAATTAGACGCAGATATCTTTAATCAACCACTATATTTAATTAATCATTGTGAGGTTGATATTGAGATTCTACCGAATGATAATAGATTTGTATTGATAGCTCCTCCTACCCCTCCAGCTCTCGCTCAAGCAACAAATTATCATTTTGAAGTAGTGAGCTGCAAGCTCTATGTTAAAAAAGTTGAGCTCATGGATGGACTGGCTTTAGATATTACAAGAAAACTTGATACAAAACCAGCTCGCTATGCTATTAGAAAGACAATGATGAAACAGTTATTTATAAGCCATGGTCGTTACGAATTTCATTCAAATATATTCATGGATCAAATCCCTAGGAGAATAATTTTAGGTCTCGTTTCAAATTCGGATTATGTGGGTACAGTTGAGCGCAGTCCGTTTAATTTCCAACATTTCAATGTCAGAGAAATTAGTATTATTGCCAATGGAAGGTCTTATCCTCAGGCTCCTTATGATCTAGATTATAGAAATTATAAATATGCTAGAGCGTTTAATGATATGAACGATGCTCTCGGTTTTGCAAATTCATGTGAGAGCAACGGGATTACTTATCAACAATTTGGCCAAAGTAGCTGTATTTATGTCTTTAATCTTACCAATAGTGGAGATGAACAAGGAGGCTCCTTTGATTTAATAAGAAACGGCACGACTGCAGTAAATATTAAATTTAGCCAGGCCGTTCCAGAAGGAGGAGCAATGTTAATTGTAATGGGAGAAGCGGACTCTCTTATTATGCTCGATAAAAACCGAACTATTGCAAGTGATACCACCATTTGATATTATTTTAAATAATTTTGCTTAAAATGAAATTTATAATTTTTACTCTAATTTTTGCTCCTTGCTCCTACTCTTTATTTAAAGATACAGATGTAAATTTGGAAAGTTTACCTGAGTATTCCGAATTTATTAAACAACTTAGACCATCTACTACTTCTTTACCTCTTATAATAGGATTTCCGAATAGAAATCTTCCAACAATACAACTTTGCAAGGAGAGTCCTGGAGATGATCTTTATGGGCACATTTTTTGTTGGGGTATGATTGGACTTTATTTTGTGCTCATTTTAAGTCTCATTGTTTATCAACTTCGATCCTTCTTTTGGGTAATTTATCAAAGAAAAAGATATAATAATACAGATGTACAGCAGTCAAATAGTGAAAATTTTGAACTCAAACCCTTTAACGAGCCAACTATTTCAGGGATGTTTTCCGTGTGACGGGCCTCCTCCTACAAGGATTACTCGGCTCCCTTCAGTGCTCATCATAAATTTGGACTCTCAAAATGCAGGAGGATCACATTGGATTGCTCTTATATACACAGAAGGAAGAAAAGTGATTTATTTTGATAGCCTAGCTCTCCCTATTAGTGAATGTATATCTAAACATTTCTTGAAAAACTTTTCTATTTTAAAAAATGTAAATCCCTATCAATCTCCTCTAGCAAAAACTTGCTCTCACCACTGTATTTCCCTTGTATATTTTCTTTCTCTAAATTATTCGTTCCCTCAATATATTAAATTATTGGATTGTCAATCTAACCCTGACTTGTTTGTCACAAAAATTGTAAATAAATTAATTAATCAATAAAATTTAAATTTTGTTTGGCTTCGATTTTATTAAGGAATTGATTTCATAAATAGCGGGAGGTTATGGTAGAGAGAGCTATGGAGAGGCTATTTGCGAGAACCCTAAGTAAATATGGGAGGAGTATGGAAACGCTCCTCCGCGTATGAGAGGAGCACTTGCTCTCATTTTTTTGTTTTAGAAAATAATTTAACAAGCAATATTCCTCTCTTACATAAATTTTCTAAACTTTATTTTATAGTTTTTTAAAACTATTTATAATAATAATACTGATGGAGCAAACTTTCGCCAGTTTTTTAAATTTTAAGGATATTGAGCAAGAGGTAATATTTTAAAAAATATTAAATTTTTAATTAAAATTTTTAGGGAGCTAAGCCATTTTTGGCTCATACTTTCGCTTCTCCGACTGAAATGCCTCAAAATGCTGTTGAGCAAAGAGTTTTGGAGGTAAATGTTTCGAAAAAATCAAAGTTAACTTGAATTATTTAGGGAGCAGCAGAATTTTGGGACTGCTCCTGGCATCCATTAACAAAGGAAGTCAATAAAATGTTAAAAAATGGAGAGAAATTGGACTACTCCACATTTCTTGGATTTTTGGATCATAACTACGAGCTGTCAACTTGGTGTAATCAATGCTTTGAGACGATATTTGGAATGAAACAAGAAGAAATCATAAAAATTCAAGAAGGAAATACTTATTCTTATAAATTCTTTGTATGCAAAGATTGTGCGCAAATTATTAAATATGCAACTTTTCATTTTTAAAATATTTTTTATTTTATGGTCCCTTTAATTTATTTTTTTACTTATTGTATTGTAATCTCCTAAAAATTAATAAAAATTTGAATTTATTTTTGGCTTTTCTTTTTAAATATAAGATAGAAATAATAGTATTTTAATTTTCCCGCCAAAACACCATCTGTTGTTTTTGTTTCTTGAGACGCGGCATTCATTAAAAGAAAGGAAGTGACTGGCAAATAGAGAAGAAATTATGTGTGCGCAGAGCTGGCAAAAGAAGAGAGGGAAGATAGGGGAGGGGGCTGGTTGTGGCAACTTTTCTCTTGTTGTTCTTTTCATTATTGTAATCGATATTCATTAAGAATATTTTCGGGTTTATTCATCCTTTTAATTTCTTTAAATTATGCCATCCTCTATCCTTAATAAATTTTAATCTTTTTAATTCAATTTATCATAGCACGTTTATCTTATCAAATTTAAATGATTATCTAATCATCATTTAATCTTAACATTTTTAGTTTTTAGCTAAACTTTTAGCATTTTTTTTCACTTTTTTAGCATTTTCCAAATAATAAAAAATTATATTTTTTAAAATAATATTATTTTCTAGTATTTTTCCTCATTGCTCTCTTTGGCTTTGCTGATTAACTTTTGCTCCGTATCCCTTGCTCCTCATATTTGATCCTTATTTTAACTATATAATCAAATATTATTTTTAAATAAATTTTTAACACGTTGCTCCTTACTCTTATACTTTATTTTACAATGAAAATTTACATTTTTTAAAATAAATTTCTCTATTGCTTACCATTTCCCAATTGCTCTTAGTTTTCAATTCTATACATAATTGCTCCTCATTTTTTGATACCAAATTTAAACTATTTAATTTAAAATATCTTGTTTTTAGGAAAGAAATATTATCAGGTGAGTAATTTTTATAAAGTTTTAGTATTTTATTTAAAAATTGTTTTAAATTTACAGTTAAATTTACATTTATCTAAAATTTTTTCACTGCTTTTCATTTCCCAATTGCTCTTAGTCTTATTATTCTTTACCTACTTGCTCCTCATTTTTTTGATACCTAATTTAAAATTTTTAATTAAAAATATCTTGTTTTTAGAAAAGAAATATTATGAGGTTGGTAATTTTTATAAATTTTTTTACATTTTTTAAATATTGCTCTGCTCTCACATCTGCTCTCTTTTGCTCTTTTTAAATAAAAATTTTAAAATTTTAAAAAAATTAATTTAAAATGATATTATTATCAAATTTATTATTAAATCTAGTTAATTTTGGTTTTTTTATCCTATTTTTAATCCTTTTTGCTCCTTATCACTCTTGCTCCTAAGTAATTGCTCCTGCTCCTAATTGCTTATAGTTTTACTCCTGCTCCTAATTGTCTATAGTTTTTCTCCTGCTCCTAATTTACTCTTAGTTTTGCTCCTGCTCCTAATTTACTCTTAGTTTTGCTCTTGCTCCTATATTGCTAGCTATATACTCACAAAGTTTTCTCTTTAGATATCAATCTAAAAATTCTTTTTATTTAGAGATATTGATATTTATCGAATAAAATTTAAAATTTTAGTTGAAATGAATCCGCGAAAACGCAAAAGTATTTCTCCTTCACCAATTCCTCGTAAATTCTCTAGAAATTATTTTATTGAAAATTTGCTCTTCGGAGCTCAACAACAACAAGGGAGCGGTAGCAAAACAACTTCGGACTACGTTGAATTGCTTGACAACGAGATCAATCACATTACCAAATTTAATGTGATCAAGAGCCGGTCCAGATTCCTTATTCAGGACGTACCGGATGACCCTGAAGAATTGCTCTCATCAATTTTTCAGCATTGTATTAATGAATCGTTGAATGTAAGCAGAAGCAAAGGGCTCGAGCCGGAGAAGCTCGGATGCACAATCACAAGCGAGCTTTTGGAATCGGACATTTGGGTGCCGATAAGGTGGGATTTTATAATTGCTCATATTCTTTAAAATATTTAATTGAAATTTTAACGCTAATAAATTTGCTCCTAAAAGTTTAAATATTCCGAAATTATTAAAATTGTTAAAAAAAATTTTATATTCAATTATAAGTAAAATATTAAATGGTTTTAAATTTATCTAAATCTTTGATTTTTCAGAGAGATCAATTCCAACAGCGTGGATGCAATCTTGAATTTATTCCTGAAGGTCGGCCAGAGCAAAAAACAATCAGGAGTATCGTTGTGGGGCAAACCGTTTTCTATAACAACAACGGTTCTGGACAAGACTAGAGCCTTGGAAGTGCGTCGCCTGACCGGAGGAGCCAATGGGAGCAAAGCCTCTGTCCATCACCAGATAAAGGAGCACAGTCTAATCAAGGTTTATTTCAATGAGCCTCTGTTTCAAACTAATTTTATGAATATTTAGATCAAAAACTCCGATACTCTGTGTTTATTTTATTCTCTTCTAGCAACATTAATATTCAACATCAAAAGATTCGATAAACGACAATTCTACGACTACCTTCACGGTCGTTATGGATGGGCCGGAAAATTTGAAAAAGAAACAACAGAGCTCATGGCTAAGGTTAATGCTCCTCACAATTTGCCTAGTTATGATGCCATGGAATGGATTCCGCCAGTTGTGGACTTGTGGAATAAGCAATTTAAAGGCCGGTTCTCATTTAAAGCTTTTGTTTTCGGCTCCATTGGTCGTTATGAGCCTATCTTCAAATACGGAGCTGCTAACTACGATACACCCTTGCTCCTTTATTATTACAACAACGAACATTTTCATGGAGTTAAGGAGCCGGGAGGTCTTTTTGGACGCCCATATTGTTTGAGCTGTGAGAGAGTATACAACCGTCCAAGCAACCACGCAATGACTTGTAAGGCTCGGTGTATAAAATGCTCAAGAGTTGGCCCAAAATATCCATGTGAGCCTGATGGGAGCTTCTTCAAAAAATGTAAGAGCTGCTCCAAAAATTTTAACAACAACAGCTGCTTCACACATCACATTCAATCAAATTTTTGTAAGAGCTCCAAACTTTGCGAAAAATGTGGAGTAATTTGGGATGTAAAAGATAACACCAGAGACGGGCGCAAAGGCCACGTATGCAGCGAGCTTTATTGCAAAATATGTCAGAATTTCCACGATCCCAAACGGGGATGCTTCATTCGTCCTTTAGAGCCGAAAGAGCCTGCTCCTTATAGGATTGTCGCATTCGATCTTGAAACTACACAACACACTTTAGATCAGCATGACAACAATAAGAGGAAACATCAGCCAAACTTTATTGCAGCAAAGATTTCCTGTCCAAAATGTATTGACAACATCTCCTCTGATTGTAAAATATGCGGCGAGGAGCGATTCATCACATTTTGTGAACGACCATTCGTCAAAACAATAGTTGATCGGCAAATTATTACACCAGATCCTTTAGAAGAATTCGTTAAATGGATCATTGAATTAACAACAGATTACAACACTATAGCTTTCTCACACTTCGGTGGAAGGTTTGATATGGTGATCGTGTTTCGAATGCTCTTTCTCCGTGGTTTTACTCCCTCTATGATAAACAACGGCAATAAGCTCTACGAGATGAAACTTCAAATAGGAAAGAAGAGCTTCCTTATCTTCCGTGACAGCTTCAATCTTATGCCCATGAGTCTCGCGTCTCTAGTTCCGGCATTTGGATTAGATGTGGAAGATAAGCCTTATTTTCCACACCGTTCGAATCGGCCTGACAACTATGGAAAAGAAATATTTCCATCACCATCAGACTACTTTGCGGAGGGAATGATGCCGGAGAAGAGAAGAGCTTTCGATAAATGGTACGAGCAGAACAACAGAAAACCATTTTTGCTCGATGAGGAGCTCGCATCATACTGCACAAACGACGTTGAGATCCTCATGGCAGCTCTCATTGCTTTTAGAAGAGAATTTCTTGAGGTAATTAATAATAATAATAATAATAATTTTATAATTTAAGGAGCAATAATAATAATTTAAGGAGCAATTTAAGGAGCAATAATCTAAGGAGCAATAAATTTAAGGAGCAATAATAATAATTTAAGGAGCAATTTAAGGAGCAATAATCTAAGAAGCAATAAATTTAAGGAGCAATAATAATAATTTAAGGAGCAATTTAAGGAGCAATAATCTAAGGAGCAATAAATTTAAGGAGCAATTTAAGGAACAATAATAATTTAAGGAGCAATAAATTTAAGGAGCAATAAATTTAAGGAGCAATAAATTTAAGGAGCAATAATAATAATTTAAGGAGCAATTTAAGGAGCAATAATCTAAGGAGCAATAAACTTAAGGAGCAATTTAAGGAACAATAATAATTTAAGGAGCAATAAATTTAAGGAGCAATAAATTTAAGGAGCAATAAATTTAAGGAGCAATAAATTTAAGGAGCAATTTAAGGAACAATAATAATTTAAGGAGCATTAAATTTAAGGAGCAATAATAATTTTCCGAAATTTCAGGTCACCAAACGAGAAACTGGACAACGAGCAGCATCAACAAAGGCTCACGATGGCATAGACGTGCTCCGGGAGGCTATGACCATCGCCTCTGCTTGTATGCGTCACTTCAGAACAAATCATTTGAAAGAGCATCACTTAGGTCAATTTTAAAAATTTTAAATTTAATTAATATTTATAAATTTTAGGGCTTGTACCTGAGCGAGGCTATGACAACGCCGACAATCAGAGCAAGCTGGCTCTCAAATTTTTGAATTGGTATGCATCAGAGAACAACGTCAAAGTCCAGACTGCTTATTCGGATGGAGGAGAGAAGAAAGTAGGAAAGTATCGCCTGGATGGCTGGGTGGAGGAGCAGAGAATCGGAATCGAAATAAATGGTTGTGCATGGCATGGCTGCTCCCGATGTTACCCACATGACAACACTACCCTCCCTAATGGTAAATCAGCAGGGAAACAACGAGAGCAGGATAAATTTCGTCTCGACTACATCAAACAACAGAACGTAAAAATTGAAGTTTTTTGGGAGTGCGAGATAAAGAATATGTTGGCAAGAAGCAGAGAAATGAAAAGGAGCTTTAACAACTTTATGGATGGAGGAGCAATAGACATCCGCTCCTGCTTTTTTGGAGGAAGAACTGGACCTCTTAAGCTCTTTTACGCTCCATCCCAGGGAGAGAAGATTTCATACTACGACGTGACTTCTCTCTACCCCTACATCAATGTTACGACTAAATATCCGATCGGCCACCCCAAAGTCCATATTTTCAACGAGGATGTGCGTTGGACAACACCATCGGACAATACGTTTGAGTTAGCTATTCTGAAGGTAGTTTATTTAATTTTTATAAAAAAACTTGTTACTAAATTACATATTTAAGGTTTTTGTTATACCTCCGGCAACGATTGATGTTCCAGTGCTCCCTATGAAACTTGAGGGGGATGAGCGTCTCCTCTTCACTCTTTGTGCAGCATGCTCCAGAAAATATCCAAATGGAGACGTGCTCCCTAACTACAGTTGCTCCCACACCGATCTCCAAAGAGGATGGGTTTCTACGTGCACCTCGATTGAACTAAATGCTGCGCTTGAAGAGGTCTAATTTAATATTAAACATAATTTAATCTTTAATTTTTTAGGGATATATTGTCACTAAACTCTTCCGAATCTTGGAATACACCAATTCTGACAACAAGCTCTTTCAACCTTACATCAGCGAATTTATGGCGCAAAAGATTCACAGTTCAGGTTTTGATGGAAATATTAAAGGAAATGAAGAGAAAGAGGACAAATTTATCAAGGAGTGCAAGGAGCTATTCGGAATCAACATTGATAGGAGCAAGATGGTACCCAACAAAGGCAAGAGGACCCAAGCTAAATTAATGTTGAACAATCTTTGTAAGTTTTTTTAAATTTAATGAATAACATTTTTAAATTAAGGGGGCCGCTTTTCTTTGAGAAACTTTGGGCTCTCACAAACCCTCATAACGGATGACTCCTCCGAGTACTGCAAGTACAAGGACGACCCTTCAATTGAGCTCTCTAGTGTAGATGAGCTGAAACCTGGAATTCTTTTGCTTCGTTATTCAACAAAGAAAGATTGGATTGAGGAGCATGATTGCTCCAATGTTGGTAAGAATGTTTTTTTCAAATTTAAAATTTTATTAATTTTTAAATTTTAGTTGTGTCGCTCTGGACAACATCCGCAGCACGTCTTCATCTGCTGCGTGCAATGCAAAAAGTGGTGCGAACTCCTGGTTGCTCTCTACTATACACTGGTAATTAATATTAAAATTTGCTCCTAATTATAATTCTAAATTTTAGATACAGACTCCTTGATATTCTCCCATCCAGAAAATGTCTGTCCTCTTCAGCTCGGACCGCATCTTGGCGAGTTCACTGATGAGTACCCGGCGCACAATATCATGGAGTTCTGCTGTGGAGGATCAAAACAATATGGACTCAAACTTCAGAGGAAAGGACAACAACAAGCAGAGCCGGAGTACGTGCTGAAAGTTAGGGGTATGACTCTCAACTGGGATGTTATTAAGAATCAGGATTTGCGATATGAAACTTTTAAAGAAAAGGTTTTAAATTTTGGAAAGACTGGTGATTTTGACCCTATATGTATAAAGTACCCAAATACCCTTCGCCCTTCTATTAAAAATGCCTGTGTATTTTCTCAGCCTTCATTTAAATCTTATAAACCTATTGTTTGTAAAGGGATTGTCAATCCCTCTAATCTCTCCGTATTAAACTTTGGTCATATAATTAACCCTACCCGTCCTCGTATTTCACCTCCATTGTAATCTGTTTTTTGATTTATACATAATTGTAATTTACTAAACTTTTAATGTAATTTTTACTTTTTTTATTTTTTATTTTATTCCAAATAAATTTAATGTTACATTTTTGTTAAATTTAGGAGCAAAATTAAGAGAGCTAAGTGTAAGATTTGATGGGTAAAAGTGCATAATTAATTAATAGAAAAATCATTAGCTAAATTAAGCAAAATTAAGAGTAGGAAGCTGTCACTTTTAGCGGTAAAATTGCATAATTAAGAAATAGAAGTTACAATTTTTTAAAAAAGCAGAATTTAAGAAAAGAAGTGTTTACTTTTAGGGGTAAAAGAGCATAATTAAACAATTAAAGTTTAAATTTTGAGAAAAGTACATAATATTCTAAATATTGAGTAAAAGCAAGGTGTGTGTATGGATCATATGTGTGTGTGTAATAGTGTGTGTATTACCAACCTAGACTAAGTTCACACAATGAAAGTTCCTCTTCTTCATTTTCTTCTGAACTTGAGCCACATAGAAATATAAGAGGTTTGAGTGTAGACGGAGTTGATCGTTCACTTTGCTCCTCCTCAACAAGTTCAAGAAGTTCAAGAGGGTAGTAGCGATTTTCCATGTGGCGTGGAAATCTTTCAATAATACAATGAAGGAATGGATGTTGGAGTCGGATTCGATGACGTGCATAAAAATGAGCAGCCACAGAAATATTGAAAGGTCGAGGGAGGCGCCCATAAGCCTGTGTAACATTTGCTCCATATTTCGAGAGCCCTCCAATTTTGAACGTTTTTATATGCCCATTTCTGTCCTCATAAGTTGTATGTACTTTGCGCACCAAAAGCTCCTTCAAAATTAAAATTCTATTTTTAGGGTGAAAGAGCTGCTCCCTCAGGGATTTGAGAGGGCAATTTAAAATGCGTGCGCACTCTTCAGAGAGGAGGACCATTTTGTTTCAATAATAACAAAATGAATAAATTTAAATTATTTGGCGTCTTAAATACTCGGTTTTCAAGGTCATTACTTGGTATATAAGCGAGTGTCTTAGTAATTAGCTCCTCATTATTTTTATTTTTACAAAATCTTAATCCTGTTCTAAAATGGATAATAATATAAATAATATTAATAATAATGAAATTGCTCCTTTCAATCCTACAATTCCTCCTCCAGAAATTCCAGCAAAAATTGGAAAGAGAGAAGGTACTCCATTTGAAGTTATTCCAGCTAAAATTAAAAAGAATGAAACAACATCTACCGAATTTAAAAAACCAAATCCTCCAAAACAGGCTCTTTGGAAGCTTTTTCGTGGAAAGTTCCTCCTAACCTTCTATTTGTGTTCAACTTGCCGTGATAATCTCTTTAAATCACAGGAAAAGATAACACAAAAGGATCAACGTGTTGTTGTGAAAATTGATTTGTGTTCAAATTGCGTGAAAAAGAATTGTATGGCAACTGATTTGCTCGCGCCTTATAATAAAAAATAAACTTCTTTTAAACAATCATTCTTTTTAATTGTATTTTTTAAATATTCAATCAACTTTAATTGTAATAATTTAAATTAAATAAAATTTAATTAAAATTTTTGAAGAATTTAATTTTATGGTTCCCAATTTTATATTTAAATTTATATGGTCCCTAGACTACTCAATGACTTTTCCACATTATTTCAAATAGAGATATTTTCACCAACTTTACTTCACTCTTTTTATTTTACTTTGATCCCATCCCTATCTTTTCTCTCATTTTATTTTCTTCTGCATACTCTCTCATTTTCTCCTACTCTTTCCCTTGAAAAAATAATGGCGGCCACTCTTGAGAAATCCTTTAGATAAATATTGAGTATGCGCTTGGTTCGGTATAATTTAAAATGAAAAATAACGCAAAAGCATTATGCCAATAATTATTTTCTTAATAAAAGACATTTTATTTATACCAGATTTGAGAGCAATATAAGAGTGAAGAAGAGAAAAAAGATTATGGAGAGAAATAAAAGGAAACTTCAAAATGTTAATTAGGGGTACAAAATGCAAAATATCGATATTTTATTTTTAATAAACTTATAACAGATTTCAAATAAGTGTCGGTAGCTCATTCGGAAGAGCTTGGGTTAGATTGAAGGTTTTGTTGAAAGGTTGAAGGTACGAAAACCCTCCGGGACTATTTTTATTTTAAGCAAATATCAGACTCGAGTGTCTTGTTAGACCATCCATAATGCTGCAAGACAGAGAAGAGAACTTAACATTTATATAAAATAGAAGAGAGAATTTGAGTCACACCGCTGCTCTGCGTCTCTAACCTTCTCTTCCTAAAATAAATGAAAAAGTACAGTACATTTCGCGCACTGCCATCGTCAGATTAAAAGGGAATCCTTTCCTCGCTGTTATTTAATTAGCCATTGAAACAAATAAAATTAAAACAAAACAAATTTAAAAAGTTTATACAAATAAAAATCAATTAGTTAATGTCTCGTTTCACTTATTAAATTTAAAGCTCTAAAGAGAGCTGTATGGGTTAAATCATTGTTGTTGACCATTTTGTCCATTGTCCAAGTACCACTGTCCATTGCCAAGTACCACTCATCCCACGACTTCAATTTGTCGGTAAGCATAAAGAGACCCAATTAGTATTACTAATTGGTCGCTTACACCCTAATCCTTGTGATTTGGTCAATTAGCCCCCTTGACACCTAAAGTCATTAATTATTTACTAATTGGTATACCCCTTACCCCACGACTTCGATTCATGGGTTAGATTCAGTGAAAACCAATTAGTAGGTACTAATTGACAATTAACCCCTACCCCACGACTTCGATGTCTCGGCAAAGATCAAAAGGATTTGTTCAATAGGTGTTAATTGGACAATTAGTCAGCCTAATTATCAAAGGAAATCCCCCGAAAACCCCCTACACCCATAGGATATTGTCGGCAAAATCAAAGAAAATTAGCCGCAACCCCCCTACACCCTTTGGTTTGACCGGACCCCTCCCCCCGACTTCTACGTTGGGTTAACTACTGGGGAGATAACACAAGAGTACCAACGTGAAATATTTATTACTTCTGTATAACTTAACGAAATCTTTTTTCTGAAAAATAAAATAAAATCTAAAATGAAAATAAAATAAATCTAAAACAAATTAGGTATAAGGGTCGTGGGAAAATTCGGGCAAAATTTTGTTTTTAGAATATTATACTATTTTCAGATTGTTATATTCACATATATAAATCCCTGTGATTGTTTAATACAAGTTTGGTTAGTTTATTTAATCTTAATGCCCGCATATATTTACAATGCTGGCTCTCCATTATTTCATTTTGCTATAATGATTGAACGCCTTTTGGCTACAGTTTATGTTAAAATTTACGAGAAACAAGGAAAAAAGATTGGAGTTGTTAGCACGATTATTGTGGTAATAATTTAGAAAATAGATATACGTATTTCTTCGATTAATTACCTCAAATAATTGCCAATCTTATTAATTACTATCAAGTATGTATAACTCCATAATGTAAACAAAAATTGCGTCATATACATACTAAATAAAAAAATTATTGGTGGTTATACTAGTGCTAAAAATAAATCTGGTGCATATACTTAGTAGAGGCTAATTCTAGATCTCGTACAATTCATCTAGGTCATATTACTTAGTACCTAATTATGAATAATAATAATGATTGCCTTCAATTAATTACTCCCTCTAACATGGGGGTGGTTAATAATTATCCGGGAGAATTAATCGAGAAAATACTACATATAATTTAAAATCTCTGAATGATATTTCTAGTGGTCATTAACCTTAATTTTTGGTTGCTTTATCTACATAAGCACATCGATGGACACAGAAACATTTGGCCATCCAATGGCTTATTTAACCTTAACAAGCAATAATAATTCTCAAATTTTGCTTTACACTCATTCAATTACAATATTTTTGGTATTTTGTATCGCTGTTGCTGATTATTATTTAATTTATAGAAATGAAAAAATTAAAACTATTTTGTAAATTTTATTTATAAATTAATTTATTTTAATTTACTTTAAGTTCAATGACTTCCTATAGTTTAAGCCAAAGTTATCAGTCTAAACAAAATCTTCTTGTAATGAGAATAATTTTTCCTCTCGATTTTTCTTATTCTTTTGTTTTTGGACTTTACAGCATCCTTTCAACATTTATTCGTTCAAAACGAAGCGAATATGGCCAACTAAAATATATTCGCGCAATTGACGCAATAAATTTGGTAATTTTAATTAAATCGAAATTATCTCTAAAAACATTTTTCGTTAAGTTACTCTTTGTTCATGCAATAATAACATTAATTCTCTACGACTATTTTTTGAAGAAACAAAATGATTTGAACAAAAATTTTATGAAAAAGATTAAGAAGAATATTAGTTCTGAAATCTATTTTAAAAATTTAAATTCTGCTTGGAAATAAAATTTATAATAATTTAATAATTAATTAATTTTTTCAACTCAAAAATAAGAAAAAAAGGAATTTTTAAATTTATTGAAATACTCAAAAATTTTATTTCAATAGCATTTCTATTAATAAAAAGATATTACAATTGTATTATTAAATTATTAATTTTGAGTTAAATTTTTAATTATTAATTTAAATTGTATCATTAAATTATTAACTTTTGGAAAAGAATTCTAAATTCTTGAACATTTTGTACTTTGATTCTAACAGCAAGTCCAAAAATTAATTCAATTTATGATTTTTTTTATTTTTTAGTTTATTTAATTTTTAATATTGAAGGAAAATCTAATTAATTTATTTAAAGTGTAAGTTGGAGTGTTGCAAAAAAGTTGAACAATTAAGTTGAAAATTGGATGGAAAAAGTTTTGATAAATAAATTAATTTTTAATTTAAATTTAAAAAAGTGTTAATATTAATGTAAGTATATGGGAAAAAATGTATTTATTCTTGGCTTTACCAAGGAAACATGAATCGAGACAAAAATAATTTTTTAAATATTTAATTTAAAACATCTACAATATCAAAAAATTGTTCAAAACTCTCAGAACTCGTTATAAACTATAATTAATTTTTTTTTAATTTTCTAAATTAAAATTATTTTCCTTTCATTAAATTCTTAATTTTAAGAAATGTCAAAAGATTTTGTATTATTTATTCTTATTTTGTAGTTAACATAAATTGTTAATTTAAAATTTATTTAAAAATAGAAATTAATTGACTATAAAATTTTGTAGTTTGTTATTCTCATTGTTTAATACCAAAAACATTTTTTCGTTATAAATTTACTTAAAAATTTTGTTTAGCGTTCAGGTTTATTAATCATATCGGATATTTTGGTCAGTCGACTTTGAGTTTAAAAATATTTTTATTGAAATTTAGATAAAAATTTTTAAGTATTTTTTAATTCAATTTTTAATTATTAGATATGTATAAATATTTAATTAGAAACTATTTTAAATAATTTTTTTATTAAAAAATTTTATTTTTGTTTACATGTCTTTAAGACTTCAATAATTTTCCTATTTTGGATATATTGTTTTTTATTTTTTTTTAATTTTATTAAATTTATTAGTGACGTATTTACTCGTAAAATATAAATTTTATAATTCTATTGTTTAATTTAATATATTTTTTTAAAAATGGCTGTCAAGCTAAAAATAATTAAAAAATTTAAACCTGAAATTTGGTATAAATTGTTTTTGTATTGTTATGGGAAATATTAGAATCTTTTATTAGAGAAATTTTCTCATAAATATTATTTAAAATTTCTTTTCATTTATGTGAATAAGTTATTTACTTTTTGTTTTAATAACAATGCTTTATCAACTTGTAAAAATAATTTTTAAATTATATTTTTGGTACACACACATGATTTCACAATATGAAATACATATCTCCATAATATTTAATTTTATTATTTTTAATTTAATATAATTATTTTATTGTAAAGCGACAGGCCCGTGTATAAATTTAACCAAACTACATATGTATTGTATATTTTCGTCACTTTTTAAACAAAATAAATATGTACCTATCTCCTTTTGAGACAAAAATATAGCATCAATAAATGATTAAATTAATTTAGTAAATAAATAATTATTTAAAATAAAAATGAATCAAACACATTGTAAAGAAGCAGAAGCATCATTACTTAACACTGGCTACAATGTAATAAGGGCTTGCTATATTATTTTTGGATTAATTGTGTTATTATTGTTAGGATGGATTGTTTTATCTTACAAGACAAAACCGATTAAATTTCATTCAAATCTAATTGTAGGTTTAATATACATACAAATATTTAATTAATCATTTCGCAATCTATGATTTGAAATTAAAATTTACTCACTAAAAAATAAATTGACAAATAAATAATACGTGTCGAATAAATCTTGATATATGAGATTGCCGAAAATTAATGTTTTATATCTAGTGTAAAATACATATTCATTGTCTGAAAAATAATAATTTTTTAAATAATTTTTGAAGAAAAATATTTACTAAAATTTAGATACTAGTTTGCAATGTACTTTTACTTTATGCAATTCTTGTTGTTTCTTATATGCTTGAAGCTGTTTTGAATTTTGTTAGTTAAATTAAATTTTGAATTAAACATTAATTTAAAGATTGTTTTATTTACATATACGGATCCTTGTGATTGTTTAACACAAGTTTGGGTGGTTTATTTAATTAGAATGCCTGCTTATATTTATATGGCTGGCTCTCCGTTATTCCATTTTGCTATAATGATTGAACGTGTTTTGGCTACAGTTTATGTGAAAATTTATGAAAATCAAGGAAAAAAGATTGGAATTATTAGCACAATTATTGTGGTAATTATTTTAAATATTTAGTATAATAATTAAAATTAAATTAAATAATATAGTGGCTATTAATATTATTATTTGTTATTTACATTTATTTTTCAACACAAATTGATGTCAACACATTTAGTCATCCAATGGTTTATCTGACATTAACTAACAGCTATAATTCACGAATCTATATTTATCTACACTTTTTCCTCTTATTTTTGGTTATATGTATTTCTATGATTGATTATTTTTTGATCCATCGAAATAAAAAAATTAAATCGAATTTGTAATAATTTTAAATTTATTTTAATTAATTATTTAAAGTTTTAGTTCAATAATAAATTACAGTCTTAGCCAAAGTTATCAATCTAAACAAAATATCCTTGTAATGAATGTAATCTTCCCCCTTGACTTTTCTTATTCCTTTGCATTTGCACTCTACAATATACTCTCGAGCTTTATAAGATATAAACGTGACGAGTATGGGCAACTTATTTATGTACGAGCTTTAGATGGAATTATACTGGTAAATTGAAAACTTTTAAGCAAAATTATAAGTTAACAAGCAAACAAAAAAATTTTAAATAAATATTATACCATCGTACATATAATTGCCAATTTTTGGCTTTTTATCCCCCGACCTCTAAAAATAAACAAGTTATAGAGGTAGAAAGTTTCAGACTTTTGGGTGGTTTGTTGATCTTCCTCATTTTTCTAATTGTAAATCAAAAGACAAAAAGTCTATGTTAGTTTTCACAGGACTGTTATTTCCCTAAATAACTCCAATTATTGTCAGCCTTTTGTTACTTTTAGATTTAGAAGTTATAAATTTATATAAAGTTTGATAAAAACTATAAATGTTACGAATTTTTAAATTTAAGATACTCTTCATCCATGCAATCTTAACTTTATTTGTCTACGACTATTTTCTAAGGAAACAAAATGAAATTAGAAAGAATTTTGTTAAAAATAATATGAATATGAATTACGAAATTTATTTTAAAAATTTAAATTCTGCTTGGAAATAAATTTTCTATTGAATTTTTTACTAATTGAAATATTATTTAGATATTAAATAAATAATTTAAATTTAAAAATTTTTTTTAAAATCCGTCATATTGTATTTGATTTTTTTGTAAGTTACCTCTCCATAAGTGATCCCTGTGGATCCAGGAGTTTTATTTTATTGTTTCACACTTATTTATTTGTGTTCGATAAAGAAAAAAAATTATGTTTTTTATTTGTTATCTTTCAGAAAGATTTTTATTTCAAATTTTGTTGACGAATAGTTTTAAATTATTATTTAATGATTTTATGGTACGGGAATTATTCCCGAAAATATGTAAAAATCACTTTCTTATTTGGATATTACAAAATATTTTGTATTCTCCGAGAGGGTTATCCTCATTTTAAAGGGGGATTTGCAAACTAATTTCATAAATTTTCTTTTTTTCCTTTTTTATTTATTAAAATTAATTAGGTATACTATCTCCTCCACCTCCCTGCAATACATTAAAGCATAAAAATTAATTTATGAATTTGATCATTCAAATTTTTTCAAAAACATTGTGTGTTATTCGTTTATGTACATGCAAACAAAGCATTCCAAAATTGGCATTTTAAAGAAACGAGTACAAAAAATATAAATAACTTTCTAATTGACTACAAATTTTAATATTTTTTTAAATTTTTTCCTAATTAATTAAAAATTATTTTTAAATAACCATAAATAAATTTAATATTGAAAAATGATGGTGTAAATTATTAAATTTTAGAAAATAATGGATGATATTTTTATACCATTTTATAGCTTAGGTAGCTTATTACTTGTTATAGAAATTTAGTTAAATCTACTATTTATGTATATCTTAATATTTACAATATATATTTTTAAAAATTTATTATTAGAGAAATAATTAAATTATTCCTCTTTATTGACAAAGTTAAGAATTTCTTTTATTTTTATTTCCAAATTAGTAAAACTCAATTATATTTAAAAAAATATATACCATTTTATAAATTTTAGTTAAATCTCTATTTTTTTGTTAAGATTAAATTTTTTTATTTTAGTTTTTCCTAGAAGAATATACATATTTTGAGCCAGGAAAGTTTGTTCTATGTATTTTATGACTAAATTTATTAAAAATTTGAAAATCCAAAATTTTTTCAGACAAAATTTATTAAATAAATTAAATTTATTTAATTAAATTAATGTGTGAAAAATCAGAAAAAATATTTAAGGGGGTGTTTGTATGTGAATATTTATTTATATTCCAAATTATGTTACACGGATATAAAATCAAAATCTTGTTAAAGAAATTTTCTCATATTTTTTAAGAAAAATTTTTTAATTACAAATAATTTTAAAAATTTATTGTTAATTAAGTATTTTAATTTTTGACTTTTTTAGTTAAATAAAATAATAAATTAAATCTTTATCATTAAAAAATGAATAAATCACAGTGCAACGAAGCTGAGACGGCAGTTACGGATAGTGTTTACAATATTGTAAGGATATTACATATAATTCTTGGAACGATTATTTTAATATTATTAATTCGAATTGTTTGGTCTTATAAAACAAAATCTGTTAATTTGCACAAAAATCTTATTGTAAGTTTATTAAAGTTTATAAATTTAAAAATGAAAGTGATTTTCCCAAATATCGAACAAAAAACTTTCTTATGAATCTTTAATAAATTTCATTAAATAAAATTTTTAAAACCTTTATTAATATCAGAAATATCAGGAAATGATTTCCAAAAATTAATTTTATTGAATACCCAGTACTTGAAATAACATGTAATTAATAATATGTAAAGCCCTTATTTGTTAATGTTATCCAAAAAAACACACTGCCCTAAATACCTTTTTTGAATCGTACTAGAAAACAAAAAAATAATGCTAATAAATCATTAAGATATTAATTACCAATGTGTTAATTCTTATTGCAATTTTTGTATTGTCTTATATTGTTGGAGCCGCTAAAAATTTTGTAAGATAATTTTTACCAAAATATATTTAATAATCGGTTTAAAGATTGTTTTATTTACATATACGGATCCTTGTGATTGTTTAACACAAGTTTGGTTAGTTTATTTGATTAGAATGCCTGCCTATATTTATACCTTTGCCTCCCCTTTGTTTCATCTGTCTATAATGATTGAAAGAGTTTTGGCTACAGTTTATGTCAAAATTTATGAAAAACAAGGAAAAAAGATTGGAGTTATTAGCACAATTATTGTGGTAATTATTTTGTGATTATTTTTAAATTTTTCAAAACATTTTAGTGGTCATTAACATTATTCTTTGTCATCTATATGTACATAAGTTCAATTATCGATGTTGAAACATTTGGCCATCCAATGGTCTATTATGTACTTACAAGCATTTACAACGCTCAGATGCTTGTTGATATCCATCTTTTCTACTTAATTTTGGTTATAATTATAGCTATTATAGATTATTATTTAATTAAACAAAATAAAACAATTAAATCAAATTTGTAAGAATTATTTTAAATTTTATATTTTTAAAAATTAAAAAGTTTCAGTTCAATAGCATTTTATAATCTTAGCCAAAGTTATCAAGCTAAACAAAATATTCTTGTAATGAGAATAATTTTCCCTCTCGATTTTTCTTATACTTTTGTTTTCACTATTTACAATATTCTGTCGAGTATAGTTCGAGCTAAGCGTGAAGAATATGGTCAGCTTGTTTATGTTAGAGCTTTTGATATTATTATTTTGGTAATTAAAATTAATTTTAGAAATTTTAACTTTCAAATTTTAAAGTTACTTTTTATTCATGCAATCATAACTTTGATTGTCTACGACTATTTTTTGAAAAAACAGAGTGAAATCAACAAATATTTTATTAAAAAGAACATGAATTTAAGTTCAGATATTTATTTTAAAAAATTAAATCACGCTTGGAATTAATATAAAATTATTTGTAAATTTTATAATTGTATATTTGTGATATTAATTTTTTATTTTATTTATCAAAAGTTTATAAAAATTTTTGAAAATACTTATTTTAAAAGATGTTGGCATTTTTAATTATTTGTTTGAATAAACTGAATAAAATCCAAAAACAACTTGATTGAACAAGTTTTTACAAAGCTCAGTCAATTGTTTTAATGGTCCTCCTATTATTCTCTGACATAATGAGACCATGGCTCTACTAACAATTGAGATCCGAGTCTAATTTGTTGTCATTGACTAGCTCGTATAGTTCTTCTGAATGTTTTTTAATTTATCAGTGAAAATATTCTCTTAATTAATTCTCTTAATTATTACTTAAATATTTTTTACAATTTTATCAAAACTAAAAAATTCTATAAGTATATTATTATCAATAAGCATATAATTTATATTATTTTTTTGAAAAATCTTTAATTAAAAAATTAAAATATCTAGATATTCAATTCCATTGGGAATTAAGTTTTTTAAAATAAATTTCAGTAGTATATTTTGCACTATTTTTACTAAAATTCTGATTAATATCATTTTGCTTCTTCAAAAAATATTCGTAGACAATCAACGTTATAATTGCGTGAAGCAAAGGTAACTTAATTATAAAATAATTAGAAAAATGTTTTTAAAAATGTGGAAAAGGAAAGGCCTTTAAGAGTTATAACAGGATTACCCGAGGTCTATGACAGAATTCCATGAACCATAAAAAGAGGCTTTCCAAAATTGTTGGAACTTGGCACTGAAAAAGTGAAAAAACCTGCCATACCGTCATTAAAATATCATAACTGCGAATATAAACAAGTTGGCCATATTCAACACGTCTCATTCTAATAAATGTTGAAAGAATAATAAATATTGTATAAACAAAAGTATAAGAAAAATCTAGAGGGAAAATTATTCTCATTACAAGAATATTTTGTTTAGCCTGAAAACTTTGACTTAAACTATAATTTGTTGCTGAACTGAAAGTAAAATTCTAAATTAAATTACTAAAAATTTAATTCCTTACAAATTTGATTTAATCTTTCTATTCCTTTTAATAACTAAATAATCTCCAATAACAATACTTATTATAAGTATAAAAATAAAATAATGAATGTTTATGAGATAAAAAGAATTTGAGACATTTGTAAGTGTTATATAGGCCAATGGCTGATCAAAATTTAAGGAAGAGCTTAGATAGACATATAATGCAAAAAGAAAATTCAACGACCACTAAAATTATTTAAATATTATACAAAATATAAATATTTTTTTAAAATTATTCTTTTGTCCAAACTGTCGTTGTTGACAAATTAAATAGGCAAATTATTCAATGTAACCACGGAAACAATATCTTTCTACTACTGTTGTTTTTGGTTTAAACTTAACTTAAGCTTAATTTCAAGGCATAATAATGCTAGGGGTATTTTTGAATACAATATTAGGGTGCTTCCAAAAATAAAGCTAATTTCTTGATCAGACTAAATAATCCCCAAAACCAAATTAGGCTTAATAATATTCATAAGAATTTAGTTTGAAAATTCACTTTTTTGAGAGAATTATCTTCGAAATACTTTTAATAGTGGAATAATTTATACCAAAATAATAGTTGCAGTAACCCCAAACATTTTCCCTTGTTTGTCATAAATCTTAACAAAAATTGTTGCTAGAACTCGTTCAGTCATTAAAACAAAATGAAATAATGGAGAGCCAAGAATGTAAAGATAATCTGGAATTCGAATTAAATAAACAAGCCAAACTTGAATTAAACAATCACACGGGTTTGAATATGTAAATAAAATTAACTAAAAAAATATTTTAAAATAATTTTAATTAAATCAATTTACAAAATTATTAAAAGCTTCAACAATATAAGACAATGTCAAGAGCAAATAGATGATTAGAATATTGCTTATTAATATCTATAAAAGTTTTAATATTTTTGGATAATTTTAAATTTATTTTTATAAAAAAAGTAAATACTTTAATTATTTTTGGCTCTTGTCTAGTTTAGTAGCCTTTTAATTTTTTAAAGTTTATGAGTCCAATGAAAGTTTACGAGTCCGATCACGAGTCCGATCAAAACTAACATATTACCCTTATCATACTTACATTGATTGGACCCATAAACTGCCATGTCAATTTTTTATAATTTAACCAGAATTTTTCCAAACACATTTTTATTGAAAGGTTTAAACTTACAATTAAATTTGTGTGAAATTTTAAAGATTTTGTATTGTAAGACCAAACATTCCGAAAAACCATCACAACAATAATTACTCCAAAAATAAAATGAAATACTCTAACAATGTTAAATAAAATATCCCGAACAGAATCTTCAGCATCATTACATTGTGTTTCATTCATTTTTCTGATTTTTTCCAATAAAATTATTTTTAAATAAATTGGAGAAAAAACAATTTATGGAAGGAATAATTATGCTTATTCAATGTTTTTGCATTAATCTGAATTTAATTTTAATGTTTATAGTCGTTATAAGGGTGTGGTAGTATATAATTATATTTGTATAAATAATTTGATTATATACATAGAGGTTATTTTATTATTTTACAAAAAATAATTATCTATGTTTAATTCACCTGTCAGGGTAATTAAATTAACTATTAAATTAGTTAAATGCTAAAAAATAATTTTTTGTATATCCGGTACACAAATTATGTATTCAAAACTTATTAATTACATATAATTAAATAATAATTTATAATAATTAAAATTTAATAATTATTTACTCTAAAATAGGTATCTCTTTTCTGACAAATAATACAACAATTCTACATAATTTTTCTCAAATTTACAAGAGCCTATTGAAATACTTTTTTATCACGAAATGATTAGAACAAAACGGAGAAAAAGAGAAAAGATATCTCTTCTTTAAAATTAGACTACATAAACTAAAAACTAATCGCCGGAGATATTTTAGAATTTAAGGTATATAGACATTATAATGTAGATACATATAAAAATTAAAAATTAATTCCATTGAGAATTAAGTCGTTTAAAATAAATTTCTGTATTATTTTTTGTTCTATTTTGAATAAAATTATGATTTATTTCATCTTGTTTTTTCAAAAAATATTCGTAGACAAACAATGTTATGATGATATGAATTACAGGCAACTTAAAGAAAAAAATTTTCAATAACTATTTGAATTAAAAGCATAATTTTGTATTTACCAAAAATATAGCATCATATTTCCGAACATATACAAGTATTCCATAATCTTCACGTAATGATCTGATAAAAAATGATAGAATATTAAATATCGCAAAAACAAAAGTATAAGAAAAATCAAGAGGGAAGATAATTCTCATAACAAGAATATTTTGTTTAGCTTGATAACTTTGACTGAGGCTGTAGTCTGTTGTTGAACTAAAACTTTAAAAATTAAAATATTAAAAATGTTTTCTTTTTCAATAATTCTTACAAATTTGATTTAATTTTTTGATTTCTTCGAATTAAATAATAATCAGCAAAAGCAATACATATTACCAAAAATAGGTAGAAATAGTGTAATTTAAAAAGAATTTGAGAGTTGTAAATACTGGTTAAACTTAGATAAGGCATTGGATACTTAAATGTTTCAATTTCCATAGATGAACTTATGTAAACATAAATAGCAAAAATTGTTATTGATGACCACTAAAAATTAATAAAATATTTATAAAAAATAGACAAAGTAGATAATAAGTAGGAAACTTGTTGGACAGAATTTTTTGAAAAAAAATTGGGGACAGATTAGATAAATTATGTAACTGTTTTAAAAGAAGTACACATCAATTTATGGTTTCTCTTAAGTTCACAGATTGATAATTTAGTGGATTAATTCCCCAGTGAAATTATTTTATCCAATAATTCCTTGATAGGAATATCAAAATTTACCCCAATAATTGTGCTAATAACTCCAAACATTTTTCCTTGTTTTTCATAAATTTTGACATAAATTGTAGCAAATATACGTTCAATCATTAAAGCAAAATGTAATAAAGACAAACCAAAATTATAAATGTTTGGAATAATACGAAATAAATAAACAGTCCAAACTTTTAACAAACAATCACAAGGATTCGTATATGTGAATAGAACAATCTTTGTAATTAAATTAACTGTTACTCTAATTTTAAAAAATTACAAAATTTTTTATTGCAGCCCCCATAAACGACAATACCAACAACATATAAATTATTAATATATTGGAAATTATTAACTTAAATTAATTTTTTATTTAATTATTGTTCTTTTTAAAAATTTACAATAATATTTGAATGTAATTTTAGCGATTTTGTTCTGTAAGTCCTCACAAGCCTTAAAAGCATTAATAAAACAATTATTCCCAATAAAAGATGTAATGCTCTAACAATATTGTAACTAATATTAATAACTGATGCTTCTGCAGCTAAGCATTTTGTTTTATTCATTTTAATAAATTAATCTACTAATTGAAATTTGAAATTAGTAAAATAATATTATAAAATTTTTTTGTTAAATTATAATGAAAGTTTAGAAAAATAAAACAAGATTTAGTTTAAGCGAATATCTCCTATTCAGGAAACAGACATTTTCTAGTCTAAAAATGTGGATCGTGACAATGCTAATGTTCCGCAGAGATATAATCTCGTCCAGAATTATCGATCTCGAGATGCCCTGGTCCCCTTGACGAGCTGAATCGAGCCATACCAGGGCTCCCTGATTCGATAATTTTGAACTAAATTATTTTCGGTGGTACATCGGGGTGTACCCGAAAAAATGACACGAAATAAGACTTACTTGCATTAAAACATATTAAAATTACACGAATTTTTATGTAGTATCTCTGAACTCTTTCTCTCTTAATCCAAAAATAAGAACATATATCTTTTCATATCTATTCAACATAGGCAAATAAATATTCAAAATTTTTAAAATGCATTTTTATTTCAAATATAATTTCCAATTATTCTTAGCAAAGTTATTTAATATTTAGAGGTTTTTTAAAGTAATTTTTACTTTTTCTAAGGTAAATAATTACTTTACACCTGTTATTATTACGGCTCAAAGATGTGAATTAATTAGGGTAAAATTTCCATAATATTATAATTAAATTTACATTTTTTAAAAATATTTAAAAAAGTTTTTAAAAAAAGCTTTTATTTGCACCTGTTATTAAATAAAAAGAGTTATAATAATTTTCAAATTAATTATAGATATTATTTGAATTAAAATAAAAATACGTCAAACATTAAATTAATGGTGTACTTTAATACAGTTTTATATAGTAAAAAATTTGAAAAAATTTAAATATTTATTTCAATTATACCAAAAATCAATAATTATTCCAAATCATTTCTCCGTATATGGAGAAAATTTAATAGGGAGGAAATCTTGATTAGAGACAGATATTTCCAAATTTATTTTGGTCACTGAAATATCGATCAGTAGTTCATCACGATCCAATATCTATTACATATAAGATCTCCTTTGAATGAGTTTGTAACTAGAGCCTTGTTCAAAACGAGATTACAAATCTGATATTCGTCATAGAGTTTTTTCGAGATGTCCATATTTTAAATTTTTTAACAATTTGCTACTTGAAGAAATGGAGAGTTTATAAGATGTAAAGAATAATAAATAAGGGAATAAAAATAACTAAAAAAATTAAAGTAAAATTAAATTTTGTAAGGCCGTGCTTGTCCTTGACAAGCAGGAAGAACACTTAAGCACCCGCCCTATAAGGATAAGGATAGGATTATTTAATGCATGGGAAAACAGTTGAAAGGGATCAGTCTAGTTGGGCCCAACGGGAGAAGAAAAGCGATCACTTTGTCGGAGAGCAGCGACGCTAGCTAATTGTTTATTAATAAGCGCTAAATTTCTTTTCCCGGGAACGTTCTCTTTTGTTATTCAATGTCGACTCTATAATCAATTATATTATTAATAATTTTGTTAGCTTTAACTTTACTTTATTCAATCGCGATTTTAAATTTTACATTTAAATAAATATTATTTTATGCGCAACAATTAGGGCCTAAGCTTTGCTTCTAACGGAGCACATACAACGTTGTATTTGAAGATAGAGTAGCCCTCACGGTGTCGATACCTCGCCTCATTTAATTTACTGGGTGGCCCAATACGTGTAAACCTCACTGGTAGCACCGGATGGTTCTTTTGAAGAACCACTTCAAATAAGAAAAACCACATCAAAAAAAGTATTTTTTTTAATAGGATTTAATTAATCTATAAGTGCGTCAAAGCTCCAACCAACACAATCATGGGGAATCACTTAGCAGAGAAAGATAAAAAGATTTGAAATTCAATCTATAGCCATAAAACGTCTCAAGATAGAACAAAATTACTTTCAAGAAAAATTCGAATTTATTCGATAACTGCTAGAAGTCCCTATAAAGTATTTATTTTGACATATTATCTTTTTGCTCAATATTACGAAATATGACAGAAAATGTTTCATTTTTAAAGATTGGTTATTCTTTTGTCTGCTCCTCACGTGATAAATTTTCAAAAATAAGGAGGGAAAAGTAATAAAACAAAAAAAAAAGAGGAAGGAAAACAAGGGAACTCAGAAAAAATCGAAATTAAAACGCCAGTCACAAAAAAAAACTCCAGGCGGAACTTTTTACAATTTTTTTATGTTATCTCTCGTGATGACTTTCTGTTATTGTATAATGAAATTTTTTTTTGCAGCCATAATTTTCTTCAGGTAAAAGGTGAATCATTACTGACAGCATTTTATTCATCGGGACATTATTATTTATTCTTATTTAGCTTTTATTTTCTATCTTTATTTATTTTCACTCTAAAGGTGTTTTAACTTTATGGTCGAATATTAATTTTTATGTTAGAATTTAATTTTAGACTTCCCTTTTGTGTTTTGATAATTTCGAATATTACACCATTAGTTAACGAGAGTATATAGAAAATACGGGGGTCTTTAGGAAATATTTACAAAATTTTAAATTAATATTGTTTTGAACTTATAATTTCAATTCTATTTTTTTGGTGTTTGTTTATATTCTTTTGGTTGTTTCGGGTATATATTAAGTAAAACATAAAATGGAGGACGTGTTCCTCACGTTACAAGAAGAGCAATAAATTTCAAAAAAAAACAATAAAAGAAAAGAAAAAGGGGAAGGAAAATAGGAAAACAAAAAAAAAAAGTAAAGTTTAAAGTGCGAATTAAGAAAATATAGACTGGTAATCTTCGATTTGGCGTTTTTTTTGGATCCATCTAAAATTTTTTAGTTTTTTCCATTTTATATGACTTTTTTCTAAAATACAAAATGAGAAAAGGATGGGACCAAAACACATCTTTCCTCCTTTTTGAGAATAAAAACATTTCAAAAGAAAAATGGTTTAAGAAACATTCATAGACCGATGGACAATAGCTATTTATTTTAGGTAACATTTGCACAAATTGTAAGAAATGTTTTAAATTTATTCCATATTATTTTCCCGCAATCCCTTTATAAAAACAGTTTAACAGTTTTAATATTAGTCATTACATTTTTATTGGAAAAATTTATTTGTTTCCTTTTTAGTTACATCCATAATTTATTATTATTGTTTGCAAACATTGTTACATTATATGAAAATCCTTTTACCAAACATAAACAGAAAATCTGTTACCGTCTATATAAAATTTTAAAATACATGTAAAGTTAGTGAACACTTTTATTGGCTTTTACTTATTACATTCGTGTTAAATAGCTTTGAGTTTTTAGATAAATTGCCTTTATTTCTCTTTTATTAATGATTCAATTAAAACTTCAAATTTTTTCTTATTTATTAGGAAATCCTTTCATGTATTTTTTATCGTTCGCAAGCTTAATAAAATCTTAATACAATTTTACTTGTGCCTCTCTCTCATTTATTAGCTAATTTTTTGAATGTAATATTAGTGAATTTCTGGAAGATAACTCAATATGAGGAAAATTACATTATCGAAGAAGAAAAAATTATTAGAATGGCCTATCTATTGTGTTTATGACTTAAAATTTTGAATAGATAGAAAAATTGATGATTTATTAAAAAGGTGGGTTACAAATGAATTAGTATCATGAGGAAGAATGTAATAAAGAGTGTATTTTCCAGAAAGACCTATAAATATATTCTCATTAGAAATAAGGATATAGAATTATCCTAAAAGATATTGGGATCTAAAGATAAGTTATCTATTTTGCGTTTAGAAAATTTACTTCTCATAATAATGAACACAAAATATAATTGACAAATTTACATAGTATGTACAAATATAATAAGAACCAACATAAATTCAATTTATTTGTGTAGAAGAACCTGTCAAAAATGTATTAAAATATTTGTTTGCTTTTACTAAAATATTTGTTTTTTACTCCCACATAAGTTTAAAGAATTAAATCCTCATTTTTTTAACAAATGCCTTTTTTATAATTTTTAGTTATTGGTTTGAACTTAAACCATAATAGCACGAATTTTTTATTTATTGAATTTTTTTTTTGTTTTATAATACTAAAAGTATCTCCTTAATTACATAATTATTTAATTAAATCATAAAGGCTAATGTCAATTATAAATATACAAGGAGGAGGTTTAATCGAGTATTTGCACTTACAATTGAGTATAATGTAAAGGGAATTTAGTGAATAGATGGAGGTTAAATCATTTGGTTTTAATCGCTTCATCAAAGATTCATAAGTACATAGTAGAGGGTGTAAAGGGATCAGGTCCTGGCCCTATTTCTTGGTTTGTTGGTCCATTTTCCAGAGTACCGACAGTGTTTATTCTGCTACAATTTCTTATTGTCCATTCACGGGTATGTAAAAATCCGACTCTCTAGTATAGAGTAGATATTGAAGTAAGGTGGAAATAAGTAAAATATAAAAATCCAAAGGTTATCCACGTGAAAACGAGAATGACTAATCAGAGGTGTAAAGGTTTCAAAATTACAATAAAAAAGTAAAGAAGACGGGATAAAATTATTACAAGTTGAAAATTTAATGGCTGGGAAAAAAGGATAAATGTATGAGAAGCAATGTAAACACTTCTAATCTTTAACTGTTATCAAATAAAAGAGCTTGTCCAACCATTATATAAAAAAAAAAAGAAAAGCCTGACAAACCATTATTAAAATTACAATAGAATTATTAATATAGTATTAAGCATTAGGGAAACAAATTCACAATTTAAATTGTTATTGAAATAGTTAAGTTTAAAGATAAATGTTAGGTTGTGAGAAATTTTAACAAAATAAAAAAATAAATTTCTGCATCTAGAAAATAAACTATAGTTTTGAAAATAAATTTTGGAGTTTTTTAATTTTTGAAATTTAGAAAATAAACTTTACAAGCACAATAAACAAACTGGTGGATGAGTGAGACAGATCCAATAGAATCAGAAACTCCATTCATCAATAAAAACCTCTACCGGGGTAAAAGCAACGAAGAATATGCAAAAATTGCTGATTTGGATAAACTACTACAAGCTACACACACTCTTGAAGATTCATTAAACAGAAACATCAGATTAATCAACAGGAGAGCAAACAGCAATACAAATGCTATAAATCAAATGGCAATGGAAGTGAACACACATTTATCAACAGTAAACTCAAAAGTGGCATTAATCTCTTCTAAAGTCGATAAGTTTAATGAAAATAAAAATAATGGGGAAAACACAGGAATTGAGGAAATCGAACCATTAAAATTGGAATTAAACATGTTAAGCCTGTTAGACAAAGAGGGAGCCACAACCACATACAGGGAAGAGTCTGTAGTGTCTTTTGACTCTTGGGCCCAGAAATTCACTGACCTAATGGATTGTGCCCCCACTACTTGGGACGAAAAAACAAAAATACATAGACTAAAATTATACCTTGAGGGAACAACTAGAATCATTTTCGATAAATTAGAGGAAAATGAAAAAAGAACAGTAAAAGAGGCCCTAGCTTCTATAAGGAAAAGATTGACAGCCCCGCATAGAAGGGAATTATTCAAACGTGAGCTTACTCTATGTAGACAAAGACCATCTGAAACGGTTTCTGAGTTTATGAAACGTCTAACCCCATTAGTAAAAGCAACTTTCGAAAATGAAACTGAAGAACAACAACAGGCAAAAATAAGGGATGAATTTTTAGAAAGATTAAAACCCAATATTAGTTTTTTGATTAGACTTGTAGGAACCGCTACGAGTCTGGATGAACTCTACATTAAGGCACAGGAAATTGAAGCGCTTTTAGCCTCTGGAAATGATTCACAAGAAGAAGCGTTAAAACGAGCCATAAATGCTATACAACCGCAAGTTGACCACTCCACTAATCAGAATATAACCTCATGGACTCCCATCTCAAATAATAATAACAGAGTTCCAAATAATCTATCGTACCAAAACCAACCTCAAAGACCTTTTGGCACTAATCAAAGACCAAACAATAATTATCGAAATTTCAGGCGTGGTGGCTCTGCAAACCAAAGAAATGGAAGATACCAAAACAACCGCCGAGGATATGGGGAAAGAAACTGGAGTGGGCGACCTATGTGTACGCATTGTGGCGTGACTGGGCATATTGCATACAATTGTTGGAGAAGGAAACAGATGCCAACAAACAGCAATGCAGTGGTTAGAGGTGGGCGAAATTTCTCAAAAAATAGAGCAAATATGGGACTAGGAGATAACAAGGGTATAAACATGATTCAATCCTCAAACAAACAATATACGGACACGCACACATTTATGACGAGTATGAACAACCAGCCAACTTATTCCCCGGGCTCTTCAAACACTCTTTCCCAAGGGTATTATCACACGTCCCCGCAAGTATTTTATCAAGGTAACCCAATGAACAATTATCCGAAAGAAATTCAAGTGTATCCGCAGAGTGTAGAAACCTCCACATTATCAAGTCAAATGCAAAATATGAACTTATATGAGTCCGCAAAGTGTAGTGCACCTGTTGAATATAAAAGTCAGGGTCAAACGAATAGAACAGAACCCATTCTCAACCGGGAACCATACAACGTTGAATCAAGTATATCTGATTGGGAACAAACCTCCACAGCTCCTAAAATGAAACAGCTATTTTACATAACACTAACGTTGATGATGTTTATGCTCCCAATAGCTAATGCAGATATACCATTTCCCAAATATCCTCTTATATGCCAAAATAGAGAACACGGGATACTCTGGAACCTTCCTAAATTTCCTGGATGCCCTGAACAAAATACAAATTTGTCAAAAAGTCCTATACCGCAAAGAAGGCGAATATATTCTCCTAATAACCTGGAACATACCGCAAAGGCGTGGGCATGCAGAAAAGTTAGAAAAGCAATGGCGAAATATACCTCACTCACAGGAGTTCATATTGAGAAACCTCTAAGTATTGACCCAATCATAGTAACACATGAAGAATGTAAAAATATGATTAAATACAAAAAATGCGAATGGGGAATTCTGAAGCAGGAGGGGGAGTTATTTCATACCGACTTTAAATTAGACTTAACACCAAGGACGTGGCTTTTAGGATCATTTAATTGGGAAAGGGTGTACACTGAAAATTGTTACCTCTTTAAAACTCCAATCACTTCAAGGTTTGGCGAGAAAAACATTCAGACCCCATTAGAGGAAAACATTCAATGCACTTATAAAAAGGGGTCTTGTTCTTTAACTGATGGAACACATTTAATATGGGAGATAGTCCCGGAAGCTAACTGTGAATATCTATCTATAGGGGATTATGATGGTTTTGTAATTGACAATTTGTGGATTGCGTCCCAGCACCCACTTGCCCTTACTGATATAAAAACAAAGAATACGGGCACAAACTGTGGGCAAAAAGTAAATCCAACAGAGCAGGGTCTAGCATACCTCATAATTCAGGAAAAAGTTAAGCCAATATATAAACGGAATAAAAGGGCACTAGAGGGGATAGTGACAGCAAGCCAACTAGCCTCTGAATTGACATACTTACACACGCAATTATCAAGCACGCTATCGTTTACCTTCTCTCATACAATGAAGACTTTGTGTGATTTTATGGAAAATACTTGGAGATGGGCTGAACTAGCACTACTAACTGACCCTACAATACTAGCACGAACAATATTTAATAACCCAGACATACATGCAGAAAGAATGGGATTCAATCTTATAAAAGTATGGCCTTGTATTCCTATCACACATGAACAATTCCGGTTCGTCCCCACTGGCTCTGTAACAGAATGTTTTGAACATTTACCTATTAGCTTTATCTCACAAAAGCAACAGCATTTTGCGTTTATAGACCCTAAAACAATGAAGATTGTTCACGATGCCCATAAGACTGACTGTGCAATGTCGCGTTTAATAATAATCCAATTAGAGAATGATACATTTGAAGTAGACCAGGTAACCGCGACTATGCGAAAGATAAATCCAAGGAACCATGAAACGTTTAATCCTCGTTTTGAAAAAATACAACCTCTATCTAGTCAAGCCTTTCACCAATTGGTATTAGTAAATATCTCAGATATTAACACTCATGCCCATTTAAGTAATGCATTTAAAATTAGTGAAATAACTTACCAAATAAGACAGAAAGACACCAAAATTATAGCAGAATTTTCGAACACATGGCAAAAAGCAAAAAGTGAATTTAGTAATCACATCTTTGGTGACTGGACCCATGAATGGAGAATCTTTATAACTATAATAACTTGTATATCGCTGATTGATTTCACCCTAAGGTTGCTAGTTATTATGATGCAAAGATACTTAGGTAATGGAATAATAAGGGATATACTAATTGGACAAAAATACAGGACCCAACACAAACCAAAGGAAGCAAAAAGCAATGTAGACCGGCCAAAACAAATATTAACCCAAACTATAGAATTAAAAGAAATAAACCCAGAAATCAAATACACTCCGATCCTTCCGCAGGAGCCTAAGGGGTTAAATCTTCTCGCAATAAAAGGACACAGTCAGTCTCTTCCTACCACTACTGTAATGATAAATAATGTAAAATTAAGGTGTCTCTTGGACACGGGAGCAAGCATATCAGTAGCACCCATTAATCTGGCAATTAAAAATAATTGGAACTTAGTGCCTACAAAAGCAGAAGCAGTTAGTGCTTCAGGTCATGCAATTAGTGCGCTTAATAAAGGGGAAGTAAAAGTAATATTAGGTAATATTGAATGCAACACCTCAATATTCTTCATAGACAATAACATATTTGAGGATAAAAACTTTGACTTAATTCTAGGATGCGATGTATTTGAACTGTGGCCCTCCCTAACCTTTGATTTTAAAAATAGAAAATTTAAAATAGGGGAAGATGAAAAGGAAAAATATGAACCAGTTAAGGAAGGTTGTTTTAAAATATCAGTAAAAGAAGCACTTTTGATAAAACCGAATTCACAAACAATTATTGAGGGAAGGTTAGACGAACACTCAGCAAGCAAGCAAGCATATTTTATAAACAATCTTGATGAGAAAATAAGTCAAATGCATTTAGGAACAATCCCAACTATATCTGAGTATAATAACAATGCGCTAAAAATATTAGTTCTCAATCCCACTCAAAGCCCGATTAAATTGTATAAAAATCAGACATTAGGTAAAGCATGGAAAATAGAAGGTGAAATTGAAACAGGCATATTTACGTTGGAAAATGACAAAAAACTAGAATCACAAGAAAATGAAATAGACCCAAAATTTGTAATTGACTATAGTAAATGTTCAGTAGATCAGAATGATTTAGGAAAACTTAAAACATTATGTGAAGAGTTTAGCGATATTTTTAGTAAAAATCAATACGACCTCGGCTCGTATACAGCGGGAGAATTCGATATAATAACCACAACTCAGGATCCAGTAGCAGTAGGTCCAAGGAAAACCCCATTTAAATATAGGGAAGAATTACATAAACACATTGATCAGCTTACCAAAGCAGGTGTTATGGTTGAATCGGACACACCGTGGTTAACACCATTTGTTATAGTACAAAAGAAAGATGGTGGAATAAGGCCGTGTCTTGACTTTAGGAAATTGAATGAAATAACAGTACCAGATCATTACCCTCTTCCTAGACTTGAGGTAATCATGGAGAAAGTAGGAAATTGTAATTATTATAGTTCTTTAGACTTAGCAAGCGGGTACTTGCAAATAAAATTAACAGAAAATGCTTCTAGGAAATGCGGGGTTATAACTGAGGATAACGTATACCAAATGACCCATATGCCATTTGGCTTAAAGAATGCCACAGCAGCTTTTTCCAGAGCAATGGCTAATGTGCTTAGTGGATTAGAACACGTAATTTCATATGTAGACGATATCTTAATTTACACTAAGTCCCTTGACTTTGATGAACATTTACTCACTTTAAGAAAAGTCTTTGAACGTTTTCGCTTATTCAACCTCAAATTAAGTCCTAAAAAATGCACATTCGCAACGCGAAAAATGAATTTTTTGGGATACACTCTTGACTCTAACGGGTATCATCCAAACCTTTCTAGAATAGAAATAATAAAAAATTTACCGAATCCGACAAATGTAAAAGAAATTAAAAGAGTAGTAGGAATGGCATCTTTTTACAGAAGACATATACCGAAATTCTCACATTGGGTCGAACCATTAACACGACTAACAAAAAAGGAAGTAAAATTTGAATGGGGGGAAGAACAACAAAAAGCATTTAACAAAATAAAAGAATTATTAACAAATTACCCTATACTAAAATTCCCTGACTACAGTAAGCCATTCCATATATTTACTGATGCCTCTATGGTTGGACAGGCTGGGGTCCTGATGCAAAGGGATGAAGAAAATAAAACATACTCTGCTATCTCCTATTGTAGTCGAACCCTATCGTCCTCTGAAAGAAAATGGCCACCAGTCCAAATAGAACTAGGAGCAATAATTTATGCATTAAGGGAATTTAAGCCTTATATATTTATGTCTGACATTGAACTGCACACGGACCATAAACCCTTGTCATATCTTTTGAAAAAGGCAGAAGCTCACCCAAACCTGGCCCGCTGGCTAATAGAGCTACAATCTTACCAAATAAAGATAGTTCATATAGAGGGCAAACAAAATTCTTTAGCTGACGCATTATCAAGAATTCAAGAAGAAACACAAACAGAAATTAAAAATATAGAAGAATTAAAGGATATAGCAGAATTCCCCGTATGTCTAAATATTCAGCAAAAAACTAGAATCGCGTCAGACTCATTTATCAATACATTAGTGGTGCGAAATAAAGACGAGAACCCATACACAATAGACATAAAAGAAGAGCAGTTAAATGACCCAGAGGCAAAAGCATTTATCAAATTTTTATCAGATGGGGAGATACCAGAGGGTTTTAGTGAAACGGAAAAAGAAAACTTTTCTGAAAAAGCAAAGAACCTATACATAGAAAATGAACTATTAATTTTTAAAACACCAGGATCTCAAGCAAAAATCTTTGTTCCCACCAACCTCAGATCTCTAGTATTTGACTCATTCCACTCTTCTCAGTTAGGAGGAGGACATCTATCAGTAAAGAAAACATTAAAGAAATGTCAAAAATATTATTGGCCAAAAATGCATTCCGATATAGTAACTTGGACCAAACAATGCATTACGTGCCAACTGAGACATTCTCCCACACCAGCTTATAGAGCTGAAATGAATATGGTACCTGCTGACACTTTATTCTCAAGAGTAGGATTAGACCTGGCAGGACCATTTCCAATAACTGAAAATGGTAATAAATACATACTAAACATAATCTGTTGGTTCTGCAAATATGTGATATCTGTACCGCTCCCTGACGCAAAAGCAAACACAATAGCCAAAGCCTTTTTAACAAATTGCTACCTTAAATTTGGTGGGTGTGTAGAATTAATTTCTGATAACGCGACGGCTTTCACCTCAGACTTTTTTAAAGCGTTTTGTAATATGTTATATATAAACAAAACGTATGCTATTCCGTACTGGTCGCAGGGCAATGCGGTTACTGAAAGGACATTCCGAACTTTTAATAATATGTTAGCAAAATATATAACAAAAGAACAACCAGATTTTGATGAGTTTCTAGACTTTATGAACTTTTGTTATAACACCTCGGTCCATGCATCAATAAATGAGACACCTTTTTTCATGATGTTTGGTCGAGACCCTATTTTTTGTGTTGATCAAATCCTTGACCCCAGAATTCATGACCACGCCAGTGTTATAGATGAACCCGACTTTAAATATAAGCTCATTCGGTCTCTTAGGAGTGCTTGGGAGATTGCAGCGGACTCGAATAGAAAGGCGCAAGAAAAGATGAAAAATCAATATGACAAGTTTTTTAGGGAATCAAGTATAAAAATAGGGGACAGAGTTCTACTTAGAAATTATACAGGAAAAATAGGGACGGCTAAGAAATTCCAACTACATTGGAAGGGTATCTATAGGGTTATTAATCTAGATGGTATATATGCGACTATATCTAGTTGCATCTCTCCAAACTCACCAAGTAAAACAGTTCATATTAATCAAATCAAAAAATGTTTTGAGTACCTCGGTCCTCCTTGCACAATTCCATACGAAAGTGAAGAACAAATTCCAAAAGATAACCTTATTATAGAGGATAAAATCTATGAACATACCAGGGAACAAGAAAATTCGAGACCTAATGAACCTAATCCCGAAACAGGTAATCATGAAGTAGAAGTCGTAAAACACTCACATGGTTATGATTTACGTGACCGTAACAAGATAACTAAACCAGGAAAATATAAATAATTGGTTATAAATAAAAAAAAAGATGATGGAGAATATAATATTTTTAAGTAAACTCTAAGCATTTTCAATTAATATTCATATTAATTAATCTTTAATCATTTAAGATTTCTTCTATTTAATCTTGTTACTCATACTTTTATACATATAAGTCAAATTTCTTAATAGTTTTTGTCTCAAATTATATTAATATTTTGGCGCGGATAATTAATTTGTTATTTTCATTTCGCGGTTTTTCTTTGAGAAAAAAATTAAAAAATAATATGCATATACACTTTAAATTTTCAGAAAAATCTTTAATTAAAAAAAATGGAAATTAAAAATTCTATGCGTCAATGGCGCTCACACAACGTTAATATAATTAGTAATGAATTACCCATCATTGAATTAAATAATAAAGGGGTGATTTATCCGTTCTTGGGGAAAGATCACCCCTTCTCCAACTTTGCGTATGCTAAATTTAACTACGACAACTATGAGTGGGGCTGCACTGAACAAGCATATGTAGCAGCCAAGGCAGCCTTTTTCAATCGTGGGGATATTCTGAATCAGGTGAAAGGGATGACTCACATGGATGAGGTGAGTGAGTTAACAAATAAGAGTAGAAAAATTATTGCCTCTAACGGGGCGCAAACAACGTTCAAAGGTGTTCACCCAAGAGAGTATAAATTTTTAGGAAAAGAAATAGAAGGTAATAAAAAACAAAGGGAGGAATGGAATGAAAAGAGTGAACAAATACTCGAAGCATTAGTAATCCAAAAATTCACACAAAATAAACATTTAGGGGAGTTATTAATTGGTACAAAAGATAATTGGATAGTAGAAGCAAATGGGAATGACCCAATTTGGGGTGTTGGGAAATATCAAAATGATCCGAGTCTTAAAGACTGGTCGCCAAACTCGAAGGAGTTTGGATTGAATAAAATGGGAAAAATACTAGTAAAGGTGCGTGAAATTATAAAAGGTAACATTCAATCTCAAGAGTGTCAAGAGGTAATTCCTGAAGACCCAAGTGGAGTAAATAATAATCAGTCATCGCACGGTGACAATACAACGTTTGTAATAGATACGGTAATGGACCAGCAAAAAGAAAGGACATCTAATGAGTGGGCCACATCGAGTTCGGGGTGGGAAAATACTCCTAACAAAGAAACGGAAAAGAACACCCAGGAAGAGTCGGGAATCAACCCAAATGATCTCCCAGATGAATGCAGGGTTACGGCTAGTCCTGACGCTGATACAGGTGACCCCACGTTAAAGGATAAAGGGGTACCGAAATATTTAATCGCAAGGGCAGTCGAAGATCGGGTAATTGGTGCGAGGATTTCTGGAGTAGGTCCGTTTTTCATGGAAATTCCAGACACTGTCTTTACAAACCCAAGTCGTAGGCTACAAATGGGTGATTTGGTATTCGTTGAGGAGTGGGAAGTCAGAGAAGGGTTTGAAAAATTGGGTAAGTTAGCAGTTGACTATATGCAGGATTATTCTGGAAGGTATACGCCTTGGATGACTTCTGGCTCAATACAACACCAAGCGACGGCAACAAAAGCCGAAATGGTACTTCTAAGACCTGGAAATTGGGTAACAGGCATAATAGAAAATATTAAAATGAAAAGGGGCAAACTCTTATCGGCTGAGGTAATGGCCCCAAACATGTTAAGAAGCCAGCTAATAAACACTAGACAAATGACACAAATTCGTCCCCATCAATTGAAAAAAGGAGGAATTATTGAAGTAGAATTAGCCAAAGTAATTAACCCGCAGGTGTGGAGAATGGGGAACAACTATATATTACCCGAAAAGACTCCGTTTAAAAGGGGAGATGAATATTGGGCACATCAGAACGATGTTATAATTGGTTTGAGGCCCTCAAGAGTTCAAGAAAAATACCCAATAATGCCAACACACACTAAAGACCAACAAGAAAAAACTATGGCAGCATTAGCCGCAGTTGCTGCGTGTCATCGTAATCGTGAGGACCAAGCTCTTAGAAAATGTGCAGTAGTAACAACGCTTAACTGGTCCGCTGAAGATCGTGCGCGAGAAAAAACTCTGGAAAACACTCTAGAGTTATGGTTCTCATACAGACCGAATACCCTCGCAGACTTGGAAGCGTACACGAGTGCTTTTGATGCGGACACTCCGTGTTTAATAAAAGTAAATGATCCGGACTTGAAACCTTGTGCGAAAGGTGAAGTAAAAGAAATCACAAAGGGTGTCAATGCAGAAGGATTTTGGTTTGAAGTACTACTCAGGGCACGTCATGAGGAAGCCCATAACTATGAAAGTAGCTACGAACATTGGGAAGGTATCATCGGTGAAGGTTGGGAAGTGCAGATAACACCAATCGCCAATCTCAAAAGGCTCCAACGTAGGGAGGACGTTCTGTCTAGTGGGTTCCCATTATCATTGGCCCACTCAGGTCACATGGTTGCCCCAATTTTACGTACTTTAATAGGTATTGAAGGTGACCCACCACTCCCATGCACGTTTAATCCTTTAGAAAATGATCACCCGGCAATGAGAAGGCTAAATCCACAACAACTTGAAACGGTAAAATTATTTCTGGATGGGGAGACGCGCCTGCTTTACCAGCAGGCGCCTCCCGGAGCGGGCAAAACATTAGTTTCAGGAGTCGCTATAGCGGCAGCTATCAGACGCCATCCTGATGCAGTTGTACTGGCAGTGGCCCCAATTAATGTTGCAGTGTGTGAGTTGGCCGAGGACACAACCAAGGCCATGTCCGTAGCAGGTGAGGTTGTTCCAATGCTTGCTTTATTCTCTGGTAGTGGAAAGTTTAAATACCAACAGAGAATTGAACAGGTAGGTAGTCACTTATTGGTTTGGAGAATAAAGGATGAGGACATTAGGGATCCATTGATGGCCCGAGCTGGGAAAAAGGTTGAAAGGTATGAGCGTGATGTGAAGGTTGCACCTAAAATAGCCCAAGAGAGAACAGTGGCATTTGAGTTAACCCAAATCAAAAAGTTTAAGGTCATATTTATGACACACTCTTTGGCAGAAGAACTCCAACTCTTTCTCGACGCCAGTCCTGATAGTCCAGATCCGAAGAAGGAGGTAATTTCACCACTGATCACCCATATGGTGATTGACGAAGTTGGCCAAGCCCAACATAACAGCGTAATCTCCAGTGTGTCACAATTTCCTAATTTGAAGAAATTGCTGATGACCGGAGACTACTTGCAGCTGCAGGTACACCAACCCTCTCAACCCTTGGTCATAAGGGACAAATTGGGTATGAATTCGGTATTGGACCGATTGAGGGACTGTAATGGGGTAAGTTTTGTGAGACTTACAACATCTTACAGATCGCACCCTAAACTGGTGAACTGCTTGGCATTGAGTGTCTATGAGCCAAATGGAGAACAACTAAGGCCAGGACTAAATGAATCCCAAAGGGACCTGCTGACTAATCAAATAGGATTGAATTTACCGATTCAAAATACTCCGATAATTTTGATTCAGCAAAATACAGCAGTGGAGATGGACCCAACGTCCTTCTCATTGACCAACGGTGGGCATACAATCACAACGGTAACTTTATTAAATGAGTTAGTCCCGCCACTAGCCTCTAGGAGAATGAAAATTCTCGTAATTGGTCTGTACACTGCGCAGGTATCTAACATTAGGAGAGCTATTAAAGAGTATAATTGGTCAAATGTCACTTGCTCGACTTGTGACGCAATACAATCACAAGAGGCGGATCTAGTCATTCTCACAACCACCAAAACTAGTGTGCAACAGAAGCAATCTAGTGAGGAGGAAAAGGGTTTGTTTTGGTCTGATCCGCGTAGGACTAATGTGGCGTTGTCCAGGGCCCGTTACGGGTTAATTGTGATTGGGGACTTACCATTCCTATGCCAAAAAGGAGAAGTTTGGGAGAAATTTGTCCTTGAGGCATGTAAACAAACAGTGGTAGTGACGCCGGCGTTCATTGAGCTAATGAAGGCTGGTAATATTCAAAGGGTGAATGGGGTAATTGCCGATTATAAAGGTGAGATACCAATCGCGTGGGACTTTTACGAAAAAATGAAAATTGATAGTAATTTAGTTGGAAAGCCACCACAGACCCAACAAGCAATGGAGTGCGAGAGCACCCAATCTACTAGCGGACAGGCCATACAGCCTGTACAGATAACCTCAACACAAACACCGGCTTCAGGTGGATATCAAGGATATTATGGACCCTCAACTGCACCTCCAGGGAGCCAACCTCAATGGACACAACCAGTGCAGATGCCACAACCGCCACAACATCAATTCCAACACCCTCAACAGTCAGGTGGACCAGTAATAGGGGGAATTTATCAAAAACAAATAATAGGGGTCCCTTTGCCTTCTAACGTCCCACAGGTGACACAGTGCAGTGGCTGTCATTCGATTGTCCCGAATGTGCACGAAGACATTTGTGACTACTCTCCTTGTATGGTTTGTCATGGAATAGCTCCTCATTTGAAAGGACAGTGCCCACGACGACCATGTGGATATTGTTACATAATGGGACATCAAAGAGACAATTGCCCTCATGCGCCGTGCTCTTGGTGTGGACAACAGGGACACACGAAAATAAATTGCATGTACAGAAGATAAGAGGATTTATAAAAAAAAATATTTTATAACTTTACTTTAGCCTCTAGTATAATAGCCTCTTGTAACACACACTTTAACAGCCTCTAGCAAATGTACACTTGATCATTAGCCTCTAGAAGACTTTGTCTTAGCCTCTAGATTTGTAACTTTACTCACAGCCTCTAAATACTTATTTTTTGTCACTAACTTAAACTTATTGGGACAAATTTGAAAAGACATTGAATAGCAAACACAGGTGAAAAACCCCGAAAGACAAGCGACGCATTATATAGATGCACGCGCAGCAAATCTTTTAAAAAAAGGAGCCGAGTAATTTAACGGTCTAACATCTCCTACCATAAAGGGACACTTTAAAAGATGCATTGGGTACAAGGGTTTTATAAATCTTGTTCCCTGACCCGCATGATTGTAATTTCATTGTAATTGTTTACCTGACAACGATCTTAATGCAACAAAAACCCAAAAACAACAGGGCCTGCAAAGATACAATTTAACCAAAGAGAAACAACTCTCTCAGACAAATCATCAAAAGACAAACTTTTCAACAAAAACTGCAAGAAAAAAGTTAAAAATAAAATGGAAGAGGACAAAAGCCGAAGGCGAGTTCCGAACCATAAATAAAAACATAAAAGCGCATTATAAAAAAAAAGGGAAAAGGAAAAGAAATCATCAGAAAGTTAAAAAAAAAAACATGTAAAAAGCAATCATCATTTAACGGACCAGGGACGGTCCTCGATAAGGTTGAAGGCAGATAGAATTGAAAAACAACAGAGAAACCAAAAAAAAACAACTAGGCACCAACACAGGCCCAGTAAAATCATCAAAAGAAAAATGAAAAAAACAACCTTCTCAATCAACAGAAAAACAAGAAAAGAAGAAAGCATTAATCGATAAATCTTGAAAAAAAAAACAATGTAAACATAGTAGATTTATTCTAATGGGCTGACTCGTTTACCAACCCTTCGGACAGGTGTAATATAACCTAAAATGGCAGCCGAAAATGTTAAGTCTATTAGAATAAATACGAAAAAAAAAGAAAAAATTCCAAAAAAAAAAAAAAAACAAAAAAAACTTGGAAAAATATTCAAAGAAAAGACACAATAAAGTGCACTTTCTCGTAGCCCACATTCAATGCATCAAGAGCGGTCTTCAAGACCGAGGGTCCGGTCTTCCCCCAGGTTGGAGGTGTAAGGCCGTGCTTGTCCTTGACAAGCAGGAAGAACACTTAAGCACCCGCCCTATAAGGATAAGGATAGGATTATTTAATGCATGGGAAAACAGTTGAAAGGGATCAGTCTAGTTGGGCCCAACGGGAGAAGAAAAGCGATCACTTTGTCGGAGAGCAGCGACGCTAGCTAATTGTTTATTAATAAGCGCTAAATTTCTTTTCCCGGGAACGTTCTATTTTGTTATTCAATGTCGACTCTATAATCAATTATATTATTAATAATTTTGTTAGCTTTAACTTTACTTTATTCAATCGCGATTTTAAATTTTACATTTAAATAAATATTATTTTATGCGCAACAATTAGGGCCTAAGCTTTGCTTCTAACGGAGCACATACAACGTTGTATTTGAAGATAGAGTAGCCCTCACGGTGTCGATACCTCGCCTCATTTAATTTACTGGGTGGCCCAATACGTGTAAACCTCACTATTTTAAATGAAAACAAGATAGATAATTTTCAAAATTTTTGAATTATGAAATCAGTTTTGCTAAATCTGTGATTTTTTGCAGTTTTTTTATGTATAATTCTTTTCCACTGATAAGTAACTAAAGCTTACTTATCCTTGCAATAAACCACGAGTTTTAGTTACACATAACTACAATTAACAACATAACACTCAGAAAAACAAGAAATTATGGTAAAAATTAAGTTTATATGACGCATTTATTCTCATTTTTTCACCTCCACAGAAAAAATAAGAAGAGTAAGGAATTCAACTTTGAAAATGAAATAATAATCTTATGAACTCACAGCTCGAATACGGGTTCGGGATTCGAAACGAATAAAATTTGAACCCATATTCGGACTCAGCAAAATAAACTACTTACTCAACCCTCAAGTATATCGAAAAGTCACTTCTTCCTTATTTTTTCTGGGGAGATGAAAAAATAATTACCACAATTTCTTGTGCAACTAAGGTTTTGTAATAGTGTACAATTTTTATATATACACACTAAAAATTAGACTTTTCTCCTTCATAATTATCCTTTTAACATTTATCAATTATTGTTTGTTGAAAATATTTTGTTAGTAGCAATTTAATAATTTGAAATTTAAAGTTAAAGTCAACAAAATTAATTCTTGGGGATACATTAAGGACAGATGTTTCTCACGAGCCAATAAAGTATTTATTAACATTTTAATACTTTATAAATATATAATTATGAAAAATTTTTTCATTTCAATATTAAACTTGATAATTGGAATTATAATATTAAGTTACTAGCCTTTTTTCTAGAACTATATACCTTTTTTTAAAATACATTTTTACGAGTTTCAAAATTAAAAAATGAATCAAACTCAATACTACTATATGTCCACTAATAAATTATTGATTGATGATAGACTACACGATTATTGGAGAGACAAATATCGGGCGAGGGGGGGTTAGAGAAATTTTTCCCTGGCCGGCCGGAGGAGAGGGCTGGCCAGTTATTGCCATTTGGTCATTCGACAAAATGCCACATGACAAAATGTCAAGGGACAGATGTCACAGGCCAAAATGCCGGGGGATGAAATGTCCAGGGACAAAATGTCAACTGCCAAGTTGCCAATTTTTAAAAATACTTTTAAAATAAAAGCCGCTGGCAGTGATCGAACTGGCGACCTTTCATTTATTGGCGGATGCTCTACCGACTAAGCTACCAAGAAGCTAATTTACTTTTACTATTAATGTGGCTACCCTACAACTCATCGAATCCTTAACTCATCGAATCCTCAACTCATCGAATCGGCCAAAAACACTCAACTCATCGAATCCTTAACTCATCGAATCCTCAACTCATCGAATCGGCCAAAAACGATCAACTCATCGAATCCTCCCAAACGGGGACGTTTGAGTCCCTGTGTTTATTTTTTTTAGATTTTTTATTGTTTTGTTTATTTTTTTTGTTTTCTTCTGGGGGTTCAACTAATTTTGTTAATTAGTTGATCGGGCACTCATCCAAGTCTATCCGGCCAGTGAAAACATTATCAGATAATGAGAATGTTTTCTCACATTCCTGGTAAATTATGATGGAGATTTTACCGGGTAAAACCGGACCAGATTAATCCAGTAGGCCCCGATTATGCCCAAAAGGCCTTTTTCCTAGCCTCCATAGCAGCAAAAAATTTTTTCACCGAAGATTCAGTTAGCCCTTTCAGGAGAAAAATAAACACGGGGACTCAAACTCCCCTTTTGGAAGGATTCGATGAGTTGATCGTTTTTGGCCAATTCGATGAGTTGAGGATTCGATGAGTTAAGGATTCGATGAGTTGAGTATTTTTGGCCGATTCGATGAGTTAAGGAATTTTAGCCGATTCGATGAGTTGAGCGTTTTTGGCCGATTCGATGAGTTAAGGATTCGATGAGTTGAGCGGGCACGATTAATGTATCTTAAACCTAATCATTCATCTAATGGGAGGTTTCTTAGAGTATCTATCATATTGTCTGCTTGAGTCTGAGTAATATATCCATGGGTCCTTAAAAACCTAAGCATTAAAATCCAACAGAGGAAAATAATAGGTAATAATAGTGTGTATTGTATTACTAAAATCAATAATTCATAAGGCATCGGGGCATTTATATATTCATTTTCTATAGTCAAAAAATCAAATGATTGATTGGAGAAATTACCAAAGTCAGAAATATTCTGCATTTTTGTTATTGAAATAGAAAAGGCTTCTTATGTATTAACCCAAATTTGAGTCAGATACAATATGGCGATTATAGTCAATCATGAGCATCTGATCAAATTCCCCTAGAACAATCATTTCAACACCCCCCGTGGGAATTGGAGTATTGAATTCTAAGCGAATACTTGTCGTACCACTTCGCAAAAGCTCGAAACCGCATGAATCATCTAATGTGGAAGTTAAGGGGATTACAAAGAAGGTCCAGCCGCTTTTAAATTTTTCCATTGAAATATCGAAGGAGCGATCTGAATTAGCCATGCCCAATGCTTCATACATGTCAACATAGGCGCGAACAAAGAGATCTTCGTTAAATTTTAATTTATAGGCGACCATGGGGTAGATGTGGCCGCCAGTATGAACTGAAATATCTCGCAAGTCATAGTGCAAAAAATTAAATGGAGATAGAGCAAAATCTCCATTGAAGGCCTTGTTACCTACTAGTGCAACTGTGATTCGCCGCGGGATGCTTGCACTAAATGCATTGTATTCTATTTCAGTTCGTCCCGCAGTAAGGAAAGTTGATTTAATTTCAGTTTTGCGAATTGCATAAGTGGCAGGTTTAGACTCTAGAGTCTTGTAAATATTCATGTTAAGAGATGGTTGAACTTCGATCATTTTTGCAAAAAGCTTAACGTCATGAACGTAGAGTCTATACTGGTTTTCATCAGTAGAGTTTAGCTTTTGCAAGGCAAATGAATTTTTAGATCTATAAATGCTAAAATTAACATCTAAATTATTTAATAAAAATAGTTCCTGATTTCCCAAATCAAAATCTAAGCGAGAAAGAAATTGGCATTTCTTACCATTTGAAAATATAGAACTTCGCTTTAGGAAACCAAAGTCAATGCTATCATCATGCTTATCAGTTTTATAATATCCGATGGATGCGAGAAAGTTTGACTTAACATTATTAGGGAACGAAAGTTCATTTGTTATATAAGCCTTGTAAGGATAGAGAGATCCACTATCGTACACTTCATTATTTCCCACTGTAACTTTTAATTGCTGAATAAATGTTTGGCCAATTCCCTGAATTGGAGCAATGCTGGTATCGGTAGCGGTAATTGCACTCCATTTATTGTCTCCTCCTAATTTTTCAATGGAAAGCTCAAGATAGAGATAAGTACGAGATAAATCAGTCCAGAGATTATCGCTGAACAAACGAAATAAATATGGGGAATCTTGGGTAATTGTACTTAAGGGAAGGATTTCCCGGAAAAAGGAACGAACAACTGAAACATTTGTTGGTGGAACAGAGAATATACTCAAGGCACTATTAAGAGCTAAAGGGCTGTTTTCGTTTATCTTCTTGCAGCAGCTCATTTTAATATGTACCCAGCGCGTCTACTCGAAATCGTTTTTTGGTAGATTTTTTGCGCGATTTTCGTGAAGGCTTTGGAATAAAATGTGGGGGACCTATTTTCGAATATGGTCGTTTATTTATAGTTTTTACCTCTAAATCATGACTATCATTATTCATCTGACCTATTGCAGGGCGTTTCTCAATATTTTTGTAACGTTTAAAATCAAAACCCCTCCCCTTTTGTTTGTCATCATTGTCTGCTGCTTTTTGAAGCAAATTCTTTAGACCAGATTTACCCTCATCTATAAGTGATTCCTTTAAATCTTTACCTTCTAAAACATTTGTTAGAACTCGATTGCCAGATTCCAAACCCTGTCTACCAATTGCACTACCAATTTGTTTTCCATAAAGAATCAGGTATCGCAAAAAACTTCTAAATACGGATCCTAGACCACTGCCTCGTTGGTATGGGACACCTCGAAAAACATTATAACCACCCCATTGATGAACCGAATTGTCTGGTGATAAATCGGTCAACGTTGACCAATCAACATGCGAGGGATCAAATTCGATATGCATTATTTTTAATATCAATGTAGTAAATTCTCAACTATTTATATAAATATCTTAGCGGAGACAAATTCTGAAACCAATTTGTCTGCGTCAACTCCTTTTAAATATTTAATTATCTTATCCATGTGCAATCCTTTACATCGCAGAAACAAGAAAAATATTACGTGTTGTCCACATGTGTACTGGAAGGGATGTTGAATTTGAATTCTATTAAAGCGAACGCTTTGAAATGAACTCAAATAGTTTCGTATATGTAAGCTTATTGGGGGCCATATCCCCAGCGAATCATAATAATCTACACTTGGATATTGACAAAATATTGCTATCCAGTGACTACCAGCTTCCCTACTTGTATCAGTATTTACAACCATACAAAAGATTTTAAAATTAATGGAGAAAGGAATAGAATCCGAAGGGAAACAACCGATATAATAATATTTTGTGATGTTATTTCTATTTAATATTTTATTTATTTGTAAAGTGTTCATAACGAATTAGAAATAGGGTGACTTTTTAAAATGGAGGGTTAATGTACAAGTTCCATATTGAAATGGCATTAGAGCTCCACTTGATGTTCTTATTTCAATAAAAATTTCATAAATTTCTTTTATTAACAATTTATGATACTGTATAAACAGAAATTGTTCTTCAACAATTTCATCTTGTTGTCCCCTAATATTCACAATGCGTAAAACAGGAGCACTTACATCTCCAATAACCATGGGTTCGATTAGTCCAGGGGCATACACATGAAAAGATGATACTCCCCCTCTCATATCAGGTATAAATCTTGCTACCGTGGATTCGGATATATCACAAGATTCAAACCCTAGAATATAGGCAAGTTGATCTGTAATTTGAATATTTTTTATATATGTTTTATCTAGAGTCAGTGCGAAACGATTTTTCTTAGCATAAAACTCAAAGTTACACACAGATCCGGGCTTACGATAGACACTTATCCATTTTTCGAATCCAGTATCACTTGTTAATGAAATAATTTTTCTTTTATTTTCATCCAAACTATTATGGTATTCCAAAAGTAAATTAGAGTATATTTCTGGTTCAGTCATTATATTAATATTCTCTTCTGGTTCGTGTTCATTTTTGGTTGTATTATCTGCTAGCTTTTTGTTTTTTTCACCTTTTAAATTGATATATTCTTGCTTTGCTTGGGCTCTAAGTTCTTTTAACTTACCCAAATATTCTAAATGAAATATCCTCATTTTTTCTGATAAATCTTCACAACCTTCATTAAGAGATTTATCCAAACTTTCTTTTAATTGTTGAGGATTAACAAAACTAGAGGAAGGTACTTTTAAACTAACAATTTCCCCGGTCTGCCATGTTACAATAAAAAATTGTTCGGAAGTAGTACCAAGAGATGGCCATGTATGGGGGTAAACCATTACAGCTAATCCAACTGACCATTCTGAATTAAATTGCAATTTATGGGGTAATCGAACTCTGAACGAATTTGTTTTATTCCCGTCAACATTAGTATTAGAAGGTAAAACAATATAAAATGAAGTCATTTTAATTTAATAGTATTTCCCATTGCCCATCTATTTATATTATTTCCAAATAATTGAACTTGCAGGAACCCAACTATTATGTTTGGGAGCGTAACCCTTCCATTTTACTAAACACTGATCTTCGTTATCGATTCTCCGTTTCTTTAAAACCTTTTCTATATCATAAAATTTTTCATTATTCTTGAGTTCCTTTACCAAACACAAATCATCTGAATAGAACCACCCCCTTATTATTTCTCCCTCTTGATCACAAATTCTATATGTAGGTGGCTGGTGCGGTACTTCTCTTATTTTATTGATGATAAAAATCTCATTAGTGAAATTTGGCAAATATCCCTTCTGAAATACATGCTTGTACTTCTCTATTCTAACTTTATCCCCTACTGAAAACTTTTTGGTCTTCCAACGCTTTGGAGCAAATTCTTCAATGGCCTTTACTTTTAATCTCTTTCTTAATTCTTCAGCATTTCTATAAGAGACGTCCACAGGACGCATACCAATACTTGAATTATAAGAGTGGTTTATGGAAGAGACTATATCTTGAATAACGTCTATCCATTTTAATGTTCGTTTTTCAGTAAAGTAGCGATATAGTCGTTCTTTTATACTTCGATTAGCCCTTTCTGCCATTCCTGCGTGCCATTGCGGAGACGTAAGCATAGAAAAATGCTCCATTTCCAATGACTTAAAATATTTTTGGACATCTTTCGCTGTAAACTCAATTCCTTGATCTGTTAGTAATTTCCAAGGAACAATTTTTATTCTTGAAAACAATTTTTTAAAAGCATCAATCATATTCATACTTTGTTTACTCTTAACTGGTTCAACAAATATTTGACGGCTAAGTGTGTCAATACAAACTAATAGATATTTAAAACCTCTATTTTGACCGCTTAACCTATCAAAAATACTTAGATCAGCTTGCCATTCTGTATGTAAACCTGCCGCCAATGTATGCATTCGACTGTATTTTCTAACTACTCTTCTATGTAGAGTATAAGTATTTTGAGTTGATAGGTATTCTTTAACTTGGTCCCGAGTTATATTCTTATTAAATTTTCTAGCCCCCCGCAAGAGAGGTTCAATTGAAGTAAAACAAGTTGGAGAGTTAACATCCTTATATAAACGATCTAATATTTTTATTCGTTTCTCTTCTGATTTTTCCATAGGGATGGCTTAAACGAGAATGTACCGTTACCTGTTTGTTTTGACGAGGAGGAGGGAGGTAGAAGCAAATCTTTTAGGTATGTATGATTATCGATTCTTCGAATAAATTCGTTGTAGCCAATAGGTATTGGTTTCTTACGAACAGATTTATTCGAAAGTATATATTTTATAATTTTTTCAACGTTACTATTATATAATGGCTCTTGACCCCCTATTATTTTGGCTATTTTCAAGTCATCTGTTATACCTAAGGATCTAGAATTTTCTTTGACATATTTAAGAGCTTGTTCACTTGTGGTTGGATCACTTTCTTGTGAAAAATAATCACTTTCAACTTCTATATTTTTGTCTGCTATCCCCCTAGGGGGAACTTTCAATTTACCCGGTAGAAGTTTTTTGTTAATTTTAAAACCCGATATCTTTTTCCTTCTTTTGCGAACAATTTTTTGTATAGGTTTATTAGTTTCAATATTATTAGTATCATTATTTTTATCTACATTTTTATTTAATGTTTCTACAATTTCTTCAAAATTTTTAAGTTTAACATTTATAGGTTTCTCTTCTTTATCCCTTACAAGCTTATTATATCTCTTAAAGTCCTGCTCATAACGAGCGGCCTTTGTATGAGGGTCCAAAATGGAGTTATTTTCGGTACTTTGCAAACGCTCTCGAAATAAACCTAATGCAGTTCCATCAGCGTTGTTTGCCTTTTCTTCTGGGTTGTCTATGCCAATTAAACTCTTATAAAAATCTTCGGGTATTAGCAGCATTCTAGTTGCATGATGCATTTTGAGTAATTAATCAAGTTTGTCGCGTAATCATTATTTATATTATTTAGCAAGATATTCTACTACTAAGGGGAAAGCGATACTGGCAAGAAGACCCGCAACAGGTGGAAAACCACCCCATTTCTGTATTAAAAGACGCCGAGCTGATTTGGCGCTTCGAGACCTACTAATTTTTCGGAGTAAAGCAGCTTGATTTTTCAGATTATTTATTCTTTTCCTATGAAATGGGAGTCGCCCTCTGAGTAAATTTAAACAAATTTCAACAAGACATAGTAATTGCTCTTCTGAAGCTTTGGAAATAATTTCATTAATTGATTTTTTCGATTTTGACTTAGCAAGAATACTATTTAGGAAATTCGCATTTTTCTCTAATAAAGCACTAGCTGAAAATTTTTTTTTCATTTTGGAAGATATATAATTGGTTTCTCATTTTCATTTTGATATATATGTGTTCTAAGTCTAAGCAATTCGGGAGTACTGGGGTGTACATCAACTAATAAATATCCAAATGTTTCCTTTGTTGCATTAGCATATGCTTCCAAGAAATACTTTGTGCGTGAGGGAAAAAGTTGAGTAGCTAGAGTTCTAATTTGCAATGCCCCCGCAGGATTTCGCATTAATAATAAATAATGTGAATTATTTCGGGGAATTCTAAGTTCTTTGCTAAATAAATGTTGAGTAATTAATATAACACTTACACCCCAATTATGGGATCCACGTGTAAATACAGTGTCGAGGAGACGTTGGTCTATACCCACCATCAAATCGTCTAAAATCAATAGCAATGATCCTCCTGATTGTATAGCTTGTTTGTGTATAAAATCTTCCCCGGCATTTGGTAACCCGTTATGAACAATAACGCGGGTTTGTCCTTTATCAACAAAGCCGCTCCTTTGCATTTGCAAAATATTTTTATTCAATTCCCCATAGCAGTAAAATACCAACGAAATAGTTTTATCACCACTTACCATTTCCGTCAAATTTTTCAAAAATTTTTTAACCCATTCTGATTTTCCAGAACCAGTACTTCCGGAAACGATCATAGTAAAGGGATGTTTAAAAGTTGTGTGAATAAGGTCAATTCTTTCGAATCCTTCCATTTTTTATTTCTTAATAATTATATTTTTTTTTCAGATTATATATATAAATATATATAACCCTTTTTTCGAATTTATTATTATTATCTTATAATTTACAAACATGAACTTTAACGCTTTCAACAATTGGGCCGTCTGGGGTGTTCTTCCCGATGACGACGAAGATGAAAAGAACTCTTCGAAGCAAGAAGTGGAAGAAAATAAATCTGCGGAGAAAGTCTGTTTTTATTAATTAATATTATGTAATTTTTAAACATTTTCAGAAAGATGCTGCAATAATAGTGCCAGAAATTGGAGGAACTATAAATATTAATGAAAATTTACAAGATAAGAAGACTGAAGAAGATATTATGGATGATACTAATGAAAAAATACTCGAAATTGTTCTTGGCAGCGATGATGGTGATGATGAAGACGCCGAACATAAACCACTAGATTGGTTAGCTGAGATGGAAAAGAAGGATGAAGATATAAAAGAAGAGATGAACGAAGATAAGAAAGAGCCAGAAAATCCATTTATTGAACCAAAATGTGTTAATCCTGAGAAGCCGTTGAATATCCCCATCATTAAACGCCGATCAATGCCATTGATAGAATATCTTTGTCAGCTACGTAAATGTGTGCTCAAGGAGATGCACGTATTATTCTACAATCTTGAGATACGACGGGAAATTATTTCGCATTTGCAAACTAATGTACAATTACGCACCTCTCATTTACCACCATCAAGGAATTTTATTGTCCGTTGTAACGACTTCACAGTACAATCAGCGTGCAATGTCCCAGCAATGGGAGGATATCTGGGAATTACGGTAAACTATATTAAGTAACTTAAATAAAATGTTAATTTAGGTCCGCGGATACTACTATGTCAAACACAACTTTAAATTGCGACACCCATATTTACCATGCGTAATCGAATTTGGTGGTGGCCATCATCGATCTTATTACCCGCTTGAAGTTCTCAGTGTAACAGAAAAGAACAAGCAGATGAAAGGCCATTAACTAATTAAGAATAAATAAATAATTATTTTTAAATTTAATTTAATTGTATATTCAAATTGTTTTTTTATTTCTTTGGAATTTCCTTCTCATTAAAAAACTTTTTGTAATTTTTATTTTTTTTTAGTAAATAAATGTTATGAATATTGAAAATTGTACATGTGTTTTTAAAATTTTGCCTGGTGTTCAACGATTTAAAATTGAAAATTTTCATCAAATAGCTCGAAATGGGATTAATACAGAATATAATCCGCAGCGTTTCCATGCTATAATAATGCGTATTAGACATCAAAATTATAAAACAACGGCAGCATTAATATTTCAATCTAGCAAAGTAGTATTAACTGGAGTTCCAAGTCCTGAGTACGCAAGAAAAATAGCTTGGAGGATAACGAAAAGTATAAAATCATCATATAAAGCGGCAAAATGCGAGGAAATGTTGAAATATGCGTTAGACACCTAAGAGTTACAAATATAGTTGGCTCTTATCGACAACCAAATAGATTAGCTATAGAGAATATTTATGGACATCTTAAACAACAAAGATTGATACAAAAGGATATTTGCCAAATATTCTACGAGCCATCTATATTTCCGGCACTTCGATTCAAAATGAAAAACAAAGAAGAAAAAGAAACTGCATATCTAATATACATCTCTGGACGGATTATTATGACAGGATTGACTAGTAAAACACAGATGGATAATTTGTTTGAAAGTTTTCTTTTACCTTTAGTTAAAAAATTTCCAAGATTATAAATTTATTGAATAAAAATTAATATCAAAAAATATTTAAAAATTGAAATATAAAAATTTTACTAAAATGATTGTGGATATCTTTGTAAATATTCATTTTCGGTCCATGCAGATGTTCCAGGAAGATCATGCAAGTCTAATTGAACACCCATTTGCTGAGTTGTATTTGATGTTCGTTTTCGTCTTCTGCTAATTGGAGAAACCTAAATTAATTAATCCTTTTCTTTAATAGTATTTTGAATTACCACATGTTGCTGATGGGGGCCTAATGTTTCAGTTCTGTAACCGAAAGGAAGTGTCTCCATGCTGGGTCTAATCCTCCCCTTCTCATAACAAGGGCGGTATTCCTTTCTAGCTAGATTGGTATAGAGTTCCGAGCGGCGAGTACGTCCAATTTGTGGAAACTCTACTCTAATACAATTATTTCTATCATTGTTGTTGTTGAAAAGCAAATTTTCTGATAACATTTCATCTCTGAATTTAATAAAGATTTTTACCAAAAAATTTTTTCCTTACATTTCTCCATCAATATTAAATTGCCCAAGTACGAGTTCTTTCATTGACTGGAAGTTAAGCATTTGATGTGTAGCATACGATAGTGGAAAAGAGCGGATCTTTAGCTCTGCCCGTTCATCATTGCCAGTTGAAGCATCAACATGTCGGTACCCATAATTCTTTGGCCCTCCAGCTAGAAACTCAATTATTCGTCTTGCTGGATGTTCACGTTTCATTTGGCCTAGAGCCTCTCCCTCAGCCACGCGTTCTCCACCAAGTTTTGCGACGTATATGGTGGAGTCAGTATCGCAATAGAGTAAGCGCCCACCAACCATTTGAACTTCTTCCATGTATTGATATAGATGAAGGCGCGCATAAGAAGTTACAAATGCAGCAACTGGTAGGCAGTTGGTTTCAGGTGGCTTGGCGAATTCTTCTTTCTTACGAACAACACAACGATCCATATATTCACTAACGTGGTCAAAGTCGAGAGTTTCAATTGTAGGGTCTTCTAGCAATTGATGAAATTCGACAGGTGTTTTTGCGTATTTAACATCAGTGCCACCAACACGTTGTGCCAATTTACCCCAAAGAGAATTCGCCAAATTTTCTTAAAAATTAAAAAAATTCTTGTTAGTAGTTAAATAAACGTACAGCGATAAGTCTAAGTCCAGGATTTACGGCAACTTTTTGGGGGTCCATTCTGATGCCTTCGACCCGTTCAAATTCAGCAATGTAGTTGTCACGTTCCACCTGAGTTTCACATCCTTGAGGCCAGCCACTTGCTTGCTGTTTCAAACAAATAAAGGTGTTGACATATGGTCGAAAGAGTTCTTGGTCCCATCGATCATATTGCCAAACCTAGACGTTAAATAATAAAAAATAATTAATTATTAAATACCTCATGAACATCGATGACTTTATATCCCAATTCAATTGCCCGATTGAGTTCAACATGTGTGTACCCGCTAACCCAAGATCGTTGACGATCCACGTGTCGACAAGGGCTTTGTTGTTTGTTGTTAGCACACGTAGAACAAAAGGGGAAAGTTAACCTTCCATCATATGTTCTGTAAGCGAGCAGAGGTGGTAGTCCATTCAATGTTGTTGGTGGCAAAACTCTCACTAGAAGCAATCCTTGATAGATGTTTTGTTCTTTAGAAGTCCATGGTAGCGGGGTAGAAGACAAAAGAACTTCTCTTGTTAACACTCGGGGGTTTCCGATTGGAAACGAACATGTCTTCATCACATATGGGTATAGACTCACCTTAAGAATAATTATAATAAAATTTTAAAAAGCAGAAAAGTACTATATCAATGTAAAGAATCTCCTCATCTGCTGCACATTCATGATGGAGTTTGAATGGTTCAGTGCGGCCTCCCCTAAGACAGTCATTTCTAGGATCCATAGGCTTCACACAATCAATTTCATCCCATTTGCGCCTAAGTTGGGGGTTGTTACGAAGACGATCTCTCATTTCGTGCCCCCAAACAACATGTAGAGAATATCCATGTTGTTGCTCCAACTCGCAAAGGCGATTCTGGGTACGTTCATAAAGTTCTTCAGCGGTACGGCCTGCAGCCAAACGTTGGTCTCGTATTGGGAAGCATCGGGGGCATCCTGAATTTTAATTTTCTAATATAAATAAAAAAATTTTTTTAAATTAAAATACCATGAAAGTAACACCCCATATATTCAATTGCCAACGGCTTCAGTGGTGGTGAACGAAACCAAAGACCATCGAGACGATAACCACAATCTTCCACATGAGCCTCTCCAACTGCCCATTGAGCACATTGCACCTTGCCTCGAGCTTCTTCATTCTCCAATTCGAATAGACGAATATAACGCTGCGATTCTGCTGAAGCTCTTCTTCCTCTCAAATAACCACCTTCGGAGAGTGAACTAGCCAGTTCTTTGGAAGAAAACAACGGCGCATAGTTGTTAAGGCAAGTCCTGCGGCAGTAGAAGCTGCTTGAAAAGGGTCAAGCCCCTGTGTATGTTCCCCAATAAGACGTCTGTAGCGTAGAACACTTTCACGCAGGATCGCGACGTCGTTGGCACAATATAAAATTAATTGTTCTCGTAATTGGAAATTAACACCAGAATTTATTTGTTGTTGTTGTTGGTGGTGCCATTCAATTAATTTAGCTCTCTTCTCAAATTTTTTAAAATCAGGTTGGTAGTAGTGAAGCGCTGGCAAGCCCCGAATCCTCTTATGTAAATTTTGTCGTTTTACGTAGAGGTAGGGGAAGAAAGGCTTTACTGTTGCAACTTCTTCTGGTAAGGAGAATATTTTTGGAAGAGCATCAAGCTCACAGATGAAATAATTTAATGAGTCTTTGAAGAGTAGTTTTCTTTGGTGATTACCACTCAGCCCCATAGAATAGATCTTCAAACCAGTTGTACATAAAAACTTTGGAGGTAGACTTCGCCTGTGAAGTGCTTCTAAAATTAGGTGGAAGTCATATTTCCCTCCGTTGTGGGCAATACAAATTGTCAAAATATCTTGTGAACCATGCTAAATAATATTATAAATTTTGAAATAGAATTAAATTTTACATTTAGAAGATAGTCCAAGAATTGATCAACAGGATTTTCCTCTTCGTCGTCGAAGCTATGAAAGTACATTCGACGGGGATTATAAGAAAGTGTAGATGGACCTTCTGTGTTGTCTCCTGTTGCATTTTTAAATGGAGGTGAACACCACTTTCGCCATTGATAATTTGATGGTTTACCACAAAAACATTCAGTTGCGCGCTGACCGATTTCATTAATTCCAATCCCCGCTTTAATGCAATTTTCACAAATAACTTCAGCGATTATTAGAAGAGGAATATGTTTATACCCATTGATGTTTGAACTTATTTGCACAGGTTGATCTTGGCTTGTTTCGGCATCAAAAAAGCACAGCCTTAATTTTTGCCTTTTATTTTTATTCCTTCGTCCCTGTTCTTGTTCTTCATTTTCAGCTTCTGCTTCTTGATTTGCTTCCTCATAATTGTTATAATTTTGCTCAATAGGAAGCGGTTGAATAAAGCAAGGCTGTTCAGGAAAATGAGGTCCTTTACACTTAATACATTCAACTGCCTGTTGTTGTATCGGTTGTTGTTGTTGTTGTTGGGCTATACAATTATGTAGTTGTTGTTGGCCAAAGACTACATGCCCACAATTTGTGCAAATTCGGCGCGATTGACAAATTGAAGCAAATGGTCGTGATCGAGGCCCAGTCATTTCCTCGGGGGGATGGTTAGTTAAATGATGATCAAAGCATGACCGCTGAGGGAACACATAGCCACAATCATTGCACGGGATCCTTTCAATTATTTGACATGGATAATCCGGTCCTGTTCGCATACAGAGTCTACAAACTACACTACAACCAGCCCAGTGGTATAAGCGAGTTACTCTCCTTTCACAATCAATACAAAAGCGATGGGCGCGAAACAGCTGCTCTGGTCTTCCTATGTAATTGTAGTGGTTATTTTGTAGAAGAAGGCAGATGTCAAACCGGGCAGCACGGACCGAACCTTTAGATAAAACTAATTTTGTGGAAAATTTAACAGGCTTACCTTTAAATACAATCCGATATTGTTGTTATTTTTGGAAAACGACAATTCGAATTTCCCCACCCATTGTTTGATTAACAAAATTTTGAATGGTAGTAACATGGTCGAGCGAATAATGTTGTAAATCAAGTGGAAGACCCGCATTCTGCATAAGTTCTACTACTGCCTCTGAATGTTGCTCTTGTTGCCTGCAGAAAGAACGAAATTGTTGTTGTTGTTGTTGCGGGCCATTCACCTCTAGCAATCTAATTCTTTTGAGCCCAATGTTCACAGCCCGTGCAAGACAATACCGATCATTTGGATTAACCACTTGGACAATTGATCGACATTGTGGTTTTAAGTTGTGTTCCACATCAACATTGCATGCACCTTGAATAACAGAAACGCCTTACATAGTTAATAATAATAATATGTAAAGCAAGACTGTTACTCACCTGTATGATCTGCTGGATTGTCTGTCAACTGGGGATTCAGAGGCCAAACAGCAACAACCTTAGTCACTGTGGTGCCCGCCAGCAAGTCAATTCCAGCTTGAGACATCTCATTCAAGCGCTCAATTGCTGCTGCCAACGCTGCAGGATTATTCTGAGCTGGTGGGCGAAGCGGTACTGTGAATGGGTTGTGAAATGCCGGCGGGTGTACTTGCAACCCCACTCGAAGCGGTGGAGGCCGGCCAGCTAATACCCGATCCAGTAATCGTGTGATTAGAGTTGTCATTGTTAAATCTGGCCGAGCATGTTCTTCAAGTGGGTTGAATCGCACATTACAGACCTCCCCTCTGGTATTTCGAGATCTTGAATTTAATTGCTGTACAGATTCGATTATAAATGGGTCGTTATTCATTTCTTGTTGAATTTGTGCCTATAATTAAAAAATTTAAATTCTCATATAAGATTGAATACAATAAATTTTTAAATTGAAGAAATTTTTAAATATTTGTAGGGTCTCTATCTAAATTAGTGAAATACTAAATTAATTGGGGGAGGGGCAAAAGAAGGAATGCCAAAACACGGAACGGATAAAACATGGAACGACAAAACAAGGAACGACCAAAATACTGACCATACCAAAACACGGAACGACCAAAACACAGTCAAGAGAAAATTTTAAAAAACTTTTCAGGATTATTTTTAAATGTTGATTTTCTGATTTTAAAAAATGTTCTGATTTTTAAAAATATTCTGATTTAAATAAATTTGATTTTAAAAATTCTTATTTAAATAAATTCTGATTTTTTTTAAATATGATTTTAAAAGTATTCTGTGTTTTGGACATTCTGGGTTCTGTAGCCCGACACGCCTTAATTGCCCATTTTCAAAACAAATTATGATTTGATTTATTCTTATAAAAACAATTTTATTTATTCAATAAAAAATGTAGGTATAATATGGTTTATAATTATTTAATAATAAAAAAGGCATATATTTAAAATAATTCTATGAAAATTAACTTATTTAAAAGATTAAGGCATGTATTTAAAATAATATTAAGACATTTACTAATTTAAATAAAAGTATTAAGGCAGGCAAGTTAGCAAAAAAAAACTAGGTACTTTATTAATATCCCGCCCCCACCCTTATTTGAGTCTCAGATTTTGCTGTCTTTAATGTCAATCATTTTTTTCCTAAAAGATTACTGGTAAAGAGCAAGTATTAGGAAGGAAAAAATAGCCTTCGGCGGCAAAAATCGGCCTAGCGTAAAATTTAACATTTATAAAGAAGGAAATCTGACCATTCCGAGGCATGAAAATAAAAGGTAAAATTAATCTGAGACTCAAACAGGGGTGGGGGCGGAATATTAATAAAGTAACAAAAAACTAATTATAAATAACATTAGCAAATAAAACAGGGATCCTCTTGCCTTAATTTTAAAAAGTAATAATTTTAGTATTAAGTATTGGCTGAGGATCCCTGCCCATCGCGTGCGCGCCCGTCAACCGCCGCGCCATGAAGCATGTCACGGCGGCAATACGGGCACACACGCGAGCCTTGCGCCCACTTAACAAAACAATTATAATGCATTTTGTGGAGGCATGCCATAAAAACAACTCGGGTGCCTGCAAAAGGCTCCTTGCAAAAGCATTCTTCTTCTTGGGCGTCAAAATGAGGAGGGAGCGTTACCACATGTAATTCAAATTTTTTTACCTCTCGCGCTCCTAAACCCTCATTATCCTCATCATCCTCAGGGACCTCCAACTCCAAACCATTTTCACGGAAAAAATATGCAGGTCTGCGGGGTGGAGTCACTTCAACAACTTCTACGTCATCATCATCATCGTCATCGATGACAGCTCTCACTAAATTAAATTTTTTTTGCTAGGTTAGAATTAAACTAGTACCCCTCCCTAAAATCAATACCCCCCCCCCCTACCTAAAGACAACTTCACAACTAGAAAACTAACCGTTATTTTGAACGGCCTCTGGATTGACATATACTCCAAGAGGTGGAGTTCTTCCAATACGGCCATGCAAGCGTGCAGATACAGCCCTTGAAGCTGGGGGCCTTCCAGAAGCCCGGAGCGCCGATGTTGCAGCTGCCACTTCACGCTCGCGGGCATTCTGGAAGGCCCAGAATGGTGATGGCGATGGGGGTGCTGCTGTTGAGGATGATGATGATGACTAGAATACATTTTAAAAACAAATAGTTTATTAATTAATTTTAAAAAATTTTTATTTTAAACCAGGGTTACGATCTACAAAAAAACGATTTAAAAGTACATAGGGACTAAATTTCCAAATAAAAAGTACACTCCAAATTAAAACATAAAATATTTATTCGTGCTCAAATCTTTTATATTTCTCTCCTAAATAAATCTTTTCTAATAAATCCTTGTTTCGACTGAACATTTTGTGCATTTACCTAATTATTTATATATTATTTCAATATTACAAACAATATTCATTATAAACATTATTAAAAAATTTCAACCAAAAAAAAAAAGATTATTCAAAAAATTTAAAAATTAATTGTCAAATTTTAAAATAATAAAATTAAAAACTATATTTTTGACCATTATACAATTATTAAATTATTAAAAATTAAAAAAAACACTTTTTTTTCAAAATATATACGTTTATATATTTTCATCAGAAATTAAATAATTTTTTAAATTTTATCAAGAATTATTTCAATTTTATGTAATAACTTTAAAAATAAAAATTTCCAACATCTATGAATTGAAATTGATAAAAGCATTAATTTAAATAAATTAAATTAAAAAAACATTACATTCTCAAAGATAAAAATAATTTTTTAATTTTATCAAAGAAAAATAGCAAATTCAATTAAATTTAAAAATAGAAATTCACACCATTTATAAATTGTAATTGTCAAAAAACATTATTTAAAAAAATTAATTAGATAAAATTTAAAAAAACATTTTTCTAATTTTTAAATGAATTAGATGATATTTTAAAAATAAATTTTTTTTCAAAAAATATTACACCTGATTAAAAGAAAACTTTAATTTTATCAAAGACATGAATTTTATTTAATAAAAAATTTTTAATTCCATTTAAAACTAGAAATTCCCAACTTTTATAAATTGCAATGTCACAAACATGATTAATCTAAAAAAATTGAAATTAATTATATAAAATTAAAAAACAATTTTTTTTCAAAAAATTTTAATTTAATTAATTAGATAATATTTTAAAAACAATTTTTTTCAAAAAAAATATTATTACATCTGAGATTAAATAAAAAAATTTATATCCGTTTCAAAATAGAAATTCTTAACATTTAGAAATTGAAATTGTCAAAAACACTATTAATTTAAAAAAAATTTTTAATTAATTATGTAAAATTTACAAAAAAATTTTTCAAAAAATATTTTAAATCTGGGATTAAATAAAAAATTTAACTTTATCAATGACATATAAATTTTATTTAATAAATAATATAACAAAATTAGTCAAATTTAAAAATAGAAATTCCAAACATTTATAAATTGAATTTGTCAAAAACATAAATAATTTTTTAATAAAATTTAATTAATTAATAAAATTTAAAAAACAAATATTTTTTTTCAAAAAATATATTGCAAGAGAGATTAATAACATTTTTTTATTGGAACTTATATGGTTTAGGTACACTTTTTTAGCCACGCCCCTTTTTTCCTTTTCCTTCATTATTTTTAACTCTTTTTCCTTCTCTCCCATCAATCTATTCAGCTGAGGTCAATTTTTTAAATAAATGTACAATTCTTAATGATGTCACTGAATAAATAGACCAAAATTGGTGGTCCGTGGTAATATCTCGGACATAAGTTACACAGGTCCAAAAATGTCTAAAAAGAGGGTAAAAACGGTCAATATCTTGAGAAATAAGATTTTAAACAAGCAAAAGTACCGGACTATTAGTTTTTAATAACTGACATAGATAAAAATAAGAAAATTGATTCAAAAGACTTGAAAGAAAAATTAATCTTTTCTTTGTTCTTCTCTCATCGAACATGCTACATGGAAAATTAAGTGAAATTGAGGAAGAAAGGAACGCTGACCATTCTGCCCATATTAAGGTTGATTGATGAAGGAAAAAGGGAAAAGGGGCGTGGCTAAAAAAAGTGTACCTAAACCATATAAGTTCCTTTTTATTTTATCTAAAAAATATATGAATTTTATTTATTAAAAAATTTAACAAGGTTAATTAAATTTAGAAAATAGAAAACTTGAAGTTGTCAAAAAATTATTTATTTTTTTTACATTTGAAAACTGATTTTTTCGAAAAATATATGAATTTTTTTTTTAAATCATGAAAATATTCAAAAATTAATTTTTTGACATAGCTCAGTTAATTTGATTAATACAAATAAAATGTATAAAAAAATTTTAATTACTAACTAAATTATTGAATTTAGAATAAAACATTTTTAATTGAGTGAAAATAATTTAAATTAAAAAATTACTTAAAAGAAAATCCAAATTATTTTTTTTAAATTCTCCACATCATATCTATTCATTTAATTACTTAAAAGAAAATATAAATTACTTAAAAGAATTTAGTAAAAATTTAACATTATTATATTACTATTATTCGAAAATTTTAAATAATTTAAAAAAATTTTATATCTATATATTGAATAATTTTTCTAAAATATCTACCCCTCGTTGATCCGTAGCACGCTCACGATTTGCACGTGCATTAGTTTGAGAAACACGAGGAACTGGTGCTGCGACTACGTTGTTTGTAGAGCTGCTGCTGCTGCTGCTTGTTCCCTGCATCTCTCTTTGCATTGCCATATTTCCTAATAAAAATTACAAAAAATATTTTTTTCCTAATATTATTATTGTTACCAATAGGAAGTACGTTGTTTGCCGCGCTGTTTGTTCCCGGCATCTCTCTTTGATTGGCAATATTTCCTACTAAAAATTACAGGAATATATTTTTTTCTATTATTATTATTACCAATAGGAATGTTGTTGTTGTTATCAGCGGGAGCCTGCTGCAAATTATTGTTGTTAGCTACGTTGTTGTTGTTGTTTGTCCCAGTAATAGCAAATGCTGACGCACGTGTAAATCGCAAAACAAAAGGTACGGTGCCCGTCCACCGTCCTCTGTTGTCCCCTTGTTCCACCACCGTAAGTGCGGTAAATGTGTAGATCTTTAAAAAATCATTTCATTTAATAATTTTTTAAATTACCTCATTAACCCGGGCAGTCTCAAGAATAGCAGCACATTGATCATAAGCATATATGCCAACAGTCTGAGCATCAGTGCCAAAGCCAAAACTAACACGAACGTCACACCGGTCAAAGCTGCGCCGAAGAGTTGCACCACGATGTACAAATTGAACAAGCCCAGTCAGAGAACTAAAATTTTTAAATTAAATTTTTAATTTTCTACACAAAAAATTACTTAAACACGTGATTTGTGCGCCACCCTGCAAAGGCATAATTGGAAGATGTCAGGCGATTGCGGATATCTATGAGTGGTAGAAGCATAGCCGCAGGCGGCATTTCAATAATATTAGCACGTGCCCTTTCAGCGGCTATTATTGCTTCCACCTTTATAGAAATAAAAAATTTTTTATTACACATAAAAAGAATTTTTATTAAAAATTAAATTTTTAATAACAAAAGTAATTTAATTATTTGTAAAAATTACATCAATATTGTTGTTTGGTAAGTTATTGTTGTTGTTTAGTAAGTTGTTATTGTTGTTTGGTAAGTTGTTTGGAAAGTTGTTGTCGTTGTTGTTAATGTTATTATTTGCAGCTGGTAGAATATTAAGCCCATTGTCGATCCGAGCTCTATTAGTAGGTGGCGCATCAGAAGAATTACTAGCTGGTCGTCGTCGATTGGAACTCATTATTAACTAAAAAATTAAAGTGAATATTAAAAAATTATTTTCATAAATTAAATTGAAAACGGGGGGAGATAATAAACTTTAATTTTATAAAATATTTACAAAAAAAAATAAATAAAATTTATAAAATGAAGTAATGAATTAATGAAATAAGGAGGGGTTCATTTTTGCTCCTTGCACAACCCGCCCATCTACTCGGAAATTTTGTAAAGTTTGACCCGACTGAGAAAAAAAGTTTTTAGGTCTTTTTATATTATAAACTTAATTGTTTTTAAATTTCCATCAATTTTTTATAGTCGGAAGTAACTTATACTTCACACAATCTTTTTTACAAAAGGTTGACCGGAAAGAGAAAAAAGGAGCAAAAACCAACCCAAAAAGTCAACTTTTTTGAAAGATCAAAACTATTTAATTTTTAAAAAATTTTTAAAAATTACTTCAACTGTATATTTATCGATGCATGGCCAGCAATATCCATTTTCCTCCCAATATAATTTGGTCTGCAACGGCACATACCCTCAGCACTATCGCAGTGATTGTCATAAGCGCCACCAGGATCGCAATCACTAGAAAAATATTTAAAAAATTAGTCGAATTTATAAAATATATTTAAATCAAAAATTTTAATTAAATTCATAATTAAATTTTAAAAAAATCCAACATTATGGATATGTTTCATAAAAATTTTACAAAAAAAAATAAAGCCAAATATAAAATTTTTTACCAAGTCTTGCATCCATTAGGATCGTCAACACTTAGTCCATAATGTTCTTGAAGACAATGATCACATTGTTCTCCCATTACAAGAGCTTTACATCTACATTTTCCTGTCACCTTGTCCCAACCTTCATTTTCATAATCCCAATTAGATTTCAAGAACATGGCCGACAACCATCAGGATCTTCTTTTCTCATTTCCCAAAATCCATTTTTACATCGATCACAACTTTAGATAATTAAGAAAATTTTGTTGTTTTCTCAATATTTTTAAAATTACTTTGGCCCATCAACATTGCTTTTGCAATAACATTTTCCTGCAACCAATCCACGTTCTGGCTCTTCTTCACCCTCACAAATTCCTTCGAATTTAGAACCACTGCGATCGCATTGGCATGGTTGCAGACGTATGGATCTCGAATGGATCTAAAAATATATTGCAGTTAAAGAAAACTTATCAAGAATTCTTCAAATTCCGAATTTTTTTATTTTCGCAACCCAAAAAAGATCAATTACTTAAACAAAGTTAATGAAATTTTTAAAAATCGGGACTTTGTAAAATTCTGTAAAATTAAAACATTTTCTTTAAAATAAATAAGCCTCGTTTATAGAATATATTGGAAGGGGATTAGAAAATAAATATTATTTTTAACTTTGAATATTTATTTTATCTAGCTGTCCATACTATTATCCTTAAATTCACAACTTTTCCATTTTCCAAAATTTTTACCTTTGAGGAAAATTTGGTTTGCATTGCTCACAATTGTTTCCCATTTTGTTATGTTGACAATCATCACAAACACCTCCAGAAGAAAATCCAGAAGCATTATAAACTGCCCAATCAAAACCAACAATGCAGGGAAAATTGCAAAAGGTATTGTCCAAAAGGACTAAACTAGTCTGCAATTAATGAAATTAAAAATTATTTTTATATTTTTTAAAACCTTTTTCCCGTAGCTTACAGCAAGTTTAGAACCTCCAATTACAGCCAAATCTTTTCCATTACTCCCATAAGGTAATCCAGTTGTGGGATCCTCATTACTAGTTCCTGCCAATTTATTGCAGGCAAATTTGTCACTTCTAGCTGAGGGCTTTTGCTAATAAATTTAAATTTTAATATATATAAGTATTCTAAAATGCACTAACTTGAATACGTCTTTGTTGATTAGGAATTGTACTAGGAGGCTCAATTCGAATGCTAAAAATTAAAAAAATAATTTACTTATATTTTTTGAAAAATTAAATTCTTAAATTTAAAAAAATAATTTATCAAAAAATTCCGACCTCGGATCCCATTCGCCGGTCATTAACCGGTCAGTGCATCTAAGAATTCATCAATCCCATCTAGTAAATCCGAACATTGTTTTGCCATGTAGACAACTTTATGGAATATCCTTAAAAAATTTTATCTAATTTTATTCAGTAAAAAATTCATATTTAATACTTTTCGGATTTTTAAAAAAATATTTTTAATAAAAATGCCCCATCTAAATTAAAATGCATAACCTAAAAATGAGTCCCCAGAGATTTGTAAGGATAACCGATAAGTGCCAGTATTAAAAAAATTTTTTATTATTTAATTTCACCTCGTCACTCATTAAAGTAGCAGTCGCTCGACCAATTTCCTTCGGGCAGCATGAACTTAAGGGTCGAGAAGTGGGAAGAGAATACTCCTTAGCCCTTGCAAAACAAAACGTTTTGCTTTGATTTAACAACCACAAGTATTAAGGCAGCAAGTTCCCCGTCACTCCAAATTTGGTGACGGGGAACTTGGAAAACCCTAAAAAATTAAAAGTTGCTTTAAATAAAAAACAATAGTTAATGCAAGAAAAAATTAAAATAAAACGGGCAAAATAAATCTAACTGTAAAATATCTGAAAGCAAAAGAATTGGATAAAAATATTTCTATCGATTTACTTAAAAACACCTAGTTGTTAAGAGAGAGAGTATACCCCTGCAGAAAGAAAAATATAGCCAGACATTTTTGTTCTTACTCAACTGCCTTTTTCTGCAGTTTTTTATATAGGCACTAACATTTTTATTGAATACAACGCATTCTCTCTCTCTCTCTCTCTGCAAAAGAGAGAGAGAGATGCTATATTAAAAATACAAGCGGGTGTAAAAGGATTGGATTATATGATTTAATTAAATTTTATTCTACTACTAAAGTGTGGTTAATTGGTAACGCACTCGCCTAGTAATAAATGGTCTACGGTTCTATTCCACTTGTGGAATTTTATTTATTTAAAAAAATGACATTTTTAATTGCGACTTTTTAAAGATGTGACAAACTTGGCCAGTGACATTTTGTCCATGGACATTTTGTCATGTGGCATTTCGTCGCCTGGCATTTTGGCTTGTGACATTCTATTCCTTGACATTTTGTCATGTGTCATTTTGTCGCGGGACAAAATGGCAAATAGCTGGCCCGCCCTCTCCTCCGGCCGGCCAGGCCGGAGGAGAGGGCGGCCAGGGAAAAATTCCTCTAACACCCCTCACCCGATATTTGTCTCTCCTATAATCGTGTAGTCTATCATCAATCAATAATTTATTAGTGGACATATAGTAGTCTCAATGTATTGATGCTGAAGCATTCGTCCTCGATACAAAATTTAATATTATAAGAGGATTATTAATAATTTTATGTACAATTATTTTTGTTTTACTTTTGCGTATTATTTGGTATTACAAAACAAACACAGTGAAATTACATACAAATTTAATTGTAAACTAAATTTAATTATTAATAAATTGGGTTAAGTTTTGACGGTGGTAAAAGTCGATTTTTCTCGAAGAGCTAGGATGAAGGGTATCACACCCTCTTTAAGAAATGATTATTGAATCAGTTATAGGTTCCGAAAAATTAAAAGACTATAGGGAGGAGTACAATGATTTTTGGGATAAAAAATTCATATATGCAAATGAAGCCCTTTCAAACGAGTTTGCAAGCTAATACATTAACACTCAATCAAAACAGATTATTTTAAATTTTTAGATTTTAATCAGCAACGTTCTATTTCTTTATGCAATTTATGCACTTTCATTTATGCTAGAAGTTGTTATTAATTTTGTCGGTGTAGTTTTCGAAAGATCCCATAATAATTAATTTTTAGATTGTTTTATTCACATATTCAAATCCCTGTGATTGTTTAATAAAAGTTTGGTTAGTTTATCTGATTAGAATGCCACAATACATCTACTATCTTGGCTCTCCTTTATTCCATCTTGCTATAATGATTGAACGTCTTTTGGCTACAATTTATGTTAAAATTTATGAGAAACAAGGGAAAATGTTCGGGGTTATTAGCACAATTATTGTGGTAATTATTTTCAGTTTTATTAATTTCAAAATTCTAGTGGATATTTAATTTAATATTTGGCCTTTACCTTTACATTACAACACAAATGGATACCGACTAGGGTTTCACCGGAAGTTCCGGTTCCGGTTCCGGTTCCGGAAAGTTCCGGCCTTTTTTTGGTTCCGGTTCCGGGAACCGGAACTCAAATTGGTTCCGGTTCCGGTTCCGGCTCCGGTTTACAAATTGGTTCCGGGCAAACCGGAACTTTTTTACACCCCTAACGATCCCTTTTTTAAAAAATATTACTAAACTACTCGCACTCTCGGTCTTTGTATTAATGGAAAAATCGAAAGAAATATGTTTAATTTCTTTAAATCTCATGTAAGCTGGTGGCCGACTGGTTAAGAGGTTAGTCTTCACCCAAAGCATTAATAATTTAAAGGTAGGTTCGATTCCCTGTTATAGGACATTAAATTTTGATGTTTTTCTTTCCATAAATAAGTTATTTTATAATTTTTATTTTGTTTTAAAAATAATTCTATTTTTACAAGGAGAAATTAGCGCCTTTTTTCTCTCCAAAATTCTTAAAAATTTCTCGTTTGACTAAAAAATGGTTTTCTTCTGAAAAAATTTCTTCTGAAAAAGACGAAATTTGGTTTCTTAGCCGTCCATAATTCTCAAAATTTTCGCCTGCGGCGCTGTAAATAGAAATTGAATGGTACATCCTTGATATGTAATATCGAGTTATTTGGTTGTGATATCAAGAGATTGAGTGGTGTAAGGAAGATATCAGAGATTGGATATCTGGGGATTTGCAGTGAAATTGGGGATGTCGATGAATCAGGATTTATATTTATATCGGTGATTTGATATCTATGGATCTGGTAGGATTAAGGATAATTCGAAGAAATTCTGGGATCAAAGGGGATATATATAATTGGTGGGATATCGGGCATATCATGGGATTTGGGTAGTTCTGTTCGTGTTTTCGGTTCGGTTTTTGTTAACCGAAAGTTTCGATTCGGTTAGTCGTCTCGGTTAACAGAAGGATTTGATGAAACTGACAACCTTACTTAAAATAAAAATTCTTTTTTAATTTGCTAGCAAATTTTTTTAAAGTTCCGGTTCCGGTTCCGGTTCCGGGCCGGAACTTAGAAAAGTTCCGGTTCCGGTTCCGGGAACCGGAACTCAAATTGGATCCGGTTCCGGTTCCGGTTCCGGTCAAAATTTCGGTTCCGGTGAAACCCTAATACCGACACATTTGGACATCCGATGGTTTATCTAATACTAACAACGAAATATAATTTCCAAATAATTATATACCTCACCTTCATTTTCTTGTTTTTGGTAATATGTATAGCTATAGCCGATTATTATTTAATTGTTCGGAATCGTAAAATTAAATTAAATTTGTAAGTAAATATACAAATAAATTATTTAATTTAACAAATTTAAAGTTTCAATTCAACAACAAATTACAGTCTAAGCAAAAGTTATCAATCTAAACAAAACATTCTTTTAATGAGAATTATTTTTCCTCTTGATTTTTCTTATTCTTTTGTTTTTGCATTATTTAATGCTCTTGCAAACTTTTTACGATACAATCGCGATGATTATGGCCCACTTGTTTATGTACGAACATATGAAGGGATAACTCTAGTAAATATTTAATAATCTAGTAAAGGCAAATTTTCAGTTGACTCCCCATCACCTGACGAGTGAGGGGGGCTTTTCATTTTTTCTTCATTCTGTCCAACAGGGATCCTCAAAGTCCGTCTTTTTTTGCTCTTCCGCCTTCCGTCTTCCGCTTTTTAGGCCCTCTTCCGCCACCGTGTGGAAAATGAACAGTCAATATCATGGGATTTAGGTGATTAAGTGGTATATCAAAGGATTTGGTCAAAATTTCTACTTCTTTTGCACTACAGGCGAAAAATTAGAGAATCCTGGAAGGCCAAAAAAATCTTCCATTTTGTCGCCGAAAAATAAAATTTTATCAAAAATTCGAAAATCATAAAAGAAAATCGACATTTCGGATCAGCTCTTGTGGGGAGTCAACTGGATATTTACCTCTATAAAATCTTTAAATTATCATATTAGTGATTCGAATAAATTAAATTAATATTTAATTTTATATTTATAAAAATCTTTTCTAATTTAAGTTACTTCTAATTCACGCCATAATAACTTTAATTGTTTACAACTATTTTTTAAAGAAGCAGAATGAAATTAAAAAGAATTTTGTTAAAATTAATATGAATATAAGTTCAGAAATATATTTTAAAAATTTAAATCTTTCCTGGAAATGAATTTTTTGTATAATTATTTTTTAAATAAATAATTCTTTTTTAATAAAAATTTTATGTATGATTGTATTAATTTCAGATGAATTTAAAGTTAATTTTCTAAGCTAAAATTCCCAATAATAACTTTTCTAAGTCAAATTAATTATGATGATTCATTGTTGACTTGAAAAATTTTTACAAAATTTTTTCTGCAAAATCCTGCGGTTTAATTTTACGAATCCTCTTTTTTAAACTACGAAAAATCATATAGTTTTTAAAAATATTTTAAAATGAATATACAGCGTAGTACGCAGATGCAAAGGATTAACCAAATAAGATTCCCGTTCAAGTCTCAGCAGGTGCAAATTTCCATAAACCTGGTTTCTTCGATTTTTCTATAAGCCTGATTAAAATTCTGAGAATTTTAAGGAAAGAATATAGAATTAATTAATGTTATTATAAATAATTAATGTTATTAAATGACTTAAAATAAGTAGCTTAAAAAAGATTATTTTAATTTTTATGGAAATAAAAGCAAATGTAGTAGATTAACTTATTTAACAGAATAAATATGTCATTACTTGGATCTTATAAAGTATCAAATGATAAATAATTTTCATAAGATGATAACAGAATTTGGAATTTTTGAATATCAAACGAACTAATCGCCGTTTAGAGGAAATATTTTCGTTAATTATATCCGTTTATTGTTTCGTTTAATTTTGACAAAAACCTTTTTATTAACGGAGAACCAGCAATTAGTTTTGAGGTAATTAGCCCCGCAATAAATTTTATATCATTTATTAAGTATATTCTTAAAAATTGATTTATGATTCAAATGTAAATTTATTTATATAATTTTTAGCTCCAATCAGATTGCAAATTTCTAAAATAAATTTCTGTGCCATTATTCATTCCCTTTTTAATAAAATTCTTGTTAATATCATTCTGTTTCTTCAAAAAATAATCGTAGACAAATAATGTTAAGATAGCAAGGACAATAATTAACTTAAATATTTATTGAAATTGAGTTAATATTTAGATAATTTTTAATTTTTTATTTAAAGAATTGCTGAAATTGATTATTAATAGGGCTTGACTTTTTTTCAACTTTAAGGGATATTTTTTTTTCTTTTAACTGTTTATCGAGAACGTAAATGTCTAAGATTAAATTAACAAAAAATTGAGTTAAGGCTTATCAATTTCACATACTAAAAAATAAATTAAGATTAGAATACCGTATTTTCTCGATTAATTACCCACTCTCGATTAATTCGATATGCCAGGGATGTGTTGAAAAAATAATTCCCCAGGGGAGTTAATCGAGAAATATTATTATCACTGATTAATCATTACTGATTCATTGATTAAAAATATTTATCACTGTCTTAAAAAACTTTAAGTTTTCGAATAATAAATTTTTGTTTACCAAAATAATGCCGTCATAAGTACGTACATAAACAAGCTGACCATATTCTGAGCGTTTCGAACGGATAAATGTCGATAAAATATTAAACAATGCATAAACAACAGTATAAGAAAAATCGAGAGGAAAGATAATCTTCATAACGAGAATATTTTGTTTTGTTTGATAACTTTGACTGAGGCTGTAGGTTGTTATTGAACTGAAACTATAAATTTATTTTTTTGTTTTTAATTATTTTAAATTCTCACAAATTCGACTTTATTTTTTTATTTCGATTAATTAAATAATAATCAGCAATTGCTATACAAATAACCAAAATTAGGAAGAAACTGTGAATGTCAATAAGTAATTGAGAATTGTAAATACTTGTCAAAGTTAGATAAACCATTGGATGACTAAAAGTATTAACATCCATACTTGATGTAATATATACATAAAAACCAAACATTGAGGTTAATATCCACTTTAAAATAAATTAATTAGGGGAAAATAACCACAAAATAATTACCACAATAATTGTGCTAATAACTCCAATCTTTTTCCCCTGATTTTCATAAATTTTGACATAAACTGTAGCCAAAACACGCTCAATCATTATAGCAAAATGGAATAATGGAGAGCCAGCAATTTGAAGATAAAAAGGAATTCTAATCAAATAAACTACCCAAATTTGAATTAAACAATCACAAGAATTTTTGTATGTAAATAGAACAATCTGTTTGTTATAACGTTAAATATTTAATAAATAAAAGATTAAAACTTACAAAGTTCATAAAAACAGCAAGAAAATACGACAAAACAAGAAGTGTATTAAGTAATAAAATATTGGCCAATAATAACTACAAAAAATTTACAGTAATTACATATGTATATTTTATAAATCTAAATTTTAAATAAACTAAGTTTTTCAATTAATATTGCTTGCCGTAAATACATATTCAAACTTTTTCCCCTTTTTTAAAAAGAATCATATCGCTTAAAAATATTCAAGACCAGTACATTAGTTGTTTCCTAGTAGGTTTTTTTCAATTTTCACACACAAACACACACATTAGAACTTCGTTTACTAATACTCATAAAGGTGATAGTGAGGAATTAATTAATTTCTATACTTAAGGTACAAGGTACTGTTATGAGGTATGAGGCCAAAAATAAAATTATTACGTTAGTAAAATTGAAATTTCTAAAAACTGTTCAAAACTCTAGACCAAAAGTTTAGAAATTTAAACTTACAATTAAATTTTTATGTAATTTCAACGATTTTGTTCTGTATGACCAAACAATCCTTACAAGCATTATTATAAATATTAATCCGAAAATAAAATGTAATACACGTACAACGTTATATCCTTTATCAATAACAGATGCTTCAGCGGCAATACATTGTGTTTGGTTCATTTTTATAAAAGCTATACTTGATAATTTAAAATTTAATTTAATATTTTAACAGACAATTTTAAAAAATTAAAAAAAAATACTTTTTCATTTCAAATTAAAATTTAATGTATAATTCTAAATATGTATGCATTTTCTAATTATGAAAAAGAATTCGAATTGTATTTTATTTTATATTTTAAATAAAAAATAAATTTCGGGAATTAGTCGTTTTAAATAAATATTATAGTTTTAATTAATTTTTATTTAAAAATTTTTGAACATAATTATTAAATAAATTAAAAACCATTAAATTTCAATTTTGTTTAAAAAATAACAGAAAAATAAGAACTTATTTTATTCAGTTTTAATAAATTAATTTTTAATATTATATAAGATTAAAATTACCTAAAGTAAATAGTAATTAAATTTATTTAGTGTTTATACATATTTTTAGTAATATTTTATGACTCTTAGAATTTAAGAAAAATGTGAAATTTAAAGTTAAAAAAATTCTGGGGCGGTATTCAGAGAACGAGGTTGCGAGTTAACCAACCCTCAGCTGCGGGTAGGTTAACCCAGAACCCTTATTCATAAATGGAGGTAGGGGTAACCCTCAGCTGTGGGTTAGTTAGTTTGCATGCGTCGCAGCAAATTGAATCCCAATGGAGGGATATAGAGGGATCATGAGTAGGGTTGCCGTTTTCAAACTCTAAAATGAAAATCAAAGTTTAAAAACATTTATTTTTGAAAAAAAATTTTTTTCGGCCTAATTTCCAGCCTTGGACTCGAACCCAACCCTATAAAAGTATCAGGGGCCTGGTTCAATTAGCATCATATCTGCGATGTGATGATATGATGATCATATGCGTGTTCCAATTAAGATCATATCATCATATCGTCATAATCATATGCAGGAACCTCATATGACGGCTGCATATGATTTGTCAGTCATATGACGACGTCGTATCATCATATGATTGTTTCAATTAAAAATCATACTTACGATATGATTGGTCGTCATATTGTCATATTTCCGATGTAAAGGAAAAGGGAAAAAATATTTTTAATTTCTTAAATTTTCTTTGTGTTGATGTGTGGCTGAATGATTAAGGCGACTGGCTCACTAACTGTGATATTTTTATGGGGTTGGGTTCGAGTCCAAGGCTGGAAATGAGGCCGAAAAAAACTTTTTTTTTAAATAAATGTTTTTAAACCTTGATTTTCATTTAAGATTTTTAAGTTGCCTATTAGAGAGATTGAGTTCCTTTTTCGCTCAAAAATGGGGTACTTTACACGAGAGGGCATAGTAAATTTATTTTTAAACAAAAAATTTTATAAATTATATCAAAAAATAGAGCACACTCTATCCTATCTAAAAATATTTAATTCGGAATTTTTAGGTTGAATTAGGATTTTTAAAAATTTTTAAAAATCTCTTTAATTGGCACATATGCACCAAAAAGCACGTTTGTCTACATATGATGTTTCCAAGGACAATTAGAGAATTATTAATTAGAGTTTTAATTATCAATGAATTCCCTGTAATTAAGGTTTTCGATAACCTTTTCCAACTTTAAATTTTTTTTCCAACTTTAAATTGTCAAATTTTGGGTGATATTCAAAGAAGAGGGTTGTGGGTTTTGTCTACCCGCAGCTGCGGGTAAGCATCGAGTTCTGGGTTGATTTTTTTTGAATAAGGGTTAACCCTCAGGGCCCGTAGAATAAATTCGGGGTTAGGTTACCCGAGTAACTTTTCCCCCACAAAACGAAGAAAAGAGAAAAATCCTTGCGCCGAAGAAATGAAGAAGAAAAGAAAGAGGAAAAGAATACGGTAGAGGTGGAGGGTAAAATTGTTACACTGCTAAGGGGCAGTGTAGACATTTTATTTAAAAAATCCTTAAAAATCGAGATCTCATGGAAAAATTATAAATTTAATATTTTTGGATAGTTTGAAATGTCCTCTATTTAATGATATAAATTTTGGAATTTTTTCTTGGAAAATCAATTTATGGCAATTTTTAGAAAAAAGTACCTCATTTTTTAGTCATTTTTTAAGGAAAAGTAGTACCTTGCTAGAAAATTCATAACTTTTAGATAGGTCGGTCAAAATTTTTGATTTTTTGGTAAAACATAGTTAACATTCCAATCTATGTTTTGGCATAAAAATAAAATTTTTATCGCCATTTAAAAAAAAGTTATGAATTTTCTCCTAAATAGGGAGAATAAGAAGCGGGTAGCGGCGCCAAACCCTTTGCTTAGGGTCAAGTCGGCGCTGCCGCTACCCGGGTAACCTTACCCTCGAATTTATTCTACGGGCCCAGCTCGGTGTTCTATTACCCGGGTAAGAGAACCTGGTAAATTTACCAGGTACCCTTACCTCGTTCTCTGAATACCGCCCCTGAAGTTAAAATTTTATATAAAATTTTTTAATTTTTATTTAAATAAATTTTTTGAAATTCTAATTAAAAATATTTCTTTAAATTTTTGCAAAAAAAAATTTTTATTTTTTAAAAAATAATAAATTTAGTTTTGATAAAAATAATTAAATGGAAAATTGAGTAAATTTATTATTAAAATTGCAAATCTAAATATTAAAAATTATGGAGAAGTGTAAATGAATGAATAAGCATTTTCTTCATTAAATAAACAAAAGGCGGAACTAACAAAACTTAATTTAAATTTATTAAATAATTTAATAAAATTTATAATACATATAATAGATCAAATTTAAAATTTATAGACATTCTGTTAAATTGAAAAAAATTAGCTAATTTTATTGAAATTAAATTAATTATTTAATTTTTTATAAATAAGCTTTATTTTTAATATTTATTAAATTAGAAATCAAAGTCAGAGTATAATTTTTGTGAAAATTTGTAAATAATTTTTTACAAAATTTTTCTTGTTTAAATGATAGATCATTTGTAATTTTTTTAATTAATAAATTTTCTAAATTAATTTTATAAAGAATTTTATCTGCCATATAGACGTATAATTTTAGTAATTATATTTTCGTGTCTTGGTGACAGACTAATAAACGGTTTTGGTGATATTTTTTGAAGAATAATTCTGCGTAAATTTCTTTTAACATAATCCTTAATCTTACCACAAATTTCTTTAAATTTAAAATCCTTCAACTAATTTTTTTAAATACTGGTAAAATTTTCTTATTTTGTAGAGTCATAACTCAACCCTATTTATAAAAAAAATTTAAATTATTATTTTGTAACTACTAAAAATTAAAAAGTTTAAATCTTTACAAAATCTTTACATAATATCAATCCAAATCATTAAAACAATATTCTGAATTTAATTTTTCCTTTTCTTGTTTAATTTCAATAAATATTTCAGAATTAATACTTTTACTGCTTCCTTCCTTCCTTGTTCCTATTCTTCTCTTTTAATTTCATTAATTGTTGTTAAATTCTGATTTAATTTATTTTTTTGTATTTCTAAATTTAAACTTTCAATTTTTTTTTCTAATTTATTTTTATTTTTGTTAAAATAAAAAAGTCCTCTTTTATCATTATAATCATACAATTTTAATATTTTTGTTAATTTAAATGTTTTATCCAAAGGTAAATAATCTTTACTTTCAATAATTAATTTACTAATTTTTTCTCTTAAAATTACATTTATTACTGCATAAACAAAAGGTTCATTTGAAAGACCCAAATTTGTTGTTTCATATACTTTTTCGAATAATTTATTTTTTACTTTTTCGCTAATAATTTTTTTGTCAAATGAAGTTGATATATTATCTGAAAAGAAGAAAGAAATTCTATAGAGATAGTCTGTAATTTGTACAAGTTGATTGGTTATATGCACTGATTGAAACACGAAAATTTAGAATACCAAAGGTTCATTTGAACCTGGCAATTGAACCTGGCAATTTATGCGATGAACCTGGCAATTTATGCGATTTGCCAGGAATCTGGAATTTCCTAGCAATTCTTTGACAATTTCTTAATTTTATCACTAAAGTTATTATTAACAATCAACAAGTGTTATGAATATGGAGATTAAATAATTAAATTTTATAATAAAATTCTCAAATTCACAGATTCATGGAAAGTTATAACGCAGTCCCAACGAAAGATTGCCCAAATATTAAATTCCAAAAACTTCACTAAAATATTTATATTTGAATGTAGTTTGCAAAAAATTTTCAAAAGTGATAAAATAAAAATTTGACAACTTTTCAAAATAAAATTTTTTCCAACCCCGTCCCCCCCCCCTCCTCCCCTTCTACAACAGAATAACCTCCTTCTACAGCAAGCATATTTTCCAATATTTCTTTCCTTTTACTTTCTTCGAAAAATTTTTCAAAATATTTGACAATTTCTTCGATTTTTATTTCCTTATTTATTAATATTATTTTAAATTTTTCTTTAAATTCTCTATAATAATTATCTTTTTCATTAAAACTAAGTTCATGGGCATCCATTAATTGATAAATTAATTTTTTGTTATTATTTTCAGAATTAATTTCAATAATATAAAAAAATAAAAGAATAATAAAAATTAATAGTAAATTAAATTTCATAATCTTAAAAATAACTTCAAAATATTTTAATTAATAAACATTAAAATGTTATAAATATAGAGTAATAAGAAAATAAAGATCTTCTGTGGAAAAAAAACAAAGATTAATTACGAGAGAAAGAAATTATAAATACTTCAATTAAGGATTTATATAATTTTAATTACTAGCCTGTTATTTAGTGGAAAAAATAAAATAATAAATATTATTTTTTAAAAATTATTAATTTAAAAAAAAAATAACAGCCTTGCCTTGCAAGTGCAATTTCATAATGTCTAGCTACATCTTTGCTTTTCATGTGAATTTTTTTTGAATATTTAAATTAAAAATTTGACTTTTGCAGCATGTCTAACTTTAAAAAAGTATTAACACCAGGTCGAATGACACCAAAAGTCGAATAAAGTCGAATTTGGTGTCATTCGACTTTAACAAATTTGATAAAATAAAAAACCGATCCTGGTCTAAAATATAAGCCTTTTAGGGGATTTCAAGGTTTTAGCCCTGAAACCCAGCCCAGGTCCATGCAAAATTAATAAGCCTGATTTGGGGCCCTAAATTTGAGATATCGAACTCTATTTAATTCTTTAATCTCTATTAAAAATTAAACGGCAGGAATTTTCTCTTTCTCTAACATGCTAAATTAAGTTTTCAGCGTGTATATCCACGTTGATTGAAACTCTATAATTTATCCAAGTTTCTAAATATGGAAAATAAATTTTTTTATAAAGCATTTACGCATCTAAATTCACGTGTTTAAAGAAGATTCAATTAAATTTATATGTGAAGATTGATTTTTTTAAAGCTAATTTTTAAAAAGATGAATTTAAGAGGGTTCTGCGAATAAAATATATATAAAATTATTTGAACAGCTTTAATAAAAATTTAATAAAAAAAGATGATACAAAGCCTTTAAAAGCGTTTAGTCAATTAGGGATAAACCAGAAATTTAATAAAAATTAAATAAATTAAATCTTCTAAATAAAAGTTTTTAAAAATGAAATTATTATTTGTGACTTGCATTGGTTTTATGGCTATTACAATTTCTTTAGCCCAATTATCAAATTACCCAGAAGGGCCTGTAGATCAAGGTGAAAAATATTTTGATGTATCGAATTTGAATTTTTTAAATCAAAAATTCAAATGAGTTTAGTGGCTAAAAAGCCATATTAAATAAAAATGCATTTTCAGGTGATGTGAGCACTCCTGCTAGCACATCAGATATTCCTGATTTTTGCAAGAGCAATCTAAGGAAAAACAAGAAAGTCGACAAATGCTGCAAGGAAGTTGAGAAAATTCAATCTTCTGGCGGCTCATTGTGTCCAACTCCAAAGCCATGTACAATTGAAAAATGCGGACGTGTCTGTAACCGTTATTTCAGCCAAATGAGCGGTTGTAACGTGTCACCCAAGCCAGAAGATGATTGTGATAAAGGCAAAAAACAAAAACATACAAAGCCACCAAAACAAGGTTACCCATCAGGATCCGATAATTTGCCTGAAGCTACAAAACCCCCAAAAGGAGGAAAAGCCTCTGCAAAGCCACCAAAACAAGGTTACCCATCAGGACCCGATGATTTGCCTGAAGCTACAAAGCCCCCAAAAGGAGGAAAAGCATCAGCAAAGCCACCAAAACAAGGTTACCCATCAGGACCCGATGATTTGCCTTTAACAACTCAAGAACCCGGCTATCCCGGTGATTTGCCTGAAGCTACAAAACCCCCAAAAGGAGGAAAAGCATCTGCAAAGCCACCAAAACAAGGTTACCCATCAGGACCCGATGATTTGCCTGAAGCTACAAAACCCCCAAAAGGAGGAAAAGCATCAGCAAAGCCACCAAAACAAGGTTACCCATCAGGACCTGAATCGGTTGTAACCACAACAGGTTGTTCAGCAGAAATAGTACCTTAATTTCATGCGGATAAATGGATGATGGGTATAATGGGATAAATAAAAATCAAAGTAACAAATAAATACATATACGGGAAGACATAAATTTATTCACAAATATTCTGGTATTCGAATTTAATATATAATTTAAAATTAAAACCTTTCAATTGTAATCTTTTAATAAATTTTTGATAAATAATTTATATTCTGAAAAATTTTTTATCGTACATTGTTCTTGTCAAATTTTACTACCTGCGATAACAATAGTAAATCTCTGTCCCAAAAATATAAGCACCCCAAAATTTTTGTAAAAAACACATAATCCCTAAGTATCATCTGTTTAATTTTCCCTACATTAGCAGCGATCCATATCGTCAATAAAAATAAAGTTTCAGAAAACTGAAAGAAATCCAAATCTCGCTGACAGAAAAACCAAATTATCGGTTTTCGGGAATCGTGAATTTCCGAAAATTTCGAATGTTTTCATGAATCGTGAATTCACGAGCCAAAAATGACAGTAATTCCTGATTTTCGGGAATTTTGCTTTTTTGGTGAGGGATTAGAAGAAATTACGAGGGGTTAGATGTATGAGAGTTTAGAAGTACGGAGATTGATATCAAGTGATAAAAGGGGTTCATAATTGATTAAGGAACACTTAAGTGATATTAATGTATCAAGGATAAAGGGATTTGAGGCAATAAAAAAGGATTGAAGGATATTAGGGCATTTTGGAGGATTAAGAGTGATCAGGAGAGAGATTAGGAATTATGTGAAAAGATAAAAGGGATATGGAAAAATACCGTGGGATTAAAGAGGATTTGGAGGTATTCTCAAAATCTTTCGATATCCTCATAATCATTCCATCTCCTGCGTACTGGCCAAAATTTTGAAAATTTTGGAAGGCCAAGGAGCCAGCTTTCTTCCATCTTCCATCTATATATAGAAAAACAACCCAAAAAAACTAAAATTTAAAATACTTTGGAAGTAATGGTCGAATCCGAGTAAATTTTTTCAAAATCGGTAATACCCTACAAAAAGTGAGACGAGGTTTTTTTCCAATTTACGAACAAAAAATTAAGATGAATGACGAAGTCGAACGGTTTCGGTCGTGTTTGAAAAAATCTCGATTCGATTCGCTATGTTAATCACGATCCGATTCGTTATGCTTCTTTTAAAGGTTTAAGTTTAAAACGTTTGTCACTCCACAGTTTTCGTTTATAATAAATTATTTGCTTAGATATTTCATAAATAAAAAATAGATATTATTTAAAAAAATTTTCTTTTATTTTATTTTCTAAATTATTAATTTTAAAAATATTTTAAAATCAAAAATCTTTAACAACCACACATTTCTTCCCCATTGCTTTTTAAATCAATAGAAATAATTTCCAGTTGTTATGAATCATTCTCGTTTTTTTCGTTCTTTTTTGCCTGTCATTTTTTGTATGCTAGAAAAGATTGTTCAAAAGAGTTAAATTTTGAAAAAAAATTTAAAATTCACATTCATATTTAATTATTTTTGTTAAAATTTAAGTATTAAAATGATATTAATTTTTGTTATGTATATTGTACTTCCAGTCCTTCCCACCTTTGAGAGACAACGAGGAGACTATCAAAATTTTTAACTTAAATAACCTCACGTTTTTTTGGTTCCTTCTCTTGTACCCCAAATGTTCCTTTATTACTTAATCTAGTTATTCTGTCTGAAAATAAAAATCCAACAAACATTTTTACCAAAATATTTTTATTGTTCAATTACTTTAGGTACTACTGGTAAAAATAGTAATCGTATTAACTACTTAATACTCTTACTTTATTTTTAATTATTTAAGAGGATTTAGATAAAAATAATTAAATGTTTTTAGTGAGTTTATTAATACTATTTTTGCGTAATTATTTTTACTTTTGATTCAGAATTCCTCTGAAATTCCTCTCAATTCCCATAAAAACAAACAAAAAACTTTTAAAAGTTCCTTTTCAATAATTTTTTTCTCCAGTTTTAATTAAACTTTTTAAAATAATGCAAGAATCTAATATTGATCTCAACTCAACTCCCTACGGTCCACATATTCAAAATATATTTATTGATAATCAAGAATCGCCTGTCAGGGTTTTAATGGCACATGAATGCGTTTCTTACTATTTGCCTTCCTCTAGTTCTCAATCGTTTGGTAATTATGTGTTAATTAAAAAATTAAGTTACTACCAAAGCTAAATTTCGATCATTTTTCAGGACCGATAGAATTCTAGTCTTTTTCGATACCGTCTTTTGGTAATACCGGACCATTACTGAAAAGACAATTTCCCAAAATTACCTTAAAAATAACTGCCTCTACTGCTAATGTGACAGTTCCCTTGCGTGTTAGAACAAATTTTCTTAGTAAAAAAATTTTTATTTTCAATTACCGAAATTTTATTTTCGGCCCACCTATTCAATGTCAAAACCACTAATAAAATTGGCAAAAATTATTTTTTAAAGATAGATCTGAAGAAGAATACAATGACAGACCAATTTTGTGGCGATCTTTGATTAAAATATTATTTATGGGGTTATTTATAATTGTTTTTGTTATTGTTGTATTTAAAGTTATTGAAAGAGAAGTTACTAAAAGGATTGAGATGGAAAGGCAACAAAAGAATAGTTCATATAGAATGGGATGAAATTACTTTTGTTTATTTAAATTATACTAACTATATTACTTAATACTTCGTTTATTTAATTTTTTTTGTTTTTATTTATTTATAAAGATAAAATTATTTTTTTCCAATTAATGACGCAGAATTTTTCTTTCTTGTCATGTAAAAGTCCCTCCAAATACACTGCTCCACAAAATTAGGTTTATAAAAATTTTTATTAAAATCAGTAAATTATTTAAAAAATAACTAACTATACAAAAAATTCATTTCCATGAAAGATTTAAATTTTTAAAATACATTTCTGAACTCATATTCATAGTATTAATTTTAACAAAATTCTTTTTAATTTCATTCTGTTTCTTTAAAAAATAGTTGTAGACAATTAATGTTATTATGGCGTGAATAAAAATCAACTTAAATTTAAAAAACTTTTTAGGTACTGATTTTTAAATTTTAAAATGTCCTAGGGTGCAGTCTAACCTAGTGACTAACAGAATAACACAAGAATAGAAGGTTACTCAAATAATAAATAATTTGCAATTATTCAATAAAAATTTTTTAAATTTTTGCCTAAAATTTAATTTTCAATAATTGGTAAAAATTTATAATTAATTTATTCAGCAGAACCTCATGAAATTCAAAAATCGTATGCGGGGGGGGGGTAAGTTTTGTCGTTAATTTATTTTAAAATTTTTAAATATTTACTAGAGTTAAGCTTTCATGTGCCCGTATATACACAAGCTGGCCATATTCTTCACGTTTATATCGAATAAAGTTTGTCAAAACAATAAATATTGTGTAGATAAATGAATAAGAAAAGTCAAGGGGGAAAATGATTTTCATTGAAAGAATATTCTGTTTAGCTTGATAACTTTTGTTTAAACTGTAGTTTGTTGTGGATTTGAAACTTTAAATTTAATAAATTAACTGATTTATTTTTATGTAAGTCGAGATCGGTAAAATCGCATTTACAGGATCCTGTATCAGGATTGAGTTTTAAAATTTCGAACAGGACAGGATCCTGCATGATTAATCCTGATAATCCTGAGAACTAAAAAAAAGGCAGGATTTCGTACAGGATCCTGAAAAATCCTGTGCAGGATCCTGTCCTGTGCCGATCTCTATATGTAAGTTTAAATACATACAAATTTAATTTAATTTTTTGATTCCGACGAATTAAATAATAATCAGCTATAGCTATACATATTACCAAAAACAGGAGGAAGGAGTTTAAGTATATAAGGGGGTGAGAATTGTAATTATTTGTTAATGTTACATAAACAACTGGATAACTAAATGTGTCTGTATCCATTTGTGTTGTAATGTAAATGTAAAGGCCAAACATTAAACTTAATAACCACTATAATGTTTAATTTAAATTTAGTTATTATTCCAAATATTTAAAATTTCTACCACAATAATTGTGCTAATAACTCCGAACATTTTCTCTTGATTTTCATAAATTTTAACATAAAATGTAGCCAAAACACGTTCAATCATTATAGCAAAATGAGATAATGAAGAACCAACAATATACATATAAGAGGGGATCTTTATCAAATAAACTAACCAAACTTGAGTTAAACAATCACAGGGATTTGAATATGTGAATAAAACTATCTTTAAATTAATTATTAAGGAATCTTTCAAAAATTAAACAAACAAAATTAATAACAGATTCAAGCATAAATGACAGTGCATAAATTGCATAAAAAAATAGAACATTGCTGATTAATATCTTAAATATTTTATATTTCAAAGATCAAATTCCAAATAAATATTTAAGTATATGACGACCGACAAACAAAATCGTTCCCAATCGCGATCAAAAAACGCATCTCAACCAGTGTTTGAAACACCGTACCTAAATTCGTACACATAGCTGTATACGAAGTACGAGTACGAGCAAAAATATAAGGGTACAGCCCAGAACGCGCAAAGCCATAACGTTCTGGAAAATGTCAGGCCGTTATTAATTTTCTTCTAAAATTCTCAAAATTTTTGCCTGCGTGCTCAAAACAAAATAAATCTGGCTTCTTGACCTTCAAAATGCTAGAATTTTTTGCATATTTCTCAAGTACGGGGAAGTAAGAGGTACAAGTACGAGGTACGAGGCCAAAAATAGGGCTTGTACGAGTAGGAGGGAAAATAAGGCCTGTACGGAAGTACAGTACGGGCAAATTTCGAAATCCCAAACACTGTATACAACCAAAGTGAATAGACCGATATTTTAGAAGGAAATTTGTATGAAATCTTTTTTGAATTATTTATTTTAGCTATATTATTATTATTTTTAGTATTAAAATAACAATAATAAACATTGCATACTTTCCAAGACCTATTTATTCATTTATGTGTATTCTCCTACGTGTCTGGTGATTTCGGCAGAAGTGACGTAGGCGGTGGTTAAATGGGCAGTGAGCGATTTAGGCAGTGAGGTGAATTGGGCAGTGAGTAATTTGGGCAGTAAACGTTTTTTAAATAAATATTTTTCACATAAAAACAATTTGAGTATCAACGAAAAAATAATTATGCGTGATTTGGGCAGTAAATTTTATTCCTCAGGAATATGTTTATAACTAGGGCCCGGATTTGTATTGAAATATATTTTTTCCTGAATATATTTTGCCACCGAGCTTGTGCTGATCACTTACACTTTAAGATATACTTTTAAATTTGTGAGCATTAATAGTTTTTTAAAAACAATTATTTACTGCCTAAATCACTCATAATCTGATGATACTCAAATTGTTTTTATGTGGAAAATATTTATTTAAAAAACGTTTACTGCCCAAATTACTCACTGCCCAATTCACCTCACCGCCTAAATCGCTCACTGCCCATTTAACCACTGCCTACGTCACTTCTGCCGAAATCACACAGCACCTTCTCCTACATATAGCTAAACAAATAAATTAGATTTATCTTACGATTAAATTTGTGTGTAATTTCACTGCATTTGTTTTGTAATACCAAATAATACGCAAAAGTAAAATAAAAATAATTGTACATAAAATGATTAATAATCCTCTTATAATATTAAATTTTGTATCGAGGACGAATGCTTCAGCATCAACACATTGAGTTTGATTCATTTTTTAATTCTGAAATTTTTTTGTAAAAGAACACGAAAAGAGTATTGCAAAAAAGGTATATAGGACTCGAAAAAGGCTACCACCTTAATATTATAATGCCTCTTATCTAGTTACCTAAATATTAAAATGAAAAATTTTTTCATAATTATATATGTATAAATAGTAAAATGTTAATATGTACAAGCTTTATTGGCTTTGGAGAAACATTTGCCCATAACGTATCATCAAAAATTACTTTTGCTGAATTTAGATTTTCCTTTCAAATTATTAAATTGCTACTAACGAAATATTTTCAACCAACGGTTTTATACAAATGTTAAAAAAATAATAATGTTTAATAATAATGTTAATAAATGTTAAAAAAATAATTATATGGTGTGTTGTGAAATTATAAAACCACCTAGTTTTTTTTCTGATTTTTTAGGTTCTGGTTGTCCAATTAATCTGAAATTCTTACTGAATCACCCCTCTCTGCCTGAATCACCCCTCTCTGAAAAATTATGAAATATTTTTAGTTTAATTTCTTTAAAGCATATTATCTCCCTATTTCGGACCTAATTTGTTCAATTCAGATAAAACTAGTTAAAAATATGAAAAATAAAGCTTTTGGTTAGAAATTTTAGTTATTTATAGGGTTATAAAAGCTTAAATCATTTAAAAAAATTTAATTATATATTAATTTTTAGAGAAGAATTTGAGAAAAAATTGCTTAAGTAAAAATTTATTTGCAAAAAGAATATTATTTATAGATACCTTAAATTTACGTAGTTTGTGGAATCGTTTAATTAATTCAATTATTTTAAAAAATTTAAATTTCTTTTGTGTCAAATTAAATAAATATATGTATTATTTCATTTCGTTAGTCTATCAAGGGAAATACTAGTGATTATATAAAATTAAATTAATTTTAAAAAATATTTCCCATATATTCCCCATAACTAATTTTATTATTTTATGCTTTAGAAAATTAAAATAAAAAGTAAAAATAATCTAATTTACTAAAAGGAAATTAATTTTTTGTCTGAATTTTATCATTAAACTAGGGATAAGTATTCGGGTTGGAGCCACAAAAGTAAACACGGAAGGTTGAAGAAGTATATGATATATTGAAAGATTTCAACGAATTAAAGGTGAAATTTATTATCAATTTATCAATAAATTTTTATTAAATATTTTTGCACTTTTCAAAAAAAACAATTTATACTTAGATATAAATTCATTTCCATTTAGAATTCAATTTTTTAAAATACATTTCTGAAGTTATTTTCATACTGCTTGTTTTAATAAAATTCTTTCTAAGTTCATTCTGTTTTCTCAAAAAATGTTCGTAGACAATTAAAGTTATAATTGCGTGAATAAATAATAACTTAAATAAATATTTAATTTAAATTAATTAATTATTTAATTTACTAAAGTTATTCCGTCATATGTCCGTACATAAACAAGTTGGCCATATTCTCCTCTTTTTGACCTAATAAACCCCGAAAGAACATTATAAATTGCAAAAACAAAAGAATAAGAAAAGTCAAGAGGAAAAACAATTTTCATCACAAGAAGATTTTGTTTAGCTTGATAACTTTGACTGAGGCTGTAGTGTTTTACTGAACTGAAACTTGAAAAATAAATTTTTTTAAGCTTTAATTAATTTAATTATTAATAATTATTTTTTAATCTTATGAATAATTCTTACAAAGAGGACTTTATTTTTTTATTTCGGTGAATCAAACAATAATCGGCAATAGCAATGAAGAGGACTAAAACTAAGAAAAAGTAATGAACAATTATTAAAACATCCGAATTGTAATTGCTAGTGAGGTTTACATAAGCCATTGGGTGACTAAATGTTGGATCCGTAATAGAGCTAAAGTAGACATAAACAACAAAAATTGCTATTAACAACCACTAAAAATTAAAAAATTAAATTTTGAAAATTTATTTTTTCTTTTACCACAACAATTGTGCTAATAACTCCAATCTTTTTCCCTTGATTTTCATAAATTTTAACATAAACTGTAGCCAAAACTCTTTCAATCATTATAGCAAAATGAAATAAAGGAGAGCCGGCAATGTAAATAAAAAAAGGAATCCTTGCCAAATAAACTACCGAAACTTGTACTAAACAATCACAAGGAGTTGAATATGTGAATAAAACAATCTAGTAATTTTTTGTTTCTTGTTAAAGAAAAATATTTTACTAACAAAATTCATTGTAGCTGACCCAATAAACGATGCGACAAAAAATGCATTAATTATCATTAAATTTATCAACAATATCTAAAATATATTAAAATATTTTTTCTGATCCACTACTGGAATCTAGGGGCATTTTGTTTGAGAAAAATTTAAAAATATTATGTTAACTCTATGACAAAAACAAAATTCAGACAGACACGTGTTCCCTGTTTCCGGCAAATATTTAATAACTTTTGTGTAAATATTCTTTTAATTTCCGGAACTATTATGTATTTAGGGGAATAAAATTACAAAAAACTAACAATTAAATTATTGTGTAATTCCAAAGTTTTTGTTTTATAAAACCAAACAATTCGAATAATAAGTAATAAAATAATTATTCCAAAAATAATTTGTAGTCCTCTTACAACGTTGTAAAGTTTATCTATTACTGCTGCTTCGGCGGAAATGCACTGTGTTTCATTTGTCATTTTATAGTTTTTTTAACTAATAATTATTATACTTTTGTTGTATAAAATATAAACTAAAATAAAAAATTTATAATATATAATTATGAAATAAATATAAATATTTATGAATTAATAAAAAGCTAAAATAACCATTTTCGCTAATTTAATTTTTATTTTCCTCAATATTTATATAATCTTTCACACCAAAAATAAATTTAATTGTTAGGTACAGAAAAATTTTCTTGTTATGTAAAAAATATTTTTATAAAAATACTTGAGTTTTTCAATAATAAATAAATTTATTACATATTTAATTTCGTTCATTGTGAAAAAATAAATAAAGGAAGTAAAAATATACGCAAATGAGGCTGTAAAATTTTTTTACTAATTATTATCACTTTTTGTTAACGTTGGGGATAAAAGCGATTATGCTTTTTTTTAATTACTTGGACTACAAAAATATCAATTTATGTCTAGGTATTCAAGGCAAAATTGATTTTAAAAATTTTCAAAAATTAAAAAAAAATATTTTTTATATAAAAAATAATTATTTAAAATCAAAATATTATATTTTAGTTAAGCTGAAATATTAAAAAAATTTTTTGAAGCTAACAATTTATGTAAAGAAAAGACAGAATTACTTAATAAATGTTTAAAAGAAATTCAAGTGGGATGGAAAATTATAATTATTATAAATATTACAAAAATTAACTTATTTCAAAATATTTTCCAAAAATGCTTAAAATAATGGTTCAAACTATTTTAAAAATTATCAGAAATAAAATTAATAATTAACAATTATTTAATTTCGAAATTCAAATTTTCTTTCTAAAATTTGTTTAGGACGAAACGGATTAATTTTTACTATTTTAGAAATACTAATAATGAAATAAAACAGACACATACATAAATAATTTTATTTCCTTCTTAAATACAAAAACAATAAAATTAAATAAAAAAATAAAACAAGCCAATTTAGAGTGCTGACGAGGGCCTTTTTTGGGTATATGATAAGACTTCTGATGGATATATTTATCATTAATAGGTAAAGCTCTGAGAGTTGATCAAGTCGCAAGCTATCCGAGGCAATATATTACGCATCTTTATTTATATGAAATAGCCAACATGCATTAATAATGGCTTACATAAATTCGAAGCTTACCTAACTCTCTTTATAGAGGAATGGAAAACAGTATATAGGTAAATGGCATTAATAAGCAGATAAAAATGTGTGTTTATTGGGAAAATAACATTTGCGTGATTGTAAATCCAAATGCTCTTTAGCCTTTGCTGGTAGCCACACCTACGATAAATTAATTATACATATTTAAATGCTTTCTTATACACTTGAGCAAGCAGCTCTAATTAAAAGCCTAAATCATTTTTAGCGAACTGTGTATATTTGGTGTCAACTTAATTTTAATGAATATAAAATATACTAATTTTAAAGCAAAATTATAACTTTTAAATTATATACACTTGTGGAAACAGGAAGTTAAGTGGTCCCTAAGGACAACGACGAAAAGTAGCGAAAAGTGATAGAAATGGGGGGGGGGCGAACAAAGTATCATTTAAGAGAATTTTTATAAAAATTTTTACAATTATAAAATTTATATTTAATTATAAACTTAAAGTTTAATTGCCATTTGAATTTTCATTGACTATCAATACCTTTAAAAGAAAATTTAAAGTTATAAATTGTAAAACTTAATTACATATTCTAATAACAATAATAAAGATATAATTTAATTCAGTAATTCTGGTGCGAATTAATTCTCTATAAAAACAAAATTTAATTATCTTGACAAACAAAAATGCTTTAATAAACACTTTAATGTAATAATATAATATTTATTAATAAATAATTTGTGGACTTGTATTGGGACCTTAAATTTTCATTTGCATAAATAAAGATTACAATATTAAATTTAAATTATTTGTGAGAGATAAAAATTCTGACAAAAAAATGAAATTATAAAATTAATTGTTATTTTGTTCGGTTACATCATATGAAGATATTTGCTCGTATTCACGCATCTCGATCTTAATAAACAAAATTAATACGGTTTTTTTAATTACTCGTTTAACATGCTGTAAAATGGTGTATTTTATTAGGGAATGGAGTTCAGACAAGGTGTTTTTATTAGAATAGATTTGGTATACCTATATGTTATGACTGAATAAGAATTATAAATCAAAGGAAGTAAATGCCCTTTATTTGCACTTTTAATTAGACATAGGTATTATAAAATTATAATATGTATGTCTCTAATTTTGAAATTATTTCTTAACAGAAAAAAATTTCCTCGAATTAAAATCATATGTGAAAATCAGTAATAATATATAAAATAAATTTTTTAAAATAAATATTTTTAATTAATTATTCAAATGTATTTTAAATTAATATTTTTTATTCAAATATTATTCCCCAGTTTATTTTCCATTTCTTTTCCCAAAATTAATACCAATCAACGAATTTTAGTCAAATCAACAAAAAATAATTTTAAGAATATTTCTGGTATTCCTTATATTAATTTATTAGAAATAAAATTTAATAAATTAAATGAAAATGGAGAAAATAAATTAGAAATATTTATTGAAGTATTAGATATTGATGAAAATAATAAAAATAGAATATTTCTAAGTTCAAGAGCTTGGAGTTGTAATAATAGAAATATTTCTAATTATTATACAATAAACGAGGGAATTTTTAATGAGGGAAAGATAAAAATAAAAATTGAAGAAATTGTTAATAATTATTTTATTAAAGGATTTAATATTTGTTTAAGGAATTTTAATGGGGAATTTAATTTAAAAAATAAATTAGATAAAATGTCAGACAATGATTTAATAAATGAAAATATTATTCGTAACAAAATGCGGCGACAATTAATAAATCAGAAATATGTATGTTAGAGTTTGAATTTAAATAGAAAAGTTTAACGCCGACACTAAAAGGGTGTTAGGTATCGGCATGTTTGAAAATTCATAGTCGGGGACTGCCAATTTGTCAAAAATGGCCAAACATGTACGTATGTGTCTGAGAATTTGCGACGGAGAGGATTAGTTAATCCAACGGTATTTTGCCTTATACTAACAAACCTTAATCCCTCTAATATGTAATCCGGCAACAACAGGGAACAAATCATTCGGCAACTATTACTTTTAAGCTATCTAAAGGAATGTTGCTTACAATTATATAAAGAATGTTTTACTAATAAATATTTCTCCTTAATTTCTAACGAAATTATCAACATTTTCGTCGAAAGATTACCTATCCGGTTTATCTTCTAAAAATCTTACTTAAATCGTAATTAATCTTGTTTAATTTTACTTAAGCTTCCTTAATCCTGCTTAATCTTATTCAATACCTAATCCATTAAATAAACTTGATAAACTTGAAACACAAACATGTATGTATTTCAAGTTTATTTTCTGATATTACCTATATCAGGTTTGTTTAATAAAATACAAATTTAAGGTTTATTTATTTTTTGTATTTCAGAATTTCTGGCAATACATTTTTAGCTAAATTCTGGTTTAAAGTATTTTTTGTAAATTCTGATATTTAAGTTTATTTAATAAAACACAACTTTAAAGTTTATTTTTTGAAACACAAAAATAACTTGAAACACAGAAATAATTAAATAAATATATTTTATTCATAAATAAAATTCACAAAAATTACAAAATTTCATTCCCCAAAAATCTTTTTTTTTAAATTTTTCTCTGTCAGCAGCAATTCACCCCCTCACTTTTTAATATTTTTAACTGCAAGATGAATAAAAATAAATTTTTCTCTCCACTCCACCATCCTGCTACATATATCATTTTTATTTTTTTTCATATTTTTCCTTCCCATCATCTCGACTTTATTTTTATTTCCCCCGATTTTCTACTTTTCAATCAATTTATGTATATATGTATTCTGTCAATACATTTGCAACGTTGTAAAAATCGTTTTTATATTTTTATTTTTAATAAAAATTCTGATATTTACAAAATAAACTTTAAATTCTGATTCAAGTTTGTTTTCTAAATGTTCTGATTTCAAGTTTATTATTTTATATTTTGATTTTGTGTTTATATTTTTTATAAAATTCTGATAATTACAAAACAAAATTCTGGTTTAAGTAAGCTTCTCAATATTCTGATTCTCTATCCGTTACTTTAAAAATGAATTAAATTTAAAATTGTATTGTTTATAAAAATTGTGTTTTAAAATAAACTTGGAAATACTTCAAAATTTCAAATTTTCTAATTCAACATAAAATTTACTTTTAAAATTTGAAATACAGCAATATGTCAAAATTTCATTTTACTTGTTTTTTATAAGAAAATTAAGACTTTGTTCAACGAATCTCGTTTAATTTAAAATTTTCTTTCATCGTTTCTCTCAAATTAAATTTCGAGATCAGCCCAATAACAATCCTATTCAATTTTTAAATTATATTTATTCCCTCCATTTCGATATTCTGAGGTACGGAACCAGCCTTAAAAAGATTTTTTTAAGTTTATTAGAAAAGATTATTGTTCCTTACCATTTTCACCCCAAGCAGTTCCCCAACTATTTCGGCCAATCCAATAGGAAATTCCAGGTTTTGTCTTTTCCCCATCCGACAACCTTTTTTTAAATTAAAAATAATTTTTTAAATTCACTTTGTAGAGTATAATTTTGAAAAAAAATTCAACTTACGCTCTCAACTGAAAGGGTATCCTCCACTACTAAAACTATTTGTGTTCATTTTTCATATAATGAATATTTTTTTATTTTTATTTTTTATTTTATTTCAATATTTTTTATATTTTTTTTAAATATTTTTTCATATATTTTTTAAACACAAAAATCTCCGCTACATTTTTACTTTTTAAATCAGATAAAACATTCAGTTTTCGATTACAATCAAACAGAATATTATAATAAAACAAAATTCGCTGAACATTAAGGCTAGCAACATATCGAAAAACTTTTATAACGAATAAACACATATGTATACTACCCTGTAAGGAAAAAACACATGAGGAAAAATATTACCCCAAAATTATAATGAAAAGTTGAGATGCTTTTAGTTATTTTAATATTAAGAGCTTCCGAACAATCTACTAATTTAAAGTTACGCAGGAACATGTTAAAGGGATCAGGGAATGTTTGTTTATGGCGAAGGTCCGGCCCGAACATCTTTTTTATAAAACATATCAAATATTCAAATAATAATATATTTAAGCAGTTGATGATTAAAATTATTCCTCTGTTTCATGCTCAAATTGAAGTCGAAACAAAAAATATTTTAAATGAAAATAATATTTTATTTAATTTAAACAATAATGTCATAAAAAAAGAAATAAAAATAAATGGGATAAATTTATTACTATCCCTAAAAATAAATAACGGATATGAATTAACCCGATTAATTTGTTTTTTGAATCCGTTAGGACCTCGAAAATTAATTAAAAGGAAAGAATTAATTAATCAAGATAAGATTAAATTTATGGAAGCAACCTCGATAAAAAGCAAAAAAGATGAAGAGAAAATGAAATATTCGAATATTGAAATTTGTGTTAAATTTGAATTAAAAGGCGAGTATTTTAAAAGAAAAATTTTACGTTTTTGAATATTTCACTACTCCTAAAGCCAAAATTGTTTGTAAAAGTTTAACACATATTCTGAGTTTAAATAAAGAATTAAAAGTTGCTCCTAGTTCTACAAAATTTTGGCTCTAGCTACCACTATTTAGCTAAATAATTTGTTAAATCGAGCAAAGTTAAGTCCATTCTCAAAAATTTTTATGTTTAGGCTCTAAAAATTCGAGACGGCCTAACTTTTAAAATGCCCAAATTTGTTTACATTAAAGTTGTATTAAAATAAATTAAACATTTATTTAATACTTTTCCTCTAAAATATTTAGGTAATTATTTAATTATAATAAAAGAATCTTTCTATGATGAATTATGGCTTCAATTTTTTGTTATTATTAATCAACCAAATAAAGAAAAATGTTTATTTAAATTATTTAATGAAAACAAAAATAACGAGAAAGAATTATTTCAACGTTTAAGATTTAGTACAACAATTTTTGTAAAGAAAGTGGATGGATTAAAGTTTGAGGATGGTCAAATGACTGTTAATTATGATGAAGATATTATGGAGGGGGATAATGTTTTGGAGGATATGAGATTAATTGGGAAAATAACTCCTTTAATTAATTATGGAAATTATGAATTTTATATTGATAAAGAAGGAATTGTGAGAGAAAAGGAATGAAAATATTTATATTACGAGTATAATATTATAATAATAAATATTTAAGTAATATTTAATGGATTTTTAGATTCTGATATCTAAAAATGAATAATTTATTTAATTTTTTAAAATTATATTTTTTAATTTAGAAAAAAAATGAAAATAATTTTAAATTAACAATTATAAAATTTTTATTTTCAGCATTATTTGTTATTAATTTATTTACAAAATTCAATTTTATTATTTTCCAGGTTTAAGAAAGAACTTTAAAATTTTTTAATAATTTTGGTTAATTTATTGGCAAATATTACAATTAATCCTTTCTTGATTTAATTTTTCCCGAACAAAAAATATAAAAGTTAAAAATTTTAAAAATTAGTTTAAATAAAAATTTTTTAAAATCAGATATAAATTTTTAATTATAATAATTTAATTAATTCATTAAAATATTAAATAAATATTGAGATTTTTTTAAATTTTTGATGGATATGTAGATTTAAAAAATAACTATGTATTTATAAAATAAATAATTTTTTATTCCCCTAATAAAATAATAAGTAAAACTTAAATCTACAACAAAAAAATCTCTTAATTATCCTTAATTTACATTTTTTTCACTTCTTCTATCCCCATCCAACGAATTTTTTATATCATGAACACAAATAGTTTTTTCAACAAAACAATCTCCGCAACATTTTTACTTTTTAAATCAGATAAACATTCAGTTCTCGATAAATTTGTATAATATTTTTATAAATTTAACAAGCATTTTAACTTTCTGTTGTGTTTCTAAAATTTATATACACACCTGGATATTGTCTAGACAGTCAAAAGACAATGCTAGTCTAAAATTGCACTTTTATCTATTAAAAGACTATATTCGATAAAATAAATATTATATGAGTATATCCATAGATATGTTTCAAATGATGGTCCTTTAATTTAAAGAGTTGTTTAATTTATTTTTATGAAATATTTTCATATGTAATTATCCGAAAAGCGGAAGTCCTGATTTAGTATAACCGTATAATTAAATAGAGCGAATTCTTTTATTAAGACGACTTCTTTTATTGCTCACTTAATTTGCACTTTATTTTTCAATCACTTTTTTGGTTACTTATCGTTAATTTGAAAAAATAAAATTAATTCTTTAAAGCATATAGCTATTTAATTCCTAAGGATGTGCAGTAAGTGGCGTAGTGTAATGGATAACACATCAGTCTGAATGAAAAAAATTCAAAAAATTCAGCACATCCATCTACTGAAGATACTGGTTCGCCCTTGCCGCTGATAAACCGTTTGCACTAGCTGTAATGATATCTGCCTTAATTTCTTATAAATTGGATAAATAAAGATTTAGAAAAAAAATTTTTTAGTCTGTAGACATAAAAAAATAGTAAATGTAACATAACCCTTACTAGTATCACTCACTAAAAGGCTAAATAAAACAAAAATTTAAACATTTGATTTAATTTAATGCAAATATTATTACATTAGTTTGTTTAGCTTAACTTTAAATGCAATTTTTATCTTTTTTAAACTTGAATTTTTTCCAAATTTTCCACATATCAACATCATTTCATACTTTATTAAATTTAATAGTAAAGTGCATTCTCATAAAATATAATCCTTTTATTTATTATTCATTCAAGTTATTCTCGTTTTTTTCATACAAAATAAGTTATTTTGAATTTTTTTATAAACTCATTCAAATATTTGATCCTGTGTTTGAACTCTTTTTGGTAATATAAATTTTTAATCTGCAGAAATTATTTCTCCCTTCTTGAAAAACATTTGTCGAGTTTTCGCTCGTTTGGACACGATTTTGCTTTCCAAAAATTAAGGTCAATGTTTAAAGTTTTTTGTCCTTCAAAAGTGGATTTTTCGGTGTCCATCAAACACATTCTTGTCTAAAAGAACATCTCCCCGAAAATCAAACACTCCTTTGGATTTTCTTGTTTTTTTCAAAGGGTGGGGTTGATTTTTTGGGTTTTTACTAGCCAGCCATCGCTAAGGCGACGTTGCACTACCTTCATTTCCTTCATTCCCTCATTCTATCTCTCTATAGCTTTATTATTGATGTTTACAGCAGACTAAATTGATTGTAGACTATTTGGGCTGTGAGAGAGCGACAAAAATTCTTATTGAAAATTATTTAAAAACTTGAAAATTTTCTTTAAATTCTTAATTTTTTATTCAAAAAATACGTTCTATATAGCAATCGAAGGCTCTATTTGTATCTCAGTTTACATGTTTCTGCATTTTTCATAAAAATGAAAATTGGCCGAGATAATCCGGATATACCAAATCTCATATCCTCGGAAAAATTTTTCAAAAAAATTTAACAAACCCATTTGATAAAGTATATTTTTGTGAGTATTTACCACAAAACCGTATATAAATAAATATGTATAACTAACGATATTATTTTTATTTGTTTTGCGTGTTGTTAGTTATTGATAATTCTTTTTATATTTTTTAATTTTTTTAAGTTTATTTAACTAAGGATGGGAGAAAAAATGTTTTAGAATTCTTTTTGAATACTGGTTCCGATCCTCAATCTCGTTATGTTGGAAATTCCTCGTAAGATCATTAAATACTTATTATATAATTTAAATTAATTTTTCAATTTATTTAAAACTTTCAAATTATTTTTTTTATTTAAATTTCTGAATTAATTTTTTAATTATTTTTAGTGTGTTATACAATCCCTTCTTAAATTATTCTCTTTTAGTTCTTTTTCTTTAAGCTTTTCTATTTTTATTTCCTTGTTAGCTTTGGTTGTATTTGGTAACTAGTATTTTTATTATTTTTTATCGAAAATGTTAACCTCAAAAGAAATGCTTCTAAATAAAAAAAAGTACAAATATTTATTTTATTAAAATAAATTAAATTTAATGAAATTATTAATTAAAATTTTAAATTTTTTTATTTAAATATTCAAAATTCTTTTATTTTTGTTTTTATTTTCAATTTTATTTTTTCCAATTTACATTTTATTTACATTTACATAAATAACGTAAATACTTTAATATGAAGCTCATCTGGGCCCGTACAATAAAATCAGGGTTAAATAACCCTCAACCCCGGGTTAAATCCGCACAATAAATTCGGTACAATCTATTGAAAAATATAAGCTCAGGGCTTATATTAGAGTATTTACGGTATATATTTATATTTGCAAATTTAAAATTTTTCATTATTTTGCTTCCTTCAAGTTTTAATTTTTTTAATTTATTTTTATCCATTATTTCATAAAAATATTTTTATTTTTTATAGTTTAAAAAGCATTATTTCCATATAATTATTATGGATAATTTTGACGATTCCTCTGAAACTGAGTTTGTTGATTGTAACAACATTAATCACAACGGATTCGATTCTCTTTTAAATGGATTAGATCCAAACCTCGGAATGCTTGTGAATTTTTTAATTAAAAATTATTTTTTATAAAATTTTAAAAAATTTTAATAAATAAAATTATTTTTAATTTTAATTTATTTTTAATAAAAATAAAATTTTTTAAAAAAAATTTTTAAAAAATTATTTTTGAGGCTGACAATGATTTAGAACAATTTCTTGGTTCTTCGGTTTCTTCTCCTTTAAATTTTGATTTGGATGATTTATATGGACGTGTGGAAGAAGAACAAAATTGGGTTTTTAATTTTGTTCTTTAAAGAAATATAAAAATAATTTAAAGCAACAAAAATATACTTCCCAAGATCACGATCATTGTTACTTTGAAATGCCCTCTTTTTGTGGTTCCCCAGATTCGGGGCTTTCCTCAAATGTTACATCAAATGAAAGTTCTGGATGTACAAGCATTCGAAATAGGTTAACAATTTTGGATATTTTTGGGAAATAATTTTGTAAATTAATTTGATTTTTTGGGGTAAAAAATTATTTTAAGTGTCCATTTTCCTTTAAAGTACCCTCCTGATATGAGGCAATAAATTTACGAATATTTATATACTGGGTGATTATTTTACCCCTTAATATCACCGAGTTATGTTTATGTATTTTTTTCTCGTATCCTTGCTGATATCAGTGGGTAAAAATAATAATCATAGTGTTCCGTGGTCTATGATGTATTATATTAAGTAAAGCGAGTAATGTATATGATCTGTTTTTATCTCGATTGGAACAAACTTACTACTAATAATTTATTTGAGAATTACCAATCTTTTAAAGGATTCAATCCAAAATTTAATCAAATTTAATTTATTTTTATATTTAAAATTTGTTTTAGTTGTGGATATGAAACAGACTCTACATTAACTTTAAATCCAAATTTGGATGTTCCTGTTGATTTTCAACTAAAAGAATCATCAAAATCAGCATTTTATGTTGATACTGATGGAACTTTAATGGAATATACAGTTAATTGAAAAATATTTTTGGATTTTAAATGTTTTATTTTTAGGAATACCAAACTGAAGCAATTAACAATTTACCGAAAAGTTCAGATAAACAAAACTCAAAACAAAATAAACAATTTAATGGTAATTTGGAGAATAATAAGGGATATCGTGATAAAAATGAAATAGAGTTTGAAAATGAATATTTGGATGCTTTAAGTGAAGTAAAGCCAGTAATGTCTAATAAACGTGGACGACATCAAGGGCTGGTGTTGACTGAGGAGGAAAGAAAATTATGTAAAAAAGTTTGTTTTTCCTTTTTTTATTCCAAAAAACTTTAAAAATAATTCTCGAACGTATAATTCTGGTATAATAAACCAAACTTACAAAAGATACCTCTATAAAATTAAGATTTGTATTGAAAATTTGTTGCCCATTGGGTCCCTATTTACTCTGTAATTATAACCTGTATTCAAAATAACCCCATTATATAATTTGGCTCGAAATCGAAAAAATTTTACATAATGGTTCCGGAACCGAAACAAGGAAGATTTACAAAAGCCCCAAGGGTGTATCTTATATTAAATGTCTAATATTTTTAAGATTTTTTAAAATTAATTTAAAGGAAGGTATCAATTTGCCCGATGTTTATCCTCTCACAAAAGCTGAAGAACGGGAATTAAAAAGAATTAGACGTAAAATTAGAAATAAAAAATCGGCACAAACAAGTAGAAGGCGAAAACAGGCAAACAAAAATTTTAAAATATTTTTTTAAAAAATATTTCTTTAATAGGTTTATATTGAAGCATTAGAACAAAGAATTGAAAATTGTACAAAAGAAAATGGGGAATTAAAAAGGCAAATTGAAATTTTGGCTGGGGAAAATAAACATTTAGTTACACAACTTAGAAATATGCAGGTAGCATAAAATATTTTTAGTTAAGGGTATATTTAAATATGTAGGGATCCCTTTTGTCCCGATTTGCGGAATCAAGAATTTATTTGTGACCTTCTTGGATTAGGAAAAATATTTTTACTTATAATTTAAATTAAAGTAGCTTCCCGAGCCTTCGGAGTCGGGATCGTTGTTTACTTGGGCAGAGACTTCGGGGCTCGGGTCGGGGTTCTTGCCAAAATAATCGTCGGGGGACGGGGAGTTACCCTAATTTAATTTAAATTAAAAAAATATTTAATAGATGACACTTGGAAACACAACAAAGTTGACAGGTCAGAGAGGTACTTGTTTAGCTGTTCTCCTTTTATCTGTTTGTCTTATTGTTGCACCAAATGGCAAACAGTTTGGAATGAATGGTGTTAATAGAAATACTCAACAACAGGAAATGCTTGTTGATAAGGTAAAGAGAGGGTGGAGTTTAGTGTTAAACACAATCAATTGTAAAATTTCAGTTTAACCAAAAACATGGCGATTTACATCATTCAGAAATTGAGAGTAGAGAAAGTGTTCTCACAAATTTAGATCAGGCAATAGGAAATAGAGGACAACGTTTTTATGGTTTTTTTTTTAAAATATTGAAAATAATTTAATAATTAAAAAAAGGTGCTTCTCGAACATTAATAGACTTTGTGGCACCCGAACAAAAATGTATGGATGATAAAATATCAGAATCTTTTGGTTTTACACAGGCAGATTCTGTTGCTTCTTTTAAGGCTAATTTTAAATTTTTGACAATAAAAATTTAAAAAAATTAATTTTAGGCCGTAGCTGAAATGAAAAAAATGCAAAAAATACACAAAAATCTGCACAAAAGAGCACAGAAACGTTGTAATAATAACCAAAATCGTGGATTCAATAACTCAAAATGTTTTGACAATAATTTTGATGAAAACTATACTAACCAAGGTTAAATAAAATTATATGTAGTTATAGGATTTAGGCAGAGTAACTTTTAAAAATTATTCAGCTATAATCATTATCTCGGGACATCACTTTTATATAGTTTTAATTTGGGTTTGGAACGGTTACCCTGGGGTGAGTTGAAAATCAGATTTCTTTGTCATTATTCATCAAATTGCTAGGGAAGATCCCAGGAATTTTTTCAGATTTTTACCACATTGCTTTTTCATAAAAAATAAACATACCTAAACATTTTCCCTAATTAAATTTCCGTATAGGTAATCGTGAAGAATTGGGGATACACTTTTAAAAACCTTAAAAATTATTATTTTTTTCTGAAAATCATTTTATATAGGTAATCGACTATGCTGAGTTCAAATATGCAAGAATTTTTTGTTGGGGACGAAAACTCGCAGAGATATAGGCCCCCGAAAATCGAAAACCCGTAGGGGAAGTAAGGTCGATTTAGGGGTAAATTATCCGATTATACAAATTATAGCTCATTCGAAAGAGCTCCTCAAGCTGAGTCGAACGACACCAAAATAAACGAAATTCGACCTCATTCGGCCGAGTTACAGACCCCCGAAATTTGAAAATTTTTGGGGTCAAAAAATTCGATTATACATTTGACCCCTCATTCGAAAGAGCTCGTCGAGATGAGTCGAATGGCACCAAAATGAGCTCGATTGAATATTTCTGAACAAAGTTATGACCAACGGAATTTTAGCTGGTAATCAAGTACATAATAGGAAATCATAGATAAAATGTCATATTTGATAAAATCTGTTATCGGATTCGTGTTCAGCATATCGATTACCTATATAAAATGATTTTCAGAAAAAAATAATAATTTTTAAGGTTTTTAAAAGTGTATCCCCAATTCTTCACGATTACCTCCGTATACATATATTACTATTAGGTATTCCTAATTTTATGTTGAGGAAGGGGGGGGGGGGTTTTGGTTGCATTAAAAATTTCTGAACCTTTTTCTTAACTAAAATATAGTACATAGGACATTATTGAAATTAAAGTCATTCTTTTCTTCTCTCAATTTTGTTTGAAAATTAATTATTAAAATAATTTTTGTTCAGATATAATGGTAGAAGAATACGAACCTCAATTAGATTATTTAACTGAACAAAATTATGGTGAAAATATTTTGATGGAAGAGGACGAATTTCTTTTTACTCCATATACAATGAGTGGAGGGCAAATGGAATTTATAGAAAATAATTGGGAAGTGAAGAAAATAAATTCAGAAAAAATTTTTGACTGCTATGAAAATAATGGAAGTAATAAATCTATTGAAATAATAAATTCTTCTCCATATCAACAGATATGATTAAAGGGATGATAGGGTTGATTCCTATTATTGGGGTAGGGGGGGGGGGTAGAAATTTTTCGGCACAGCGAGGGGAATGTGGTTATAATAATTCTAAAATTCCCCAGCCTTCAAAGAGGTCCAGCCCTAATTTTTGAGGGATTCTTTATCGTATTTGGGGTTTTGATTCTTTTAGAATCGAACCTGGTATATTTTTACTTTTTTAGTTAACCCATATCCACTGGAATGCTTTTTTAATTTAATTCAATTCTCTTCATATTTGGACCTTTTATTAAATTCTTTAAGATATTTACCCATCCATTCATTTACCTACCTTTTTTAATTTTTTCCAATTTTCGTTATTTTCTAAAAATTTCTCTTCACTATACATATGTATTTTCTATCTTCACTCCTTTATTTAGGTTTCTTTTTAATTTTTTGTTTTCGAAGTCCTAAATAATTCTAAAAAATTTACTTCAAATATATTAAAAACATATCTGTTGATTGTATGTTATGGGTGAACCATTTGTAATTTTTTTGTATTAATTACATTTGTGATAGTTTAATATAAAAGCATAAATTTAGTTAAAAATGAACAAAAAAATTTTTTTGAAAAATATAAAGTTTGGAATTTAATATTTTGTTCATTTTATATTGTCATATTTACTCGAATTAATTCCACTATTTATTTTTTTAATTAATCGGATAATTCATTATTGAAGAATTATACGAGTAAATATAATTCTATTCCTTCAGTTATTTTCAATACTCCCAAAATATTCTCCTAATTTTTTGTGTATTTTTTGTTGAAAATTATTATTGGAGATAAATAATATTTGTTGATTTATTATTTATATATTTTCTATAGACGATGCCAGAGACTTCAGTTGATAAATTAATGTGAATTTACATATCATTTTAAAATGGACATTATCCTTTTGAAATATAGGGTGAGCCAAAAGTATAGCAGGATTTGGGTGACCCTTTCCAATCCACTAAAATAGGGCACAGCCACTCAAAAATGTAGCAAAAATAGGGCATGATTTTAAGAACTTAAAAACTAATTAAAATCTCAAATAATAAGCAATATTCTGCATATTTTCACTAGTTTTAACTAGATTGAGCAATAGGGACAAAAATGATATGGATATTTCTTTGCTAAGAAAATAAAAAGGCTTAAAATTATTTGAGAATTAGAGCCTTTTCTTTAGGCTCTAATTGCAATTACAACACGGAAATTTTTGGCCAGTACTGGTTTATTTTGAATATTCCTTAGAAATTTCTAACACACTAAAACTAAATTAAATCGTTCAAGAAAAGATTATCATTATCGCATTAAGATGTTCAATGAATATTTTTTCTCTATCATTTTATCCATTCAGCAGAGCTAGTCTTCTGTTTGTTTTCCTTAATTATTTATAATAAAATATTCGTTCTCAAAATAATCAAATACCTCTTCCATCGTAAATTTATTTCCTTCACGTGTTTTCAATGTCGAACGAAAATCAACCTGAATATAACAATTTTATGAAATACCACAATTTATTTATCATTGATATACCTTAGCAGCATTTTGTTTTTTTATTTTGTCGAATCTTTAAATTTATTATAACAATTTAGAAAAGAAATTTAGCTAACTGTGAATCAGTTTTGCTTATGCGCTTTAGAGTTGGTTTAACACTAAATATAATTGAAATATTCTTTTATATTAAATAAAATATGTAATATTATAATGTTTATGAGAATATTTATTACAATTTTCCACGTAAATCATTTACAGCGATTGTTAGTTCATTAATTTCAAAATCCTTCTGAAAAGATTTTTTAATTAAATAAAATTATGTTTAATAACAGATACAAAGAAAGGTTCTAGCTACGCGTAGTTAAAATTTTTTAAAGATATCTATGAATATATTTTCAAAAAATTTTTGGAGTTAAGGAAATTCTGGAGGTTCCCTCTCCAATAAATAAAAAGTCTGTCTCCAGAACAATTTAACAATTTAAATTTTCTAGAAAATTAAAATAAATTTTAATACTTTTCTATTCATATAACTAAGGTCGTAAATCTCTGACTCCAATTCTATGATACGGCTTCTATACTCTTCTGAGAGTATAAGTAACTCATCTAAATAAAAATAAAATATATATATTTAAAATCCCTCAACTTACCTGGATGTATATTATCCAAATCAGAAGGTAAAGTAGGAATACGTTCACTTAAAACAATTTGTCTTTCTTCTGCACGTTTCTTTTGTTGTAATTTTAAATCTTCAGTAGCCTTTAGCATAAGCAATTTCTACAAGTGGGCAGAATTTTGAAATTTAGAATTTTTCTTACTCGCAATTTTTTCTTCCTTTCAGGCGTCAGAAAGCCTTTTTTGGCCTTTTTGGCACGTCCAGCCTCTTCTAAACGTTTGCGCACTTCTGCTTTTTTGCGGGCCCTCTCAGCACGCAATTCACGTTCAACTTTCTCTCTCTCACTAGTACACTTTTAAAAAATAAATTTTATGTTATTTATTAAATTTAATAGAATTCCAACTTTCTACAGTTATATGGGGTGAGTCTATTTGACATTTAGGCATTTAACCCCAAATTCTCATAACAAAATCATTCACAATTTTGAAATTAATTTCAAATTACAAAGCGATGTGTGTTAAATAGTGGTATGAGTTAACCCGGAAATTTAGCCTTAAATCCAATAATTATCACATTCAATATTCATTATTATCTAGAAGACAGTTTAAACAATTTATCAGTTAAATAAACAAATACTTCTGTTTCTTCACTGCTATCATTAAACTCTTTCTGCGCATCCAAATTTTGCAATTTTATTTCGGTATCTTTTTTTAAGTTATTCATTATGAATGGATATTTTATGAGGAAAATGTTATTCAAAATTATATAGATTAATGAGTAAATATTTTTGTAATCAAAAATATTATAAAATTTGATTTTACAAAAAAATTTTATTTAGTAAATTAGTTGGCTATATCTAATTTCTTTTGTATAATAAAAACATTCATTACTTATTGAAAAACAATTAGATTTTAAGCAAACATTTTTATATTGCTTATTCAAACATTGAAAAAATTTAAAGCGTGAAGTTTATTATAAGTAGAAAAGGTAATAAAATTAAATTTTTAAAAAATTTTCATTGTTGTACTCAACGGTCTTCTAAGACATATTGAATGGATTCCTCACAATTTAATTCTTTTTGTTTGGGATAATTGTTTCTTCTTTTCTTTTTTTTTGGATTTACTTCACAATTTATTTATCGTTATTTGATTTTAAATAAGTAAATTTATTTTTAATAATAATATAGACAATACATAATATAGAATTCGACTTCTCCGAAAAGTTAAAAATGTAGTACCTGTTAGACCGGTCGAAAAGTTTTCGAAAATATCAGAATTTCGAAAAACGCTGAAACTCGTCAACTGAGACAGAAATCAAGCTATTTTTTAAAATTAAGATCTGCCAGATCGGATAAGGATGAAAGGAATTATTTAAAATTTGCGTCGGTTTTAAGTAAATTGCCGCCACTTATACTTTAGCTGATCAAAAGCACAAAAATATTTAAGTATTTTCTTTTTTTATGCCTAAATCAAATTTTATTTTAAATATACAAGCAAACGTTTTATTAATCATTAATTGCACTTTTAAAATGATGTAATATACTTAATCAACAACAAAATAGATAATTCATTAATTTTATCACAACATTTTTGACATCTAATTTAATTAAAATTTTTACTTTTTCTAAAACAAAATAATTTCTAATTTTAAGGAAAACATTTAAAAATTCAATTTTTAAGTTAATTCCAAGTAAATATAAGGAAATAGCCATCATTTTGTTTTTCTATTTTTCAATGATCTTGAACTAATTAAAAAGATTTTTTAAAATCTTCTGCAGAAAAATTCCTTATAAACAAAAAATATTTCGATAAGAAATAATAAATTAAGAAATATTTATTTATTATATTCTTTTTTTTGTGATTTCCACGAGTATGGAAAATTTTTTTAATAGATAATTTTGATCAACAGACTGTATTTATTTTGTATTAAAAGTACAAGCAATAAATACAATATAAAAACGATAATTTAAATTAAAAATTTTTATTTAAATTTTTTTATTAAATACTTTCCTCTAATTATTTGGAATTTATCCCATTTCCTCAATAAATAACTAAAAAATGTTTAAAATAATCTTTTTTGCCCAAATTTCATTTCTTTTATTTTCCTTTGTTTTTTCAAATATTCAATTAAAATATAAAGAAAGAAATTTTAAAATAAATGGAAGTCCTTTAATTAAAATATTAAAAATTAATCTTGAAAAATTTGGTGATGGCGAAAACAAATTGGAAATATTAGTTGAGCTTGATTCTAGTCTTTATTACAATTTTTATCTTTATTTAAATTTGGATTTAAACCCTTCATGTAATTACTGGTCTGAAACAAAATATTATTTTGAAAAGGGAATTAAATTAAAAAGAGACAGAAAATATAAATTATTTAAAGGAATATTGACGGATAATGTTAAATTTGGATTTAATATTTGTTTATTTAAACATCAAAGGAATTCCAATTATAATTACGTAAGAAGTATTTATTTTTAGTTTAAAAATTATTTTAATTTTTGGAATTTAATTTTAATAATGTAAGCTGAAGGGGTTTCGAAGGAAAAGAAATTTGAAATTTAAAGGCGAAAATTTTCTTTAACAATATTTTTAAGTTTTTAGAATTTTAAAAATAAAATTTAGAATTTTATTTAATTAATATATAAATTATTTGGTGGTCATAGTTAGTGTTTGGCACGGTTCGATACTACCGCGGTAACAGTACCTTTATTTTACTACCGGTACTTTTATTTTTTCTTAAATATTTCATTCCCGAAAATAAGCAAAATAAATTTACAAAATAATTTAAAATTTACCGTATTTCCTAAAATAAAGCCCCATGCTAAATTAGAGCCCTACCCTAAAATAGAGCCCCACTTTGGAGGATAGTTGAAAAATAGAGCCCCATGTGGCTTTATTTTAGGAAATACGGTAAATTAGTAAATAAACAATATTTAATCTTTAAAAATGTTTAGTTGCTTGCAGAACTTCGCCCAACATTTAAATCAAAAATTGATGTGAATACAAACAATTTAACAGAAAACAATTTTATTTTTCAAGGCAATAATTATAAAATTATGAAAGTAATTATTGATGGAGTAGAGACACTTTATTGTTTTAATTACAAAAAGTTTGAATTAATTAAATTAATTTTGTTTTTGAAAACTGAGGGACCTCAAAAATTAAAAAATAATTTAATTGAAAATTTGGAGAAAACATCGTTGACTGGCAAACAAAATAAAAATTTAAAAGAATATTCTCATATTGAGATTTGTATTAAATTTGAAAATAAAGGGGAATATTTTATTAATTTATCTCAAAAATATGGAGATAAATTATTTAAATTTTTTGTTAAAATTAAAGAAGATAATAAATTTAAATGTTTATTTAAATTTTTTGGAAATATTAAAAATGATTATAAAGAAATTTTGGAAGGGTTTAAATATGGATTATATTTAAATATTATTGAAACTTTTAAAAATGAAGATTTTGAAGATGGGGAAATGAAAATAATTAATTTTGAATCTGAGAAGAGTTCTCAAATAATTTTAGGTTATTTGAAACCTTCGATGGAATATGGGGAATATATCAATAGTGAAGAGGGTGAGGAATTAAAGAAAATAAAATAATTGAGAAAAGAATAAAGATAATTTTGATGAGAAATATTAAATATTAAAAAAATTCCAATCATAAAAAATGAATGTTAATTACAAACTTTTTCCTTTATTTCTTGAACAATTCTTTGAAATTATACTTTTAAAATTTTTAATTCAAAATTCTTTCTTTCCAAATTAAATTGTTATTTATTCACTTTTTGTAGTTTAGTTTAAAATTTATTAATCATATTGATTTTAATTGTGATAAAAATTTTCGTAAATAACATGGGTATGTATTAAATTATCATCACCTTCGGTATTGTGGAGAACCAAAACTCATCTACGGTGCTGTTCAGATACGTTTTGCTGTGTAGATCTACCGACGACATAATTAATCTAAATTTCAAACACCTAACTTTCCATACTTTTGAGTGTGTTGATTAAATATTACTTATTATAAATTCACTAAAAGTTTTACCACGTCTAATAAACTAAATCGGTTGAATATAAAAAAAGAATCTGGAACAACAAAATAATTTAAATAAAAATATTCATCAATTAATTAAAAAAATATGTACTTAAATTTATTGGTTTATTCACCTTGTTTCAGTATATTAATATGATAATAAAATAATCAAAAAAAACTTAAAATTTTAAAAATAACAAAGCAATTGTTTTTTTATTTGGAAAAGTTCAACAAATATGTACTTATTTTAAAGCCAGGTATTTAGTATATAAATACAAGAATATTATCATTAAATATATTCAATTAAAAATATCAAAAAGATATTTAAATTTAAAAAATGGAAGGCAAAACTTTATTTTTAAATATTTTCCTTTTCTTTACCTTTATTTTACTCATTAAAGCCCAAAATAATTTAGTAGTTTCCCCAAAATATACCACAAAAGATACTTGTCTTGATCCGTCAAAAGCTTCTGGCCCAATTACTTCAAACCTTAATAAACCAATTAGTGGAGGTATATTTACATTATATGGAATTGGTGGACGTGGGGCCTGTGGATTGGATATTGATGCTGTAATTTATTTATTTCATCTTAAATAGAATCCATTTAAATTTGTGATATTTTCTCTGAATATTCTTAAAAGGATTTGTACTTTTTGATTTAATTATGTTTCGGACCGGTTATTTCGTATTTAGTTCAAACTCAGTAGCTAAGTATATGCCAAACTCTTATCCCGAATCTTAAACAAATTAAAGCTCTTATTTAATTAAAATCTAGCCAACAATGTCGGCAGCTGTGTCAGGTTCTCTTTTCAACAACGCTGCTCAATGGGTTCCTTCTTGTCTGCCAGATAAGCGTTATGTACTTAACGACCCAATTTGTATGAGTAAATGTGTTAAAATAACCTATAAATGTGTTGGGTGTTCGACTGCTAAAACGTTTAATTTTATCTAAAATCCTTAAAAACTCCTTTGAATTTCAACAGTTTAACAGTTCCAATAAACAATAAATGCCCAGAATGTGCAACAAATCACGTAGATTTGTCTACCGACGCTTTTACATGGCTTGAACCTCAGGGAGGGACTGTTGGTATTGCTAAGGGTAAATTTAACTAGTAAATTTATAGAGAGGGAATTAAAAATATTTATTTTAGATGCAACAATCACCTACCGTATTTCCTAAAATAGTACTCCCCCCTGAATTAGTACTCCCCCCTTAAATAATACTCCCCTTTGGAGGAGGGTTGAAAAATAGTACTCCCCCCTTAAATAGTACTCCCCCTAAAATAGTACTCCCCCCTAAAATATTTTTCCCCTATATTTGAAAAAAATCATAAAAGAAACATTGAATTATTCTATTGAAATTTACTTATTGAATTATTTTATTTATTCTGATTAGGGTTGTCGGTTTCACTTGATTCTTCGATAACCGAAACCGGACAGTTTTCGCTTACCGAAAACGAACTGAAATTTTAACCTATAATATGTTCTGGATTGATCAAGTGGGGTCTAAAAGTTCCAATTCCCCTAGTTCATCTCTAACTAGATCAAGTAGTATGGTTTGATAAAGGAATTTGAGAGAAAAATTAAGGATGAGTGTTCGGGACGCACTCATTCCCGAGCGTTCGGGACGAAACCCTACTTGTTATCACGCCTAAATATGGATATCCTAGAATTCGTAAGGATATTCGAAGAAAAAGAGATGTGGAGGATAACGGTGATTAATGCTGATAAATCCCTGGACACAGCGATTAGGTACATCAATTTCTCAGTGACATTGAATAATATCGGCGGATATATGCGGATTCGTAAGATTATGAGTCTGAAAAGATTAAGGGGGATATCAGTGTTTTTGAAGGATATCTAGGGAATTTGACACATACAAGTGTATTAACTGGTCGGGAGTTCAAGATGGATATAGTGGTAAATTTAGATATCTACCCTTAATCGATTAAATCCCCTTATACTCCTCAATATCACTCCAAATTAACTAATATCCTTCTTGATTTTCCTCAATACCCCTTATTTTATGTCACTTGTGTTTAAATGTCCCGAAATTTGCTCAATTTTATAATAATTTGAATATTTTTTGAGAGCTTTTAATAATTAAATTTTTTGAAAATCCGGGTCGGATCAGGCATTTTTCAGATAACGAACTCAAATTGATTTAGAATTTTGAAATAAATTTTCTTATGATAAATGAAAAAAGGGTTGAAAAATAGTACTCCCCCCTGAATTAGTACTCCCCCCTTAAATAGTACTCCCCTTTGGAGGAGGGTTGAAAAATAGTACTCCCGGGAGTACTATTTTAGGAAATACGGTATATTAATTGCTAGAATTTTAGTAGATGATTAAACTTCTTCTCAATTTCCTTAAAATTAAAAGCTTTAATTAGAACTTCATTCCTTTTTTATTTTAACTATCGTAGAATATAATTAGTAAATTAAATATAAAAATGAATAAAATAAAATAAAATTATTTTTATTTGATATGGATGTATATTGGCACCACATAATATAATTGGAGCCGAAAAATTAAGTCGAGACGAAAAATAAATTCAAGATAACGCTAACAAAAAATGTAAAGAAACCTTAGGAAACTGACAATAAGCAAAACTATTTTCCTATGTATGTTTTACATATTTTTATGAAATTAAATTAAAATACTAAATAAAAGTCCTAATAATCCGAAAATTAAATTAGTTAAAATTTAATTAAGCAGAATTATGTACTCTCTAAATTTTTATTAAATAATTTAAAATCAACTTCGACTATTATAAACTTGAATAAATTATGAATAAAATTTCTATCCACAAACTCTTAAGACAATAAATTTTTAACATAAATTTAATAATCTTATAGTACTTTTCATTGTTTGATGTCTAAATAATTAGTTAGACTTTAAATTTTGGAATAATTATTTTAATTGTAATTCTGAACAAATATTAAAGTGCATATTATTTAATATATAAATATAGCTGAATGTAAGTAAATTAAATTAAATTAAAAATTATTTAAATATTTAAAATTAAAATATAATTTAACAAAAATGCAATTTAATTTGCTTTTAATATTTTTTATAATATTTATTAATGTTGCCCTTATATTTCCAGACAAACCAAAAGACTGCCCAGAACTTCCAAAAAACCCCAAAAAACCTAAAAATCCAAAACTTCCTTCCAATCCAAAAAAACCAAACCCTCCAATTAATGACGGAAATAATAAAGTAGTTAAGGCAAAATATACAGAAAAAGATACTTGCCTTTCTGAATCCAAAGCTAGTGGGCCGATTAAATCAAACCTTAATAAGCCAATTAATGGGAAATTTACATTTTATGGAACTGGTGGACGTGGAGCTTGTGGATATGATATGGATGAGGTTAAAATTAAGGAAAAAATTTTAATTAATTGTTAACAAATATTAGCATACAAATGCTGTTAAAATAAATAAAAAGTCAAAATTTGATAGCTCTTCACGAAAATTTATATAATTATTTCTCTAAAAATAATCCCAAAACATCCAATAATTTAGCCAAAATTCTCTGCCGCCGCTTCAGGCTCTCTGTTCAACCCCGGTGGACAATGGGTCGAATCGTGCTTTAAAGACAAGCGTTATGTACTTAACGACCCAATTTGTATGAGTAAATGTGTTAAAATAACCTATAAATGTGTTGGGTGTTCGACTGCTAAAACGTTTAATTTTATCTATAATCCTTAAAAATTCCTTTCAATTTTAACAGTTTAACAGTTCCAATAAATAATAAATGCCCAGAATGTGCAATAAATCATGTAGATTTGTCTACTGATGCTTTTAATTATCTCGAGCCGAAAGGTGGAATTGTTGGTGTTGCTAAAGGTAAATTACGGTGTTAAAGGAATTAATATTTGTATTTAAATTTTAGATGCAACAATAACTTATATTAAATGTTAGAAAAGAAGTTATTATAAATTGTTATAAATGAAAAATAAACAAAAGAAATATGTAATTTCAAATTTCTAGAAATTTATTTTATATTGTTATTGTTTGTGTATAAAATTATATAACAGCCTTATTCGTTTAATTGTATCGACTTTTAAAAATTTTTTCATAAAAAAATCTCCTGCCAGTCCCGCCCGCGCTTTAATGTCCCATTTCCCTGCGGCCATTGTACGACTGACTGATTTTTCTTTTTTCGCTTTTTAGTGGAAACATTTTTTACTTTAATGTTTTTGGAAAAAGAAAAAATAAATATTAGGCGTTTTGGTTGCATTAAAAAGGAAAGAAAAATAAAATCACACGTTTTGTCTATATTTGTAAATAAAAATGTTTTTTTGCGGTTTTAGTTTTTGGGGAGAAAAAGAAGAACCTGTTGTTGTTTAGATGGCCAAAATTGAATTTATTTTTATGTTTTTTAACACATACTAAAAAACTTTTTAAAAATTTCTATGGATTTTGTATTTTAAAAATATATTTATTAAATTATGTAGATATATAAAATTTTTAGTTCGATATGACATTGCAGTTTTGTCTTAATTGAAATTTTCTAATTATTTTTAAATCCCATTTCTAGAAGATTACAGATAAACACCAGAGATGTTTCGAAATTTCGATTTTCGATTTTCGTTTTTCGATTTTCGAGGTTTTTTTCCTTTCGATTTTCGATTTCCGATTTTCGAAATTTTGTGATATTTTCGATTTTCGATTTCCGAATTTTTGAAAAATTTTAATTTTTGGCGCCAAAGTGGAGGATTTTTGGCTTATTGGCCATCATAAACTTAAAAAAATTTTCGTCTGCGGCGCAGAAAAGGAAGACTTTTGGCTTCATGGCCTTCCAAAATTCTCAAAATTTTTGCCTGCGGCGCAGAAAAGGGAAGATTTTTGGCTTCTTGACCTTCCAAAATTCTCAAAATTTTTGCCTGCGGCGCTGAAAAAGAAAGATTTTTGCCTTAAGGATCATCAAAATTTTCGCCTCCGGCGCAATTAAGAAAGATTTTTGGTTCTTAGCCTTTCAAAATTCTCAAAATTTTTGCCTGCGGCGCTGAAAAAGAAAGATTTTTGCCTTAAGGATCATCAAAATTTTCGCCTCCGGCGCAATTAAGAAAGATTTTTGGTTCTTAGCCTTTCAAAATTCCCAAAATTTTCGCCTGCGGCGCTAATTGGAGGAAACCCTGATCTATTAACAATATAATGCTTCGGCTCCGGTATATTGGAGTATTTCTTGAATTAAGGTGGGATTGGAGGGAGCAGGCCATTTGGAGGGAGCAGGCCAGATGGATGGAGCAGGCCAGTTGGAGAGAGCAGGCCCCTTGCCGGAACCCTATGCCAGGTACCACCTTATGAGTTTACTCAAATCCTCCGTTATCCCTCTTAACCCACACAGATCTCAGGATTAAATATTAATCTTTACACTCGGAGTCTGGAGATAACAAGAAGCGGCTCAGAAAATCACCGGCTCTGGAGCCAGGATCTCAATCTGATATGCAAAATTTTGGGTTTGGATATCCGTGATTTCCTTGGAATCCCAAATTCCTTAGAGTTCAAGCAAAAGTTCCAACTTGTAACATAAAAATTTATTTTTTAATTTTTTCTATTAAAAATTTTTTTTTCGATTTTCGTTTTTCGATTTTCGATTTTCGAGGTTATTTTTCTTTCGATTTTCGATTTTCGATTTCGAAGATTTTGAAAAATATTTTCGATTTTCGATTTCGATATTTTTGGATTTTTTTCGATTTTCGATTTCCGATTTTCGAAGATTTTTTTGTTTCGAAACATCTCTGATAAACACTCATTTTATCTTAAAAATATTTTTTTCTGAAGAATAAAAAAGTGACTTCTTTATTTATACATTTTATTATTCAACAAATGAATTTTTCTGTACCAGTATTAATGAAATTCACCGGTACCTAACGAGTACCAAAAAATTTCAAACTTTTATCAGTACCCTACCTGTAGTACTGAGAGTACAGATTCGGTACTTTCGATGGCACCGCGGCAGAACTGAACCATGCCGTACACTAATCGTGGTGCCGTCATTTCCACTAATAATTCATTATTATTATTTAGATATTTAGTTACCTACCTATTTTTTATTATTCCTAAATTATTTCAAAAGTTTCCATTAATTTCAAAATATTTCATTAGCAAAATTTAAAATAAAATTTCTCTTTATTTCCTGTTTTTAATTTTTTAATATTAAATTTAATTGCGAATTATTTCAAACAAACAGCCACAACCACCACCCCACACAACTAATTTCTCTCATTTCATTTATCGTTCATCACAATTAATTTGTATTAAATTTGCTCTTAAAATTAAATTTTATTTTTTGTGTTTTCTTTTTCGAAAAATTTAAATTAGTTTAAATGATGACTAATTAAAAAAATTTTTAGAATACTATAGGACATAGGGAAACTGACCAAATACCAAGATATTGTTTCCTCTATTTATCGAACCTTCAATATAATGTTTACTTTGGATTAAATTAGATGAATTTAATCCAAGGAATCATTCTTAAGATTTTAATTAATCTTGTTGAAACACTTTTTAATATTCTATGATTTAAATAAAAAGCATTTTATTCCAGACTCTGCATAGTATCATGTCTCATTTCTAAATAAATACCGCATAAAAATTACCTTGTGCAATTATTGTTTCAAACTCTCGCTAGGGGGAGGGGGTTAATTATTATAGTTGGGTAATTATTTGAGAGAGGGTAATTATATAACCATTTACTGTTAAACTGACATAGTTTTTGATCGTGTTTTTTGATTTGCCAATTTCTGATTATGATCCCAAGGTATTTAAATTGTTTTTTACCAAATCTTTTGTTTAGTATGTTTGTTCTTAATCTTTATTTTTTAAATTTTAATAATAAATAAATAGCCATTATTGAACCGAAATTCTAATTAGCAATTTTGCTTAACAAATTTAATAAACATTACAAAACAAAAAAATTTTCAGGGTAATTTTTTAATTTAAATAAAATTATAAAAATGCCTCAACAGCGGTTTAATAAATCCTTAACTTTATTTATTCTCTTAATATTTTTATTGAATGTAAAATCGGAGAGACAAAGTATTGAAATTTAAATATAAAAAAATATAATAATTTTTTAAGCAATTTTAGCTTACAGAGCACCGGGAGAATGTGATGTTAATGATCCTTTGAGCTGTAGTCGGCAAAAACATGAAGTAAAAATTAAAAAAAACTAAAAATGATACTAAAAATGATCTTATAAAATTTAAAATACTTGTTGGGAATTTAAAAATATTTTAATCCAAGACCAGTTTAAAAAACATTTTGTGTGAACTTAACACTAATAGATTTTTTTCAAAAAACTTCAAATTCAGAATAATCAACTAAATTCTCTTTTAAAGGTTTGTTCCTTCCTCGATGGTGTCTATAAATGTACTTGTGCAAGTAGTTATTCTAGATTACCAGATGGACGTTGTTTAGCTATAGATGAATGTAGCGATCCAAAACTTAATGAATGTTCAACAGATGCTATTTGTAAAGATCTTGTGAGAGAAAATAATTTAGGAGAACTTTTTATATTTAAATAATTTAGCCGGAAGGATATTCTTGTCATTGTAAACCTGGATTTGCCGATGTATCTAAACGGGGGAGACCAGGAAGTGTATGCCGAAAGGAGCAAAATGAGTGTCAGAGCCCTCATACTTATGGTAAGATTATATGAAGTTACCTATATTAGTTAAAAATTAATATCTTTCCAAATATTCTTCATCCGTTAGAAGTACTCCGAAATAAAAGTATTATTTGTTACAAGGTGTCGATTGTGATACAAATGCTGCATGTACCGACACAAGTGGCAGTTACGAATGTCGTTGCAATCCTGGATATTCAGACGTATCTGAAACTTATGCATTACTTCCTGGCCGTAAATGTATACAAACTATTAATGAATGTGAAGACAAAACAAAAAATGATTGTAGTGAAAATGCTATTTGCACAGATGCAAAAGATGGGTAAATTTTGGAGATTTTTTTATTATTTCCCATGTTTTATTCTGGACTTGTTTCAATTTTCCACTAAACAATCTCTCAGATTAAATATTCAAGATTGAGTTAAATTAAATTAAATTTAATCTCTATTTCTTAGTTATACATGTGCATGCAAGAAAGGGTATGTTGATGCATCTACAAATGTTGCAAAATACCCTGGGCGTACTTGCAACAAAGCAGTACAGGAAGAACAACATTATATTACTAATATTAAACAATGTGGGGGTTCACATCACTGTCCAAATGGACAGGTGATTGATAAATTGAACATAGAAAGATTAAATTATTTTTGTTTTCACAAATCAATTTTCAATATCCATCCAAATTATCCCTAATAATTTTTAGATTTGCGTGGATGATTATTGTAAATGCGCAGAAGGGTCTGTTTTGGTTGGAGGAGTTTGTAAACTTACTGCGGCTTGTCAAGTTAACAAAAAATTATTGCAAAAATATTTTTTTAATTAAAATTAGGTTGATCCCGAATGTGACAAAAATGCTATATGTATTAATGTTCTCGGTTCATATACTTGTCAATGTAAACCGGGGTATTTTGACGTTGATCCGGTAACACCTGGACGTGAATGCAAAGAATGTATATTTTAGAGAAAATATTAATCTTAAAGAATGTTTTTAAGTAACAAATGAATGTGTTGATCGTCATGAATGTTCACCATATGCAAAATGTATAGACAACAAAGACGGGTATGAATGTGAATGTAATGATGGGTACACTGATGTTTCACATCAATTCGGGTTGAAACCTGGAAGGAAATGTGTAAATAGTAAGAGAATGCAAAAACTTAAAAATATTTTTAAGAGAAAATAAAAATTCTAAATTTAATTAGCAAGCAATGAATGTGCTGATCGTTCTCTAAATACTTGTGATGAGAGCGCTGATTGTATTGACACGCCACAAGGATATACTTGTCAATGCTTTAACGGTTATATTGATGTTTCTGTATCTGCGCATTTACCTCCTGGAAGAGTTTGTACTGTTGAAACTAGCTGCCCAAAACAGAAAACTGATTTAATATTTTTGATTGACGGTTCTGGATCAATTGGTTCTCAAGTGAGAAAAAATACCTATTTTATATAATTGTGATCTCACTATAAGGCTTAATATGTATTAGATACAATTTAAGTTAAGATGTATTTTTTAATTTGATTGGCAATTGTGTCGGAGACCTGCCCAGATTATACCCCCAAACCAATTATAGAGTACATACAAGATACACTTTTAAATGTTTTTTTAACTTGGTTGGCCCCTAGATGAGAGAGTTGCCTAAATACCCAAATTGCTGATTAATTTACAATAATTCGGCCCTATAGGTGTTTCTCATAGCGAGATCCAGCCTTAATTTCTAATTATATAATACTAAACATTAATATTATTTTTCAGGTTTTTCGTAATGAGGTTTTGCGATTTATTAAGGAATTTATCGAACTTTTTGATATTGGACTAGACAACACTAGAGTAAATTAATTAATATTAATTTAAAAATAATAATACGGCTTTTACTCGATTAAAATATTAATATTTTATACACACAATTTTCTAAAATTTAAGTGATTTTTGAAAATAAATACAGATGTCGGCCAGTTACTTTTGGATCACCCTATATTTAAATAGGATTATAACAAATTGACACCAAATAATATTAGGAGATAAATCTTGATATCGAAAATACTTAATAATGGTTCGAAATAATTACCCTCACTTAATTACCCTCCCCTCCCCCTCCAAATTAATTAGTCGAGTAGATACATTAAAAATATGTAGGTTGGTTTAATTCAATACTCTGACCAAGTTCGGCATGAATTTGGACTTAGTCAATATTCTGATAAGCAATCACTACTTGCAGCAGTTGATAATATTAATTATTTGACTGGATTAACTAGGTGAGTTTAATTTTAAAAAATTATTTATTTTTGTTGTTTATTTTATAAATTAAATTTTTAGAACTGGCGCTGCTATAGAACATATGGTAAATGAAGGATTTTCTGATCGCCGTGGAGTACGTCCAATTTCTGAAGGTGCTAATCGTGTAGCTGTAATTATTACAGATGGGAGAAGCCAAGGCAAAATTAAAATAAATATTTCTTTATTCACTACAATTTCAGATAATGTTACCCAACCAGCTAAAACAGCTAGATCATATCAAATAAATATATTTGCTATTGGAGTTACTGATCATGTTTCTCCTACAGAATTAGAATTAATTGCTGGTTCACCAAATAGGTGAATTTTTGTTTAAAAAATTTGTATAGTTTTCATAATGATATTTGTATAACATTACTAAGTAATTGTATTATTGTCTTCCTGAACTGGATCTAAACTGTTAAAATATTTTTTAGATGGTTTTTGGTAGAAGGATTTAAAGATTTAAATACACGTCTGCGTTCTCTTGTTCAAAAACTGGCATGTCCAACGCCTCCACATATTCCAAATCCTCCCAATGGATTATGTAGTCCAGATACACAAGAAGGTTGTGATAGAACTTTGGGACAAATTTGTCAACTTGTTGGAGGACAGTCAGTTTTTTAAAATAAAATAATTCTATATTTAATTATAACGCTTAGACCTACTTGTCAATGCCCTGATGACTTCCCTGCCCACCCTAAAACAAAAATTTGTGGTGGTGATATTTGTAACCAAGAAGTAGCTACTACATGTCCAAATCCTGAAGTAAATATAATTTTTTAAACAAAATTACTTTCAATAATCAGATATGTAGACGTACTCCTCTAGGAAATTATCGTTGTGTTTGTCCAACAGGATTTTTGCGAGAATCTCGTTCAGGCGTTTGTATTTCTACTAAAGCCCAACCTATGCCTCCTGCACCTCCATGTTATGGAGGAAAAATATTAAATCCGAGAACGGGTGAATTTATTTGTAAAACCACACTGTTTCAATGTTTTTTTCTTGGATCTTTAAAGTTTTTGGTAGTATCTGAAGTTTTTTGATCCACTAAATTATTTCACTTTTAACCCATTTAAAAGGAGAATAATAAAATGTAGGTGGATAAACCGATAGTACCAAGATGAGTTTCTATTTAATTATGCCAACTGTTTTACAGCAAAATGTCTTTCTCCTGGAGAATGTGATCCTTCAGATGTTTATTCTTGTGATTTACGTAAACGAGAAAGGTGTTTGCCCAACCAACAACAAGTTGCCCCTGCTGAAGTTAGCAGTAATGTTGAACAGACTTATAAAAGGCATAGAAAACGTAATGAACCGACTTACGCAACAAGTAGAAATAATTTTGTTAAAAATTGATAATTTTTAATTAAAATTTAAAGGAGCCCCAATTACCTACTCGTTGAGTGCCGAATACACTTGCCAGTGTACAGCTGGGGAAAAACGGCATCCAATCACTAATGTTTGTCGTAAGTAGTGATAGAATTAAAATTAAAAAAATATTTAAAAATAAAAGTGCGTAATGAATGTCTTCGAAAAGAGGATAATGATTGTAATGTAAATGCCCATTGTTATGACACTGATGATAGTTATTATTGTGTTTGCTTTAGTGGATATTTAGATCAAAGTCCTGATAAGGCTAGTTATATACCTAAATATTTTAGGAATTAAATCCTTCGATTTAAGGTTTATAAAGCAGGTCGTGTCTGTGTCAAACCGCAAAGATGTTCGGACGGTACTTCTCATTGTTCACCAAATGCAATATGTACAGACACAGATTTTGGGTAGTAATTGTTTATTATTTTACTTAGAAAAATAATTCACAACTCGGATAATATAGAATTTTATTAATTTACAACGAGAGTTTTCCTATCGAGTTCAATTAACCAGAATTAATTTATTATCATTCATTTTAATGGATTAATTTATTGTTCAATTTTAATTTAAACTATGGCTTTTTCCTTCAAATCTTCGATTAGAACCCTTAATTTTAAAGAAAAATAATACGAATTACTGTACCGAGTATTTAAAAATCTAACTTTATTATCACCGAGTTGAAACTCCTTAGTTTAAGCTTAAATACTGGGTAAACTAAGCAGTTTAAATATTTTCCCCTGACAGCTAAATTTTTATTTAAATTATTTATTAAAGTATTGAGTGCCGTTGTAATCAAGGTTATGTAGATTTATCACCTAATCGTCAACATCAATCCGGACTTGTTTGTGAAAAACAAATTAATGAATGCGACAATAATCCGTATTTTCAAACTTTTTTAAAAAGTTATTAGAAAGTCTAATTCTTTAGTTGCCCTCCAGGCACTAATTGTATAAACACAGTTGACTCTTATTATTGTGCTTGTAAGACTGGTTACACTGATGTGGATGCTTTATATAATTCAAACAATACTCATCCAAATTGTCAACCAAATGTTAGTGTTTTAATTTGAAAACACTAAAATTGTAAAAATCTTAAATTTGGTCCATTATATTATTCCCAAGAGATAAGCTTCCGATAAGCTCACCGCCGCGAGCGAAGCATGAACTGGATTCCCTGACTATGAATTCTTTGATCAAGGTTATGTAGATGAAAAAATTGATAGTAATTGAATAATAATTCAAAGCTGAAACTCAAATAGGCTACCTAGAGTGCAAAATTTTAACTTTTGTAGAGGGCATAATTCTGCTTGAGAGCAAATTTTCGCCTTGTAGAGCAAAATTCAAGAAAATAAAATTCCAAAAACGCAATAAACTTTCAAAGAGGCAACAAACTATTAAATAATTTTTCATTTCTTTTAGAAAGCTGAAACTCAAATAGGCTGCCCTGTTCCATCTGATTGTGATAAATATGCAACTTGTATTCCTTTGGCTTCTGGATATACTTGCCATTGTAAAAAAATATTTTTAAATATTTATTTAATTATTATCAAGGCAATACTGGTTTTGAAGACAAATCTAATGACAGTGGAAAATTGCCTGGGAGAGTTTGTGTTCCTTTAATTGTTCCTCCAAAAACTTGTGGTGGGCAGGTCGTTAAGATTATCTAATAATTTTAAATGGATAAAATTTTTTTAAAGATTTGCCGTTCTGAATTGGGTGAGGTTTGCATTGGAGATACATGTGATTGTCCAGAAGGGCAAAAAAGATCTGGACCTAATGAGAAATGTTATCAAGTAAATATTGATATAATTGGTTTTTTACGATTAGGGCAGGAGAGATTAATTAATTCTTTTGTCATGAAAATAATAGGATATCTTAATCCAGGTTATTGAGCAACCCATATTTTGGAGATCCGGACCCAAATCGTTAAGAATGTCCGAGGTTACGGAAAGTGTTAAAGGAAGTGTTTAATAGGATTAAGTGGGATCAAGGGGAATTTGTACCATCCATCTCCGGCGAGGTGAAAATTTCGTGAATTTTGTAAGGCCAAGCTACCAAATTTCTTTCCTATTCTCATTACAAAGTTACATAACAATTTAATTTATTTATTAAAAGGTTGATGCCTTTACTTGGCCAATTTGGGTTATTCGAAAATACCATAATCCACTCTTCTGTAATTCTTCATTTTCCAATTCTTCAGATGAATTATCAAAGTAAGTGGAATTTCTTATTAAAATTTAAAAAATAATTAATTTAAGAGAATATAGTGATTCTTTTAATGGAGGAATTACTCAAAGTTTTGCTCAAATACCTTTTAGTAAATCTTTGGTTACTACAGAAGTAGCTAACTTGACTTGTCCTGATCAGGGAAATGGTAATTTTGAATTTTATTTTAGAAATTATTCTAAAGGAAGGCATCCATTATAATCTTTATACAATAGGATAATGATTAACAATTAGTCATGTGGACTTTATTAAATTAAAAAAATTTTATTAGCTGATTGTATTTGACCTGTCCTTGTGAAAATTATGAAAATCGAGTTCAAAATTCTGATTATCCATTAATGTTTGATTTAAAACAACTTGAACACAAAAATTAAGAACAATTGGTACTTATCCCTTAATTTGATGTTTACTCCAATACAAATGAATTTTATATCATTCGAAGGCCTTCGATAATCGGGATCCTTTTTCCAACTTGATAGATCTGGTTTGATCTGAAGTTATAATAATAACATACATAACCCCATTATTTGATGTTTTACACTTTATTGGGTTATAACTTTTAACATGTGATCATACCTGGTCCATTAAGCTGGAGATTGTGGGCGTATAAGGGATAAGTACCCAATCCTTATTATACATATAGGCCCTAATAATTTAAGTAGCTTTCAAATATTACCTTCAAAAAGATTTAATATCTCTTCAAAATTATTTTTAACTTTTACAAAGGTATTCTATTCAATACAATATTTTATTTCCGTCATGGTTCATTACCAAATCCACTTGGAGCATTTAATTCATTAATTAATTGGATAAATATACAAAATGACCACCAAGTTGGAAGTAGCGGATTATATTTAAATCCCTACAATGTTTGTGCTGCCAAAATAGAAAATTGTAAAAATTGTGAGAATTCCACTACAGGATATACTTGCAGGCATTTTCAAAATAAAAAATTAGAAAAAATATTTTAATTTTAATAGTTGTCCTCCTGGATTTGTTGATGGAAATGTAACATCAAATGAATGGCAAACAGTTATCTGTAATGAAACAATTGATGCTACAACAAATAATACTGTTAGTTAATTAACAAAATAATGAAGAAACTTGTCCTAAATACTAACTTTAAACTTCAATTTTATAGGAATGTACTTGTCAATTACTGGCAGCTGCATTACCTCCAGCTGGCTCTTTGACTGCTTCACATATTCCTTTCATTATATTCCTCATTTTGGCAATTATATTTTTAATTTTAACACTTTGTTGTTGTTTATATCTTTGTTCTCGATTGCATTGTTTCCGCCGTCCAGCAGCATCAAGTCAAGAATCTCTTTACGGTCCTCTAACAATACCTAGAGCTAAACTTGACGAAGTTTTAATTTTTCTAGTTTAAAAAATAGCAAATATTTTTAAAGGATCTGGGGTCTCTAGCAAGCAGTGAATACACTGTTCGGGAGGAAATCGAGAGAAGGGTTACAACTGAGGTGAAAATATCTTTGATTTTTTAAATTTAATTTTGAAAGAAATTTTTTAACAAAAGAAAATATTTTTATTGGCGTTTTGTTTAAAATATTCTTAAATTTATTTTAAAATAATTCTACAAATATATTTAAAGGTAACGAGAATGGAAGAGCAATTAGTTGGAGGAGAAACAGTTTATGAAGAACATGTTGGGGATAGATCTGATGCTTTTAGACAAAGCCGTTCTGGAGAGTTTTATTCTTCAGGAGGAGGTGGTGGGGGAGGGGGAGAATATTCAAGTGGTGGAGGGACAGAAAGATTTGGTAGCCAAACAAGAGAAAGAGGGGGTGGGGGCGGTGGTTATTATGCTTCTGCTTCTTCTACTGGAGGAGGGGAAGGAGGTGGTGCTCATCAACGTCGTGAATATTATTCTTCTTATGGACGTTGAAAAAAGTAAAAGATTTTTTAGAAATATTTTAATTTTAGGCAAGGGAAAAATACTATTTAATTAGATAATTTTACTTTCAATTACATAATTAAGGAAAAATTAAGCTAAAATTGAAAATAATTTTTGTAAATTTAATTTTTAATATTTTATAAATTAATTTTGAAAATTATCTTTTTATTTAGAATATCCAAACTCGATGACTACATTTTCTGGCTACATTTTGTTTGAAACTTCTTAGAGTTGAATTATTAAAAATTTAATTTCCCGGTTTCCTCTTATTTTTTTATTTAATATGTAAATGTTACTGCCTTATATGTACATTTAATTAATTACAATTTATTTTTAATTTTAACAATTCTGCCATTCTTTTTATTATTATTATATTAAATAAAATTTTAATTAATATGCTTGGAAGTCAACAATCTTATTATTAGGGATCGGATTTTTAGGTCGTAAAAACCTTAAAATAGGTACCTAAATAGGTTGTATAAAATGCTGAAATAGGTGACAAAAATAGGCAAATAGTTCTTAAAAATAGAGAAATACATACTATATTTTTAATTTTATTTCTGAAAATTATTAAGCTAATCATTTATCTCGGACCTTCACTTTTATATCATTTATCTATGTTGACCTTAAAAAGTGCGCGGAAATTTAAATAAGGAAAATTTTATATATAGTTTTTATGGAAAATCATAAAAGAAAAAATTAAAAAAAAATTTTCTGAGATCTTCTCTAACGATATGATGAAGAATGGCAAAAAATCTGAATTTTAACCCAACTCCATCTTCGAGATCTCGAGGTCCAAAATTAACAAAAAATGGGGCTGATTTAGAACACTATGTATGTTTATTAATTTTCTTATTCAAGATATTAATTTTAAAATAATAAATCCAAAAATTTAAAATAAAATTTTAATTTATTTTAACAAAAAATAAATTTTTTATAAATATGTATGTATTAGACAATAAAAAAAATAATTAACAATAGTTTGGTTGTTCAAAATATTTTTTGTTGGAAAATAAAGGAAAACTTATATTGTTTGCACAAAGTCTAAATTTGTATATTTATTTTTGTTAAACAATAAATAAATTATTTTTAATTTTTTTATCTAATTATGGAAATATTTAATTTAGAATTGTTATTGTTCTTAATAAAATATAAAAATTAGAAAATGAAACTACGATTAAAGAATCTTTGGGAATTTTATAACATTATTATTTAACTACTACATACATATTTCCGTTATATTTAGTAGATTAAAAATTTTTATTTATAATTTTAGAAATTATAACTATAGAAATTATATTATTATAACTTTAGTATTTATAACTTTAGAAAAAATAAAAATAAATCAATTATTAAAGTATAATTCATTGTAAAGTTAAAAATGAAATTTTTAATTTTTATTTTCTTTATTTTTGAGAATTACCATTTAATATTTGCTCAGATGGATGGTAAGAAATTTTAAAAAATTTTAAGATTATCTCAAAATAAAATATTGTTAATACTATTAATATTGTTGGTTTTAACTAAAAACTATGTTTAAATTGTAATATTAATATAACCCTCATAATACTGATTATTAGCACAATTCTGTTTGGAATTAACATATTAAATATTTTTATAGCTAATTATTAAATTTAGGCATGAATAGTATGATGAATGGACAAAATGGAGGTATTTTATTTTTTGTTAATAAATTCTAATTAAGTAATTCATATTATATTTTAAATTTCTTGATAAATGATAAAATTAACGATAATTTAAAAGGTATGGGATCACAAATGAATAGAGGGCCAAAGAAAATAATTCCTGGAGATGATGATGAAGGCGAAATATATCCGGGATTTTCACTTGATAATATTTTAAATGGCGGAACTGGAGGTACTGGAAGAAGTATGTCTCCTGGCCGTTCTAATTTTAATAATAATATGGGCGGAGGTGGTGGTGGATATTATGGTGATTACTTTTATGTTTTTTAGTACTTGTTAAACAATTTAAAGGTATGGGTAATCAAATGTCAGGAGGAATGGGGCCAATGAATCCAGGCATGGGAGGAGGTATATCTACTAAATAAAACTGGAAATTAATCTATTTTAAGGAATGGAAATGGGTGGTGGTCAAGGCTCAATGATGAACCTTGGGATGATGCCTGGGGGTATGATGGATACTGGGGATGTTTTGGGTGGATATGGATCTAGTAATATAAATTTTGATTTTAAATTATTAATTTACAAAATTAAAATTTATTTTAGATTATGGTTCTGAAAAAAGACTAGATGTTCTTGAAATGGGGCCAAATGATAATTTCAAGCCACAACGGCAATCACAATCAAATATGAGACAAATGGGTTAGTCTTCCTTAATCAAAAGAATTAAAAAAAAACAATTTATAGCACAACCACAAGATTCTATGCCGCGAATATCAATACCTCCATATTCTGCCGAAGGGGATGACGATAAGGAAGTAAAACCGATAATTAGACCATTAAAACGTTAATTTAAATTTAAAGTTTTAATTTATCTAAATAATTTAATTTGTAAAAAAATCTAATTTCTAAAAAAATCTAAAAATAAAAAAACTAAATGACGAATTACAATTTGAATAGACTCGATCTAAAAAACATGTTTGAAATAAATTTTGTTAAGTAACAAATCAGAGATTAATTTAATTCCCCAAATTAGAGAAATTTCCGATCTTGTATCATAAAAGTAAAGAATAATGAGTAAATACATAATTACCCAAGAGTTTTTCATCTTCTTAAATATTGAACTAAATAAATTTTCTATAAAATGTAGTGTTATTAAGACTAATTTACAAAAAGCTACTTGATTTTTTCAATTATTAATTTTGTCCTTAATTATATATTTTTATAATTTAGAGGATTGTTTTTCTATTAAAAAAATTTTTAAATTTTTATTTCAATTCAATATTAACAAAAATATTTTTTACAATCAAAATTAATTTAGAAAAAAAATATTTTTTTTCAATTTAATTTTAATAAAAACCACTCCCTATTGCGTCAATCGTTTGAATTATAAATATAAAAATACACAAAATTTGTCTCTTTTAATTATTCAAAAAAATTCTTTTTTTAATTTTTTCTACCCAATCTAATAATTAATTTACTATAAAGTACGTTCCAAAATAGGTTGACACCCCCTAATTTTTCCGATAAGTCAACTTCGATCTGTCTAATTTTTATAATTTTTTTAAATATTGATTCAGCATCAAAAATTACCCTATTTTACAAAAAATTTTAGATAAGCAAAAATTTTATCAAAAGTTATGAAGGTTTTTAGAAAAATGAGGTGTTCCAAAATACATTGAACAGTTTGTAAAACCTAATAAAAAAGCCCTTAAACAATTACTGAAAATGAAATAAAAAATTCTATGAACATTTCCATTGATATTGAGTTAAAAAGAAAAAAGAACGAAGTCCGTAACTGTTATCTTCATTGAGATCTCAAATCTCGAAAATCAACGGGAAACCGGGGTACAGTATTTCAAAAAATATTTTAACCCCTTTAGGGCATATATAAAAATTTTCTTTTAGGCCTATCTGAAAGCCCATAAAATTACAAACTGTTCAATGTATTTTGGAACACCTCATTTTTCTAAAAACCTTCATAACTTTTGATAAAATTTTTGCTTATCTAAAATTTTTTGTAAAATAGGGTAATTTTTGATGCTGAATCAATATTTAAAAAAATTTTAAAAATTAGACAGATCGAAGTTGACTTATCGGAAAAATTAGGGGGTGTCAACCTATTTTGGAACGGACTTTATTATGGCCATTCAAGTGTAAATAAACGTAGAAACTTAAATTAGAAGAAAAAACTGTCCTTTTGAATTTTTAAACGTTTAAATTGTTTTAAACAGAACATTTTAAAATGTGACTTTTTATAAATAGAAAAAAGTGATTTATTACTTTTTTTAAAGAATTGAAATATTTTTTTATTTGACAAAACATTGAGTTAAAATTTTTAAATTTTCATTCTTCTTAGTAATGTTTTCAATTTTAATTTATTTGGTTAGTTAAAATATATTTTAGATTTTATGTGAATATACAACCATATCCAACAAAACGCGAAGTTTTTCAAGTTTTAACTTGAAAAACTTCTCGATTCTTTAATACTATAATTTTTCTGGAAAAATTTTACAAAAGTTTATCTATTCGGAATGTTGGAAAATTTAATTTTAGTTTCTTTTCCTAAATATTCTAATTTCATTTTTCTTCTTAAATTGTAAATTTTGCAGCTTTAAATTGTTATTAAAATGTCTAAAAATAATTTACAAAAATAGAATTCTTTTATCAAAGTTTGAGGGTATTTTTATTGTTTTAATTATTAAAGCTTTCTCTAAATTTTCAATTGAATCATGAGTTTAATTTGCACAAATGTTCTTTTTCCTCCACACATTTTCAACTTTCCAAATTTAGAAAAATCAATTGAAGCAAACGGATATTTTTACTTTACACTTAATTAGGTTTAATTAACTTTTAATTTTTTATTTATCCTCGTGATTATTCTTAAATTACCTCACACAACATTTAAAATATTTAAAAATAAACATTCACATTTCTGCAGAATCATTTGACATCCCCACTAAACCTGATTCAAAGCCCAGACCTCCTCGAAGATTTTGTTTCTAACCTAATTATAAAGACAGATTGTAATGATATTTATGCATTCCATTTCTGGAGGTTGAAGTGATCCGATTTCTCAAAAAAACTTAAAAGAGAAATTTCTATAACCCGAAAATTAAATTAAAATTTATTATAAAATGGCGCTCATAACAAATTTACATAATTAAATTTTTTGGAGACATCTAAGGCTAAAATCTAGTAATGTTGAAATGTTTACTAAAATAATTCCACTAAAATTCAATTAAAAATTTAGAATTAAAATAATTAAAAATGTCAAATTTAAATCAACATCAAAACGATTTTGTCAGTTACCACGTCCCTATTCCCACACATGTATATACAACAACTGGAAGAAAACAAAGTAATCAACAAGGAGACTGGACAACTGGAGAAGCTTCAAGCATAAAATCTGGAAAAAGAACTTGTTTGGATAAAATTAAACTTGCTTTTTACATTGGAATTATAGTCTTTCGTAAGAATTTGTAATTAAAAAATGAATTTTAATTTTAATCTCTTATTTATTTCCCCAAATTTTTACATTATCCTTTAGAGAGAATGTTTTTCACTACTTAATAATATTAAAAAAATTTTTTTTTAGTTATTCTTCTGATTCTTTTCATTTTTATTTGCTTTGTTGTGATGCTTTTTAGTGATGAACGTCCATGGCGACGCAAATTATTCCATAGTGGACATTCTTCATCGGGCTCGGCTATGTCGACTGGAGAGTCTTCAACAGACTAAAATGAAAGCCTTGGATCGATTTTGTGATAAGATTATTTTATTATTAAACGATTTTTTGATTAATAAAATTTTTAAGTTACAACTGATTTAAATTATTATACGTAAATAAAACTAATAATAATTAGATATGGGTGTCTAAATAATAATAAACAGTTAATAGAAAAATAAAAATACCTATCAAATTTAACAATTGATAGATTTTGGATAACATTCTCTCTATTTTCATATTGATACCGCATTCTTGGCAAATTATTTCAACCTTCAATAATTAAAAACCTTGTAGATCTCCAATATCTAGTAATCGGGACTTTTCTTCGATTCAATATCAAATGTTTGATCGCCGAACAGTGCGATCCAGAATTTTACTTCTGAGGTATTATGGCGGGCAGTTAGACCGCCAACTGAACATATACACCACTTACTTTTACTAAAGTACTTAAAGTAATTAAGTATTTAGATGATAAAGTGCAACTACCTACCTATATTAATTTGTTACTTTAAATTCCTTCCTCATTTCTAAAAATAAAATAACAAAAAAATTCTTTCTTAAGGTATAAAAAATTAAATCTCTGTACATTTCCCGAAGAAGTCAGTCTTGTTAATCCGATTATCATTTCTTTCGGCCATTTGCGATTAAATGCATAGATGTAACTGATCTAGTTTATTATTTCAACAAAAATACAAAATTAATTTTTAAAATTTGATTTAAAATTTGATTATATTCAATATTTTGTTCTAGAAAATAAAATTATCATCACATGTAGAACTTAAAGAACTTATTTGATAAATAAATCTTTATAAACTCATTCTGTTTTAAATGCAGAAATTCTGGAATCTTGGCCTTTCAAAAATTTCAAAATTTTCGTCTGCAAAAATTTTTTTGTCCACTTAAACAGTTAAAATAATATCACGTTTTAATTACATCTTTAATTCTAATAATAATTCTAATTTTAGGGACTTAAATTTAAAAAAAAGATTATTTATTCATCTTAAAAAATTAAAATTTAATTAACATTTAATCTGATTATTAATAAAAATTTTGAAATGAAGAATATTACTTTAATAATTATAGTAGGTTTACTACTTTTAATAATTCAACAAATTGATAGAAAATCTTTTCTAAATGGTTAGAAACATTTATTATAATTTTTAAAAATTATATTTTAGCATTTTTTATTCCGACACATGTTCACTTTTTTCAATTTTTAAATACACAACAACAAACACAAAATCAGCCATATCAACAAAATGTAAATAACGAAGAGAGGAGTTTCCTTGTTAAAGCTATACCTTATGAAATTAAGCAAAGTTTGGATGATGAAATTAAAGTACTTGAATATTTTTAATTTTAATTACAAAAAAATAGTAAAATGAAAATAATATGGAAATATTTTTAATACCCCCTAAAATGCCCTACATACTTTAATAATAGTACAAAATAAGCTAATTTAAATAACAATGGTTATTTAATTAATTTATATTAATATTAAATTAAGGAATCATCATCAAATAAAGATTTTACCTTCAAAAATGAGAATAAGAAAGATCAACACAAACAATTAAAAAATTCTTTGGACTTTGAATATAAAAATGAAAAATTAGACGAAAATGAATATTATTATACTCCTCCAACTTTGTCACCTCAAAAGTCAACAAGTTTTAAAAATACTAAGGATATAAATACTGACAGTAGGATAATTAATTCATTAAAAATTATTTTAATAAAATTTATTCAAAAAATATAGCTCAGATAAAATAACTAATATTCTAAAAACTAATAAATAAAGACCGGGCTGAAAGGGTCGTACAAATTTAAATTATTTTGTAGCTTTTTAAAAATAAATTACTAAAAGGCGTAGTTCTTCGAGATTTATGTCAGCTACCCAATTTAAGAAGATCAGCAGAAGAGGAGAATTCATTTATTGAATGTGAACAGACAAAAGAAATGCCGAAAGAATTGGGAAGGTTTTTTAATAAATAATTATTTAAATAATTATTTAAAAATTAAGAAATGATATTGGAATATGGAAAATAAAAAAATGTCCTTCCAAAACAGTTTTTGTGTCTTCTGCTCAAATATGTTTACCAGATAAGAGAAGTCGACTTAGAAAAATTATTGGGTCAAAATTTTTGCAATCCTCGTCGAAAGAGGAAAAGCCTTTATATGATGGACAAAAGGCAATATTTTATTAAAATTTTATTTTGGAATGGGGACGCTAATTAATTAATAGAATTCTCATATCGGCTAAAACTTTTATCCGTTTCAACACCTCTCGAAATATTTAAAATGTGTTACCTAATTTTCTATTCTCATATTTGATTTAAGTAAACTTTACATAAAAAAGTAAAGATCTTTTACCATTAATTACAGGGAATACATAATAGCGTATTAAACAGAAAATAATAACAATCATTTTTACTAAAAGTTTTAGTTACTTACAATTCGGCATAGAACAGAAAATTGTTCTTCTACGGAAGAATTAAATAAGCCTCTTGCTGATTGTGATTTCCTCGATCATTACCCGTTATGTGAAAATGTTGAGAATAAACATTGTTATTATTCACAAAGAAGTATTCCAAATAATTATGATCGAGTGTTAACAAGTTGTATTTGCATTTGTGTTGAGGTGATTTTTTATAGAGAACGGGGGGGGGGAGTTTTGTCTATGTAGTGGGTGGAGGTTTTTTTGGAGCCTTGAGTTGTTTTTTGATAAAAAAACAAATAGTAAATATATTCTAATAAAATAATTTTTTTTAAAAGAATAAATCCCCACAACAATATTCCCCAACATACAATTACAACTACAATAATAACAATCCTTATTTATCTTCACAACAACAAAATCCATTTAATAATTATTTAAATTCCAAACAAATCCCATCCTACACAAATTATAACAACAAATGTGGATGTGGTCGATATCTTCGCATTGATGTTTATTTGCCACCAGAGGTGTTTCGAAATTTCGATTTTCGATTTTCGTTTTTCGATTTTCGAGGTTTTTTTCCTTTCGATTTTCGATTTCCGATTTTCGAAATTTTGTGATATTTTCGATTTTCGATTTCCGAATTTTTGAAAAAATTTGAATTTTTGGCGCCAAAAATGAGGAATTCTGACTTAACGGCCATCATAAATTTAAAAAATTTTCGACTGCGGCGCAGAAAAAAGACGATTTTTGGCTTAAGGATCAGGCATGGTCATGGATACGGATAATATCCGGATACCCGCGGATATCCGCGGATACGGACGGATATGGATAGTGTTTTTTTAATTGGACGGATACGGATGGATACCGATATGATGCTCAATATCCGCGGATATCCATTTAAAATTTTTGCTACAACGCAAAGAATGTGAATTTTTTCGCATAAGGCCTTCCTAAATTTTCAAAATTTTTGCCTGCGGCGCTGAAAATAAAAAGAAAATCTGCTTATTTGCCTCACAAAATTCTCAAAATTTTCGCCTGCGGCGCAGAAAATGACGATTTTTGGCTTAAGGATCTTCAAAAATTCTCAAAATTTTCGCCTGCGGCGCTAATTGGAGAAAGCCCTGATCTACTAACAATATTATGCTTCGGCTCCGGTATATTGGAGGATTTGCTTGGATTTAAGTGGATTTGGAAGCCCCATCTCCCCACCATGCAAGAACCCTATACCAGGTACCGCCCAACTCTATGAGTAAAGCGGCCTAGCTCTGTACTATATTATCCCTTTTAATTCTTCATTATCCCTTTTAATCCACACTGATCTTATGATAAATTATTAATCTTTAACTTTCCACCTAACATAACAAAAATTTATTTTTCAATTTTTTTATTAAAAAATTTTTTTCGATTTTCGTTTTTCGAGGTTAATTTTCTTTCGATTTTCGATTTCGAAGATTTTGAAAAATATTTTCGATTTTCGATTTCGATATTTTTGGATTTTTTTCGATTTTCGATTTCCGATTTTCGAAGAATTTTTTGTTTCGAAACACCTCTGTTTGCCACAGCCAACTATGAGTAAATGACTGATTTAAATAAAAATATATAAATTTAGAAAAGTACAAATATGTAAAATTTTATATTTTAATTTTTTCATAAAATATTTTTTAAAAAATTGTTAATTATTATTTTCTAAATAAATTTTGATATGACTTTGAATTTAAATATAAATTTTAAATTTAATTATTCAATTCGTGTTGACATTTAAAAAATCCAAAATTGTCTACTTTATTATTTAAAATTAATCTTTATTCTCCATTTAAAACTCACTTAAATTTAAATATAATGACAAACTATAAAATATTTGCGTGCGAATATTTTTGGAATTTTCACATATTTTTTTATATCTGGAACATTCTTTTTTTAATTTCTCAGAATTTATTTAAAATAATTTTTAGTAAAAAACAATTTTTTGTTAGAAAAATCTTTTTGAAATTTTTTATTTCTTTTGATTTTCAAATATTTGTAAATGTGTTAGTAATAATTTTTTGAAATTATTTAATGTCTCTTAATAAAATAAATATAAAATATTTTATAAAAAACTTAAGAATTGTCTAAACTAAAATTTAGACCTAAAAATATTAACACTAAAGAATCAAAATTGTTTAAAACTCGATCGAGAGATAAAAATTTGTATTTTCCTTTCCTTAATTTAAATAAGTAGTATTTAATATTTCTACTTCCAACATTTACATAAAGTTTTTTTTTAATTAATTCATAGCAGAGACAAGATTCGAGCTAAATTCGAAACATCACGAGAAATCACGATTTTTCTAAGGGATTATTAAATGTTATAGTATATTGAATGTGATATATCAAAATCGTGTCCGAACTCTATCTAAAAAATTACAATTTTTATTTCAATTTTTTTAACAAATAAGATTGTCACGACATATTTCAATTCTAAAAATTTATTCCAAGAAAACTACAAAATATTCCAAGTTTTTGTTTCTTCTTTGAATTTATTTAAATATAAAATATTAAACTTATTTAAACAAAGCTTCATTGTTTCACATTATTTTATTTTTATAAAATTATTTAAAAAATTTTTCCTTTTAATTTAGCTAGGTGGAGTAGAAGAAACTTTTTTATCCAAATAAAAATGAAAGGATTAATTTAAAGAAAGTCTAGCCAAATATTTTTTAATAATTAATTTAAGATTTAATTTTTGAAACTTTAATCTCTTTTTAAAATAATATGAAATTTTTGGAGATTGGAATGAACATTTACTTAATTTTGTGAATATTTTTAATTCCAAAATATGTTTGAGATAGAGACTAGCAAAACGAACTTCCGGGATCATTTTCGTTCTTAACCAATGCCGGGACGGGCTCCCGTTGAATAAATCCCGAAAAATCCCGGATCCCGAAAGAGCCCGAAACTCAAAAAATCCGGGATTTTGGGATCGCGATCCAGTAAATATCTTTACCTCGCGGTTTTCTGTTATCGTGATCAGTATGTTAACTGTTAATTATTTAATAGTTATTTCTAACTATTAACTATTTCAAACTTTAAAGCCTTTTTACAAATAATTAATCCAAACCTTCTAAATGATATCATTTTTATAAGCATCAAAAAACGTTAAAACATTTTAATTTATTAGCAAGCTACTTACATTGTTTTTTCAAAATATTTTTTTATTTAAATATAAATACTCTCATACAATTTTTGCATTATTTTGTAAAGTTTTTTAAAATTAGTTTAGAGGTAAATTTATTATTAAAAAAATTTTTTTTCTAAAACTTAAAATGTCGACATTTTTAAAGAAATATATTTTTTTATATTATAATTTTAATAAATTATTTTTTATTTAAAAATTTTTTAAAAAAATAATAATATATGCAATATATGTCTATTTGTAGAAAATTATATTTGAAAAAATTTTTAGCTTTATAATTTATTTTCTAAAAATTGTCGTATTTGTTTTCTTTAAATGTTTATTTGAAAATCTTAAGGAATAAAAAAAATAAATTATTTAATAAATTAATTTTAAATATTAAAAAAAATTTCCTTTAGATTATAATTTGAGATTTAATTAATGATTCGAGAGATAAACCAAGCCAGTGCAATTTCTGCATTTTCAATTGGCGTTATTTTTAATTCTTTATTAATTTGGCTAATTCTTCGAAAAAGTCCAAAAGAAATGCGCGTTTTTAGCCATATTTTAATTCAGACATGTACTGCAGATTTAACTATGTTAACAATTAATTTACTTACACAACCGGTTTGTCTTTGTTTATAAAAATTTGGGTACGAATTTTATAGCCGTTTAAATCTCATAATTGTCGGATACCCGTGCCGATAATGAATATTCAAAAATATTTTTACAATATTTTTATTTCAATAAATTAAAAAAAATTTTTTCGAAGCACTTCCAATTATTGTTATTTATTATGTTCTTTACTAGATCTACACATCTGATAACGGTGTAAGCATTGTTGTACTCAACGGTCTTCTAAGACATATTGAATGGATTCCACAAAATTTAATTCTTTTTGTTTGGGATAATTGTTTCTTCTTTTCTTTTTTTGGATTTACTTCACAATTTATTTATCGTTATTTGATTTTAAATAAGTAAATCAATAATTTTAAATAATAATATAGACAATATATGACTTTTGTTTTATTTTTCGGTTTTTTGTGTAGTGTATTTATTTACCTAGGGTAGTTCTTCGGTTTTGGACAGGCTTATTAAGTGCATGCAATCGGGAATTTTAAAGAATGAAAAATTTCGATTCTTATTTTAATTGAAAGCCTAATTTCGAGTATTACAAATAGACTTTCAATCATAGTTCTGGTAAATTTTCTGTCTTAAATTTTTCACCCGTTAAAGAACTTTTGTTTTGGTCTGTTTCCCTCACTCTTTCCCAAAATAAAATTCTCTCTTAACAATATCTAAATATATTTTTATTTTTGAATTTAGAAATATGAATATAAGTTCAAAAGAATATTTTATTGCCCTTTTTTGTACAATTTTTACGATGGATTTTATTCTTGCCACACTTTTATATTATGCTGGCTATCCTGATGCTGATCACAGAATTTGTTGTTCAAGCAATGTCACTTTGCAGTTATTGGATTGGGATGGAAATAATGATAATCCGATTTGGATTGCTCAAAGAGCTGTAAATTAATTATTTCATTTTGATTATTATTAATATTTATCAGTAATTTTTTAAATTAAAACGTTAATTAGACTCATTTACAGACAAATACATATATTTTTATTCTAATCAAAATATTTATTTTTCCATCTTCAAATTTTAATTTTAAGGGTGACTATTACAGTTATGTTTGGCTTATTGTCACGATATGTATAACCCTGGCCTACACAATTATTTTTATTTGTACTTATGTAATGCGTAAATTTGTTAAAAAGAATTTTAATTCAAATTCAAATAAACTTGGAGAGATTAACCAACAATTAACTTTAAATATGTTTATTCAAGTTGAATTATAAAATTTATTTTTAAAAATTTCCTTTTTTTCTAGTCATTATTACCCCTTTTAGCAATTATTCCAGTTTGGTTTACTTTAATATTTTCAACTTTCAACACAAAACTTATTGGCAATTCTAAGGACACAACGCTGATTATATTTGTAAGGAAAATTATTTTTTTTTATTCAAAAAAAGTTAAAATTTCAGATGATGTTAATTCGTTTACCAATTCATTGGATAGCTGTTCTCAATCCTTTAGTTACCGTCTTAACTGTTAAACATTACAAAAATGTTATTCGATCAGTTCTTCTCAATAACCAATCTTTAATTTCAACCTCTCAAAATACACAAAATGTTATTATTGTTAATAAAATGAATACTAGACAATTAAATAATAACAATAATAGCTCTACTAGAATTGATAATAATAATAGAGCTTTAAGTATTGTTAATATTCAACATCCTCAAGCAGTATTACAAAATTGAAGAAAGATTAAATGATTGTAAATATTATTTTTGTAAATATATTGTGTTAAATTGTCTTTAGATTTTTTTGTAAATAAAGAAGATTTTGAATTTTCTGATAAATTGATAGATCAAATATAAAATTTTAATTAATTTATACACAAACAATAACAAGACAAAATAAATTTCTAGAAATTGAAATAACTAGGTGTTGTGTACTCGTTACAACAAAAGAAACTTTGACAAACAGTCAAAATATTTATTAAGTCAAATAAATATAAATTAAGGTGGAAGAATAAAAGCGCTGTATAAATTACGAGTGAACAGAGAACTGAACAACTGAACTAGCAAAAATGGGGTATATGGGAACAGCTTAAATAGAGGAAAAATGAGGATGGAAAATAGGCGGGAAATAAATATAACATAATGCCAATGTATAAATTGTCATTTATATTTGAATGTCTATCTTCCCAACATCTCCCTTCTTGAGATAAAGCTTCCCTCCGGTGTTCTTAATATCGCTTCTTGTCAGGATCAGGGTCAAGGCGATTGATTGGTCTTCGGATTCGTTGTGGTCTTCCTTTCGGACTCAAATTTTTCGGGCTTTCGTGCCGTGGAGAAATTTGACGAATCAGTTCAGGTGTCCTAGCTGGTGTTCGACGATCAGGAGTCGTTCCTACATCTTTTGGAGTGTCCATTTCAATTGGGTGTCTTTTCCTCAATTGATTTACATGCCGGTGGACGTCTCGTCCAATAGCAGGGACTTTCACTCTATAAGTCGGGGAGTTCTTGACTTGCTCAATTATGGTTCCGCTGAGCCATTCCGTTTTGTTCAGGCGGTAATTGAGAAGGTAAACTGGTTCTCCTGGTCTAAATTTACTTAATTTAGAGCCATGCTTAGTGTTGAATTGTTTTGACATTTTCTGTTGGTGCGCCTGCTGAAATTTCTTAAACTTTTCTTTATCAATATTGGATGAAATCTTCTGTCCTTCAGGGTGAACAAGATTTATCTTAGTGCGCATGTGGCGACCTAGAAACAATTCATCTGGTGAGTGACCATTAAGTGAAGCATGAGGTGTAGTTCGGTAAGCCAGTAATGTTTCTTCGATCCAATTTTTCTTCTGTCCACACTTTTTCATTGACCTTTTGAAAGTGTCAACAAATCTTTCAACCTGTCCGTTGGACATGGGATGGTATGGAGGTGTAAAAGTGTGCTTGATTCCAAATTCTTTGCAGAATGATGCAAATTCGCTGGATCGAAATTGACGTCCATTGTCAGAAACAATTTCTTTGGGGATTCCGAGGCGATATACAATTGATTGCAGAACTTCAACTGTATCTTTAGCCGTAATTGGATGCATTTTACAAACTTCAGGCCATTTCGAAAATGCGTCAACGAATAGCAAGTAGGTGTATCCGTCTGAGCAGGGGCCGGCGAAGTCTACATGAACTCTTTCAAATACTTCGTTTGGAGCAAGCCAGGGTGTCAACAATGTTTTTGCTGGGGTTTTGGAAGCTCCTTGGCATTGTTCACATTGATGAACAAGCTTTTCAATTTCTTTTCCAATTCCGGGCCAATAGACATGTTCCTTTGCTATTGCCTTCATTCGCACAATTCCAGGGTGTGCAATGTGTAGCGTTTTGAGGATGCGGGATTGCAATGATTTTGGAATGATCATTCGCTGACCATAAATTAAACATCCTTCTATTTCAGAAATTGCATCTCTTTTTGGGTGAAATGCTGCAAGTTGCTGGTCTTCATTCTTGCGTGGCCAACCTTGGTCTAAGCATTTCTTAACAGATGACAAGACTGGGTCCTTGTCGGTTTCTGCTGCAATTTCCGTTGCCATGACTGGGAGTGGTTCCAAAACAGAATTAAAAATAGAGTTTATGTAACATTCAGTGTCGGTGCTGATGTTAGCAATCAAAATGTCATCTGTTGGTCTTGGGTACTCGTCGATCAGTCGTGACAAGACATCTGCATTTCCAAATGATTTGGTGTTGATATACTGGATATCAAAATCATAATTGGTGAGAATTAATGCCCATCGTTGCAAACGACTTGCAGAATAAATTGGGATCCCATTCTTAGATCCGAATATTGCAATGAGCGGTTTGTGGTCGGTTTGCAGTGTGAACTTTCGACCATAAAGCATGCGGTGGAATTTCTGTACAGCAAATACGAGGGCAAGGGCCTCCTTTTCTATTTGACTGTAATTCCGTTGAGCCGCAGTTAGGGTGCATGATGCATGTTCAATGACTTTTTTCGTTTTGTCTGGAAAAACATGACTGATGGTTGCACCGATTCCATCTTTTGAAGCATCTGCTGCTACGATTATTGGCAGTTTGGGATCGTAGTGGGTCAGCAATAAATCAGAAAGCATTATTTCCTTTGCTCTTTCAAATGCTTTTTGGTGGGTTTCGGTCCACTTCCATTCAATGTCCTTTTTAAGCAGCTCATCAAGAGGTGATCTGATTTCACGCATTTTCTTGATAAACCTTCCATAGTAAGTCAGAGCTCCTAAAAATGAACGAAGTGTACTTTTGTCGTGTGGTGCTGGCATGTTTCGGATGATCTCAGATCGACCTGGGTCCGGTTTGATGCCTTCTGGTGAGACAATATGACCGAGAAATAACAGCTTTTCTTGAAGAAAATCGCATTTTTCCAGTTGCAATTTTAATCCATAATCTTGAATTCTTTTCAACAGTAATTTCAGAGTTTTTGTATGGTCTTTGAATGTTTTTGATGCGATGACAATATCATCCAGATAACCAAAAACTCCTGAAATTCCAGAAATCAGTTGATCGATTAAGTGCTGGAAAATAGAAGGTGCCGACTTCACTCCAAATGGAAGTCGTTGGCATTGGAATAAGCCTCTGTGTGTGTTAATAGCACATAATTTCTTAGATTCCTCATCGAGTTCCATCTGAAGATAAGCATCACGTAAATCAAGACGCGAAAAGAATTTGGCACCGTTTAATGCCATATAAATATCTTCAGGACGAGGTAATGGATGCCTGTTTAATTCTAATGCATTGTTTAAGCCAGTTGAAAAATCAATGCAAATTCGTGTTTTGCCATTTTTCTTCTTGACGGCTAGAACTGGAGCTGCCCAATGACTAAAGTTGATTGGCTTTATTGCTCCAATTTCAACTAATCTATCCAATTCAGCATTAACTGCAGGTAAAGCACCATATGGAACTGGTGTTGCTTTACAAAATGTTGGTGTGGCTCCTTGTTTGAGATACAAGTGAGCTTTAAACTTCCTAACATGGCCAAGTTCTTTGCCGAAAACATCTGCGAAGTTTGTTTGCAGTGAATTGATTAGTGAATTCTTATCGGTGATTGGTAAATTTGCAGAAATTGATTGAAGGTGACAGGGCTTCATGATCTCTTTTGGGATTACTTCCAGATCTTTAATCCATGGAATACCCATTAGATCGTGTTTAACTGCTTGACTAACATAGGCAGTTAATTCAGTAGGTGTGCTATTGTTGTAAGAAACCATACAATCGAATTTGCCTTCGGTTGCAAATGATTGTCCGTTGCAGTTCATGGTTTCAATATCGGCGGAAAACAATTGGGGTTTTCCAAGCTTATTCCATAATTGTGTTGTGATTAAGGTGGCTTGAGCGCCAGTGTCAACATTCATCCGATGTGAAGATCCATTAATGTTAACATTTACTTTCCACCATTCACCTTGATTGTTGATGGTGAAGAAGCTTTTGACAGGTTTTTGCACAATACTGATTGAATTAGCAGCGTATGTGCTTCGACAAACCTTAGCTATGTGACCTTTCTTTTTGCACTTGTTGCAAGTCACATCTTTGAATCGGCAATCGTTGCGCCAATGGTCGGTTCGGCCGCAAGATGCACAAGCATGTGTAGGTTTTCCACGAGAATCTGAAGTTTGTGTTAGCTTTGGTTCTGCCTTAGCAAAGTGCCGTACAAACTTTTGGTTTCGTTTGCCTCCGTTATCTTTCAAATGCTGTGGATAGCACGGATGGCATTAGTGTCGACTCGTGGGTTGTTCAGTGATAAAGCGCTTTCTTTCACGAGCTGATAAGCTCGACATTCTTCCGCTAATTCTTTCAAATTGATGGACCTTTTCTTGATTCTAGCATCTTCCAGAATTTGGAGACATTTCTGCCGAATGTCGTGAGCATCATCGCGCAAAGAGATGATGAAAATCAGGCACTTAAGGTCTTCCTTAGTGAGTGCCATTTGAGCATTTTCGCATGCTGCATTTATCTGTCCAATCAATGAATCGATGTCTTGGTTTGGTTGCTGTTTGATCTTAAGACACTCAAAGCGTCTTACAAATAATGAACGTGTGTCGGCAAACAGAAGTTTCAGATTATTAACCGTATCATTGAACGTAATGATATCGGGTGTGTCGGGAGCTACGCTGTTGCTGTATTTGGCGTATTCCTCTTCTCCCAATTTTCCTACCAACAGCCTAACCTTTGAAGCATCAGGGAGGTCTTTCCCATCATCATTTATTAAGGTACCAAACCTTTTAAACCAGCTTTCAAATGTCGATCCGTTTTCAGGATCATAATTGAATGTAGTGATGCGTGCGCTTAAAGCAGAAGCAAGTGTTGCATTATTAGCTGTGGAGGTGGTCTGGGCTTGTTGCTTGAGGACAGCTTCCAAAACCTGTTGTAATTGCTTGGCGTCCATTTTTATTGATTGATTAAACTCCACCAAGGAGAATTGTTTTTGCTTTCAAAGCGAACAATTTTTTTCGATGAGTTGAGAAAAACTCCGTCTCGGAGAAATTGTCAAACCGCCTAGGTTAACAATTTTTTTTGAAGATTTCAGAAGAACTCCGTCTCGGAGAAATTGTATAAGCCGCCTAGGCCAACAATTTTTTTATCAGATTTGTTGAAAAATTTACTACCACCAAGGTAAGTAAATTTGATTTATTGGCCGAGTCGGGTTGCTCCAATAAAAATTCCAAATAAGTCGAGTCGAATAAGCAAATTAAATTTTAAATTTGACGAAGCAAAATTTGTCGATTATTAAAGAAAGTCGACCAGATACATAAAATAAAATTCCAAATTAATAGTCGAATGTTGTCGAATAAATAAGGTAGAATTTCAATAAAATGCTTCGGTCAAATTATGTCGACCGCGCCAATTTTGTTGTGTACTCGTTACAACAAAAGAAACTTTGACAAACAGTCAAAATATTTATTAAGTCAAATAAATATAAATTAAGGTGGAAGAATAAAAGCGCTGTATAAATTACGAGTGAACAGAGAACTGAACAACTGAACTAGCAAAAATGGGGTATATGGGAACAGCTTAAATAGAGGAAAAATGAGGATGGAAAATAGGCGGGAAATAAATATAACATATTGCCAATGTATAAATTGTCATTTATATTTGAATGTCTATCTTCCCAACACTAGGATTATTTACAAATTTCTTTTGTTTATTTTTTATTTATAACAATTTACATACAGTCGTCGACATAAAGATAGGGACAAGAGTAATTTAAATATAAATTAACTATTTTTCAGTCAAAAAATACGTTCTATATATCAATCGAAAGCTCTATTCGTATCTCAGTTGACATGTTTCTGCATTTTTCATGAGATTGAAAATTGGCCGAGATAATCCGGATCTGCCGGATATACCAAATCCCATAGCCTCGGGAAAAATTTTCGGAAAAAATCTAACAAACCCATTTGATAGAGCATATTTTTCTGAGTATTTCCCACAAAACCGCTTAGAAATATCTTTTTCCGGGCTAGAGATATGATTTTTTGAAAATGACATTTTTCGCCTATTTTTGCAAAAAATTGAATTTTTAAGCGAAAAATGCCATTTTCAAAAAATCATATCTCCGTTCCGGAAAAAGATATTTCTAAGCGGTTTTGTGGGAAATACTCAGAAAAATATGCTCTATGAAATGGGTTTGTTAGATTTTTTCCGAAAATTTTTTCCGAGGCTATGGGATTTGGTATATCCGGCAGATCCGGATTATCTCGGCCAATTTTCAATCTCATGAAAAATGCAGAAACATGTCAACTGAGATACGAATAGAGCTTTCGATTGATATATAGAACGTATTTTTTGACTGAAAAATAGTTAATTTATATTTAAATTACTCTTGTCCCTATCTTTATGTCGACTACTGTATAATAACATCTCTAACATTTAATATAAGTTATTGTTGCATCTAAAGTTAATTAAATATTAATTCCTTTAACAGTTTAATTAACCTTTAGCAACACCAACAATTCCACCTTTCGGCTCGAGATAATTAAAAGCGTCAGTAGACAAATCTACATGATCTATTGCACATTCGGGGCATTTATTGTTTATTGGAACTGTTAAACTGTTAAAATCAAGAAGAGCTCTTAAGGATTCTAGATAAAATTAAACGTTTTAGCAGCCGAACACCCAACACATTTATAGGTTATTTTAACACATTTACTCATACAAATTGGGTCGTTAAGTACATAACGCTTGTCTTTAAAGCAAGATTCGACCCATTGTCCACCGGGGTTGAACAGAGAGCCTGAGGCTGCGGCGGAGAATTTTGGCTAAATTATTGAATGTTTTGGGATGATTTTTAAAGAAATAATTATATAAATTTTTGTGACATAACTATCATATCTTGACTTTTTATTTATTTTAACAGCATTTGTATGCTAATATTTGTTAACAATTATTTAATCATTTAAAATTTTTTTTCTTAATTTTCACCTCATCCATATCATATCCACAAGCTCCACGTCCACCAGTTCCATAAAATGTAAATTTCCCATTAATTGGCTTATTAAGGTTTGATTTAATCGGCCCATTAGCCTTGGATTCAGAAAGGCAAGTATCTTTTTCTGTATATTTTGCCTTAACTACTTTATTATTTCCGTCATTAATTGGAGGGTTTGGTTTTTTTGGATTAGAAGGAAGTTTTGGATTTTTAGGTTTTTTGGGGTTTTTTGGAAGTTCTGGGCAGTCCTTTGGTTTGTCTGGAAATATAAGGGCAACATTAATAAATATTATAAAAAATATTAAAAGCAAATTAAATTGCATTTTTGTTAAATTATATTTTAATTAATTATTTAAATAATTAAATTTAATTTAATTATGTACAGTCACATATTTATATATTAAATAATATGCACTTTAATATTTGTTCAGAATTACAATTAAAATAATTATTCCAAAATTTAAATTCTAACTAATTATTTAGACATTAAACAATGAAAAGTACTTTTAAATTATTAAATTTATGTTAAAAATTATTGTTGGGAGGGCATTTGTGTGGAAGGAAGTTTTGGATTTTATAGATTTTATTCATAATTTATTCAAGTTTATAATAGACCAAGTTGTGGAGATGACTTTAAATTTTTGAATAAAAATTTTAATAGTTAACAAACTTAGAGAGTACATAATTCTGCATAATTAAATTTTAACTAGCTTAATTTTTGAATTATTTGGCTTTAATTTAGTATTTTAGTTTAATTTTATAAAAATATGTAAAATTCACATGGGAAAATAGTTTTGCTAATTGTCAGTTTTCCTATTTCATTTAGTGATATCTTGAATTTATTTTTTTGCCATGATTTAATTTCGCTGTCCATATCAGATCAAAATAATTTTATTTAATCTAATTCATTTTTATATTTAATAAACTAATTATATTCTACAATAGTTAAAATAAGAAAGGAAGAATGATATAATTAAAGTTTTTAATTTTAAAGAAATCGAAAAGAAGTTTAATCATCTTTTAAAATTCTAGCAATTAATGTAGGTGATTGTTGCATCTAAAATAAATATTTTTAATTCTATTTCTCTAAATTTATTTAAATTCACCCTTAGCAATACCAACAGTCCCTCCCTGAGGTTCAAGCCAAGTAAAAGCAGCAGTAGACAAATCTACATGATTTGTTGCACATTCTGGGCATTTATTGTTTATTGGAACTGTTAAACTGTTAAAATTGAAAAGTTTTTAGGGATTTTAGATGAAATTAAACGTTTTAGCAGCCGAACACCCAACACATTTATAGGTTATTTTAACACATTTACTCATACAAATTGGGTCGTTAAGCAGGTAACGCTTATCTGGCAGACAAGAAGGAACCCATTGAGCAGCGTTGTTGAAAAGAGAACCTGACGCAGCTGCCGACATTGTTGGCTAAATTTTAATTAAACTACTCTTATCTATTTAGTTAATTTAATATTCGGGATAAGTGTTTAGCATATATCTACTGATTTTGAGCTAAATATAAAAACCCAGTCTGAATCATAATCTAATCCGAAAAACACAAATCCTTTTAAGAATATTCAGAGAATATATCAAAAATTTAAATAGATTCTAGTTAAGATTAAATAAATAAATTACAGCATCAATATCCAATCCACAGGCCCCACGTCCACCAATTCCATATAATGTAAATATACCTCCATTAATTGGTTTATTAAGGTTTGAAGTAATTGGGCCAGAAGCTTTTGACGGGTTAAGACAAGTATCTTTTGTGGTATATTTTGGGGAAACTACTAAATTATTTTGGGCTTTAATTAGTAAAATAAAGGTAAAGAAAAGGAAAATATTTAAAAATAAAGTTTTGCCTTCCATTTTTTTAAATTTAAATATCTTTTTGATATTTTTAATTGAATATATTTAATGATAATTTTCCTGTGTTTATATACTACTTAGCTTTAACATAAAAAATAATTCAAGTACATATTTGTTGAACTTTTTTAAATAAAAAACAATTGCTTTGTTATTTTTAAAATTGAAGGTTTTTTTGATTATTTTATTATCATATTAAAATATTGAAGCAAGGTGAATAAACCAAATAAATTTAAGTACATATTTCTTTAATTAATTGATGAATATTTTTATTTAGATTATTTTGGTGTTCCAGATTTTTTTTATATTTAACCAATTTAGTTTATTAGACGGGGTAAAACTTTTGGTGACAACACACTCAAAAGTATGGAAAGTTAGGTGCTTGAAATTTAGATTAATTATGTCGCCTGTAGATCTACACAGCAAAATATATCTGAACAGCACCGTAGATGAGTTTTGGTTCTCCACATTATCGAAGGTGATGATAATTTAATATCCCTATGTTATTTACAAAAATTTTTATCACAATTAAAATCAATATGTTTAATAAATTTTAAACTAAACTACAAAAAGTAAATAAATAACAATTTAATATGGAAAGAAGAAATTTTGAATTAAAAATTTTTTAAAAGCATAATTTGAAAGAATTGATCAAGAAATAAAGAAAATTCTTCTTAATTAACATTCATTTTTATGATTTTTATTTTTTTAAATATTTAATAATTCTCATCAAAATTATCTTTATTCTCTTCTCAATTATTTTATTTTCTTTAATTCCTCACCCTCATCACTATTGATATATTCCCCATATTCCATCGAAGGTTCCAAATAACCTAAAATTATTTGAGAACTCTTCTCAGATTCAAAATTAATTATTTTCATTTCCCCATCTTCAAAATCTTCATTTTTAAAAGTTTCAATAATATTTAAATATAATCCATATTTAAACCCTTCCAAAATTTCTTTTTCATCATTTTTAACATTTCCAAAAAATTTAAATAAACATTTAAATTTATTATCTTCTTTAATTTTAACAAAAAATTTAAATAATTTATCTCCATATTTTTGAGATAAATTAATAAAATATTCCCCTTTATTTTCAAATTTAATACAAATCTCAATATGAGAATATTCTTTTAAATTTTTATTTTGTTTGCCAGTCAACGATGTTTTCTCCAAATTTTCAATTAAATTATTTTTTAATTTTTGAGGTCCCTCAGTTTTTAAAAACAAAATTAATTTAATTAATTGGAATTTTTTGTAATTAAAACAATATAGGGTCTCTACTCCATCAATAATTATTTTCATAAATTTATAATTAGTGTTTTGCCACATTAAATTGTTTTCAGTTAAATTGTTTGTATCCACATCAATTTTATGTTTAAATGTTGGGCGAAGTTCTGCAAGCAACTAAACATTTTTAAAAATTAAATATTGTTTATTTACTAAAATAAAATATTTTTTTATATTATTTTGCTTATTTTCGTGAATGAAATATTGAAGAAAAAATAAAGGTACCTGTAGTAAAATAAATGTACTGGTACCGCGGTAGTATCGAACAGTGCCGAACACTAACTATAATAACTAGGGCCCGATTTTTAGGTTATAGCCTATTTTTCTGCGAAATAGTTATGATGAATTCAGCTCAAATCCGTTGTTATTTCTCAAAAATTTTTAGTTTACGCGGAGTTATTATATCACCTATACAAACCTATTTTGGGGTTTTGCAACCTAAAATAGGAACCCCTTCGAAACTCCTTCAGCTTACATTGTTGGAATTTAATTTAAAAAATTAATTAAACTAATTTCAAAACTAACAATAAATACTTACATAATTATAAAAATCCTTCCCTTCGCTTTTAAATAAACAAATATTAAATCCAAATTTAATATTAACACTCATTATTCTTTTAAATAATTTATGTTTTCTGCCTCTTTTTAATTCAATTCCTTTTTCAAAAAAATATTTTATTGCCCCGAAATTACAAGATTCGTTTAAATTTAAATTTAAATAAAGAGAAAAATTGTTGTGAAGGCTAGAATCAAGTTCAACTAATATTTCCAATTTGTTGTGGTCATCATCGAATTTTTCAAGATTAATTTTTAAAATTTTAATTAAAGGACTTCCATTTATTTTAAAAGTTCTTTCTTTATATTTTAATTGAATATTTGAAAAAACAAAGGAAAATAAAAGAAATGAAATTTGGGCAAAAAAGATTATTTTAAACATTTTTTAGTTGTATGTTTTAATCTAAAATTTAAAATTAATGGACGTTTTGAAACATAAACACAATTATGTAAGTGAATGTCTTTCGAGCGAATAAAAATAATTTTTTAGTTATTTATTAAGGAAATTGGATAAATTCTAAACAATTAGAGGAAAGTAGTTATTTAACAAAAAAATTTAAATAAATAATTTTTAATTCAAATTATCGTTTTTATATTGTATTTATTCATGTACTTTTAACACAAAATAAATACAGTCTGTTGATCAAATTATCTATCTAAAAAAAATTTTCACCACACGTGAAAATCAAGGAAAAAGAATAATAAATAAATATTTCTTAATTTATTATTTAATTTTTGAAATATTTTTTGTTCAAAAGGGATTTTTCTGTAGAAGATTTTGAAAAACTTTTTAATACGTTCAAAATCATTCAAAAATAAAAAAAACAAAATGATGGCAATTTCCATGAATTTACTTGGAATTAACTTATAGTAAATTGAATTTTTAAATGTTTCCTTAAAATTAAAAATTATTTTGTTTTGTTTATAGAAAATAAAAATTTTAATTAAATTAGACATCAAAAATGTGTTATGATGAAATTAATGAATTAATTAATGTGTTGTTGATTATGTACATTACATCATTTTAAAAGTATAATTAATGATTAATAAAATGATTGCTTGTATGTTTAGAAATAAAATGTGATTTAAGTATAAAAAAAGAAAATTTTTAAATATTTTTGTGTTTTTTGATTAGCTAAAGTACATGGTATATTTCTAAATATCAAGTTATTATTTTTTATATAGAAGATTTAGAAAACAAAAAATTTTAAGCAACGTCTTTGAAGAATCAGAATGCCAACCTGAACTCCGAGTATTTCTAAAACCAATTTTTAACTCAAAATAAAACTGATATAATATTTTTAAATTAGGCAATTCCCCCAAATTAATTTAAAAATATTTTTATTTTTGCTTAAATGTTTTTAATTTAAATTTTCCATTATTTTATTTTTAAATGTTTGCATAGCTTTTTAATTTTTAAGAATTTACGAAGAAACTAAAATTTATTTTTTTATTTAAATTTAGCTTTTCATTTATTCAATTGATTAGAAAAATTAATTTTTAATTTATATTTATTTAATTAATAATTTATTTTATGGGAAGGGGAAAACAATTTTTTGCGGAAATTTTAGAAAATAAAAATACCTACCGTAAATGCTCTAATAATTACCTGAATAATTATTTTTCGACCTCTTGCTGAAGAGTTAATAGAGCAGGGGTAATTATTTGAGAGAGCGTAATTGATAGTGCATTTACGGTAATCACCGGTTATTTTTAAAAATTTCTTTCAAGACAATTACAATCCTCTAATTATAATTTATTATTTCAATATTATCAAAAATATTTTATACTTTATTTATGTTAATTGTTGTTAATTATTTTATATTAATATTTAATACAAATTTATTAATTTTTGAATCATTTACTGAATTAGCTCGTAGGCGATTTTAAATATTTTAAAAAATAATTTTTAATAATTATTAGCTTGTGTCGAAGGTGAATGTCCAGAGTTGTATGGACCTTGTGAAAATAATTATTGTAAATATTTTTTAATTAATTAAATAAATATATAGGTATTTCAATTTTAAATAAACTTTTAAGGTACTGGAAAGTTAGAGGATGGAGAAACTCCACCAAAAAATAGTGAAAATTCAGGGAATGGCGTAACACCAAAAAATGGAGGAAATTCTCAATCATCTTTAGTTTGCAAAGATATTGGAAAGTAAATAAAAATAAAATTTTAAAATATTTCTAGAAAATATATTTATATATTTTTATTTTTAAAAAATTTTTATTTCTAAAAAAATATTAATTTCAAATTAATTAACATTTAGGGGATGTCAGCTGATCACAAGCTTATATAAAGCGACAGGTCGTCCTTGTTCTCCTAGCGTTTCACTTATTTGTGCTTCAACTTGTAAAGTATGTAAAACAAAATAAATTTAAATATAATCATTAATTTTTAACATTAAAATTACCAATATTTTTTTTAATTTTAAAATTATTTTTTTAATTCTCATTTTTTAAATAAATTTTTATATTCGAATACTTATTAAAAAGTTTGAGAAAAGGGGAATGAGGTCCAGTTAAAAATATTTCAAATATTAGATTGTCTTTCTGTTTCGGCTTTTTTGTTTTTGAAATATTTGCTGAAAATGTTTTATTTTTTGGGTTTACGAAAATTTTAATCTTATATTACGATTCATAAAATAAAAAAATTCATTTCTGTTCACAATACTTTGGAAACATAACTTTATTGCTTCTTGTTGAAAGATTTGATTGTAGGATGAAAAATATTTTTTAAATGAAGAATAAATAAAAATTTTTTGAAGAATTTATAGGCTCGCGAAAGACTCATAAACTTTTCATATTGTTCACTCCTCTCCCATTAATTCATTTCTTTCCTTTCATTCTTCAAATAAAAACATTTACAAATCTCTCTATTGTTGTTGAGGCCATTATCCTCTCTATTGACTTGCTACACAACTTTTCGCCTCTGGGCTGAGAGATTCTGTGAAAAGAATTTTTCTTGTAAATTTTCTTTTATTCAATTCCTTCCAATAAATATCCCTTTCCCAATAAATGAACTAGAAATAATGTAAAGCTAAGGAATTAGGGGGGAGTGAATGAAGTTGTCAATTGAAAAATATAATCGAAGCACACTCTCTCTCTGTTAATTTATTTATATCCTTCCTATAAAAATTAATATATATCCATTTTCCTCTTTTTTCGTCACTTATTATTATTTTAATCTTTATTGGATATCTGCACATAAAGTAAGTAAATATATATACCTATAATCTATATGTTCCATCAGAACCCAACACCAATTCAATTACTATAGTTTTTATATAGCTTTTATTTATTTATCTAAACTTTTGCTAAAATTAGTTAATTATATTTTAATTTAGCCGTAGCATGTTTTAGCGTTTCTTCAAAAAATAAAGTTTAATAAGATAACCTTGGAAGAGTGACCAACTTGGATGTGCCAAATCCTGATCTGGTTAAATAAATACATATTTTTGAGAGAATCCGCTAGGATATTTTTATTTTTTTATTTTAATTTTAGAAAATAGCATCAAAAAGTTAAAAAGCCTGATAATTTTTAACTAATTTTATAAGGCTTCCTAAAAATTTCCTAGGTTCCTATGATCACAATCTTCGTATTTTTTAATTGTTTTTTCCTTTGAACTTATTTTAATTACTTCTTAATTTATCTAATTTATTTATTTCAGCAATTTTTCATTTTTTTTCTTTTTAGTTTTCTGCACTAATTTTCACATTATCCCCATTGTTCGTACTTATATCCTTATTTTTATTTTACTAATTTACTCCTTGTTTTCTTTGTCTTTGCCCTGATTTTCGCCTGATTGGCCTGCGCCCTTTATTTTCCCTCTTCCCCTTCCCTCCCTTCCCCTCCCTCCCTCCCTTTTATTCTTTTATTATTTTTTCTTCTTTTTAATGTAATCCCTTTTTTAACCGGTTTGACCAAACAAAATTGTCAGCCAAATGCCGATCGGTTGGTTTATTTGACTTTTGTCATTAAACAAGAAAAGGACATGGAAAAATACATGAAAGAAAAACGGGAGGAAATAATTATTACAATGGAGAATAAAAAAAGGTTACAAAAAAGAAAAGGATTTTGTTGCTTTAGGGGGCTTTTGAAGGATTTTAAATAGAAAATGAAAAGATTTTTTTGTTAAAAGCTTTTGATTTTTAAAGATGTTTTTATTGTTTAAAGATTATTAATTGAAAAATAAAACAGGTTTTACATAAGACAATTTTGCTGAAATTATTAGAACATTTTTTTATTAATATTAAACTTTATAACAATAATTTTATAATATTTATTTAGATACATATTCGTTATAATCTTAAATAAGTATAACTTCTCTCCTCCATTTTATTTTTATATTTAGAACTAGGGTTGCCGTTTTCTAGTCGGGCAGACGGTCGAAGCATTTTTCGGACTTGTTTTTACCCCTTTTGGACCATACGAGTCTTTTTCGGGCCAAATATCCTAGGCCCGACACTATATTTCGTTTGGCACTAGATATTTCGTTTAACATGCAAAATAACAGGAAATATAGATTATACCTTTTCTATTATCATTTACCTAATCAAAAAATACTAAAAATTTGTAGTGATTAAGCATTTAACATTCAAATCCATACTCCCTCCCCCTCTCCCACCACAGAAAAGCATCCCCCTCCTCTCCTACCTGTTAATTTTAAGCACATTACAATTTACAATATTTACAATTTACAATACCACAATATTTACAATTTACAATACCCACAATTTACAATATTTACAATTTACAATACCCACATTACAATATTTTTATTTCCTCTTATTTTATCAGATAACTATAGGGAATTCCCTATACATTTCTTTCAATGGCTCCTATCCAAGTCATGCTTGTTATCCCCGAAAAGTTTAACTAACAATTTTTTAAATGATTAATGACAAAAATAAAAAGGAAATTAATAATTATTTTTGACATATCCAATTCCATTTAAAATAAATGGAACTTGTTAACATGTTTTAAAAAATAATATTTTTGGTGTTAAAAGATGTTAAGTGAAACCGTTAATTTATTTTTATCTGATCCATCACCAGAGATGTTTCGAAACAAAAAAATCTTCGAAAATCGGAAATCGAAAATCGAAAAAAATCCAAAAATATCGAAATCGAAAATCGAAAATATTTTTCAAAATCTTCGAAATCGAAAATCGAAAATCGAAAGAAAAATAACCTCGAAAATCGAAAATCGAAAAACGAAAATCGAAAAAAAAATTTTTAATAGAAAAAATTAAAAAATAAATTTTTATGTTACAAGTTGGAACTTTTGCTTGAACTCTAAGGAATTTGGGATTCCAAGGAAATCACGGATATCCAAACCCAAAATTTTGCATATCAGATTGAGATCCTGGCTCCAGAGCCGGTGATTTTCTGAGCCGCTTCTTGTTATCTCCAGACTCCGAGTGTAAAGATTAATATTTAATCCTGAGATCTGTGTGGGTTAAGAGGGATAACGGAGGATTTGAGTAAACTCATAAGGTGGTACCTGGCATAGGGTTCCGGCAAGGGGCCTGCTCTCTCCAACTGGCCTGCTCCATCCATCTGGCCTGCTCCCTCCAAATGGCCTGCTCCCTCCAATCCCACCTTAATTCAAGAAATACTCCAATATACCGGAGCCGAAGCATTATATTGTTAATAGATCAGGGTTTCCTCCAATTAGCGCCGCAGGCGAAAATTTTGGGAATTTTGAAAGGCTAAGAACCAAAAATCTTTCTTAATTGCGCCGGAGGCGAAAATTTTGATGATCCTTAAGGCAAAAATCTTTCTTTTTCAGCGCCGCAGGCAAAAATTTTGAGAATTTTGAAAGGCTAAGAACCAAAAATCTTTCTTAATTGCGCCGGAGGCGAAAATTTTGATGATCCTTAAGGCAAAAATCTTTCTTTTTCAGCGCCGCAGGCAAAAATTTTGAGAATTTTGGAAGGTCAAGAAGCCAAAAATCTTCCCTTTTCTGCGCCGCAGGCAAAAATTTTGAGAATTTTGGAAGGCCATGAAGCCAAAAGTCTTCCTTTTCTGCGCCGCAGACGAAAATTTTTTTAAGTTTATGATGGCCAATAAGCCAAAAATCCTCCACTTAATACAAAGACCACAGAAATTTTTAAATTATTTAAAAAAAAATATTTATATTTAATTCAAATTTTCATTTACTTTTCTCTTACAAATTTTATAATTCTTAAAAATATTTCCATATTTTTTTAATTTCCATAAAAAATTAATAAATAATTTACCAATCTGATAGCCAAGCAAATAAAATCCTCGTTCAAATAAAAGTGTTGGGTGCCGCATTTTATAAAAAGAAAAATTAAATTTTTTCCTAAAATATTAAAAATAAAATATAAAAAAAAGAATAAAAGTAAGTAAATTAAACAATTCTAATTTAAGTTTTAAAATAAATTAAAAAATAAAATATAAAAATAATTAATTAAAAATAACAATTAGGTATATTTATTTATTTATTTTAATTTTTAGATTCAATTAGCAATTGGGAAATGACCAATCTTTAATTATTTACATTAATTATTGCTTAGCGCAAATAACAAAAAATTAATTCTTGTTTTGTTACGTAAATTAGGTAAAAGAAAGGAGGAACAGATAAATAGATAATAGTAGCCATAAAAAAATAAAAATAAACTAGATTTTGTTAAATTAACTAGATAACTGGATGGATGGATATATGTTGCAATTTAAATTAAATTAATTGGAAAAAACAAAAATATTTTTATTAAAATTAAATATTTATTTTATTTAACTATTAAATATTTTAAAAAATAAATAAATATAATATATTTATTTAGTATAAATTTTTTGACCTTGGAAGCGATTAAAATAAAAATAAATAATTATTTTTAAAAAAATATTTTTGTGAAGCAATCAAGCAATAACAACACCTATAAACGTTAAATTGTTTAATCATTTATTTATATAACCAGTATTTGTCTATATTTCTTTTGTTGTTGCAAAAATAAACAGAAAAGGATATATAAAAAATAAATAAAAATTAAATTCAGGATTAAATATGTCTGATATTTAAATAATAATCCGTTTAAAAAATTTAAAAAAAAAGAGAAAATGAAGAAAAAAATTACATAATATTTTAAATGAGGTAATAAAAGAAAAGAAAAATAAATTTAAAAAAATAAGAAAAATTCAATAAGCTTTTAACAAAAAATTAAAATTTTGATAAGCATTGTAAAAAAATACTAAAAACTAAAAGCGTAAGAAATTTAAACCAAAAATGAATAAAAAACTTTAAAGAAAAGACATAATCCAAAATTCTAAACCAGAAGTTTCTACATTATGATTAAGCTATGCTAATGGAAATGATTGCAATTAAATTAAAAAATCAAATAGAATATTCACAAAAATAAATATTAATAAAAAATACATATATGGCTACTTTTTATATTTTAATCATCCATTTGATTTTTTACAAAATGTGTCGCAAAACATTAATTACAAGCAAAAATGTTTATTTATTTAAGCATTTATTTTTTGGAAGAAACACCTTCTTTTAATACAAACAATGTAAATATAATTAATTTTATTTAAAATAAAAAAAATTAAAATGGATGTGATGGACAGAGATGTTTCGAAATTTCGATTTTCGATTTTCGTTTTTCGATTTTCGAGGTTTTTTTCCTTTCGATTTTCGATTTCCGATTTTCGAAATTTTGTGATATTTTCGATTTTCGATTTCCGAATTTTTGAAAAATTTTAATTTTTGGCGCCAAAGTGGAGGATTTTTGGCTTATTGGCCATCATAAACTTAAAAAAATTTTCGTCTGCGGCGCAGAAAAGGAAGACTTTTGGCTTCATGGCCTTCCAAAATTCTCAAAATTTTTGCCTGCGGCGCAGAAAAGGGAAGATTTTTGGCTTCTTGACCTTCCAAAATTCTCAAAATTTTTGCCTGCGGCGCTGAAAAAGAAAGATTTTTGCCTTAAGGATCATCAAAATTTTCGCCTCCGGCGCAATTAAGAAAGATTTTTGGTTCTTAGCCTTTCAAAATTCTCAAAATTTTTGCCTGCGGCGCTGAAAAAGAAAGATTTTTGCCTTAAGGATCATCAAAATTTTCGCCTCCGGCGCAATTAAGAAAGATTTTTGGTTCTTAGCCTTTCAAAATTCCCAAAATTTTCGCCTGCGGCGCTAATTGGAGGAAACCCTGATCTATTAACAATATAATGCTTCGGCTCCGGTATATTGGAGTATTTCTTGAATTAAGGTGGGATTGGAGGGAGCAGGCCATTTGGAGGGAGCAGGCCAGATGGATGGAGCAGGCCAGTTGGAGAGAGCAGGCCCCTTGCCGGAACCCTATGCCAGGTACCACCTTATGAGTTTACTCAAATCCTCCGTTATCCCTCTTAACCCACACAGATCTCAGGATTAAATATTAATCTTTACACTCGGAGTCTGGAGATAACAAGAAGCGGCTCAGAAAATCACCGGCTCTGGAGCCAGGATCTCAATCTGATATGCAAAATTTTGGGTTTGGATATCCGTGATTTCCTTGGAATCCCAAATTCCTTAGAGTTCAAGCAAAAGTTCCAACTTGTAACATAAAAATTTATTTTTTAATTTTTTCTATTAAAAATTTTTTTTTCGATTTTCGTTTTTCGATTTTCGATTTTCGAGGTTATTTTTCTTTCGATTTTCGATTTTCGATTTCGAAGATTTTGAAAAATATTTTCGATTTTCGATTTCGATATTTTTGGATTTTTTTCGATTTTCGATTTCCGATTTTCGAAGATTTTTTTGTTTCGAAACATCTCTGATGTGGTCCCAAAGAATTTATTGAATTTGTAAATTTTGGTCTTAGGTTCTTGGGCTCAAATCTTTTTCATGATCTTGAAAGATCTAGGCAATTTGTTATATCCTACTCCCTTCCACCTCTATTCAAGTCTCAGATCAATTTTTTACTGTCAATCATTTATTTACTCACACGTTATGAGTAAAAGGCAAATTATGTAGAAGAAAGCTAGAAGGTAGGTTAAAGAATTATGTAAATAGTTACGAGTAGGACATGGGTAGGATATGGAACAAAGTACCAAGATTTGGAAAAAGTACCAAGATTGGATCTATACTACATATAACAAATTTTCTTTCTACTAATTTATCGATAAACTACAGAATTAAAAAATAAATAATAAATAAGAAAATTACATATGTATGTGGTATGTACAACAAAATAGAAAAGTAAATAAGATAGGTATGTATATGGGGGGATTTTCTTATTTTAATTTTAAGGGATAATAACTGATGCACCAATATATTGCGAAAGTGGCATCTATGATTTTTCTAATGATTTACTCAATTTTATACGATTCGCTCATCTATCAATTTTTGATAAGGAATTTTTAGAATCATATAAACTTCCCCTAAAAGGCACTAGAAATATTCGTATTTTATATAAATTTAATTTCATTTGAAATATTAACTGAAATTATAGCCCTTATTTCTTACATTAGAGACAATATTCTATGCAAGTAGCGCTTCGGATTACATCGTAAACTACTTCTAATTGAATTCATAGCTTATAGGAGCATCAGCTTAAAAGGTTTTACAGCCGTTTAATACATCAAGAAATTTTTGGGATGTACAGTATGGAAGAAGGTAGACCAGCTTGCTTTTGACTAGGCGGGGAAAGGATGTTAAAATGAATTATACGAAATGGCTGACTAAAATAGTAATAAAAATAATTATGTACACAACACGGCCCCGAAAGAAGAAATCCGGTTAAAACGTTCGGCAAAGCGACAGACACGGTCAATGAAAATGCGTTTTTTGTTTGTTTTTACAATTTACTCTTCAAATCATTTCCATTTCCTCCATCAGATTTATGAAGAACTTCTTCTATTTTCTTGAGGAAAATATTTTTTGGATTACTAGGGTTGTCCTTGCTCATTGTCTTGCGCAAATATTGATGAACTTTGTTAACATTGGCCTTGTAGCTAAACCAAAAAAATAAATTTTTATGATAAAATAATAGGACCGTAAGATAAAACTTGCTGTTTTTAGACAGAAGTTTTTTAAGCCCCAAAATCCTTACACTCCAAACCAAAATTTTCTATTTTAATTTAAATTCTGATATTTTTATTCAACTATTAATTACCTAGCATCAAACAAAGCCTCCTTCAAAGCTTCTTCAATCATTTCAATTTTCTCATTTAACATAAGGTTGAAGCTCAATGTTGGAGCATCAATTTTTATTTTTTGTTTGCCAGTGTGACTTTTCTCGCCATGTTTGCCTGGACTTTTATGTCCACCATGAAGACTGGTTTTAGTCGGGGATTTATTTGGAGAATATGGGGATTTGCCTCGTCCATTCACATGCTTGGGACTTCCTCCATTAATTGCTCCTTTCCCAGCAGAATTTTCAATTTCAATTTCATGAGTAATTTTCAAAGCTTCAGAAACATAAAATTGATCCACAATATAGGGCAAAGTTAAAATTGGAACATTCTCATAAAATGCCTCAATTATTTGGTATCCACTGCCATTGGTGATTAATAGAAGTGTGTTACCTTTTGCTGGAAAATAAAGAAACAATTATCATATTTCGCAAAATAAGCCCCAGGGGCTGATTTTAAAACTGTCCTCCGAGTGAGGCTTTACTTTAGTAAATGGGGGTAGGTATTCTATAATAATTTCAAATATACCCAATTCCTCTTGCATTTCTGGAATTTTTTTAATGACATGGTTGTCAAGATTTAACACTTGTTTTAAATTTTTCAAATCTTCTCCTTTTGCTGCACAATCATAAATTAATTTGATTTCTTCTGAATTTGACACGTTCTCAAAAGTTTTTACTAACTTTTCCAAAATTATTATTGTTTCAGGTTGAGCAATTTGTTTGCAATATTCAATGCTTATAATCACTTGTTTGTTTTCATCCACGGATTCCTTTGAAATTACAAACATTATAGACTTAATTTATCCTGTATTTATGTCTTGAACTATTTTTCCCCCACAAAAAGTTGGTGACCTAACTTCTATTGTCCGTGCTTTCCAGGTATGGGCCGTGTTGGAAAAAAATTTCTCGTTTGGATAGTTTTTAAAATTTAGTATTCTAGGATCAGGTTTAGTCTGAGTTTTAGGTAACACAAGCCATCAAAGAAGTGATGGATAATTGAATTGGAAGGCGTTTGCCTCCCTTCCAAAAAATTTTCATAATAAATATGACCATAACAATGTTTTAAAAATCTTGCCTGTTCATGTTTATATTCTTTCAAATGAATCCCGCCAACATAAAAAACATTTTCAGGTTTGTTTTCACCTAAAGGAAAATCAAATAATTGATGTCCGTTGAGGAATATTCCTTTAATCTTTGAATAAAGATTCTGTACCGTTACGCCTGATTTATCGATAAGTGCATACCAGGTGTTCTGTAAAATTTATATTATACTCAATTAATTAGCTAGGTCTTCGCTTGAGGAAGTAATTAATATATGTATGTACATACATAGGGATACATAATTAAATGGTGGAGTTATATTTTCAACAAATATGTATGTATAGTAACCAGAAATCAGACCGGGAATAGTCACATTCAAACATCTACATATGTTAAAATTTTTCGAGATATTTAGATTTACCCATATCCTTTACGATCAAATGTATCAGCTTAATCTCTGTCCTCGCTTATTTTACACAAATATTTATTTCCCGATTCACAATTATTTTTGTTAGGAAGATATTAATGGTAAAACCCGTGTATGTTTTAATTTGGAATATGCGGTGCTTAGAATTTTAATTAAATTAATTAAATAACCAAATGGTTATGAACAGCTGAGAATATTTGAAAGCTTTTTTCATATTGTTCGGCTATTTCTCTCTTCCTTTCCTTTGATGGTGATAATTCATTATCGCCTATTTGTGCCGAATAAATTTCTTAAAATATAATTGATTGAATAAAATTTTCAATTTATCCTCACCAGGAATATTTTTTGGAAATTCTTTCCCAGCATATTTAAATTGATAAGCATTAAGTTGAAAGTTGTTAATGCCAAAAACATTTTTAATTCCTGCTGCATGGAGAATGAAGAGAGCTCCAGTGTCCCAAGTGTCAAAGACCCCCAAATCAAACTTTGCTTCCTTCAGGTAATGAACAGTAGCTCGATTATTTTCAAACAAATCTTAAATATTTTATATATTATTAACCAATTAACAACACCTTTATAGACGGTGAAAGCTTCATTTTCCAGAATTTGACTACTCTGTTCGTAACCTCTCTTTAAGAATTTATTCTCTAAATTTTTCACGCCCTCGTTCAATTTTTCGGGATAATCGTCCGGAAAATTGACAACTTGATATGTATTTCCTGTTCCTTCTTCAAAATTTCCAAGATCAATTCCATAGTCGAAATTATCTCCAATCTCATCATTTTTTGTGTTCAGGATTAAAAAGTGCTTAATGTTTAATACTTTTTTATTGAATTTATGTATTAAATAATAAAATAAATTTTTTTAAACAAAGTTCAGAACTTTGTAAAATATAGAGTTTTTATAAGGACACAACAAATGATTTAAAAATATTTTGAATAAAATTTATATTCCGTATTTCTTCTAATAATGCGACTTTTTCAATTAGACTGATCCCTTCTAATAAACCGACTCTCTAGACGGTAATTTATTTCATTTAATTATATGTAATAAATTAAATGAGATAAGTGCACCTGATGTTAGGGATCGTATATCAGGGTGTAAGGTTTTTAAAATTTTCTTTTACCATATTTTCGCTTTTTTAGAGGTTTCGATTTACTTCACTTATTAAAACTTGGAAATTAGGAGAATATTTAATAAAGGCAATATTTTAAAAATAAAATGTCAGTATTGAAATTAATAATCCCAGAATAAAATATTTAAAGCAGAATCTAATTAAATTTAGTTTAATTTTAGACACCCACCACAAAAAACTTTTCGGTCAGCGCATTGGCAAAGACACTGTTCATTTTAAAATGAACTCCAAGAAAGTTTGGGGCAATAACCAAAGCATTTTTCTTTTCAGATTCTTTGTTCGTAGTGTTACTACTACCAGATTGCATTCCATTTGCATGAGGTAGAAGCAACGAAGCTATGCCCAAGTGAAATAGAATTGAGTAAAGAAGCATTTTTCTTCTGGATAAAAATATAAATTTGTTAATCAAGAAAATAGACGCCTGATTATAGAAAGTTAGGTTATTCCCATTAGGTGCTAGAGAGTGTGTGGAGAACCTGACTCCATGATAGTTTAAACTTGACTTCTTTCAGACCTCACTCACTCACCACATACATAGGATTGGATTGGGTATGGCAAAAAATTTTTGTTGGGGAATTTCCATTGTTTAGAAATTTTATATTCTGACCTTAGGGAAGTGTTACAACCTAGTAAATTATACCAACACTAGATACCTTCCTATAATGGTTAGTAATATAATATAAAATTTAAACATAATCAGACCTCAGTCGGCCAAACCTCAGAGGCAAACAATTTAAAATACAAATTTAGGTAATTAATAATGATTAAATGAATGTGAGTCTAATGTCAATCTTGACCGGCTTATAAAAGGAGCTTTAGATGGGAGGAGTTGTAAAATGGAGCGTGTGAAATTACGAGGATTTGGCTAAAACTCCTCCCATAAAAATCCTCCTTTCCCCTTGTGAGGTCCCTCTAATAGCCATTTCACAGCTAATTAAATTTGCACTTTAAGGACTGGCATAGTTGGCACGTATACATTGATTTCTTCTAAGATTGAGAGAGAAAAAATTTTTTGGCCAATTCCTCTATATATTCTTTAACATGAGGGGATCGGGATTCCGATTTAAAATTGATAAGAATTTTTCGAGTCTAACTCCGACCTCGAATTTTAAGTTAAATAAAAATGAAGAAACCATTTCCGACATAGAAAGAATAAAACAATTTTTGACAAAAAGAAGAAACAATTTCTCTAAATTTATTTAATACTGCAGTTTTTACTAAAAGTATCGTATTTAATCGTTACTTACTGTATTATATACAGTAATATTTCAAAATCACAAACAGTGATGCCCTTAATAATAGAAAGAGCAGCAAGAGAAAGAACCCTCTCGATTTAAACAATCCACAGCTCCGGTCAGCTCAATTCTATAGCAATTTCTGTAATTCATCTTCCCGGTTTCCATCTCTAATAATCTCGATTAAATATAAAACCTTGACATTATTTCACAACCCTAAATCATTTAAAGTTTCACACGTATGATGCACTTTTATTAACATTAAAGTTCATTTGCCCTTTAAATAAAATTTTATAAAGTGCCGATTTATTGAATAGGCGGAAACTTCAATTGAATTCAATACATATGATTTCCTGCTTATTCAATAAATCGGCACTTTTTCAACTTTTATTTAAAGGGCAAATGGACTTTAATGTTAATAAAAGTGCATCTTATATGTGAAACTTTAAATTATTTTTTATAATCGTTGGACTTTAAAACTAACAAACAAATTTTTATTTCAAAATTACTGAAAAAAAAATTTCTCATTATAATTTCACCAAAAAACAAATATATACATTATTATTTATTCCCACTATAAATATCCTCATGTTAAAAACAATTTCAAAAGAATTATTTAATTATTTATTAAATTGCGTGTGAATTTATAAAATAAAAATTTTAATATTTCTTAAAAATATTATTTTTAATAATTAATGAGAGTTTAAATAAAATTAATAATTTGAATATAATTTTTAATAACTAATTAATGGAAGTTTAATGAAATTGATATAAAAATTTGAAGGGCTGAGGCTAGGATAAAACAATTACGGATTTTTAATAACTGGTGACATCAGAAACTGCTAAAATCAAAAGAAAAATGGAGATGACAGAATTAGCAATAAAGAACGTATTTTATGGGAGATGGATAAAGCAATATCCCAGATACAGAAATTGGTTAAGTATGTTGGCAATTTAAATTTACAAAACTATAAATTAAAAAAATTTAAAACCCCGTAAGTGGTTTTTGCCAGTACGAGATAGGGCATTTTTAGGGCTTTTAAATTTCTTGTTGTTCTCGATCTCAATACAAAAAGTTTTTTTCCTCAATATTTTTTAATAAATGAATTGCTGTTTATCTTTCCAATTATTTTTTATTTTAACTAGTGTTCGACACGGTTCGGTACTCCCGCGGTACTCCCGAAAGTACCGAACTTTTCGGTACTCCCGGTACCGGAACCGTACCGAACAAGTTTCAGTACCGCGGTACTCCCAAATTTTCGGTACTGGGAAATTTGAAGAAAAAAATGAAAAATATTGCTTGTAAAACTAATAAATGTTGTAAAAAATTTTCAAAAATTCCTCTTCAAATCTTCTGCCATCCCTAAAATCTCCTTTTATCCCCGATTTAAGTGTTGACAGATTTAAGGGTAGACCTCATGACCTAAATCCTGAAAACCTACACACTGAAGACTTCGTTTAATCAGGGTATCTGAAGGAAAAAAGGGGATAATGAGTGAATTGTCCAGATTAAGGAGGATATTAGATTTGGAGGGATTAAAGGGGATATCAGGATATTTGTGGGATTTGGGGAACTCGACCCAAATCCAGACATGGGTTGCACGGAGCAAGGGATCTACTACAATATCGGTGAATTACAGAAAAAACATTGTACATACGAGATGTATTTTTGGAATAATATTTTTTCGTAATTTTCATTTTTTATTTTCGTAATTCGTAATTTTTTCCGATATTTTCGTAATCGTAATTCGTAACTCATAAGTCGCCGCAATTTGTATTCGTAATTACGACGCAACCTGTCTCAAGTGTCGTGCCACGCCTTTTGCACTAGCTGAAGGAAAGAAATATCCCCGATATAACAACCAGCTATTTTAAACAAGATTTCCGACTTTCGATATGTAGGGGTGGGATATAATGCGATTCTATATATACTATTGGAGTAATACATATATTGAGTAGTGGTATACTGAGGTGCTCTCCTAAAATGATATTCCAAGTAAAACACAAAATTAGAAAAATTATTTTAAAAATCAAAAAACAAAAAATATAAACGTAATCGCCAATAAAAAAGGAGAATCATGTTATAAAATATCATGCTATAAAAATATTTTAAAAAATTTTAAACAATGGATTAGTGACGTATAACTTTTTTAGTTGTTGGTGGAGTTAATAATTACTCATATATTTCATTTATTTACACAAAAATACTAAATATGTAAAAACTATAAACTTTACCCATTCTCTATTAAAAATTTTTTTATTGGGGAGATTAAAAAGTTATGAACTATGATTGGAGTTTGCTTTTTAAAAATCTTTGAGTCCGAGTAATTTAGAATTAATTTTTTAATTATTAGGTGCGGACATAATTAGTGGCCGTTTTTTTAGATTAAATTTTTAGGGGTGTTATTTTACATATATTTTTTCTACTTATTAATCAACATAAAGAATCGAATCTGCTCTTCATTTTAATACCAGGTTTAGCCATATACGGGTTAGATTCTTAGAGTTATGATTTTTTGAACTTCACTACCTCGTAGTGAAATTCACAAGCATTTACACCAAAAATTTTAAAATACCAAAAATGCAACAAAAGAATCAAATAATCGTAATGATCTAGTCAATGGGGTCGTTGTCTATGCTAGACAGCAAAAAATAGGGTTCAGGCTTTATGAAGAAGGCCGTACAACTCTCAGATGCAAACATGGTCGAGGGAGACGGCTGTCATTAAGAAAACGGTCCTGCTCGGCCTGTTTAACTGGAATCCGCTTATTTCTACTGCTGAATTATAGACGGATATCTGCTGTATACGTATGTCCACGCGTGACTCAAAAAACGCGGGCTGCGCTTAAGGAAGGCAAATCAAATGCCGCGTGTACGCTCTTTTGCACTGATGGGAAAACGACACGACACTCCCCCAAAAAGTTGTTTCTTATAACTCAGCGTAAAATCATCCGATCAGGATGATCTAAACGGTTTTATAAATTCCATATAGAGATTATACTAAATCCGAAATATGAAGTCTGTAAATCGTGTCGAACCCGGAATTCGAATTTCGACCTTTTTGTAAAATATTGACTTTTCGGATTAAAAATTCGAATTAGTGCCTTCCTGATAGAGATTTTGAAGAGCTTTCGAATGATATATTACTCTAAATATTATCATTACATATACTCGAAAAAATTTGATTTTCGATGATTTCGAAAATTTTGACATTTTCGATCAGAACTCCCTGAATACCTAACCAAAAATTTCCAAATTCTGGGATCCTTTAGAAAATACACTGACAAATGATTCGGTATAAAAATAAAAAATATTTTCAAGGAAATTAATTCTAAAAAACCAAATTAAAAAACGGCCACTAATTATGTCCGCACCTAATATTTTATTATTATTGGATAACATTTATAGGAAGTTAAAAATAAGAAAATAAATCACATTAAAGTGTCAAATTCAAGAAGTAGTTAACAGCCAGTCACCGTCGCGGCTTTTTACTAATCCACTACCCGTCAAGTGGTGGAGGGGTCCGACAAAACCAAAAGGGAGAGAGCATGCCGCGGCAATGTTCAAAGGGAGTGGGCACTGTCGCGGGGTGGAGGGGTCCGATAAAAGGGAGAGGGCATGTAGCGGTAAAGATCAAAGGGAGTGGACAATGTCTCGGGGTGGAGAGGTCCGGTAAAAGAAAATGCCAATAATTTAGGGAAGAGGGGTAGACAAAAAAGTCAATATTTGAGGGATTTCCTCTTCACCTTTTCATTTCGCTGCCCCACGCCGTCTCTATTTGCCTCTCCCTTCTCCTTACTAAATGTGTATGGGTGATTAGTGACCAGTAAAATTTCCATATTTTCATCCCTTACTTTTCCTTTCTGCAACAGACAATCGATAACATAAGACGCTGCAACAAACTTTTCCTTCCTCATTTTCTAGTTTTAGTCAACTTATAAGGTCAAATAACGTTTTAAAATTTTTTAGATATTAAATGAAAAATAAATTTAATTATTAAATGTCAACTTGAGAATTCCTAAAGGTTTTAAAATTTTATTTTATTAATTTCAAATTTTTATTTTTAGAAGTCGTTCAATTGCCAATATGTGTGTTAATCCTGAAAACTCAATCCTTGGAGGTAAATTGTATTCAAATTATTTTTTAAATAAATCGTTTTTAATAGACTATTGAAAATGCTCTTCGAGACGCTCTTAAACAAAACATCAGTCAACAACAACTAAACTTACTGAATCAATTAATGGAATGGTAGAAGCTTTTTTGAGGCTATAGAAGATGGGGAGAAGTGAATTTTTTTAATTATTTAAAAAAATTTTTTAACTTATTTTAAATTTAAATAAAGTGGGGGAATAATTAGGGGGCCCCTATTGTGAAGAATGGACTGATTTGTTTATGGTATGAGGGATGGGCCCAGATCAGGGATGGGCCCCTGCTTGATTCCAATTTGGGGATGGGTCCCTGCTTGCTCCCAGATCAGGGATGGGTCCCAGACAGAATGAGATTTCTCATTCTAGGATGGGACCCAGACTTGAGATGGGATCTATGTTAGGACCCAGACTCGAGTTGGAGTCTATGCAGTGACCCAGACTTGAGATGGGCCCAGACCTTTAGGGATGTGTACCTATTGAAAGGGATGGGTCCAGATCAGGGATGGGTCTCGGGACCCAGACCCGAGATGGACCCAGACCTGCAGTGTATGGGTCCTACTTGGAGGGATGGGCCCAGATCTGGGATCCTACTTGGAGGATGGGCCCAGACTTGGTGGTTTTTTTTGTTCAAAAAATACCCTCACTTTATTTAAACCATTTTTTAATATAATTTATTTTGTTTTCATTTAATTTTTTATATTATTTTTTTATTGTTTTTATTTTGAAATAAATTTTTATAAAAAAAACTTATGCAATTTTAGTTTTAAAAGTAGTAAATTTTAGGGAGAAAAGTGCGCATTTAAGAAACTGATGAGCATAGTTTAGAGTTTGAAATAAGTGATTTTAGGGAGAAAAGTGCACAATTAAGCATTAGAAATTGCAAAATGCATAGTTTAGAGCTTGAAATAGTTGATTTTAGGGGAAAAAGTGCATATTTAAAAAAAGAAATATGCAATTTTTAAATTTTATTAAAATTCATGAATTTTAGGCATGCGCGCATGTTTTGGGTATGTGCACGTGTTTCGAGTATGCGTGTGTGTTTTTAGGGGCGTGTCAGTTTTAATAATGTTGTAATACACTGAAAAACCGGGTATAAAAGGGTGGAGATTTTGAATTTTGTATCATTATTTCACAATGAATCAAAATTTGTTTTCCCAAATCCTCCCAGAAGTAGATTTCAATATCTCTTCCAGTGGAATTACCGTTCTAAGTTCCCGACTTACCACTCCAAGATTTATTCCTTATGATCAATCAGGGAGATGTAAGGAGTGTAAGAGTACAGAAGTGGAAATTGACTTTATTGTGACTAAGGAAGGGATCACCATCTACTGTACACGAATTGGATCAGGTACTCGACTTGTCCCGTTCGATACAATTTATGATTTACCCACGCACTGCTTTTTCAAAATCAAAAATAAGGGACGAGTTTTCAATGTCCCTCATGGAGTACAACCACAACAAATTATCCATCAAAATCCAAAGAGAGGGAAAAGAAAGTACGAGGAATTGCCTTCTCCTACAACTTCTCCTCCCGCTAATTTGTCCTCTTCTCAAATTTCCCATACTCCTCTTGTACCTCCAATTGATTGTCCAAATGGTATTTCCAATACCTCTCGTCCTGATACACCTCATGATAATGTAGAGTTTGAGAATGAGCTCCAAGAATTTTATGATAGTTTAATGGCATCTACGACTGGATTAACTTCATCGCCGAAGAAGTTGGAAGAGTCAGAAGAGAAAAAGGATGATACACATGTTCCTATATAAACTTTAGTTTTTTAGCGTAAATATTTTTAATTATGGAATCGAAATCATTTACTAATAAAGATTTGTATTTTAAATTACCATTTGGTATGATTTTATCTGGTCCAAGCTCTAGTGGGAAGAGCTCATTCCTATTGAAATTTATAGCAGACTCCCAAGATTTGATCGATCCCCCTCCAAAAAGTGTACTGTATTGTTTTGGGGAGATGAACGATAATATTCCTCTCCTTCAAAAATCTGGAGTTAATGTATATGCAGGAGTTCCCCCAGAGGAGCTGATAAAAAGTTATTCAAAACCCTTACTCCTAATTCTAGATGACTTGCTCCTGTCTATAGATGAAAAGTATTTGTCGGAATTATTTACTAAAAAGTCCCACCATCAAAATTTTGCAATTGTTTTTGTAACCCAAAACCTATTTGAGAAAAAAATGAAGGTCGCCCGCCAAAATGCTCAATATATTGTCTTGATGAGGTCGCCAAATTCTGCACTATCTGTGAGAAATATTGGAGTACAGCTATTTCCTCGTCAGTTGGACTATTTTCTTGATGCGTATAAACAGACAACTAATGAGCCTTATGGATATTTGCTCATCGATTTGCATGCATCCTCAGACCCTGCGCTTAGACTCCGTACCCGTATATTTAAGGACGACGAAGAGAAGATAATTTTCATTTCCAAAAATGTTTAGTCAATTAATTTGTGAGAATAAAGATTTTTTGCGCTCTTTAGCGCTTACAAAATCCGAAAGGAGATATAAAAAACTTTTAAGGAAGGCTGATACTAGTCAGTTGTTATCCATTGTTGAAATTTGTTTGAATATTATAAAATCCCGTTTTAATCTTAACACTCGTCAAAAGAACCGTTTATTACCATATGCAGAATTTATTCGTAAATTGAGTCGTGCTAGGAGTGAACGGGGAGCAAGAAAAGTTTTGAGGCAAAAAGGTGAAGGAGTAGGAGTATTTGCTGCTCTTCTCACTCCTATTCTAATGGAACTAGCTCGAGCAATTACTATAAAAGCCTATCAAAATAATTAAAATCAATCATAAATGGCAAAAAAATTAATTCTTGTTCCAGAAGAGATTTATAGAGGGCTTACTTCAAATAATTATGGGGACCCACATTTAGATTTCACAAAGAGAGCGGTGGAGAATGCTAAAAGTAAAAAAGAAAACCTCTCTGCCAAAAATATTCATTATAACCAAGAACTTAGACGATATCTTAAACTAAGGAATGAAAGTGAAAATAAACCTGTTAGAGTTGAAATGGTAGCTAACCCCAAAGGAGCAATTATGAATAGAGATGTTATTAGACCCACAACAAATATTACAGACGATAACGATGATTTATGGATGAGCGATGATTTTTCTTATTCAGCGTACCCACAAGAGCCGCCAGCCTTATCATATAATATTGTTCCTCCTCTTTCAGATTCTTTAAACGAGCAAGTAGACCCCAAAGGTCGACATAGAAAATTATTAAGGAGCGGAATTTCCCCCACTCCTCCTACACTTAGACAAAAAATCAAGAGAAAAATTGAGGAGGATGATTATGGACAAAATAAGAGACGACATTTGAGTAATTACAAAAATGAGAGAAGAGATGAGTATATGAAACTTTCTGAAAAAGCTAGGAGTAGAAAGCAAAATTTAGAAAGGAAAAATTTGCTGAAAAATTGGAGAATTCCTTATACCCCTGAATATAATGCTCCTGTTGATGATGATTTTCCTCCATCTCCTCCCATCCCAACTATTCCTGAAGGTCTTGATGCTCCCCTTGTATCTGACTCTCCTCCAACTAGACAAATTACAAAAAGGGGACAGTCAGAAGAGTTTGAGGGTACAAAGAGATGGAAGAAAGGATATGATGAACACCATGAAGCAAAATTAAAACGTGAACAGAAAAGAAGGGAATATTTAGAAAGAAAATTAAATATTAGAGAGCAAAGGGTTCCAATTGATCAATCAGCGCTAGTTAAAACTCGTAAGGACGATGATATTCGAAGACGTCTAAAATTAAAAAGAAAATGGGAAGGTCCAGACGAAAGTCCTCTAATTACCCTGAAAAAAGTAAAACCTGTCACAAAAATTCAATCAGCAAAAGCCGGTAGAGAATGGATGTTAAGACTTATAAAGGCTAAACGTAAGGAGGCTGGTATAAAAAGATTTAAACCAACACTTTGGTAAAAATGGCAGACCCCACACAACTATTACATCGACTTTATAATGATCCAGATTCACCTGCTGCCTTTTCAGGAGTTGATAGACTTTGGTATGAGGCACGTAAAATTCTCAAACATTTACCCAAAAAAGTTGTTCAGGATTATTTGGAAGGGCACAGGACTTATACACTTATGCGTCCAAAAAGAATCCATTTTAAAAGAGCAAAAACTGTAGCGGCTGGTTTTATGACTGATGTACAAGTAGATTTGGCTGATATGCAGGCACTCTCTAGGCATAACAAAGGAAATAAATATATTCTCCTAGGGGTTGATGTTCTCTCTAAACGACTCTTTGGTGTACCAGTTAAATCTAAGAGCTCAAAGGATATGTTAAACGCATTTAAACAACTAATTGGTCAAATGCCCATGAAACCTCATAGGATTTTCTCTGATAAGGGATTGGAATTTAAAAATAAAACTGTGAGAGAATATTTTGATCAAGAGGAGATACAAAAATTAGAGGCTACTCATTCAACAGTCAAAGCTGCTGTGGCTGAAAGGGCTATAAGAAATGTAAAGCAAAGACTATATAGATACTTTGCTCAAAATAAGTCACTTAATTGGGTTGATATTCTGGAAAAAATTTTAGATGGAATAAATAAGTCAAAGAGTAGAGTGCATGGACTAAGACCGATAGACATCGATTTTTCCAATGCTCAAGAGGTGTGGGAGAGAATGTACGGTAATGAGTTTTTAAAGAAAAGAAAGTCAAAATTAAAAGAAGGAGATTTTGTTCGCCTGTCTATTGGCAAAAGTGCTTTTGAAAAGGGATATATTCCAAATTGGGGAGACCAAATTTTGCGAGTGGATAAAGTCCAGGATCAATTTTATCCTGTCCGATATAAAATTATTAATGATAATGGAGACAAATTCAAAGGATATTACTACCGAGAGGAGTTGGCACGTGTGAAGAAAGATGCAGATACAGAGTATAGAATAGAGAAGGTTTTGAGAAAGAAAAAGAGAGCAGATGGAACATACGATATTTTAGTAAAATTTATAGGTTATCCTGAAAGGGAATGGATCCATGAAACCCAACTTGTATAAAAGAGGGTTCATTTCATTGTATTTACCTCATTTGAATAAAAATGTCAAATAGTTTTTATGTATGTTTGTTGAGCAATGTCTCTGATTATCCTGATAATCAGCCGAATAAATTTAGGGTCCACTTACCTAAACCCCTTTATTTTTCTGGTGATTGGGTATGCGGTGTACACAGCATCAGTTATCCATATTCATGGTCATCAACCATTGGTACACTTGATGAGCAATGGATTGATATTAATTTTACAGATAATAATAAGAAAGGTCAAACTATACGAGTTCCAGTCCCAAAAGGGTCACATAATACACCTGAAGAAATTTTACAATTTTTGATTTCAACTTTGAGACATCAAAGTTCAGCTCTTGATAACACAGCTCTTGAAGAGTCATCTGAAGGGTTCTTTGATAAACCAACGATTATTAATAGGAGAAATAAACGCCAACATGAGGAACTAAAGGACCTCACACCATATAATGAAAATGAGGAAGAGAATGAATCATTAAGGTCTCTCTCCCCTTATCAGGAGGATGTCGAAGAAACATCACCACCACAAAAGAATAAAATTAATTTAACTAAACAGTCTGAGAGTGAGGAAGAAAAAGAGCAGTCAACGAAGGCACAGAAAAATGAGGATAAGAAGGTAAATGAACAGGAGCAGAAAAAAGTGGAGGAAAAAGTGGAGGAAAACAAAAAAGAGCAGCCAAGAGAGGAGATTAAAAAGGAGGAGGAACGGAAAAAGGAAAAGTCAAAAGTGGAGGAAAAGAAAAAGGAGGATAAGGTGGGAAAAGAGCAGACAAAGGTGGAAAATAAAAAGGAGGAAGAGAATGAAAAAGAGAAGCCAAAAGAGGTAAATAAAAAGGAGCAAGAAAATGTTTTGAGTGTTCTAGGAGTAGGAAAGAAGGAAGAAGAGATAACACAAGAGAAACCAAAAGACTCATCTGTTTTGAGTGTTCTAGGAGTAGGAAAGAATGAAGAAGAGAAACCAAAAGATACGCCTGTGCTAAGTGCTATAGGATTGGGAAAGAAAGAAGAGAAAAAAGAAGTTTTGAGAGAACTTTCTCCATACAAGGAAGAAGAACCATTACCATCACCTCCTAAGAAGGAAAGAAAAGAGGATAATTCTACCAAGGATAATAGCACACAGACACCGAGTGTTTTAAGTGCTTTAGGCTTGGAAAGAAAAGAATCGTGGACTCAAACACCATCACCACTATTAGAAACTATTGGGTTAAAACCTAAAGAAGGAAAAAAAGATGTTTTTGATATATTGCTGGGAAAGGGGAAAACACCATATACAGCTACTCTTCTAAAACAAATTATTGATTCAATATCGATTAATTATCTTGCTGACTTTAAGAGATTTAAATTATCCTTTACTCATTCTAGTATCAAATATGTATCATTTTTGCCTCAATTGGGATATGTTCTTGGTTTTGCAAATTCACAACATGTACAAAATAATGAAATTGCAAAATATGCTTATGATTTAAGAGGAGGCTTTTCAAGCTTTGCAATCTATGCAAAGGGACTTACTGAAAATATGATCGTTGGAAATTCTCTAAGTTCTCTACTCCGAATAGTTTCTGTCTCAGGAGCAATACCTGGAGAGTACCACGAGAAAATTTATGATTCTCCCATCTATGTTAGAGTGCTCCCCAGAGAAGTTAATGAGATTGAAGTTGAATTAAGAACGATGGATAATGGAAGACCTGTACCATTTGCTTACGGTACAGTAAGCATAGTATTGATTTTTAAAAAAGTGATAAATTTTTGAGACTATATAAACCCTCATTTTCTGTCGTTATTATTTTATTTTTGATAAAATGGTTCATGTTCAATTTGATACAAACTCAGTCGGGTACAATTTTGTTTTAGATCAATGTGGGAGTGGTACGGAAAATTATTATTTTAAGGGAGCATCGCCATACCAGAGGGGGTATGGGCAAAGAGGAGCAGGAGTAAGGGATATTATGAGAGGATTGTGGAGATTTTTTCTCCCTATTTTACGTAGTGTTGGGAGTACAGTATCTTCTGAGGCACTCAACACAGGGCAACGTATACTTGAAAGAGTTAACCAAGGTCAGCCGATAAAAGAAGCTTTTATTAGTGAAGGAAAAAGAGGAGTAGACAAGGTTTTAGAAAAAGGTGGACTACCAAAACAATTTGGGACAGGAAGAAAGAGTATAAAAGGAAAAAGAATTCCCTCACATCAAACATTTATTGGTCAAAAGAAAAAACGTGTAGACGCTTTTGGATTTTATTAAAAATGTCATTTAAAAAGATTGATAGAGATAGCCTTGATACAATTACAAACGCTGTAGAAATTTTTCAAGTTCCTCCTACCAATGTTACCATTTCATCCTCAAAAACATTTGAAATACTTCCTAGTAATCCATTAACCGACACCCCCTTTCATTTTAAAATTCATTCGAGTGAAAATTTTATTGATTTATCCAAATGTTACCTATTCACCGAATTTCGAATCCGCAAAGAAAATGCGAATGGACAACCTGTAAATATTACTCTTGACGAAAATGTTGCTCCAATACAAATGATTGGAAATACTTTTATTAATAATATGAGAATAAGTATAAATGGACGCGAAATATTCAATTCAAACTCTCTTTATGCCTATAAGACGTACTTTTCCCATGAGCTCTCTTATTCGCTAGGAGCAAAAAGTTCTCATTTAAATTCTGCCGGGTATTATTATGATTCAGGTGTATCACAAGAGGCCGGAGCAAGTTTTAATTCAAGAAAAAATTTGTTTGTTAATAGCCGAACAGCGCAATTTATTTCAAAACTTGATGCTGATCTTTTCAATCAGCCTCAATACTTGGTAAACCATTGTGAGGTTGATATAGAAATTTTGCCCAATGAGCCAAAATTTATTCTTATTGCTCCTCTTCCTGTCGGAGCTCAACCTACACGTTATATTTTCGAAGTGATAAGTTGTAAGTTATATGTAAAAAAGTTGGACTTGATGGATGGTCTTGCTTTAGATATTGCCAGAAGACTTGATGTTAAACCTGCTCGATATGCAATTAGAAAAACAATGATGAAACCGTTATTTATCAGTCAAGGAAGATATGAGTTTCACGCTAATTTGTTTATGGATCAAATCCCTCGACGAATTACTCTAGGATTGGTTGCAAATTCTGACTATGTAGGGACACAAGAGCGGAGCCCTTTCAATTTTCAACCTTTTAGAGTAAGAGAAATTAGTATTATAGCGAATGGACGCTCATTTCCTCAATCTCCATATGATTTTGACTATGCTTCAAATCGTTATGTGAGAGCATTTCATGACATGAATGATGCTATAGGATTTTCTGGTACACCGGATAATAATGGAATAACATACCAACAATATGGAAGAACACACTGTATCTATGTCTTCAACCTTACAAACAGTGGTGAGGATAATGGCGGAACATTTGATCTAATAAAAAATGGGTCAATAGCTGTAAATATTAAATTTAGTCAGGCTGTTCCAGAAGGAGGAGTCATGCTTATAGTAATGGGAGAAACAGATGCATTAATAATGTTAGACAAAAATCGATCAATAACAAGTGATACTACTATATAAACTCAAAATTGTTCATTTTCTATTCATTTTAAATAAAAATGTTTTTTAAAAATATTGCAAAAGTTTTATTATTAATTCGAGTTTTTACTCCTTGTGTTAATACTCTAAGTACTGACGGGAGTGTAGATGTTCAAAACCTTCCAGAATATAGGGAATATTTACAAAGAATGGGATATCCCCCAAAGAGGAACATTACTGTTCCAAGTATATCTGCTCCCCCTATTTCTGCTCCTCAACCTTTTGGTAGTCTCCCTCAAATTCAACTATGTAAGGAGTCACCACAAGATATATATGGACATATATTTTGTTGGGGAATGATTTGTATGTACATTCTTCTCATTATAAGTCTTGTTATTTATCAATTTCGATCAATACATTGGGTCAGATTAAATATTTTGCGAAGAAATGTACAGCAGCCAGATAACTCAAATTTTGAGATCAAACCCAAAGACGAGCAAAATTTTCAAGGGATGCTTCCCATGTGACTTGCTCCCTACTCTTAAAAAATATTCGGGAGCTTTTATTGTTAATTTGGACTCTCATGATAAAGAAGGCTCACATTGGATTACTCTTTATGTGGAAAAAGATGAAATATTTTATTTTGATAGTCTTGCATTAACTATAAGCTCATGTATTGTTAAATCATTCCTAAAAAATTTTAAAATTGTAAAAAGAAATTTTATTCCTTACCAATCACCTTATTCTAAAACATGTGCACACCACTGTATTTCCCTAATATATTTTCTATCCCGAGGATACTCTTTTCCCAAATATTTAAATTTATTAGAGTCAATCAATAATACAGATTTATTTGTAACTAAAATTGTAAACAATATGATAAACAATTAATTATTATGTATTTCGAGATAACTTTTTGTAATTTTGAAACAATCTGGACAAAGATAAAATTCATATTTAAAATTATGGTCATTTTTTGGTACTATCATTTCGCACTGCATACGGCTCAAAACGAACTTTAGACAATCATGGCACCATTTTCCGGCTCTGAAGTAGTTTATGAGTACACTTAACCTTGCTCCCATGTCAAGTTGAGCGCCATCTTTGATAGCCTGACTCAATCCATTCATATATTTCCTCTTGTGAAATTCTCTATATTCACAAGTTCCGTGCATAAACTTAATAAATTCTTCTTCAGGAGAGGAGCTCATTTTTGTAAAATTTTTAAAATGATTAGAGAAAATGTTTGGAAATCAAAAAATTTGACCTATTTATCAAAATGTAAACTTTCAAAATATCAAAAATGGGGGTATAAAAGGAGAGGAATTTTTGAGAAAAAATCATTTCATAAAAAAAATGAATTCTCATTCCTCATCTAATAAAGTAATTGACGAGTGCAATAGAATTTTGGGGTGCTCTATAAAATCTTTAAGAGATCACCTCAATCATCCTGATAACCATGTGCTAATTCTAAAGCAGCTCCTTGGTCGTAAGGTTCAAACGACCTATGAAGATAAAAATGGCTTTAAGAAAACTTTTCTTATAGATGGCCTTACTCGACATGGAGGAAATTCTCTCGTAGCTTATGGAAGGTTACCTTTTCCATATAATGTGAGTGTTGCTGCACACTTTTATGCTCGTCACCGGATTCGCCTACGTTACCCATACCTACAATGCATTATTGAGCGTATTCCATTTGGAGGAGAGGATCGTTTTTATCCTTTGGAATTGCTTGAATTTGTGGAAGAAAAGGAGGATCGATTGGCAAGAAAATGGTTGAATCAACTCTCCAATGATATATCAAACAAACTAACGATATCAGAGGAGCCAAAGAGTCCAATAATTATTTTGAAAAAAGATGAAGACAATAATATTGATATTTGGTAATTAATTGTAATTAATTTAGTTTTGAATAAAAATTTTGTATAGTCAAAAATACATGCTCCCCTAAGAAATACACGCGCATGCCAAAAACATGCACGCATACATAAAATTCATGAATTTTAATAAAATTTAAAAATTATATTTTCTTTTGTTAAAATATGCACATTTCTCCCTAAAATCACCAATTTCAAACTCTAAACTATGCTTTTTTGCAATTTCTTTTGCTTAATTGTGCACTTTTCTCCCTAAAATCACCTATTTCAAACTCTAAACTATGGTAATCGTAATCTTAATTATGCACTTTTACCCCTAAAATTTACTACTTTTAAACATTAAAATTGCACATTTTTTTATAAAAATTTTATTTCAAAGTAAACAATAAAATTGAAAAATAATAAAATGGGAGGGAGGGGGAGGAGACCGGCTTCGCCATTCGACTCCTTCATCTAACTCGACCAGGGATGTTAGAATGTCCGCTACCACTGTATCTCAATGAGAGGTATGCCTCACAACATGTGAATGGCACATGTTGATAATCATCGTAAACAATGAGAGGACGACCTCACAACGTGTGAATGGCACACTTGATATTCATTGAACAATGGTTGGTATAGAGAAAATAAGGAGTACCCCTGACTACTTTCCGGCTCCAAGAAATATTGTGACAAAATTGACAAAAAAATTATGGGGGTGAAATACGTGGATGGCGATTATTTATAAATCCATAATTGAGAATAGAAAAGTCAGAAGGGCGGATAATTCCCTTACTGACTACAGGTTTATACAATTTATGTTGAGGCTGTGAAATGACACGACCATCTTTAATTGATGGTCGCAAAAAATTGGGGTAAATTATATCGATTGGTTTAACTTCTCCTGTTCTAGCATAATTAATTACCTGCTCCTTGAATGTGTTGTATTGCAATCCTTGATTGTTGAGCACATCGTAGTTGAGGGTCATTCCTCTAACTTTCAGAACATATTCAGCTTCTTTTTGTCCTTTGCGTTGAAGTTTGAGACCATACTGTTTCGCTCCTCCACAGCAATATTCCAGTATATTGTGAGAGGAGTACTCATCGGTTAAATCTCCCAGGTGAGGGCCCAAAGGAAGACATAAGTTTATAGGATGAGCAAAAATTAGGGAGTCGGTGTCTGTGTAGAGCAAAGAGCACCCAGGAGAACGAGCAACTTTTTGCATTGCTCGGAGCAAATGAATTCGCGCTGCGGATGTTATCCACAAGGAGATGACAACATTGGAGCAATTGTGCTCCTCAATCCAATCTTTCTTTTTGATGTAAGAGATGAGTAGAATATCTGGTGTGAGCTCATCTAAGCCAGTGATTTCAATTGATTTGTCGTTGTAGTATTTGTGTAGCTCTGCTGGATTGTCTGTAATAGCACATTGAGAGAGACCAAAATTTCTCAAAGAGAATCTCCCCCATAAGTTGTTGAGCATCAACTTCGCTTGTGTGCGTCTTCCTTTATTTGGTCCCATCTTGCTCCTCTCTATATTGATCCCAAACTTCTCTTTGCACTCATTGATGAATCTCTCCTCCTCCTCATAATTCCCCTTCATAGAGCTATCAAATCCTGAAGAATGAATTTTTGCTGCCATAAATTCACTAATGTATGGAGCAAATAATTTGTCGTCTGAACTGTCATACTCCAAAACTCTGAACACCTTGGTGATGATGTATCCTTCCTCTAGAGCCGCGTTTAATTCAAGTGTTGTGCATGTACTCACCCATCCACGTTGCAGGTCTGAGTGCGGGCAGGAGTAATTTTCATTTACTCCTCCTTCAGGGTACTCCCTAGCACATTGGGAGCAGAGAGGAAAGAGCAACCTCTCATCATCTTCTCCTACTTTCATTGGGAGCACAGGAATATCAATGCTCCTCGGAGGGATGACAAAGACTTTCAGAATAGCCAATCCAAAATTGTTATCCTCCGGCTTGCTCCAGTGAACATCCTTGTTGAGAATGTGGACCTTTGGGTGCCCCACTGGATATTTGGTAGTTACATTAATAAATGGGTACAAGGAGGTGACGTCATAATATGATATTTTCTCTCCTTCTTTTGGTGAGTAGAAAAGTTGAAGTGGGCCAGTACGTCCTCCAAAGAAGCATGCACGTAGATCAATTGGGCCATCATCCAAATACTTTTTGAAGGAGCTCCTCATCTCCCTGTCTTTTTCCAGCATACTCCTAATTTGACACTCCCAAAAGACTTGCACATTTACTCCTTGACTTTTGATGTATTCCATCCTCTTTGCATCTTTCTCCCGTTGTTTACCGGCTGAAATTCCATTAGGGAGAATAGTGTTGTCTTCCGGGTAGCATCTCTCACACCCATGCCAAACACAACCATTAATCTCTATCCCTAATTGCTCCTCCTCAATCCATCCATCCAACTTGAAGTTGTCAACCTTCTTCTCTCCTCCATCTGAATGAGCAGTTTGAATTTTTACTCCATGCTCCTCCTCATACCATTTCATAAATTTCAGAGCAAGTTTGCTCTGATTATCCACATTATCGTAGCCTTTCTCCGGAACAAGAGCCAAATGGTTTTCTTTCAGATGGTTAGTTCTAAAATGATTCATACACGCGGATGCAATTGTCATTGACTCCTTGAGCACGTCAATACCATTGTGTGCCTTAGTTGATGCAGCTCTTTGACAAGGAGCTCTCTTTGTAACATCCATAAATTCTCGTCTAAAAGCAATAAGAGCTGCTAGGAGTATTTCCACATCATTGGTGCAATATGCTGCCAACTCCTCATCCAAGAAGAATGGGAGCTCCTTGTGCTGATCATACCATCTATCGAATTCTTTTCTCTTCTCTGGCATCATCCCATCTGCGAAGTAGTCAGAGGGGATGGGAAACACCTCTTTTCCATAATTCTTAGGCTGATTGATGAGGTGGGGGAAGAAAGGCTTGTTCTCAACCTCGAGAGCAAAGGCTGGGACAAGAGATGCCAAAGACATTGGCATCAGGTTGAAACTGTCCCTAAAAATGAGCATACTCTTCTTTCCAATTTTTACCTTCATCTCATACATTTTATTTCCTCTCTTCAACATTTCAGGAGTAAAGCCCATAAGAAAGAGCTCCCTGAACACTATTACCATATCAAACCTCCCTCCGAAATGTGAAAAGGCGATGGTGTCGTAGTCTGTTGTTAATTCGATTATCCATCTGACAAAGGAGATGATTGGATCCTCGGTGACTTTCTGTAGATCCACGTGTGTTTTGGAAAATGGGCGCTCCGAGAAAGTTACAAGTTTGTTGCTCCCACAAACTTTGCACTGCTCCTGCTCCTCCTCAATACATTTGGGGCAAGTAACTCTTGCTGCTATGAAGTTTGCTTGATGATTTCTTTTGTTGTTTCCTGTTGTTACATGTTGCATGGTCTCGAGATCAAAAGCTACAAATCGATAGGGTTTTTGCTCCTTGGGCTCCAAAGGCTTAATGAAACATCCGCGCTTTGGGTCGTGGTATCCTGAGCAAGTTGAGCAATAGCGCTCATTACATGCATGCCCACTCCTACCTCCTCTGATGTTGTTGCCTATATCCCAAATCACTCCACACTTCTCACAACGTTTGGACTGTTGACAATATCGTGAACTCAGATGATGGTCGAAGCAATTTTCGTTGTTAAAGTTTTTGGAACAAACGGTACACTTTTTGAAAAAATTGTTTCTTGGAGGGCAGGGATAAATTGGCCCTACTCGGGAGCAATTCAAACATTTTGCACGGCATGATGCAGAATGTCGTTGAGGACGATTATAAACTATTTCACATTCCAAACAATACGGCTGCCCAAAGAGCCCCCCTGTGCTCGTTACACCGTTAAAATGAGAACCGTCAAAGTAAAGGAGCAAAGGCGAATTATAATTTTCGGGTCCGTATTTAAAACAAGGTTTATAGTGTCCCAAACAATCAAAAATAAAAACTTTAAAACAAAACTGGCCTGAATACATTTCATTCCAGAAGTCAACCACGGGAGGAACCCAAATTTCAGCATCATATTCTTTTTGTCCAAGAGGAGCTCCAACTTGTTGAATGAGCTCCAGAGTCTCTTGTTCAAATTGTTGTCTTGATCCATACCTCCCGTGGATATAATTGTAAAATTGAGAGCGTGACATAGTTCCGATGAGGCGTACGAGTGATGCTAATAAAGAATAAAATAAGCAATAACCATCGTTGTTGTTGTTTATTTTGATTAAATTCTGCTCCTTTATTTGGTGATGTATAGGAGCAACTCTACGAGGAGCTCCTCCAATAATGTTGTTATCTTTGTTCAAATTCTTTTTATCTACAACCATAACATTAACTGAAAAGGGTTTTCCCCAAAGTGTAACACCCGCCTGCTTTTTACTTTGGGAAACTTTATTAAATTGATTAAGCAGGGTATTGAAGGTATTTTGTGATGAGGGCCTAAGAGGAATCCATATATCAGAATCTAATAACTCACTTGTTACTGTGCAGCTCAGCTCCTCTGGTTCAAGTCCATTTTTCTTCGCGTTGTTCATGGCCTCGTTGAAACAGTGTTGGAATACTCCAGATAATAGGGCCTCAGGGTCGGCCGGAATATTCTGAATAAGGAATTTGGTATAATTTTTGGTTATTTTGAATTTATTGATGAATTTTGTCGTATTTTCTAGTTGTTCAATATATTGTTGTAGATCAGTGCCTCCTCCTGATTGATCAATAGAAAGGAGGTTATCAATAAAGAACGCTCTTGCGCGTTTTGTTGGAGGAATATAGTCCATTATTGAATAAAAAATCCTATGAAAAAAGAGCTCCTATGAAAAAAGAGCAAAAATTTATGGGGAGCAAAAAGAGCTCCTATTAAAAGTAAATTGAGGAGCAAATGCAATTAATAAATATTTTAAATTATTTAGATTTTTTTAAAGTGAGTACAAATGAGAAATAAATTTTAAAAATCGTTGTATTTATATGAAATATTTTGGAAAACTTTTTATAGGCGGCAACTTCAAAGAGGTTTTAAAACATTAATTTGCATAAATTTAAGAAAAATAAGTTTTAATTTTAAAATATAGACGGCATCTTCAAAGAGGTTTTAAAACATTAATTTGCATAAATTTAAGAAAAATAAGTTTTAATTTTAAAATATAGGCGGCATCTTCAAAGAGTTTTTAAAACAAAAATTTGCATAAATTTAAAATATCGGTAACATCAAAGAGAAAATTTTAAAAAATTTTGAAATTTTTGAAGGATTAAGGTCAAATTTTAATTAAGGTCAAGGTCAATTATATTTCTGAAAACGAAAGTATTAAAAACAAAGAACAAATTTTGGGGGCTCAAAAAAATTGGGGATTGAAAATACAGAATTTTAATATTTTAATAAATTATCAGCTATCACTTTAATTAACGTAATCAGTAACAAATCATTATTAACATACAAAACATAATAATCACCGATTAGGGTAATCACATTTAGTAACATCTAGGGAAATTACCTCAATAACTTCTAGGGTAATCACATGATTATGGGTCTGTTTACAATGTGTTACCTAGTAATATACACACATCATCACGCTCGACAGTGGAGACTTTCTTTTGGTTGACCACTCATTATCTCTTACCCCTCCTCCCTCGCGACAGTGCCCACTCCCTTATCTTTACCGCTACATGCCCTCTCCCTTTTATCGGACCCCTCCACCCCGCGACAGTGCCCACTCCCTTTGAACATTGCCGCGGCATGCTCTCTCCCTTTTGGTTTTGTCGGACCCCTCCACCACTTGACGGGTAGTGGATTAGTAAAAAGCCGCGACGGTGACTGGCTGTTAACTACTTCAAGAATTAGTAAATTCCCCGTTCGTCTACTCCCACAACATCTTATCCCATCATATTTTTTAATTTTTTATAAAAAATTTTCTCCTCCATCGAATATTATAAAAACACTTCAAAAAGTTTATTTAATTGCCAGACCCTGTATATGTAGTAGATAAATTTTAAGACTCTTTTGTATAGGGTCACAACTTTTTACCAAACTACAAATTTTCACAATATTTAGAGGTATTATTACCCTTTATTTGAATAATAATAAAAATGATTACGTAAATACTTGTGTGATTCATTCAATTTACATCAATTGGCCACACCTGCCCTTCCCCTTTTGACAAAAAAATTTGAAAAAAAATTTTTTAATCCTTTTTCCAATAAAAAGTTTTTAATATAAAAACGCTTAGAATAACAAACATTTTTCAAAAACAAAAATTAAAAATAAAATAAAATAATCAAATAAAAATTCCCCTCCCCCCAAAAAATGTCCAAAATATTTTTCTCCCTTTTTTTATTTGTTTCCTTTTTTTCTTTAACAATTTCCTTTGGATTTGGCGGTCCAAGAGGCAATATCCTTAAATTACTACCTCCTTTTATTGGAAATATTACTCGAGAACAAATTAGAGAATATAATGAAATTGTGGGAAATATAACTGCGACAAAGGCGGAGATTAAAAGTGAATTGCAGAATTGGGCACAGAATAATGGAATTTTGGTGAAAAATTGTTTTGAATTATTTTAGTTTGAAATTTTGATCGTTTGGGATTAGGTTAGGCTCCAAATATGTTCTGGTTGAAAAGTGGGATCCGGGGTTGTAGGAAAGATATGTATTATTTTGACAAGTATGGTCTGGATCTCACACTAATTGAATCCCACCTGATTCTTAAAAATTTGTGTTTCCGATGTTTACGGAAAATAACAGATTTACCATTAAAACATTCATTTTTAAGCAACCCTACAATAATTTCACTTCACAATTGCAACGAGATGCTGAACAATTCCATGACAGAGTTGTCCAAAACCTGACAGGGGAAGCCTTGACGTTATTTAACCAAATTTGGGTTAGTTACAGATAAAATTAAATTTGACTAAATTACAAAAATATTTTTATGTAACCCTTCATTATTTCAAAATTCTAATTGTAAAGTTACTCAACCCCCCCCCCCCTTCCCCAATTTCTTATCTTCCAGCGTATTCGTCAAGATGATACCATAACTCGTTTGGCCGAATGTCAACAAATTAAAAACGCATATAAGCAAGCCTCCCCCGTTGTTCGTCAACAAGTGCCGTTTATTCTTCCTTCAATTTTGGGCCCACCACCGCGTGGATGTTGCTTTCCCCGTCCTTCTTCTCATTCTAACAGCAGTGAACAACAACCAACAGACAACACTCTGGATGATCAACAACAGGATAGTGAAGATAATTGAGGATAGAATGATTGTGTAAAGGTGAATAAAAAAACAAGAATGAACGCATAAGAATACAATTTGCTGATAATAAAAATCAAATATTGACGGACATACTGTCAAAGTTCTTTTTATAAAATGATTAATCATTCCTCGAATTATTTATTAATATATCCGGAATATTTAAAAATTTATTTGTAATACAAAGACGTAGATTAATAATAGCAGGTAATTATTATATCACATTTATTCGTTTTATCCGTTTACAAATTAATAGTCCAGACATATATGTAGGTCAGGGTGGCCCTTTCCAAAACACTAAAATAGGGCGCAGCCACTCAAAAATAGGGCAAAAATAGGGCGAAATCGGCCAAAAATAGGGCAAAAAATAGGGCATTATTTAAAAATATTAAAAATAATTGAAATTTCAATTAAAAAGCTTTATTCTAAATTTTTTAACTAGGTTTAACTAAATTGAGCAAATGGAGGGATATAGGGGATTTTGAGCAATTATTAATGGAATTGGGGTTAACAGAGTTATCTAGGGGATTTAGGATCAAAAAAGTTATCTAAAATGGATAAATGGTTAGAAACTTGTAGTTTTCTAGAGATTTGTGAGGATTCAGTGGATTTGGGGGTAGTAGAAACTTCGAGTATTTTCTACGTCCAATTTTGGTGGATTAAGTGTTGGTATTGGGGGATTAAAAGAGATATCGAGGCAATTGTGGATTAATCCCCGATGTCCCTTCATATACTCTTAATTATTATAAATTACATTATATCCAACTTAGTCTTTCATCCACCTTAATCCTCGCATGCACCATTAATCTCTCAAATCCATTGATATCTCTCTTTATCATACAAATCCCTCGTTATCCAGTCAGACCTCCATAATCCTAGTAAATCCTCTTAAATCGTCTATAGTAAAATCCGCCTATATTCCACTCAAGTCCTTCTAATCCCTCAATTTCATACAAAGTCTTCACAGATTCTTCCTTTTTCAGCGCCGCAGGCAAAAATTTAGAGAATTTTGTAAGGCCAAGAAGCCAGATTTCTTCCGTTTTTGCGCCGCAGGCGAAAATTTTAGGAATTTTGGAAGGCCGTGAAGCCAGATTTCTTACTTTTTCTGTCATTTCATTTACGAAATTCTAAAATTGTAAAAATTTTACAAAATGGTAAAAATAGGGCAAAAATATGGCAAATGTAAAAATAGGGAAAAAATAGGGCGGAAAGGTCGAAAATAGGGCAAATGCCCTGTAAATAGGGCAAAAGGGCCACCCTGATGTAGGTTGGCTAGTTAATATGTACATAAATACTTTAGGGATAATTCATCGGAAGCCTTTATCAAACTTAAAGAAGAATAGAGCAAAAGTTTTGTTTCCGTAGATTGGTGGCAGAGCACCAGCGACTACAGGGTGCGTTTACGCACCCTGTATATGCGAAGTTCAACATGCACATTAAAAGGTCTTATTCGATGAGACCTTTTAGGGTCTATTGAACACGAGGTCTCATGTTCCAATCACTAAACTTTTGCTCTAATCTTAATATAAAATTGTTCGGTGTAGAAATAATGAATAAAATATAAAACATTATACATAGAGGTGACAATTTTTACAGTTAAATACTTATAAATTTTAAATTATTTATTTAAAGAACTGTTTAACTTTTTTTGATTAAAATAATTTCCTTTGTTTTATTTGGCAATTGTTTTGTTGTTCCATTAATTCCTTTATCGCGAACTCCTCCACTATTATTAAATAGAGCAGGCATGACGGAAATTACATTTTTAGGACTTGATTTTTTGCAAAAAAGATTTCTTAATTGTTTGTTGAAAGCTTCACGATAGAATGAACTTAAATAAATTTAAGAATTATTTTGATTAATTTAAATTTATTTTCCTGAAGAGAGATATATATTTGACAGACAGAATTTTTCTGATCTTTAGTATACCGTATCTTCTCGATTAATTCCCCTCCCACGAATAATTCCCCCTCTCGATTAATTCCCCATGCTAGTTTTGGGTTGAAACAATAATTCCCCACCTCCAAATACCCTACTGCACGTTCAAATGCCAAAACTCGAATAATTTCCCTGCCTTGATTAATTCCATGCCAAGGAAGCGTTGAAAAAATAATTCCCCAGGGGACTTAATCGAGAAAATACGATAAGCCTGTTTTCTTTTCTTAAAATTAACCTAAAAATATAAAGTATTGGAGTCTCAGCAGAAGCGCCAATATTTAGAAGAATCCCTCCAAACTCATTAACTGACCAAATCTGAAAATATTATTTAAATTTTACTTTCCAAAATTTTATTTTCTACTTGTATATCATTTAAATTGAAGAAATGATCAACAATTATTTTACATATATTGTTTATTACATAGCCTCCAATAACTATTGAGACGATTAAAATTAGAGATTTTAGAAGACGTGATTGAGTATCTGATTGAGTACCCGCATGATTATTTGCTAAAGATTAATATGAAGAAGAAAACTTTTTAGTTTTCCGAACCTGAATGAAACCACCTTACGACAATCCAAACAAATAAATATAATAAAGCATTAATTGCACATAAAAGCATAATAAAACTATAAATTATTTCCATATCCAAAACTAACAGATCCGCAAGAGATCCAGTAACTGGAAGTGTCGGATATTTATTTGATAAATTAATCGCGTTTATTGCCATCCAAATACCGCTAATAAAAGCCAAAATTGTATGAATTGTGAGGTAAAGACGAATATTTAATTTATAATATAAGTATTTTAGTGGAAATAGAACAGATAAAAGTCTGTCAGCAGCAGTTGAAGCCATGGAAGTCTGTGCTGCTGTTACTCCAAAAATTGAATGTAATTGGAATAATAAAGCTGTAGAATAATTAATGAAATTGATGCCACTAACTGTTATAAACAAAAATAGGAAATGGGTTAATAAAAATATTAGAGTTAAGTTAATAAAAATATTAGAAATATTTTAATTTATATTAGAAATATTTCAAAGAAAGCAGTTAAAGCCAATAAATAATTAGCTGATCCTCTCAATTTACTTAAAATTTATTTTTTTTAATTAAAATATTTCTAATATTTTTATTAACTTGTTTTGTATTGTTACAAAAATTAAAAGCAAATTTGCAGCAATTCCAGGTATTCCAGCAACATTCAACAATACAGCAGGAATAACTAATGCAGAACATGTGCCAACATCTTTATATTGACTATATAGCTATAATTAAGAATAATTAAGATAAGTGAGTTTATAAGAAAGTTTTTTTCTTTTTTAATCTCGATGAATAACCCAATAGATTTCTTTTACTCCACTCTCACTATTTATGTCTCCGATTAATTTCTTGTTAAATGGACAGGAATTAGTGAAGGTAATTTAGAAGGAAGTATGTAATCTACAACTTTATGGCAATCATTACCCAGCTTGCATTTTGGAACTTATGTTTTGGTATTGTGCATATGTACCATGACTCGGTGTGTTTATATCTAATCTATTCCCATGACCTATTGAAATAGAAGTCGTGGTAACACACACACATTACCCCTATCATTGGCTCTAATTGCAAAACTTTTGACTTTTAGAGATCCTAAATATTAAGAAACATATTTAAATTTAATTATTCACCATATGATTTGGAAAAGTATTATTTAATAAAATATTTGTTTGATTACTAGAAGTTTCCATTATTTTAATTATTTGTAAATTTAAATTTTCAAAAATAAATTTAAAAATGAAATTAATAAAATAAAATGCTTACATTAAGCAGGTGTGTGAATAAGGAAGTTAAATACTATTTTAAACTTTTAATACACAAGTGGTTTTACGCAATTATTTTCGTTGAAATTTACAATATTGCTTAAATTAAACAGGTGTGTGAATAAGGAAATGAAATACTACAATTTGAATTTTTTAATACATCAGTGTTAAAATTTACTTCAAGTCAAAAAAAGAAACAAAAAAATTATAATTAAAATAAAAAGTATAAAATAAATGCAAAAATTAATTAAAAACTGAAAAATTTTAAACTGAAAAAGACATTTATAAAATGGTGTACGAGAGTCTAAGAATAAATGTGAAATCCGAAATGCGATACTTTTTTTTGAAACAATTGGCAGCATTAGCTTTGCCGAGGGTACTATAGGGTCTTGGCCGTGGTCTGATATAAAATAGTATGAAAAAATTTGTTAAGAAAAGGAAAAAAAGTAAAATTATTTTGCATACAACATTTTAAATTCTCAAAATTGGCTTAAGGATTCTCCAAAATTCTAAAAATTTTCGCCTGCGGCGCTAGTTTGAAGAAGCCTGGATACTACCACTATAGCTCCAATTCCTTAGAGTTCAAGCAAAAGTTCCGACTGAGCCCTAACAAAACAAAAATTTATTTTCCAATTTTTTTTATTAAAAAATCTTTTTCCGATTTTCGTTTTTCGATTTCTGATTTTCGAGGTTATTTTTCTTTCGATTTTCGAAGATTTTTTTGTTTCGAAACATCTATGGATATGATTTTTTTAAACAAAGTTACTAGTAAATTCTTCGAACTTGTCACTTATTTAGTCTTTAATATTTTCAAGCATTTTTTATTAAATCAAATATAACTTTAATCAGTTAAACTTTAAAAAGATTTTGGAAATAATGATTGCTTTCATAAAATAATTCAATTTTTAATATTCATTAAGTAAATCTTCTTCTAAATTGTGGTTGCATATAATTATTTTCGGATAGTGGCACAAAATATTTTTGTGTTTCTATTTTCCTTCCAAATTTGGGCAGACCATAACCAACATCTCCAAATGTTAGTAAAGTCTTTCTTGGCTCATTCTATAATAAAATATTTTTGAATAATTGATATTGGGATGAAATTTTATTGTTGATTTTAAAATGAAAATTTCGAATTTTTCACTCTTAGTTTCACTTTCCATCCGAGTTGGCGCCCAACTCTCTCTAGAAAATGTCTTGTAAAGAGTTTTCGGGACCTACGTCCACTTTGTCTTTAACTTGCCTCAATAGTTCTTCCACTTGCACGCATTGAATAAGTTGGATTGTTGAATAATATTAAAAAGTTGAAAATTAAAATAACTGAAGTTATAAAAGAATAATTTAAAGTTGGCAACATTCTTTTAAAGATTTGTTTAATATATTTCAGAAATCTATTATATTAATTTTATTTTTTTTTAATTTCTATTTTAAACAATGCAAATGAATTACGGCTACAACTTTTGGTATATTAGATTCGGATCATATCAGATAGGCTAATAAAAATATGTGTTTCGGACCTATTCCACTTGGTCTGGGACCGTTCCTTGCCCTATTTCCTCTCAATTTTTGAAAGTTATTGCCAATTTTTTAAAATTTCAGAAAAACAATTTTAACTTTCTGAAATTTCAAGGAATAGGGTAACGAACGGTCCTAGATCATGTGGGCGTAGGTCGAACATGAAGAAATGTTAGGAACGCATCCCCAACTATTAGACCTAAGAAAAATTGATATTTTAAGAATGAATGTAATTAAGCCGGCCAAATAACCAAATTTAGTCTGCTAATAGAAAAAGCCTACAATTTCTAGTAGCTCTTTAAAACAACAATTTTAAATACACATTCAATGAGCTTCTACATATTGTTTAATTATAGAATTATTTTATTAAAATAATTTTTCCGGTTAAACAACAATAAAAATATTTCTTAACTGTCGGGAATGTGAAAAATAAAAGTATTATTATATTCACGTGTTTTGTAAATTTTGAAAAAATTTTTCATTGAAATTTTTAAAATTAAATTTTGACAAAAAATTTTTTTTATTTATTTTGACGTTAAAGTGCAATGCCAATTTTTAAATAAACAATACACTTTAAATTATAAAAGAAATAAATGCACTTTAAAATAAATAAAAATTTCTCACATATATTTTTATTATTATTTTCTCAGACGCCATTTTCACTTCCCGGAATAACAAATTTCGCAACTTACTTAATTAGACTTTGTGTTTAAAATAGGTGAATATAAGCGCTTAATTATTTAATTAACAATTCATATTTTAACTTTTATTTAATTTTGAATTACCCTTCTTGTATTCCAATAAGAATCTTTAAATAAGATTCCAATAGGAATCTTCGCGATACTGGCTTATATTAAAAGAATCTCTAAATAATAGCACTATCAGGCCAACTTTAACCGTCGTAAGAAGGAATTGGATTGGGGGTGGGAACATCAAATATGGGGATTTTTGGAGTGGGGACGTTTTCTTGCCCAAAGGCATAAGTAAATTTCTTGGAGGTGATGAGCTATGATGTGGGCATGACTTGGGAGGGAATGTAAATTATTTTTTACGTTATAATACAAATATTCTTTAATGCCATCAAATTATATTTACATTTTCTTGAATATATTTTTTTTATAATTTTGCCAGAATAAATAAAACTTTAATATAAAAAAGCAACAAAAATGAATTATTTAAAGCTTTCATTCTCGGCAATTATGTTAATTGAGTGGGCGATTATTATGGGCACGCAAGGGTCTCCCTTTTTAAATACAAACAAACATGGTGCTCTGCAAGTCGAATCTGGAAGTGGGGGAAATTATAGTTGGACAATTTTTTGTATGTTACTTAAAATAAAGCTGTAAAAATTAAATTTTAAATTTAGGTTTTTTGTTCTTAACTCTACCCTCATTTCTCAGTTTACTCTTTTTAATATAAAGTAAACCCTACTAACCGCAGTCCAAATCACTATACGAATGATTCTAGTGACTAGATTAAACACACTACATTTAATTCCGTCCAGCAGTCGAATCTCTTTATAGTATTTATACTCACAATGTGGTTGAATACTAGTTAGAGGAGTCCGGAACGATACCTACACTTTTGTTTAAACTATAATTTTTTTCAGTTTAAAGGGCGTCTACTATACATAATAATATTCAATTATTTTAAGTAATCATATTTAAAATTAATACAAAATTTAAAATTAAAGCTCTCCTTCTAATGCGTTTTCATCGAGCTCCAATAGTACTTCGTCTTAAAATGGCTCAGAGCCCTCCAAAGCCAATAGACGATCCTCAACGAGAAGAAAAGTTATTACAAAATATTTTGAGAAAAAATAGAGAATTACAAAATGGAATATTGGATGAAAATTTGATTATTAATTTTTTTGTTTCTCAAATTGAAGCTGGAAAAATGCTTCAACGGGAATTGATTTTACCAGAAAATAAAAAAGGTGGAAACATTTTTTGTTATTTTTAAATCAAGTCATAAGATATGTTTTATAGACAGCTTCATTGTTTATCCGACATAATATTTTTGTCGATAGGTTCCATAAACTGAACTTCGGTAAAAATTCATAAGAGTATTTTTATAATGTAAACATTTGGAAAGACAAACTGGAAACATTTTTGTTAGCAAAAAATTACAAAATTATTTATTATTATCTTAAATTCTTCTAATTTTAGAGCTTGAAAGTATCAGCACTAAGGATTATTCATCTTTGGATGCTGTTCGCGATGATATTAATATTCTCGATGAAAGTATTTTAAATGAATTGGCAAACACTCTAATTAATCAAAATATTCATTCAAAAAAAGAATGTTTAAAAAGTAAAAATGAGACATTGAAAAATGAATGGAGTAGATCTAATGAATTTAATAAAAAGGGAGGAAATGCTGTCAATGTTGAATTTGTTAGAATGAAAGCTTTAAAAGATTGTCTTGAAAAACTCTGTGATTTATTTAATTAATAAATTATTTTAAAAAATGTAAATTAATTTTAATTTACTAATTTTTTAATACTCTTTTTACCCTTTATTATTCAAACCTTTCAAAAAATAAGTCCAGCCTTCCTATTAACAGCCAGATCGTTTACACTTTGAGTTGTTCCTATTAGTTATACATGTACTTTTATAAAAGTACTTGTACTCTTTTACCCTAGTCTTTTACTTGTTAAATTTTCATATATTTTTCTACAACATATATTTGAAATTGAAATTAATTGAATAAATTTTTCTTCTTAAAATCCTTATTTGTGTTTGAGTCTAGGGTTAGTGAGTAAATATATATTGCCACATTTGGCACATTTATTATATAAATTAATGTTGTTTGTTCTAGACATGATATCAATTACATAATCGCGGTTCATCGCTTGGTTCAGCGCTAATCGCGGTTCAGCGCTTGGAAAAATTCCGTCACATGTCCCGGAAACCGATGGATGGCCAAGTGGCCAGATTTCTTTTATTTTGGAAATAAAATTAGGAATCCAAAATTGTTCAATTTTTAGGGGGTGTGAATTTAAAAAAGCTCAAAAAAGTCGAGAAAACAAAAAAAACTACTCAAAAACTACACCCCAAGACCAAGTCCGAAAAAAAACCATGAAAAGTGGCTGCTAAAGGTACAGGCCAAGTTGATCTGGGTCAATAAGTGGGCACGGAGGTGCTTTAACTACTCTCGTGTCACTAAAAATGCCGTAATTCGTAATTATGACGCAACTCTGATGGTTGTGTCAATCCATTTAGGATAAACATTTGGAGTTATAATAAAAAGCATTTTGAAAATTTTATTTTGTATTTTATAAAAATTAGAAAAAAAGTGTATGGGAATTAACATTTATTTATCACTGCCAGAGCTGTGCGAAAATTTTCGTCTCGTTTTCGTTTCGTAGATGATGAAATTTTATTTTCGCTCAGCTCTGATCCATTTTCACTTCCTCATATTAAATTCTTGTCTGCTTTGCTAAAGTTTTTATTAAGGACCTTCTTTTTTAAAATTGACTATTTCGTTATTTGCCTCGACAAACTTCATTCTTTCACGTGTCATTCCATCCTCATCCAAATAAAATTCGTAACTTCCTTCGTTAATTAATGGATAAATTGAGCCAACAAACTCCGCATCGGGGTATTTATCATAATAACCTTTATTATATACATTCATTTGACCATCTTCAATATCATCTACATTAGTTTTGAATGCAGCTATTGTAATAGAATATCTCAAATCTTTCAATATTCTTTTTGTCAAATAAGAAATTTCACTGAACAATTTGAACACACATCTTTCCTCTCTTGCTTTTTTTATTTTAACGTAGAATTCAAGCCAACATATTTTAATATTTCCAAGAACAACAATAAAATAATTTCCTGGATTTTCAAATTTTAGGCAAAGTTCAATGTGAGAATATTCAATATTCTCTTGCTGTCTTTTACCCTTTAATGAAGTTGCCTCAATTAAATTAGCTTTGCTAAAATTTTCTCTTTTTAAAATTTTTCTAGTCTCTTCCACATTCAAAAAACTTATTAATTTTGTCAATTTAGTAGGATTAGAACTAAATGCTGTCCAAAAAGTTGCATTTATTCCGTTTATGTTTATTTCTATACCAGGGGCACGAAAAGCATTTGTTATAATCTCATCAGACAGATTATCTACCTCAAAATCTATCTTTGCATAAAACATAGGCAATACAGACATTAATTTCTTAAAGTAAGGATTGAAAAATGGTTAAAAGATTAATAATTGACAATAATTAATTAATTTAAATAAAGAGACTGATGACGGAAAAAGGGAGAGTAATTCCGATGGTAAACCTAGGCTACGTAAATAAACAAATATTTTACAATATTTATTTCCAAAAGGAATATTAACAATTTAAATTAATAGAGAAGAGTTTAATAAGCAGAATTATGGGATAAGAAAAAAGTGTTCAGCCAATGCAAGGCTGTTGGGAACAAAGAGCAATGGGAAGTCAGCTAGTGCGATTACTAGGCTGTAAGAAAAGAATGAACACAAAAGAACTGAAAAAAGAGTTTATAGGAAATGTTTATATAAGGAAGTTTTATCTCTTTAATCTTAGGAATGGTTTGGAAAAAGTATTTTTTATAAACGACCGGAAAGGAAAATAAATATGATTAATTGGGAAAATTATTCGCAACGCGACACTGAGAAAGCGTTAATTTATTTTTTAAAAGTACCTTTCTTCTTATCTTCTTACGATCAGTATATTCTTTTACACAAATATCTATTCTTTCGACTATAGAATCATAGAAGAGATCTTCAATCAAAATTAATTTTCTTCCTTCATTTCCAGTAGTTTTACTTTTAATTTTGTGTTCTGTTTCGTCAAAGATATTACACTCGTCTAAAGTAAAATTGAACTTCGCCCCTTCCCTACCCTCCTTTTTCCTTCCACAAAGTGGAAGAGTGATCAAACTTAAAATGTTTTATGTCGAACCAGTTCTACTTTTTAGAACCCATGCCAACGTTGGGTGGGTGTAACGTTGGGTGGGTGTGTTTTTAAAATATCCCATAATTTGTTAGTTCCATGAGTTGGTCGTTCCTTGACTTGTCTGTTCTTGAGTTGGTATTTCTTGAGTTAGCCCACACTCGATTGAAACACATACCTATCAAGACGACCATTTTTGCATTTATTGGAACAAAAGGGGAGGGGGTACGAATTTCAAATTTACAAGCGTCTGGATCCGAACTTGAACTTGTATAAACAAAATCATTTTCATTTTTTTCATCAATTTCATATAAAATTCCAATTTTAAATTCTTCTTCAATTTTATTTACTTCCATTCTCAACAATTTTATTTTAACACTTCCATCCTCGTTTTTATTATTTTTTGTAGATTTAACCAAAATCCGTTGATTATTTTTTAGAATTAAAGGAGAAAGAGAAGAAAATAATGAATAAAATAAAAGGAAAAAAATTTTAATTTTCATTGAAAATATTTTTTAAATAAATTTAAATTAGCTTTATGACTGGTCTAAGGTATTTTTATAAGGACCTTATTATTGTCTAACTCTCATAGCAGAGTTGCATCATAATCGAAAATTTTTTTCGTAATCGTAATTCGTAATTTAAAAAAAATAAGTATTCGTAATTTGTAACTCAAAAAATGCCTTAATTCGTAATTTGTAAATTATAAAAAATATTTAAATTAATTTAAAAAAATCGAATATTTATTAATAATTTATGCTTCTCCCATTAATCTCTCCAAGTCCTCTTATTTCTCTGATATTACTTCACATCCCAATTACCGTATTTTTTGTATTAGAGCCCCATGGGGCTCTATTTTTCAACTATCCTTCAAAGTGGGGCTTTATTACAACGTGGGGCTCTAATAGAGCGTGGGGCTCTATTTTTCAACCAATTTTTGAAAATATATAAGGGAATTTTCAATTATAAGTAAGGAAGTGATATGTATGCAACTGCCTATTTTTTACTCAAATGGTGAAATTTGTCACAAAAACAAATTTCACCATTGTGATATTTCTAAAGTTAATAGTTAGCGTGTACAGTATGGCACGATTATTTGGATTTGAGGTGGATTTAAAGCCGAATTTTAATTTGTGGATGGTTCGAATCCTATCGAGCCTTTGAAGGTTCGATTATATTTTGCTTCAGTCCGCACGGTCACTACGTGTATATATCTCGGTTCAGTCCCAATTGAAGAATATAGATGGGATTAAGGTGATTAAGAAGATATTTGGAGATTAATAAGGATATCGAGTGATTTTGAGAGTATAAATGATTTGGGGATTAATCGGATAGCGGAGGATTTCTGAGATGAATCTGCTGATAACTAGGCTGATCTCGCCAATATCTATGCTTGCCAGTATATAAAAGAATCTCTGATATCTCTTATAACATCCAAATCCCTCTATTGTAGAGGATTTGGAGCAGCTTAAGGTGTTTTTATCCCCAAATATTCTCTTAATCACATATAATATCTAAATTTGGCACAGAACATTAGATAAAAGGAAAAAAAACAGTATAGTTATTAAAAAATAATAATTTATTATACAATAGGTAAATTTTAGAAAATAGGGCTCTATTTCAGCGTGGGGCTCTAATACAGCGTGGGGCTCTATTTTTCAACTATCCTTGAAAGTGGGGCTTTATTACAGCGTGGGGCTCTAATTCAACGTGGGGCTCTAATACAAAAAATACGGTAATTCAGGGTGGCCCCTTCCAAAAACTAAAATAGGGCGCAGCAACTCAAAAATAGGGCAAAAATAGGGAGAAATTGGCCAAAAATGGGGCAAAAATTAGGGCATAGCTTTAAAAGCTTAAGCATAATTAAAATTTCAAATAAGGCGAAATTTTTGAAAATTTTGGAAGGCCAAAAAGCCAGATTTCTTCCGTTTTTAGCGCCGCAGGCGAAAATTTTGGAAATTTTGGATGGCCACAAGCCAGATTTCTTCCTTTTCTGGCGCCGCAGGCGAAAATTTTGAGAATTTTGGAAGGCCAGAAAGATAGAAATCCTTCATTTTTACCATTTTTCTTATAAAATCCGAAGAATTTTTAAAATTTTACAGGATGGTAAAAATAGGGCAAAAATATGGCAAATGACAAAATAGGGAAAAAATAGGGCGAAAAGGTCAAAAATAGGGAAAATCCTCTATAAATAGGGTAAAAGGGCCACCCTGAATTAATTACCTGATATCCCTCTTAATCCTCCGATATTTCTTCAATCAATCACGAGGATCATGTGATATCACTCTCACTTAATCCTGACAAAATTTGACAATCTTACTCTATACGAACCTTCAAAATTTTTTGAATACCCTACAGATCCCCTGATATCCGTTCAAATCCATTGTATCACTTTAAATCCACCTCTATCACTTCCAATCCCTCTTTTCAATTTTAATATATAAAAAATAAATATAAAAATTTAAAATCAAAGTTTAGAACCAATTATTTTTGAAAAAAATAATTGTTTAAATCTTAATTCGTAATCATGGATTGAACCAAACATCACAAAATATCAAAGCGAGTGAAGCGAGTCCTTTAAAAATTTAATGACAAAGTACCAGAAGTTTTTTCCATCAATAATAATTTTTCGTAATTTTTATTTATTACATATTTGCGTAATTAACAATTTTTCCCGATATTTTCGTAATCGTATTTCGTAACTCAAAAAACGCCGTAATTCGTAATTGTAATTCGTAATTACGACGCAACCCTGTTTCATAGTTAGAGATGTTGTGTAATAATTAATTCAGTAAATTCACATGAAATATACTTTTTTTCATATTTTTTTAAATTCACTTTTTTTAATGCATAATTATAACTAGAGACCGGATCGATACGATATATCGATGGAAAATATCGATATATCGATATCGATATTATCGATTATCGATATTATCGAACGAAAATTTTTTTGATTTTTTCGATATTTTTCGATAATCGATATTTTTCGATATCGATATTATCGAACGAAAAATTTTTCATATCAATATCGATATATCGAACGATAAATTGTTCGATATTTTTCGATATTACCTAATTTCTTTTAAATTTTAATATATTGGCATAAAGTTTTAGTATTTCTCTTTTACATTAAATAGTAGTAACCGGCTCCAAACCGGACTCCGGCCGGTTTTCCGGAGTCCTTGTCCCAAATCCGGGTTCCGGTCCGGCTCTAATTGCCTGAGTCATCAGTCTGTAGGTTCAGTCCCTTGTATATCAGTCCCCACAGTTTAATGGGATTTAAAATTAGTAAGAGGGATATGTATAAGGGGATTTGGAGGGATTAAGGCTGTCATCGGATTAAGGCTGTCATTGTCATTGGTACAACTTCCCCTGTCATTGGTACAACTTCCCCTGTCATTGGTACAACTTCCCCCGTCATTGGTACAACTTCCCCCGTCATTGGTACAACTTCCCCCGTCATTGGTACAACTTCCCCCGTCATTGGTACAACTTCCCCCGTCATTGGTACAACTTCCCCCGTCATTGGTACAACTTCCCCCGTCATTGGTACAACTTCCCCCGTCATTGGTACAACTTCCCCCGTCATTGGTACAACTTCCCCCGTCATTGGTACAACTTCCCCCGTCATTGGTACAACTTCCCCCGTCATTGGTACAACTTCCCCCGTCATTGGTACAACTTCCCCCGTCATTGGTACAACTTCCCCTGTCATTGGTACAACTTCCCCCGTCCGGAAAAAATATCGAAAAATATCGATGTTAAAAAACCGATATTTTTCGATAATCGATATTTTTCGATATCGATATCGATATTATCGAACGATCACTCGAGTCCGGTCTCTAATTATAACATTTAAAAATTACCAAATATTTTGTACTTTTTGCTTACAAGATTATTATGTAAATTCAATAGCTCTACCGAAATTAATTTAATGAAAATACGAAGGTCGAAACCTGCATTTTGAGGCAATTAAATTGTGGGAAATAATTTTTATTCTAATGGGGTGCTTATAATTTTCTGACAGAATGTAGGCTCTACATAGTTTTTTTGGCTGCCTGGCCCTCAGAAATTCACAAAAAAATTTTGGGGAAAAAATTTTTTTCAATAATGGCCCAGTCTTTTTCTAGGGAATAATCAGTTCACTTTTTTCTAAAATTTATGAAAAATCCCAAACTTTAGGTAAAAATATGAAAAAATATTGAAATAATTTGGAAAAAATGCCAAATATTGAAATAACTGGAAAATTGGCAAAATACATATTAAAATATAATGAAATGTAACTTTGTTTAAAATAATAATATCGAAAAACTAATGGCATATTTGGGGTAATAATGGCATATTTGGGATATATTAAATATATATATTTTTCCATATATTTTGGAAAAATATATATATTTAAATATAAATCCGAGCCCTAATTATAACATTTTGAAATATTACGAAATTCTCGTTTATGTTGATTTATTTAAACAAGGTTATCGAAGAGTTTATTTCCAGGAATCTTTTAAATTTTTAAAATATATTTCTGAACTCATATTCATATTAATTTTAACGAAATTCTTTTTAATTTCATTCTGCTTCTTTAAAAAATAGTCGTAGACAATTAATGTTATAACTGCGTGAACTAGAAGTATCTTAAATTAAAAAGTTTTCTGATACCTATTTAATTTAACTCATCTATTTCAGGACTTCGATTCGTACTTATTTTGGAAGTACAGTACTTTCAACCTTTTTAAGAACGTTCTTATAACTTGACGTTATCTTTATAACATTAAGTTTATCTATAAAGTCTCAAAAGTATCGCCTGTAGCGTAAAAATGAAGATTTATTTCTCTAGTTATTATTGGAGTTGGCCGGTATCGGGATTCCGAAATAAAATTGATATTGGTATTCTGGAATGATGATACTGATACCGCTACGACCTCGGTACCTGTATCGTGAATTGGGTTAATAAAACGTTACCGATTCGGGATCAGCATTGAAAAATCGGTGTCGGGATTCAAAAAACGGTTATAATACCGCCCCATATCGGTCGGGATCATGATACCGGCCAACTCGTTATTATGTATTATGTATGTACGTCATTATGTAATTTATTTTAAAATGATTTATTTACTAAAATTATGCTGTCATATGTCCGTACATAAAAGAGTAGACCATATTCTTCGCGATTGTATCGTAAAATGATTACCATAATATTAAATAATGCAAAAACAATTGAATAAGAAAAGTCGAGAGGGAAAATGATTTTCATTAATAGAATATTTTGTTTAGCTTGATAACTTTTGCTTAGACTGTAGTTTATTGTGGATTTGAAACTTTAAATTAAACTTAGGATTTAATAAATATTTTTTTAACATACAAATTTAATTTAATTTTTTGGTTCCGAAGAATTAAATAATAATCAGCTACAGCTATACATATCACCAAAAACAAGAAAAAGAAGTTTAGATATATAAATATTTGAGAATTATAAATAGTTGTTAGTGATAGATAAACCATTGGATGGCTAAAAGTGTCGGTATCCATTTGTGTTGTAATATAAATATAAACACCATAAATTAGATTTATTGTCCACTAAAATTTTGAAAAATGCTAAAGCTAAAAATAATTACCACAATAATTGTACAAATAACAGAAAATAATTTTCCTTGATTTTCATAAATTTTAACATAAACTGTAGCCAAAACACGCTCAATCATTATAGCAAAATGAAATAAAGGAGAGCCGAGATAGTAGAAATAGGCTGGCATTCGTATAAAATAAACTAACCAAACTTGAATTAAACATTCACATGGATCCGAATATGTAAACAAAACAATCTAAATTCATTTATAATAGAATAACTATCAAAAATTAAACAGACAAAATTCATAACAGATTCAATAATATGTGAAAGTACGTACATTGCATAAAGAAAAAGAACATTGCTGATTAGTATCTTTAAAATTTATAAAAATTAGATATCAAAAACTAGAATCGTTAGATGTGTCAAATAAGTACAGTAATGACAATAACATCGTCCCAGTCATTGCGAAAAATCTTTTCCCACTAATTGTAACAGAACGAAAGTTTGCTTATCTACTATTACCCTTAGTACTTTTTTTCTAAATTTATTTTTAAACATAATTTTATATTGGTTACACTTTCCTCAATATTTAACCAAAGGCTGAGATGCGCCAGACCAAAAAGTCTGAGCGGCATAACTGATAGAATAGGGTACTTTACTGTTTCGCCACAGTAAAGTACCGTATTCACATTGTTGTGTATGGGTAGAAATCCTTTTTATAACAAGTCATGCGACTTTTTAGCATTAATTTGCAAAGTAATAATTAAATTCAGCTTACAATTAGATTTGTATGTAATTTGACAGATTTTGTTTTGTAAGACCAAATAATACGTAGGAGTAGTAAAATAATAGTTTTACTTAAAATTATAAATAATCCTCTTACAATATTATATTTTAAATCGAGGACTGATGCTTCAGCGGCAATACATTGAGTTTGATTCATTTTTAAATCAAAAACTTTTTAAATGTTTCGTAAAAAATAATTATTATTAAAATTTAAACAAAATTAAGTTGAAATAAATATAAACAATTTTTTCTTAAATAATTACTAGGTATACATATACATACGTTTCTAAAATATTTATAATTTTTCTGACTTTTGTTTAACTACTAGTTTTGAGGAAAACATCTGCCCTTTAAATTTGAAATAGTAGTTGTTGAAAAAGAAGTAACCATAGAAAAGTAATTTTCAAATAAAAAATTCTAATATGCAATTATAGTAAGAGCAATTTCAGAGCAATTTCTGCGCACTAGACAATAAAAAAAAGCAAAACGCAACGCAAGGCCAAAAAACAACGCAAGAACGCAAGAGACGCGTGATATTGTGGTGATAGATTTAAGATTAAGTGGATTTAATATAACGGGGGATAGGAGGGGATAGGAGGGGATAGGAGGATAATATTAATTCGCATATGGGAATTATTTAAAGAACTAAGGAAGCTATCAGTGATGTGGAGGGGCATAAGAGACTAACGGGTGTCATAAAGTGATTTGGTGGATATCATAGAAAAAAGTTTAAAAAAACTTTTATTTAGAATTTTTTAGGCCAAATTAATGTAGATATCGACTTAGGGGGTAGGCTAACATTTATTGTTCTTATTTTCACGGCCTCTAATCCTATGTTATTTTCTTTAATTTCTTCCTCAATAATTCCTTCAATTGATTCTTCCGAATTTGAAATTAATACTAGTACTCGATTGCCATCCGGATTGCGAAAGGAGACAGATTCTATTTGTTCGGTTAATCTTGGAGTTAATTTACTTGAAATTTGTGAATCAATGCGAACTGAACCAGGTGGTATAAATCGGCTGGAAATTAAGTATATGTGTATAATTATAAAAATATTTTCGTGTCATGCTCCAGGAATGAGTAAAGAGTTTTTAATAGAGTAAATTATTTTATAGTGAGATAATCTTAATTGGACTGTATTTCTTGATCCTGAAATAAGGTCATCAACCGAATAATTTTAGGTTAAAGTGTAATTCCCAAAACAATAAAAAATTTTCACAAATCAGTTTAATTTTTTAATTTTTCATTAGCCAACTCATTTAAAAAATAAATTTTTATTAATCTCTACCTAAAATGAGCCATAGCATAAAACATTGGTTGTTTATAAAATTCATCCGCAGTGACATTTACAATAATCTAAGAGAATCAGGATCCTTAAAATTTTACTTATTAAATTTAAAATATTACAGGAGAATCAGCATAGTTTTTGACCCAATTTGGGCCGCCAATTAAATCAAGACCTTAAAAAATATTTTTTTTAAATTTATTTATGGCTTCTTCCCAAAGAATAAATATAAATACATAAATTCCAGTCAGTCCACCCAATAGCCCAATTTTGTAGTCCACGTAATATATCACGCCCGTACATCATTGCTCTAGTCCAATTACCCAAAGACACACCTTGATCAACTCCTGCCCATCCAGCACATGCCTAAAACGTAAAAATCTTAAATATGATTTAAAGAATTGATTTCTAATTATTTCAAAGTAACGGAAAATTTATTAAATTTATTCTTGAAATTATTTGTATAAAATTGTGGAATTAATGGAACTGAATTTATTAATTTCTGAATAACTATTAAAAACACTTAATATTTGATTTTGATCTCTATACAAAAAACAAAAACTCATATTTCTGTTTTTTTTGTATTTTGTTTCTAAATGTCATGGTATTTAATTATAAAAAATTTAAGAAAAATCTATAGCGAAATCACATAGATAAAGCTAAAAATATAGGTGGGCATATACTTTTGGAACAGAGTGTATTTTTTATGTAATTCTTCTCAGGAAGATTATTACAAAACAAACAATATTTGCCGGAAAATCGTTTAATTTTAACAAGAATTATTTAATTTCTTCTTTCGAGTCAGAAATTATTATTTCTTTGAAAATTTTTATAGTAAATAAAGGGAAAGGATATTTAATTAATCAGATACAAACTTCCGATCCCCATAAAAATTTGTCTGGATAAAGATTGTGAACTTCAGAAAGCACAGAATGAGGGCTAAACGAATACCAATGATAAGCTAAGCCTGCTATTATATTTGTTGAATTTTTATTTCCAAAAATCTGTAAAAATAAATTTTTTATTAAATTCAATTAAAATTCCAACTTTATGTGCTGCATCTAAAATATAATTTCTATTATCATCATGTGCCATTAATAATAAATTTTTTGCTGCTGGTGATGATTTTAATATTGGAGAAAGTATATCATTAGCAAAATCTCTTTAAAATCGTTTTTAATTTTCCAAAAAATATTTCCTTATTTACCTCTGATTTTCTGGACTAACCCACATTGCTTGAAACTTATAGTAAGGATCGAGCCCATATTGAGGTTCATTTTCTATAGTCATTCCCCAAAATGTAATATTTGCTAAATTGGAATATTCCTCAAAAAATCTGTTAAAATAAATTTTAGTTTCTTGGCTTGACCTCAATAACTATAAATCACCTCGACAATCTCCTAAATTATTCCCGGGCTTAAATTTTTACAACTAATAAAACAGTGCTTTCACATGTTGATTATAGTTCTAATCACATGTCTAAGCCGCAAGAGGAAATGAAATTTTATGTTACTTGAGATTGATTAAAATTAGCAAAAATAAGTTTACCTTCTAAGATAATGAGTATAAGTATGATAAAAAGGGCCATCTAATTTTCCTCTGAAAATTAAAAAATAAACAATGATGCTTAACAAAACCTTAGACTTCCACCCCCTGGCATTTTTCTAGAAGTTTTCATCCAAGCAGGTGCTGACCACGAAGTAGCAACTAAGTTAAGCGGTGATCCAGCAAGTAGATTGGCAGTTAAAATGTGAGGTATCTTAAATTGAAAGTAAGATCTAGATCAGTAATCAATCCTTCAACTTTCTATTTTCTGTAATAACTTGATATAAATTTTTACTTGCCTTCATATGCAAATCTTCTTCAGCTAACGCAAAAGTTTTGAGTTTAAAATCGTTATCTGTATCACAATAGGAATACACTCTAGAAGAGAAATCGCAACTAGATATCGGCACTCTCCCAACAGAGTATCTAATACCTTTTTTTAAATTTTTACAGAAAATATAGGTGGACATCAATATAAGATACAACCTCGGGTCCGAAAAATCATAGAGTATAATGAAATATCGCTTAGATAGCTCTCCCCACCAGATAACTAATCAATCGATTAAAAATACATACCTATATCAAGTAATGATATCTAATATTGGGTGTATCTTATATGAAGGTCATACTTTTAGTTAAACTTTTACCAATATTTTTATCAAAATATGTTCTAAGCAGTTGCATTCTTGTTTTCCTGCTAAGCAAGTTTAAATTATAACCGACAGCATCGGTAAATGCACCTCCAAATCCAAGAATTTTTTGATATTGCTGAGAAGCGTTAATTCGAATTTTTACTTAAAATTTTATTTAACTTAATTTAATTTTATTAGTAAAATAGAAAAGATAAAAATTTATTCACTCCTGGATAAAGATCGCAGACTCTGGGAACTGATCTAATTATCTAAGAGAACCAATAAATTTTTTGGTTTGGCCATAGATCATTCATTAAATTCCGATATGAGACAACGTGGAGATAATAGATGGATTTAACTTAATTCCGAATTTATGTAGTATTATATTTAGGTATACATATATCACCTGAATTCTCCATTTCTAATTTAATTCCATTATTCTTTCTTGTTATAATTTTTAATTCTTTTTTATTTAAACGTTGTTTTATAGGATCTGTTTGATAAATAAAAGCATTATCTCCAGTAAATTTTCCAATTTCCTCAGGTTGATCACAATGAATGCTGTTGCATACACAAACAAAAGAATCGGCAGAAAAATGGCGTTTAAGGCATTTTTGGGTATTTTCTATTGAATTTTTTGAAACAAAAATATTTTTAGTTTTATTCCATTTAAGTTGTTCAAATTTTTCTTCAATTGGAATTTCTTGTGGAAATATTCCATCATTTATTTGAGCATTTAATTGTATTAGAAGGCAAATGAGTGTAATTATTAATGTGATTATCATTGACTTTCGTCTTTAAAAATTAAATTAATGGGGGAAAAATAGAACAAGACCATTATGGCTGGTTTCGGATAATCTTTCTGGATTACGAGTCTAACTTAAGACATCGTTTTTTGTCTGATTGTTGAGTGCAGTCTCTATCACTCTAAACACTCTAATCTAACCCCATTATTCTAAAAAGCTGGAATTTTTTATGTCTACAGGATCCAGACATCCGCAATAACTCATCCGCATACATAAAATTTCATTAAAATTTTGTGTAAAATAATAATTATTTGTTTAAGTAAAATGAATTGAGAATGGTAATTTTATGCCTCAATGTAATGCAGGTTAAGATAGGTGTGAGGTGTAATCATTTATAATTTCTAAAAGTGGTTACTAGAATGTTTCTTTTTTTGCTATTTCAGATAACTAAATGACTTGAAATTTTAAAATTAAGGAAATAAAATTATCGGAACATTTTTATTAATGATAAAGACAGAAAAAAGGAATAATAATTATTTAAGTAAAATTTGGAAACAAAAAAGCCACATTAGTAGAGCTGTGAATTTTATTGCCGAAATATGCACGAAAATATGTAAGAAATCCAAAATATCCACGCTAATATAATTAACTCAAGTAAACTGCCTGCGGCGGTGAAAAAGGAAGAAATCTGGCTTCTTGGCCTTCTAAAATTCTCAAAATTTTCGCCTGCGACGCTGAAAAGGGAAGAAATCTGGCTTAAGGACGTCCAAAATTTTCAAAATTTTCGCATGCGGGGCTGAAAAAAAAACAAGGTGGCTTTCTTAGCCTTCCAAATTTTTGCGTATCGTGCTAAAAAAGACTAAAGTTGACTTCTCCATCCAAAATTCGAAAAGTTTTGGCTATGGTGGATGGATTACGAGTAATAAGAATGAATCTTTGGGATTAACAGAGATATAGAGGGATTGTGAGGTGTACATTGGTTTGTGAAGTTTAAATCGGCCTAAGTTCAATTCCGGATCATTAAAAGATATATGATGTCTATCGAAAATACTAAAAGGAGTAAACCATCGGATTCAACTCCGATGAGTAGAGCTCTGAAAGAGAATTGTTTGGGCTAAAAAGTGACTATAAAAATATTAAAAAATATAAGAGATAAAAAAAGTTATGGTAAAATGAATAGTGCCCATTAACACACGGATAAGCGATCCAACCATTTTTAGATTGACGCTAATGAAATTTAATTTTCGTTTCATTTTTGTTTAATTAGCCGTTATTTATTTTATTTTTGTAATTGAAGTAAATATTATCCCCTCAACAAAACTTGCATGTCTTTAAATATCTCTTTCAAATTTTATTTAGAAAATTTGTTTGTTTAGCCAAATCTAAAACATCAAAATCAAATACGTTTTACATAGCCATCGAAAAACTGCTTGGGAGAGATTTTTTGAAAGTGATATTTCAATTTTTGCCAACAAATTTTGTGGAAGGACAATTTTGGGTCGTGCCCAATAAGCAAAAAAATTTTTTTTACAAAATTCTTAAATTTTACAAATTTTTTCCAAAATTTTTAAATTTTCCAAACTAAATTGTCACTTTTTGGCAGGATTTTAGGCAATTTTCGCGATATTTTCCCCAAAAACCTCAAAATATGCGGAAAAATATGCATTTATGCACCAAAGTATAAAATATGCAAAAATATGCATTATATGCAAATAGAAACATCCTCTAAAGTTTTCAAACCAAGCTAAAACAGTGTTTTTTGGGGTAGGGGACGATTCAGTATCGCCTATTCAGTATCGCCGATTCAGTATCGCCGATTCAGTATTGGCCGATTCAGTATTTGGGCTTTTTGGCCTTAACTATTTGCTCGATCAATATTGTAGGAATTTTTATATATGATTTGATAGGCCTCGGGGTACTGCATCTTTTTCATAATTGGACTGACCTGATCTGATCACTCCACAAAAAGTTATCACTGATAAACGACGTCACAGGCATAAAAAATCGGTTTTCACGCTGTAACTTTTTTCGTGATCATCAGATCAGATCGGGCCAATTATGAAAAAGATGTCGAATCTCGAGACCTTTCGAATGATATGAGAATCATTCAAATCGGTCGAATATCAGGAAGGTTATGGTCATATACTGAATCGGCGGATACTGAATCGGCGATACTGAATCGTCCTTTACCGGTTTTTTGTGCTTTATACATGATTCCAAGTTTGCAAAAAAATATGTATTTGCATAAAAATCACAGCTCTACACATTCCTTAATCAAAAATAAAAAATTTAAATAAATTCGAAAATATTAAATTTAAAAATTTAATTTATATATACATATTTATTTTTCCTTTTTGTTTATAAAAGTTAGAACGAATAAAAAAAAAATAAATATTAAATTTCCTTCTCTATCAATGAATCATTTGGATAAATATAGAGTTTTTTAAATTTATAGAGATTTTTTAAATTTAAAAATAAAATTTAAATTAATAATTGGAATTTTGTATTTTTGTTAATGTTATTTAGTGTATTAAAAAATCCTAATATTTCTTCTAAATTTCTAAAAATATTGATTTCAATCATATTTTGTAGAAGATAATCTTCTCTATCGAATGATATAAAAATTGTAAAAAAAAAGATTAATATTATTTAAGTTATGTATGTTTTGTGTATTTTTATATACACAGAAAATTACCAAATAAAAAACAATCAAAATAATTTACCTTTATTTTATTACTCTAATTAATTTAATATATTTCAATTGTATTTAATATTTTTGTATGTTATACAAATAAATTAAAATTAAAGGGATAAAATGTAATGGGAAAAGAACATGTTTGCGACCAACGTAAAACTTGTTCCCTTGCTTACTAATATGTATTTTTGTATAAATTTATTCTAATTTATTAGTGATTTTGTAAATTATCTTTTAACTTCTTTATTTATATTGCATATTAATTAAAATTATAATCCTGAAATAATTATTGTTGGAGTAAAATTCTCAAAGAGATCTAACAAAAAGTTAAAGTTATAAATAAGCAGTGGCAAAAATTTTCAAAATATACATAGGTACTACAAAATAAAATTTTATTCACACTTATATCCCTTATACTTTACTCGCAAATGAGTACTTTTTAGTACCGCAGTCAAAAAATTTTTGATTTAATGAATCATAAGACAGAAATATGTACATCTTTGTAACAACCACATACATATATGAAAAAATAAATTAAACTTTTAAAGAAATGGTGGAAAATATTACCGAAAATTACCGATTTTTCAGAAAAGACCTATTTAATAAATGGCTACCCGACACTTGAGGTACATATTTATTTCAAAGGCTATTTGAGGTACATATAGCCTTTGAAATACATATAGCCGGCATTTAAAATAAATAATTGCACTTTTTATTAATACATATTTTAGTAAATAATAAAATATTTCAAAATATTTAAAACTAATCATATGAAAGGAGTCAATTGCGAAAAATTCAAATAAATTTTTTTATCACGCCGATTGACAAAATAAATAGAATTAAAGTACAATTTCAAAATACTGACATTCGGACTAATCATATGAATTTTTCTTTAAATATAAAGTGCAACTATTTATTTTCGAATGTCTTATAAATTTAAAAATAAATAATGACATTATTTGAATCAAGACTATATTGTCAACAAAATTTGCCGCCTCGATTAATTAAGTGATTTTGTCTATCTTTTAAATCGAAAATCAAAACAATAAAACATTCAAAATAATTTTTTGATGCTTCTAAAGAAGTCTATTTAAAAATAGACTTCTTTTACATAAAATATATCATGAAAACTTTAATTTTGAATTGCAGTCAAGAAAATTTAGAGCTACCTGCATAACTATTAGCAGATTTTCCAGGAATAATCCAATATCATGATAAGCCAAAGATCCTGAAAACATTAAAAGTAATATAAAAATCAATTCCAAACGTCCGAACGCCAAAATGTCATGGCGCACATCCCTACCAACCCTCACGCTATTTAAGTCTCGCAGTGGTCTCCAAAAGATCTTCCTTATTAAACACTATTTATAAAATGAAATTGAGAGTGGTTTATTACACAAAATTTCAGATGATTAAATTTAATTTGATCACTCTCTTATATATAATTATTTTATTGAATATTCATTGCGTCTGCAAACCAATTAGTGTTGAGTTAAAAATCAAAGATGATTGGGAAGAAAAAAGAGAATTTATTTATTTAAAAGATGTTCAACTGAAGGAGCGTTTTGTTGTGAAAACGATCGAAAAGCATAACAATAGATATTTTGGTTCTAATTACAATATGGAGGGATTTATACGTTTGGCTGAATTGGATCTTGCTACAAATACTTTTAATAATGTTGAATTAAATGTTGCAAGACTTGATCAAAATTATTTATTAAAAATGAAAGTCGTGATTGAGATTGCCAACAATACATTTATTAGAAATTTTTCACCTGGATTCGAAAAACGGGTATTTTACGTTTTATTAATACAATTTCACTTGTAAGAAATTTATAGTCATTTTGTAGTCCAAACAATTAGCTTTAGGGCTTATTTGCCTGGTTATTGGACCTTTTTGCAAGAGATTTGGCGTTCGCAAAATTTCACCTCCAAAAACCATTGATAATCGAGTTCGAGAATAGAAAATACAAAAACTATACAGTTAGATGAATAATATTAGAATAATTTATCCTTTATTTTAGGCACTACGATATAATAATTTTACTGAGGTGGGGAATGTTTATGAAACTTCAATATTATATGAGAGTTTAGAAAATATAAAAATAATTAAAAAAGAAATATTAAAAGAAAATATAGAATCCTATAAAAACAAACTTTTATCAAGTTATTGGACGGAAATTAATTTAATTGGATATAAAATTGAATTGTTAGAAAAACAAAAAGTTGAATATTTAAAAGAAAAAAGCAGAATTATTTATTTTGGCAATAAAATAAGTAATAAAAATTTTTATTTTTTGGCATTCTCACATTGTGTACTCCTCCATGACGATATTTCTACTAGGGCCTAAAATTAGTTTCTTTAGTTAAAAATAGGGTTGCGCGAGGTCGAGGCCTCGCCAAAAACCTCGACCTCGAACCTCGCTTTTTCAGTCTCGGTGATCTTCGGTCTCGGTTTTTTCGAAAAACCTCGACCTCACGCAAACCTAGTTAAAAATCGAGGGCGTCTTATAATTTATTCCTAAATATAGATCAATACAATAAAAAAAATAAACGACATTGTTTCAATTGTAACTCTAAACAGACGAAAAAATGGTATATATACTTTGAGAAATACAATTTGTGTAAAGCATGTTACATTTATAAACAAAAAAATAACGGAGAAAATAGACCAGAAGTATTTTGGATTAAAACTAAAAAGGTTCCTAATTTTTATAATTTTTAATAGATTATTCATATAAATAATGTTTCTGTTGAATTTAACTTAAGGAAGATAGACATTGCGCAATTTGCAAAGTTAATAAAACACCAAAGTGGCACCGTTATTCAGCACTTTATCAATATATATGTAGATCATGTTACAATAAACAATATTATAAAAATAGAACAAACAAAAATTTATAAGAAACAAAATGGTAGTACGCTACTATTGAGACTTCAGTAAAGGAATTCAATTGATGATTAAATTTGTTTGTCATATACTTTCCCTTTCTTATATCTTGATAAATATAATTGTTAAATAAAAAGTTAAAAATATTATTTCCTAACTAACAGAAATTATTGGCTTTTCCCTCTTGTTTTTAATCATAACTTTGTATTTTACTAAGATATAAATAAATGTTACGTTATGTTTTTAAATATCGTTTTTTTATTATAATTTATTATTGAAGCGTACTATTTATTAGGGTGTTCCGCGACGTAAGGTGGAGGGAGGACGGGGAATTTTCAAAAAATCTATCAAACTCGTCCCAATGAATGGGCATGGAGGGATTAGTGCCAATTAGAAAAGTATCAACTGAGATATCGAGTGAGTTTTGAGGATCGAATGGATTTGTGGTGATAAGTTAGTTTTTTACGTTTAATTCTTAGGGATTAAGAGATATCTGTGGTTGAAGAATTAAGAAGGTATATCGTGGGATTTGGGGATATCGTAGAGAATCAACTTATATTAATATTCTCTTTGGGAGAATCTACATTATATTGATGCTCGGGAGAAGAAAAAACCCGGAATCGGGAAACGGGAGTCGGGTCGGGAAATGACCTCGGGAGTCGGGATCGGGAGTCGGGAATTAGCAATAAAAAATTTTTCCAAAAATTTCGATTTTTTGCACCATAGGCAAAAATATTGAAAATTTTGGAAGGTAAAGAAGCCTTACTAGCGCCGCAGGCAAAAATTTTGAGAATTTTTAGGTCAAGAAGTCAAATTTCTTCCATTTTTTGCGCCGCAGCCAAAAATTTTGACTCTCATTGGAGTGAAATAGAAAGGGGTCTTGAACGATCTTTAAGTGTAACTTAAGAGTTTATTTCCCCGATATTTGGAAAGATAAGCCAACAGCCTGTCCAAAAAACCTAGTAACCGCAGAGATAAATAGTGTTGGGTATTGCTGGGGGCTTTTTCTTTGAGCCAGAGCCCAGCTTTGATTTATATTTGTTGTCATTGACCTTAAGTCCTTAGAATCTCTCCATTGGAGTGAAATAGAGGAAAAGTGAAACAGAAAAATATTTTTATGTTCAATTTCGTGGAATTTTGGTGAACTAGCCACATATCTCTTTATATCCTCTCAATAGTAAATATTAACACCCCCTATGCAACATTAATCATCCATTGATATCTCTCTTTATTACTGCAAATCCCTCGTTATCTCTTTAAATTCACCATAATCCTAGTAAATCACCGAAATCTTCTATACTACAACTCCACAGATTCTTCAATTTTCAGCGCCGCAGGCGAAAATTTTGAGGATTTTGGAAGATCCTTAAGCCAAAAATCTTCGCTTTTCAGCGCCGCAGGCAAAAATTTTGGGAATTTTAAAAGACCAACAGGCCAGATTTCTTCATTTTTTCTAAATAAAAATATAATTTTGTCAGAAAAATCCATTCTTAGGGGTGTAAAAATTTCCCGACTTAGTCGGGAATTGACACCGGGAGTCGGGATCGGGAGGCCAAAAACTCGGGAAATTTTCCCGAGTCGGGAGTCGGGATCGGATACCCGAGCATCACTACTACATTATATACATATTATTCAAATTTCAAATTTATTCATAACTCCAAAGGGTATACAATATACCGCTAATATGGAGAAAAAATGTATACAAATATATGTAACGATTGAAATGTAAAAATAATGTTAAGAAATTAATTTTAAGTAGAAAAGAAGAATAATAAGGTAAGTATGATTTTTAGAAATAAATTAGGAACACAAAAGTTTAAATTGATTTAACTGGTGCTTAAAAAGAAAGTTGAAATAAGTATTCTTAAAAAATATATATTTTGGTTACAAAAAAAAATACTAATAAAAAAACGAAAAATAAATCATTTTAAAAAATAAGCATAAAAAATAAAAATGGGGTCGAGTTGAGATAGGAATTTTGGTTTATAAATGTTTTGGGCGTGGTAGGTTTAGACAAAAAATTATTTTAGATGGTATGTATATTTATTTATAAGTAGTGTGAGAAAGTCAATACATAATTTCGGCAATTATTTAAATTTTTTAGTGTTGTTCTTAGGGTAGGTTAAATTGATATGTTGAGTTTTCCCAGGATTGGGGGTAGGCATATTTTTAAATTGTTTTTAAATTTGTTAATTGTATGGTCAATAAAAATTTCCTTAGGGAGTAAATTCCAAATGGTTGTTGTTCTGTTAATGAAAGAATTCGAAGTTTTATTATTTTTATGTGAAACTTGGATCATATAATTGTGTTTTCTAGTAGGCCTAGAATTTTGTATAAACATTTCGTTAGGGTTTAAGCTTGTTAGATTGAAGTATATTTTATACATTGTGACTAAGTCTATGTAATATCTTCTTATGAGAAGAGGTTCTAATTGGAATAATTTTAACCTGTCTTGATATTTGAATTTTTTGTTTCTACATTTTTTAAGGGCGACTCTTGTGTAAAATTTTTGTACTTTTTCTAAAGTATTAATCAAAACTTTTTGCTTAGGGTTCCATAAAGGTGATGCGTATTCGAGTATTGGAAGTACATAGGTTTTAAATAAATTGCCCCAAATTTTGGGATTATAAGTATGTATGATTCTTAGTAGTTGATGACACCTACTGCAAATCCCTCGTTATCTCTTTAAATTCACCATAATCCTAGTAAATCACCGAAATCTTCTATACTACAACTCCACAGATTCTTCAATTTTCAGCGCCGCAGGCGAAAATTTTGAGGATTTTGGAAGATCCTTAAGCCAAAAATCTTCGCTTTTCAGCGCCGCAGGCAAAAATTTTGGGAATTTTAAAAGACCAACAGGCCAGATTTCTTCATTTTTTCTAAATAAAAATATAATTTTGTCAGAAAAATCCATTCTTAGGGGTGTAAAAATTTCCCGACTTAGTCGGGAATTGACACCGGGAGTCGGGATCGGGAGGCCAAAAACTCGGGAAATTTTCCCGAGTCGGGAGTCGGGATCGGATACCCGAGCATCACTACTACATTATATACATATTATAATCAAAAGTTTTTATATAATAAGAATATTCTAGAATTTCAAGGAATTACCTATGAGTATCACGTGAAAAGAACTTATTTTTTAACTTTCAAAATCTATATTGTTTATTTATACATAATGCCCTTTTATATAAATGCCCTTTTATTTATTTAAATTTTATTTAAATAAATAATGAAATATGTATGTATGATCAAAGAAATAAAAAATATTTCAACGAAAAGCACTAAAGTCTCGACAGTTAAGTGCAAATCCATTGCGACATAGGCAAAATGATTTTTTAATAATTTACATAATTATAATTAAATAATAAAATTTACATAATATAAAGCAAGAATAATAAAATATTGTTGCTATTATTTTCATAATATAATAATTTCTTTTTAAAATAATTAAGCAAGAATTATACGTACATTTTTATTTTAATTATATAGTCAAATCTATCCTTTAGAAACCCTTGAGTCTAAATTTTGGGTCTTATATTGAGGTGTAGTGAGGATTCTTAGGCAGCTCCTTCCTCAGCGACCAACTAAATTTTTAAACATTTATGTTGAATTTAGGTGTAAAAATTTTTACTCGAGAGATTTTTATGTTATTTTTTATTTAAAATACCCAAGATGTACATATCTAGCTTCAGGAATATCTTTTAGTTAAGGCTGAATTTATTAAAAAATTTTTACTTTTAAAATTTGCAGGGTAAAATTAAAAATGTTTTGTAATATTAAAATAATAAATATTATTTTACTCGAAATTATTATTTTAATTCAATTAATTAATAATTCAAAATCAACACCTTTAATAAAAGCTCCCGCAAAAATTTCCTCTCCCCATTTCCCAATTAATTTAAAAAATAATTTGGCAAGCGATCAAAAATTTTTAAATAACAAAATTGTATTTAATAATCAAAAAAATAAAAAGAAAAATTTACAAAAGATAAACTCTTCAAATTATAAAAATTTTGGAAATAATTTTAATAATAATGTGCCAAAAAAGAAAATAAATGATGAAAATTATAAAAACTGTAAAATAACAGAATCTGATGAAGAATATAAAAAATATGGAATTAATGGGGCAGTAGATGGGGGAAAACGAGAGTTTGTCTCGAAAGAGGAATTAATTCAAAATAGAAATGATTTAGAAAACAAAATAGATTTAATGGTTGAAGAACATTTAGTGGGGAAAAATAAACGTAAACGTGTTCCAAATATGCTTATTTTGCCATTTGATGAATTATGGAAGAATAAAAAAATTTTTGAAAATAAAGAAATGAGGGAAATGATTAAGAGAGAATGGAATTTAAAAATGGTGGCATATATGGTCAAAAACGATGATTTTAATATTGATGAAAGACTCGAAGAAAAGGAGGTTTGTTATTGATATTTTCGGGCTTTTGTGGGTACTCTTCTCTGTTCATAGACAACGGTCTGGGTTATCTGAAATCTGGGTTATCTGAACACGGAAACTCGAGGGATGAAATGGCCAACATTATTGAACCGGAAAAAAATAACCTTGATTTTGAGAATCCGCAAGTCGTGGATTAATTACTAAAGAAGTCTAATAATCAAAAACTATTGTAAAATACAGGTAATATCGGATCTAAATGAGGCAGTGAAACTGAAGATAGTTCTTGATGAATGTGACCGTATAAACGAATTTCTTATGGCTCTATGTATTGTAGAAGAGCAAATGAAATATTATAAAGAATGGGAAAATCAACGTTTTTTTCACGATATTCAGCAAGTTTTAAATTCACTTTTTGGTATTGAGAATGTAAAAATTGTAAAAAATATTGATAAAATAGCTGAGAATGAATATGATAATTTACATTCTGCTGATGATGTACTTTTATCGTATCTTTCGAGTAGTCAGAATGAAGTAGATGAAATTATAGAGCGAATTTATGAGGCTGAGAATGGTAGGAATAATAATTTTTAGATTTAAAATAATTTAAAAAAATTTTTTAAGTGGTTTACAAAGCAAAAGAAATGGTGAAGAAATTAAATAAAGTTTATCAACGTCTGGAAGAAGAGAAGGAAAAGATTCCTAAAATTGGAAAGAAGGATGAAGAGAATGAAGGGATGAACAAGGATGAAGCTGAAGAAATGGGAAAGGACGAATTGAAGGAGGTGAAGAAGATTGGTGATGTAGATGATGTGAAGAATGTGAATAAGGAAGAGCCAAATCAAGAAAGGAAGGAAGAGAAGAAGATGAAAAATAATTAGAAGTGAAAATGATGAGGAGGGTAAAACTAGAAAGGAAAGAATAAAAATGAAATGTTGATGCGATTTTCTATATTTTTTTAAATTTTTGATTAAATTAGTAGTCGAATATTAAACGAATAAATGTAGCATTAAAAAGTTTTCGCGGTTTCATTTCTATTTCTAAATTTTAACATTAAAACAAAGTTAAATAAACACAATTAATCTTCGGGTTTTGTGGTTATGTCAGAAGTCTCTGGATATTTAAAATTATAAAAGAACCAAAAAAATTGTTAGATGAAGTGAAAATAAAAAAGAGTTTAGGCAATCTCTGTCTAACTAGATGTTATATACCTGAGCAAGTACATTATAAATTATCCCAAAAAATTTGATAGTCCATAATAAATTCTAGCAAAAATATAAACGTAATAGACAATGTTATCTTTATAAAGCTACACAAACATTATGTTGGCGCAAACATTCAGGAAATGGACAAAGTGGATATTAAAAGAAGCTAAATAAAAAATTATAAAAAAGTAATCGAATAAATATGATATCTTCAATCCTTTAGTTGACAAAAGATCCGAAAATTTTCGGATATAAAAACTATGTAATTCAAAAAATAACATAAAATTTAGCCTGATCTGATTAATAGGTAAAAAACAATATAAAAAATTTTTACTGTAGTAAAGTTTGTGTTCATTAGATATAATTCATTTACCATTTTTGCTTTGACGAAATTATGGGATAGAATTTTTCTAATTTGGAACAATGATAAATAATAAAAAAATGTTGTATTTATTCGTTTGCACATCTCATAATAATCAAATTCAGAAGAATTAAATAAAAAAAGGAAATTGTGGAAACATTTAAAAAATTAGTGGTACGTACATATATGTAATTATGGAACTGTTGTAGATAAGAGTAATGAGAGTTGGCTACTACTACATACATCATAGTTTCAGAGATTTAGAATTATTTACTTTTTCAGATCAGAAACCTCTTTTATCCACTTATAGACAAACTATTTTGAGGGTAATTATGTTCATAGGTAAATAAATAGAGCTACTGCCAAATCGAAAAATTCTCGGTTCTTCGGTTTGGTTCAGTTCCCAATTGATATAAAATATATATGGGCTCTGAACTAGTAAATTAAATAATGATAGGGTAGTTCTAAATTGTTCAACCGAATGTGAGAAAATTTTAAAACCTTTGAGAGCGATTGCCAGATTTTGAACTACCCTAGAACATATTATATTCACATTAAAAATTAATTAATTATTTATGTGCTTTTAAATCGTCTTTCTATTTTGTCACTGATTACTCTTTTAATTTTACTTAATTTTGGAAGTTTTCTAAATTTACTTGTCATTTTTTCTTTTAAACTTTTTGATGATTTTTTGCTTTTGTTACTTTCTTCAATATCTTCAATATAATCTTCATCATTAAACCATGGAGATTTTGGACTTGAAACTTTTCCCTCCTTCGTTTCTTCCTTCTCCCCATCATTATCCTCTTCAAAAATTTCATGACTTGCACTTGGCTGTTGATAATCTTTTCGTATTGGAGAGGTTTGACCTGAGGAAGAATCTGCTTGATAAAATCTCTCCCAATCCCAGGGCTGTATATTTTGAATTTTACTATAGTCTGATGACACTTCTTCAATTTCTTCTATTTCTTTAGAAACTTCGGTGTGTTGGAATGGCGGAATCTCTCTCAGTGTTGAACCTTAAGATATTTAATTTTTAAAAATAATGAGCATGTTGATAAGATTTATTCAGTTTTGTGTAAGATATAAAGTATTACGTGATATGATATAGAGGTGCCGTTAGTCAGACATTATTCTAAAACTAGATTCTAACAAATTTTCTACTATTCCCCAGTATTCCACGTTTGTCTTCTGTTATGTTAATTCTTCTGATAATAAAATATAAGTTACCTTTATCTTTTTCTTGTTCATCTGCCTTGGATGAAGCCTTGAATAAAGCTAATTGCATAGCAAGATTGTCTGAGCCCTGACTATCTCTTTTACCCTCTTTAGCTCCATCATGCTTTGTTTCATAAAATAAGGGTTTTGAGCCAATATCTTGATCGCTTAATGAACGTTCGGGTAATTGCAATACACCTAAAGACCTTGCTCCGGTAGGCTGGCTTCTGTGGCGTCTTCTAAATTTTTATTATAAAAAATATGTCAAATGTCACCTTTCTTTAGATAATTGTCTTCTTAATGGACTCCTGGCCATACGAATATCACCCATGTGTTCTTCTTGTTTATGTTCCTGATCTAGGCTCAATGCAATATTTTTATGATATTCATTATCTTCAACCTCCTTATCATCAGCAAAATGGCCCTCTCCTCCTGGAATATGTTTTCTCCGACTTCTCATTCTCAAAGGAGTCCCTTCCTCTTCATCATCCTCCTTTTTGGCATCCTTATTTTTAACAACTTCTTTTGATTGTTGTTTTTTACGGCTTTTCTTCCGTAAAGAAGTTTCTTCCTCTTCCTCTTCTGCCTTCCTTATTTCATCTTTATCTTTATCCTCTTCTCTTCTCATTTCTTTCTCCTTTCTCCTTTGCCTTCTATCTATTCTTTTTCCCAATTTAACAAGATTAACAAGAGATTCCTTATTAATTGGAGAATCCTTAAATAAATCTATAAGTCTTCGCGACGTTCGCCTCCTCTCGTGATGCTCAGGTAAACTTTCATCTTCCTTGTATAACTTTTCCTTTCCTTTCTTTCTCCTTTTGACTTCACTTTCATCAGTTTTACTACTTTCCGATCTTAATTAATTAATTTTATTAATTAAATCAACCACGAATTATTAATAATCCCTTACTTGTCATTATCTAAAGCTTCGTCAGGAAGACTGATAATTTCTATTCTATTGTATTCCTTTCTTTCTCGTGCCTGACCGACATGATAAGTATAATGAGGATATTCACCATTCTGAAACAGAAATATTTTTAATATAATTCTTGTACTTAACTAAAGGAGCATTCTAGGAATTTAACAAAATTTATAAACACTGCTCAGAAACCAAGTCTCCGCTCAATTAGCTCTTATGCATGAGCTTATTCTATTTTTCCATCCAGTCAGAAAACGAATTTAATCCTCACTAAGTTTTCACAAAAGCGTAATTAAAACTCAGCCCGAAAGGAAAATTTGAATGACATTGAAAATTAATAAAAATTAGGATAAAATTCCTATATTTACTACAGGGTGACAAGAAAGAAATGGGGCACACATTTTATGCCGTAACTTTATTCTAATTAGAGCTAATGGGATCAAAACAAGCTTATATGATAGAGAATTAAACAAGGAACAGATATTATCAAAAATTTTCTAAGTGCCCACCCTTTTGCCGGAAATAGAGTTGAATGCGCGCGGAAAAATTTTAGTCAAAAGTTCGCAAGTCAAAAAATTTTTTTCAGACGGAAATTTTTTTATGAACGGAACATCTTGAACTAATAAAAATGACAGATATTGTGCCCCAAAGTCTCCTCTTTCTGATCCACTTGTTACTGATTCCCAAAACCTTTCTTCTTTGAAGATATAGGATGTTATTTGCAAAACTGTCAAAATCCGTTGATTTTAGTGAATACTGAGGGTTTTCGTGAATCTACGGAAAATCCTTCAGGGTATTTTAGAGCCTTGGGTCCGAGGTCACTTTCGACGTAGGGAACGGATCTTTCGTCAGAATTCTTTCTCAGCTCATAAGGCTAGAGTAGTGCAAGGTTGATCAGAGCCAATTTACCATGTTTTAACACGTCTCATAAATTGACACTGTACTCATTGGAGTTGAATCCGATGGATTACTCCTTTTGGCATTTTTGAGGGAACTGTCTGTTATTAATAACCCAAAAGTTTAGAGTCGATATTGCAATCACTCGTCCGGTCTTGAGAGAAAATCTCACCCAAGATGGTGCGAACTTTTGCCTAGAATTTTTCCGCGCGCATTCAACTCTATTTCCGGCAAAAGGGTGGGCACTTAGAAAATTTTTGATAATATCTGTTCCTTGTTTAATTCTCTATCATATAAGCTTGTTTTGATCCCATTAGCTCTAATTTGAATAAAGTTATGGCATAAAATGTGTGCCCCATTTCTTTCTTGTCACCCTGTAGTAATTATATTATTTAAACCCCAATTTTAACCTGCAAAATAGGCAATATCAGCTGAATATGATACAAAATTTTTTCTTTTATCTCGTCATCAAATACAGCCTCATTTCTTAACAATAAAATAAAAAAGAAATAAAGTAATATTCCTTACTCTTCGTTTAAATTAATTATATTTTCGCATATAGGACATAGCTTCAATTTAGAGATAAACTCTTTTGTTTGTTCATTTTGAGGTTCATTAGAATGCTCTGTTGCTACGCTTTAATTAAAAAATAATAATTAAGAATAATTTAAGCACTTTCCATGGTTGAAAACAAATCAACTAACGGAAATCTTATTCAACACTCAACGAGAACTATGCCGGTTTAAGATTTATTATGTGGAAGAACAGGTGAAGGCTGCATTATGATAGCTCAGTTGGTAAATCACTGGGACTTGGCAATAATTACCAGCAGCAATAACTACCTTGATTTCGTAAATTTTATTCATCCGTTTATTACTTAATCCAAAAATATCTTAATTTTCTAGATTTATACACTGAATTTTAATTGAAAAATATAGAACGAAGAGACGGCTCTAAATTTTAATCATTATTTAGGATTACTTACTGTGTGTTAATGCATTCCTTATGAAAATAATCCTAAAATTTGTAATTATATTTATATAAATAGTATATATAAAGGCAATATACATACTATGCATCCTTTAAGTTTGTAAATTGCATCTTTGCCATGCTTTCTACCTTGACAAAGTCCGCATATCGGTACCTTAAATTTTTAAATTTCCTAAATTTTTATAGGTATTAAGCAGCTAATAAATACAGAACACTTTTAGGTCTAATTCGCTGTCTATTTTTAATACCATTGAAGTGTTCCTACCCCTACCGGCTTTTAAGTGTTCCCTACCGGCTTTTAAGATTATAGCTACTGTCGGAGGTTTCATTCCAGTCTACTAGTTAGTTAATTAATCTTATCGGAAGATATAAATCTTATCGAAAATCCTCAGTTTTTAGGGTGGGTTCGGTTTTAAACAGACAATCATAGTTTAGAGGATAACGAACACAAGATTGTGAGCTCAAGGGTTGTTTCTCTTCCTTTCCATTCAAACCATAACGAGTTTAAGCTAAAAACTTTTGAATAATTACCTGTTTAACAAAGAAATTTAATAAAGGATCTTCATTAGTCCTCAAATAAGAACTGAAATTTAAAGCCCCTCTTCTAAAATATTCATCCAATTCCATTTTTACCTCATTTATTCCCAAATATTCCCTTTCATTTAATTCTTTCTCGGAAAATTTTTGAGCAATTTCACTCAACATATTTAGACCTACTTGTTCTGTAACTGGCGATTTTCCGTTAATCATAGCCACGTATTTTTTAAATTTTAACAATCCATTAACGCTCATTTCGATTGAAGGTAATTGTTCAACAAATATAAAATTAAGGTAGAAGTTTTGATCCAGGGAAAGTTGGTCAAAATGGCCAAATTGAAATATATGAACTTTGTCCAATTGTGGAGTAACATTTTCCCATGTATACTTCTGTAAAGTTTTTGTAATGTACTGTATTTCTTCTAATAATGCGACCGGTCGGTTTATTTTTCAACCATTCTCTAGAGGGTCGGTTTATTAGAAGGGGTCGGTCTAATTGAGAGAGTCGCACTATTAGGAAAATACGATAAACAGGATTATGCCGAAATTTATTTTTTATGTCGGTGGAATCCCAAGTATTGTGTACAGTAGAATGTTAGGGGAATTTGGGATATACTATAGATGAATTTATTTTCTGATGACTTGAGATTCCGATTAATAACCAACTACATTTACGTTTTTTGGAAAAGTAGAATGATTTATTTTACAAATTTTTCTTTATTTAATTCAAAAATCCTACTCTAAACTGTCCAGCTAATAAATCCATTGATCTAATGTGGACACGAATTAGGCTAATTTTTTTATAACCAATTCCTTCCTTTTTCTTTCCAGCGATTAGTTTTATTTCAAAAGCACCAGCTTTGTCAACATTATCATTTGTAGCTTCTATATAAAATCTCAACCAATTATCACAACCATGCAAACATTTTATTTCTATTTTCCACACAATTGGCTTTGGAATTCCATTATAAAAATAAATACTTGGTTCTATTAACCCTCGAAATTTGTGTTGCCTCTCACTTATTGAAGTAAAGACTTTATTATTATTATTTAGAATAATTTGAAGTAAAATACAAATAAAATTTTTAATAATAAATATTTTTGTTTTTTCAGACATTTTATTACTAAAAATGGGGGATTGGATTTTTTTGGTTATATATTTTGCGCTGAAAAGTTTAAAATTTGTAATACATAAATTTTTGAATAAAAACGAGAAACTATTTGTTTGCCCTTATCTATGTCGTCTGTTTTACAATCTTTTTCTTATTTCTGTTGCCGATTTTGGCATTTATAAAAATTATTTAGATACCTATTTAAAGTTTATACAGCCTAAAAATTCTATCCCTACTCAAAATACTACAATAAAATTTTAATTTATATTCAAGAATAAGGATAAAGAAAAGATTCAGATTCCTTAACATAGACTAAATGCTAAGATAAATAGCTTATTTTCGTAACAGTGAGTAACAGCTTTTATTTTATTGTTTATTTTAAATTTATTAAATTATGAGGGGGGAAGATAATTTAATAAATTTCAAAATTTAAAAATAAAAATAAATTTTGTCTGAGAAAAGTGCAAATTTAATATGAGAATGCACTTTAATAATTTATTTGTCAATATTGCACTTTTAATTTAAAAAAATGTTTTCAATATTTGTCAAAATTTATTTTTATTTTAATTAATTTAGAGTAACAAATACATATGTATGTATATTTTCATTGTTTTTGATTGTCCAGATAATCGAAAATGGAAAGTGGACAGAACACAACCATAGAACCTGTATTAATTACCCATGGTAATTATTGTTTAATGGGGTTTCTGTAATAAACGGGTTTCTGTAATTATGAAAATCATAAAAATGTTTAGCAAAACAAGAAATACAAAAAATTAAAAAAATAAAATTTATGAAACATCTTTCTCTAGTTGTATAATCCTTATTTATAAAAGCCCCTCATTTTTCACGCAAAAATAACCAAAAAGGCAATACCGAAAGTAATGGCAGTAAAAATAACAAAAGCAATAATAAACAAAGAGCTTTGATCAATCCAGCACTGAAATTGTATATATCATGTTATTTTTAAAAATCTTTGCCAAATTGGGATTTCAGAATTTAAATAATAACAGCTATTACACCTCTATCCGAAATTATTTAATGTTAGAATTAAATATTGTTTGTTTTCATTGTGGATTAATCAACTGGAGTGATCACGAATTATTACCACTGTTTGAAGTTCTGATTTACTGCATGCCAAGATTTGCATGACTGCCAGACATATTAGAACAAAAAATAAAAAACTAAAAATAAGAAAAGCTGCTGCAGAAGTGTTTGCAAATATTTGGAAATTTGTGCAGGCAATTGTTAAAGCTGCCACTAAAATGATTTTTGCTTTATTTAGATTAGAGGTGAGATATTTACAAGCAAATATCCAAGCACCAAACCCTCCAAGTCTGTGAATGACATTAAATATTATTCGGCTATTCGAATCTGGATGACACCTGAAATTAAAATAAGAAGACATTAAAATACATTCAGACATGCAACTATTCATTATGATGGATAATTCTGAGGGATTATATCAAGGGTTATTTGAGAGATTAAAAGTCATTTGGGGGGCCAAGAAACTAACTAAGGCCTGCAGATTAAGGCGATATCGGGATTAGGTGGGTGTAGAGGGATATCAGGTTGGGGTTCCTCTTAATCTCGATAAGTGGAGGTAATTTTTTAAGATGGTATCAGGGGCACTGGCCCTTAATCTCTTGATATACCACTTATTATTCATCTAGTAATAAATAATTATCACATGTATTAATTATTTATTCAATAATTTATACCGAAAAAGAGCACTAATCAACTGAGAAAATGCCAAAAATGAAGCAATCGTTCCCACAAGAGCGTGTACTTGTCCCCAGTTGATCTTAATTTGAAATCTTTTTTAAATAAAACATATAGAATTACAGAAATCCCCATTTTAGGTCCATCCCATTTTCCACCAGTAGCGCTCATAATGCAAATAATGGCAAGAAATGTACATAAAATAGTAACTGAGTTAAGAAACCGATGAACCTTTTAAAATTATTAGTTAAATCTCTATTTCTACTAATCCAACCTGAAACCATAATTGTTCACCCAATAAACGCTTCAAAGGATTCCTTTGGAACCGTGCAAATAATATAGCCAAAGGGGCAAATAATAGCCATGAAAATATCATTAACACGGCTGAAAAATTAAATAATTATTTTGTACATATTTATCTTAAAAACTTTGCTTTAAATTTCCATTCAAATAGGATTGAGCGAGATCGAGATTGTAAAGCAATTTATGAAATTATTTCGAGATATTTCGATAACACTGGGCTAATACTTAAGACTAATGCAGAGAGCCTTCTTTTAATTATTTAATTTACCGTGTGTTTTGATCAGAAAAATATTTGAGATTTCCGTTGAATTGCTGGGAGGACTTTGGGAGGAACATGCAGGTAAATAAAAATAAATAAGAATAAATTTAGCAAAATTCATAATCATCAAAGCTTTGTCTGATAGTTTTTCACTAAAAGATATTTTTCAGTTAGGACCTAAATTTCTGAAGTTTCATATCATTTTTCATTTTAGTACGTAAGACAATTTATTTCTCTTTTTAAAGTCTTCAATGGACAATCTTGGGTAATTAATTTTTCGTCAGATTTTAATTTAATATATTAATCTTTTAAATTTTTTTTGCTTTTATGAGCAGAAAAAATTATATTTCTGTGTGAGTTCCCAAATTGTTTTTAAATAAAAATACAAAATAAAAAAAGGATTAGGTATTTTCTAAAATAAATTTTATTTTGTATTACATATGTCCAAAATTGTCGTTTTAATTATTTTAAATCTACAAGATTTGTGTTCCAACCATTCTTTAAATAGAAATAAATTAAGGGGGATAAAGCCTTAATATAATTTTAATTTTCTGTTTATATGACAAAATTATCGTCTGAATTTTAACTAAATTTCAGAAATGTAAAAATTTAATAAAATTAAAGTTGAATTAAATTCTTGGTAAAGGCAGATGTTTTAAATGGATATATAATTTAATAAAAAAAATTTTTTTAATGTTATAATTAAATATTTATAGGCTAATAAAAAATAATTCGTGATAATAATTGTTAATATCAAATTTTTGTCTAGGCGGATTGCTGCTTAGCAACAATTGAATTTTAAGTAGTATTTTTAGTTGAAACCTTAAAATTTATTTTTATAATTCCTTAAAATTTTTTTTTTAATTTTTGGGTTAGAATTGAAATGAGTAAATGGAATAATTTTAAAAAATTATGGCATAATTATTTAAATAAAGGTTGCATTCTATCTTCGTTATTATGCAGCTTTGTCTATTACATTTGACATGTTTTTAATCTGATAGATAAAAATACAAAATAAATTTCCATCAGGGCCCGTAGAATAAGAACTCGGTTGCTGGTTAGGTAACCACCACCCGGCGGTTTTAACCGGTAGAATAAGACGGTCGTAAGGTTAACCATGACCTTGTGGTTAGGTGACCTGGTTACCTAACCAGCAACCGGCGGTTAAAATCAACCGGTAGCATAAGAACGTGGTTGCTGGTTAGGTAACCATAACCACGTCGTCAAAAAAGCTACCATGGTCGATAGCAGGGTTGAAAAAAGTAACCATGGGCTTTTAAATTATAAAAAATTTCAAAATTAAAATAAAATTCTGAAATAAAATTTTTCTAATATTTTAAACAATTGCCTATCGAAATATATAAATTTTGTGAATTTTGACCGCGGAAAAGATTTTCTATGAAATTTTTAAAAAGACACCCTAAAATCGAGCATTTTTATTTGGGCAAAATTTCCATAATGACGGAAATTTTTATAAAAAATTATAAAAACGGGGTAAAAGTAAAAAATAAAAATTTTCTGATATTTTAAATGATTTTTTATAAAAATATTATATAAAATGCGAAATTTTTTTACAAAATTTTTTTATTGTTTTTAAAAGGCAAATTAATTAAAACGCGCTGCCAGTTCATCACGTAAATTTACAGCAATTTGACGGGATCTATGTTCGTTTAAATTATGACAAATATTCTCTTCAATTTCTTCCTCCTCCATTGCTTCTGAAAAATTTTGATCAATTCCCTCTTCAATTTCAGGCAGTTTAAACATTTTTGCAATATTGTGTAAAACAAAACAGGCAATAATTGCTTTGGGCACTCGTTCAGTTTTGAGGCGATAGCCAGTATGGTTTATGGTGAAACGTCTTTTCATCTGTCCAAACGCCCTTTCAATAGAACATCTTGCCTTGCTCAAAGCCTAGATTTTTAGAATATTTTTAAATAAATTTTTAAACAAACATTATTGAATTTATTCTGAGCTGGAGACAAAGGATTTTTGTATGGAACAAGGAGCCAGGGCTGAGAGTTCTGTGAATAGGGTACAATATCGTCTTCTATTATTTAACAAATATACGAAATTGCTTCTTCATTGAATCTGAATCTCTTCAGTAATTCTTTATTTTTTGAATCAGGGAAAAGGGCTTGAAATTCCGCAATTAAATTAAAATATTCTCCTTTCTTCTTTCTTTTATTTATTTTTATATTCATATACTCAGCCATTGCTAAAATAAAATAAAAATTTTAAAAATTAAACGGTATTTTACCGGTTTACAATGACCTTGTGGTTACCTAACCATGGTTAGGTGACGATGGTTAGGTAACCATCGTCACCTAACCACCTTCTTATTCTACGGGCCCAGACGGGGTTGTGAAAAAAACTCGGATTTACATACATAGTTTTTATAAATCTCTCTAAGAAATTTTTACAAGATTCATGTTTTTATAGCTTTTCTTTTTCTCATTTCCAACTTCGAAATATTCATTTAATTCTAAATTTTATCAAAAGTACAAATATAAAAATAAAATAAATATTTTTAGATATTGAATTTTGGATAAAAAATTATTTAATGTTTATTAAATAAAATATTTTTATGTATGTGAATTTTCCATGTAATTCTGAATTCTGAAGACGAAAGAGACAGAATTGAATTGAAAACGAAAAATAGAACTTTATCTTATATGCCCACTTTATGTAAAAGTACAACAAATTAAAAATACTTTATAAATAAAAAGTATAATTTTTATCAACTTCTTAGAACGCTCTGATTATAACGAATTTGAAACGCTAATGATTGCGGATTTGAAGATTTTGGAAAAAGGAGGAAGGAAATTTTTTTTGTTTTAATGATTTTTGCTTCGTATTTGTTGAAGCATACTTAGAGCTCGAATGCTTTTAAGGATGATCCTCGATCTTATCAACCTCTAACCTTGAATATAATCTAAAAACAATCTTTTGCATTAATAATTTTAACAATATTTCATTTCGATTAATTTAATTATAGTAATTAATTAACAAAAATATGTGATCACTAAAGAATATGGATAAAAAAACAACCATTCCGTTATACACATTATTTTTCTAATTAGCTGGAAAACATTTTTATTTATATTAATCACATTTTGTAAAAGCTGTGATAAATTAATTTAGCTATACATTTAATAATATTTTTTTATTTATTTTTATTTAATAAATTGTTTATTTGAAAAAAATTTTAATTTAAAAAAATTAATTAATAATTTAATTTGAATAAATTTTATTATTAAAGTTGTTAGTATTAAATTAAAATAGGTATACATATTAGCCAGAGACTAACAAAGATTTTAGTTTAGATTTATGCTTTCATGTAGTTTTTTCTATTTTGGTATAGGGGTAAAATATAGGATTAGAATAGAGTTGGTTTCAACCGATTAGTCGAACCCGGATCGAAAATCGGGTGACAGGCAAATTACCAAAATTAAAATACACCCTTAATTATGATTTAGTTGTGACTTTTTTAATATTTGAATTTCCAAATCTATCAACTTATCATTAAAGTAAATTTAATAGTAGATTATTATTAGATATTTTCCAAATAGGCAAATGATATTAAAATCTGGAATTTTCTTAATATTTTTCTGCCTTTGTGAGTGCAATTTGAAAGACAGAAATTTAGCTTTAATTGCTAATTTAAATCGTTTGCCACTTGTCCAACGTGTACAATCAGTTGAAAAACTTTCTAGAAATATTCAAACACACAATGAATGGTACCCGCAATTTTATTAGAAAAAATTTAGGCTCTGGTCTAGTTTAGTAGTCCAATGAAAGTTTAGTATTACCTAAAAGTTTAGTAAAGATTCAAGATTTATGGGTCAAATGAAGGTTTATCAGGTCAATCGAAGAATAAAGTTCAAACAAATAGTAATGAAGTATTAAGCATTTTGTGGCTCCGACTCCGATCTTTTTAAGATCTTGGCCCTACTCCCGGTATAATATTTCGAATACCCCGTGACATCTTTGCTATGTATGTATTAGGGACAAGTAACATATCGTTCTCCTTCGACGTGTACCAAAATTCGTACTCGTATTTCATACATTGTACGGAGTGGTATTACGAAGCCAAAAAGAGATACGTGTATGTGAGATACGTGTACGGGCAAATTTGAAATTTTGAAGCACTGGTTATGACTGGCTAACTTAAATCTATTAGTTTTAGCTAAAATAACCAAATAATTTTAGTATCGAAAACTCAGAAACTAGAATGAGTTCAGAATGTTGTGGTGAGAAAATGTCTTATTCTTTTAATGTAAAAACAAATAATAATTTGACTGAAAATGTTATAAGTGGACTAAAGTTTGATTGCGCATTTGTATCCGTTATAAACAAATATAAACTTAGTGATAAATACACAATTAATCAAAAAATTCAGGTTAAGTACGGCATTTTTCTAAAATAACCCCCTCCCCTAAAATAACTCCCCTCTAAAATAATCCCCTCCCCCACACTAGAGGTCGATCGAAAAATAGTTCAAAATTTCAATACATCTTTATTTAATTTAATCGGAAAACAAATCAAAAATTATTTTCTTTAATGTTAAAATGGTTTTGGGTTTTGTAATAATATTCCTATTTAAGACTAGAGTAAGTCGAGCTCGAGCGAGTTCGAGTTACTCGACTCGACCGCTCGGGTTTTTTGCGTAATTACTCGACTCGGAACTCGGGATCATAATACTCGGATTACTCGAGCTCGGAAACTTCCTACTCGACGTACTCGGTTAAAACCGAGTATATTTATGCCCCCATCTGCGGCGCAAAAAGGAAGATTTTTAGCTTAAGGATCTTCCAAAATTCTCAAAATTTTCGCCTGCGGCGCTGAAAAAGGAAGAAATCTAGTGTGATTGTCTTCCAAATTTCTCAAAATTTTTGCCTGCGGCGCTAAAATAAGAAATTTTGCTCTCTGGCCTTCCAAAATTCTCGAAATTTTTGGCTGCGGCGCTGAAAAAGGAAGATTTATGTATATCGGAGGATTCAATCAAGCTAAGTGGATTTTAGTGATATCCGGATATTTCAAGGGATCTAAAAGAATAGCGAGGGATCTGGCCTTCTGAGAATTGGTGTTCCTACTTGACCTTCAGAAATTCTCAAAATTTAAGCCAACGGCGCGAAAAGAGAGGGATAGAGCAACTTACCTCATGATCACCTTGCGGCAATATATCTAATCCGACGATATCCCAATTAATCTCCCGAATTTCCAAGATTTTGCTTTTAATACACCCAAATCTCACTATAATCGGCCTAAATCCCGCTTAATCCCTTGATATCCATCTCATTCATCTGTTATCGTTCGATATCCACTTAATCTACACGAATTCCCGAAATAATATTATCCATTGATGTTCAACCCGGAGCCCGATTCAACATTGATCGTCTGCATATCATGGAATTTTTGCGGATTAAGAGGGATATAGACGGATTAACGAAAATAACTGAGATTTGGATGAAGATCTAACGCATTACTGCCAATAAATGCTCAAACCACGGCAATGAGGATGTTTAGTCTTTAGTAAAAGTATTGTTTTTATTGAAATTATTTTAAAATACTGTTTTATAAAAAATACTCGATTACTCGACTACTCGAACTCGAACTCGGCCTAAAAAGTTGAGCTCGAGCTCGAACTCGGGTTCTTCAAACTCGGATTACTCGAGCTCGGTTTTTTCCCAATTACTCGGTACTCGACTTACTCTATTTAAGACATTAGCTAGTTAGGCACAAATATCAGTTAATTTATTTGCATAAATTTTGTTGAGTAATAGTGATAGTTTTATATTTAAATGATCTAATAATTAAAGTAACTTTTAAATTAAATAAAGGTAAAAAAGCCCGGAAACGATCTTTTTACGATTGTGACAGCCGCAGATATAAAATATTTTGGTACATTGCGTAAACTTTTGTATGGCTTGAAAAAACAATTTGGCTGTTCTCAGAAAATTATTGGTTATGATCTTGGAGGGATTAGTGAAGATAAAAACAAAGTAATAAGTAATATCTTTTCTGATAATTATGTGGATATCAGACCGAGACGAGATCTCGAACAAAAATCTTGGTTATCGAGAATCGATGTTTTTTCGGAATAACGATCTGATTCTCTTATTACTGTAATAATTTACAATTTAAATAGATGGATGAATTAAATCAAGTTTGTGGACTAGAATGGAAAAAATTTGATTGGAGCCTTATGCCAAAAGACGTTCATCATCTCAATGTTTATGCCTGGAAGATTTACATCATAGCAGTTTTGATAAAATTTAAAAATAAATAAATTTAAGGAAATATATTCAAAATATGATACATTTGTTTGGATGGACACTTCTATAGTAATTAATGATGCAAGTTCGTTCAACCCTATTTTTGAGGCTTTTGAAAAGGATGTAATATCTGGAACAATTTTCCCTGGACGTATAATATTTCAAAAATATTAATTCTAATTAAATATCGCGTGATTATGAATTTGGATTATTAATTTGGACTATAAAGACCCTTTGGTTATACTTCAGGTTACCCGACACTTGCGGAACGACATTTGCGGATCGACAATTGCGGACTGAATTTTGCGGAACGACATAAGCGGACCCGACATTTTCGGACCGACAGATGCGGATTAACATTAGCGGATCCGACATTTGCGGACTCAATAATTTTTCATGAAAATAAAACCATTTGACTCTTGAAAAAGTTTCGTCTTGAATATTGAGATCGCCTTGGGCTCGTGTCTTCGAAAATTTTCGAATTTGAACAAGAAAAAGGTTCTATTCCCAAAATTTTAGGCTGATTCAACATTTTTACCGGCCAGACACAGTACCCTGAAATTTTCGACCCGCAACCTGATCTAAAGAAATATTTGTAAATCAAAAAAATTTTAAAATCCTTTATTTTTTTATATCATTAACTGGTCCGCAAATGTCGAGTCCGCATATGTCGGTCCGCAACTGTCGATCCGCAAATGTCGTTCCGCAAGTGTCGGTACACCATACTTCATTGTAAAAAGGACATATTCGGCTATGAAATGGGGCTAAAATTGTATTCTAGGAAAACTTAAAAATTTTACTAAGCTTTAACAAAACGAAGCAAAGGGCCTTTATAGCTATGTCCACTACTGCAAATTTTTAGCAGCATGGCATACTATACAATTTGCAACAAATCCAAGTCTGTGAAAATTAGATACGCAAGAATATTATTTAATTTTATAGGGACATATACATACCTACCTTTGTTAACTAACTGGATTAAAATTGAAAATAACGAATGGGATAAAGACATGTATGAAGCAAACTTCATTATAATGCATAAAAGCGAGGATACTAGACAAATACTTAAATGGTATAAAGTTTGAATTTATGAAAAAAGATTAATCTAAAAAATGTGATTCAAAAAAAAGTTTGTTTTGCGTTAATCGAAAAAATTAGATTGTGAGCCGATGAGGACAAAAAGAGTAGTACACCAACCGACTGAGAGATAAAAAGGATAAGGACTTTTCTCAGTCTTACAAGCCCGGATATCAATCAAAAGGGTTATTCGTGGAACCTTATTGTTACCTAAGTTGAAACATATGTCAATTACCATATAATTTCCTTCACATTATAGATTATGTCTTAATTATCCAGTCTTATCTTTTTAAGAGATATAGATTAGGTTGGTTTAAATTGGATAAAATGTTCTGCTTATTAAATAACCAATCCTTACTCAGAAATCCTTTTCTATATTAATAGGGCACTTCTCTGCGCATTAACTAAACAATGCATTGATCCAGATGATTCTAAGTTGAATTGTCCTTCTGATTGGACTTTGATTGCAGCATGTCATAGATTTGATCAAAGCGTTTTTGGAATTCTTAGAATTAACAGCGAATATCAACGTTTTGTTATAAACAATGGTAAGACAAATAATACGCTCACGGGATTTTTGGTTTACCCCCACTTATCGTTTTCAATAATACAGGGTGACAAAAAAGTAACCGGGCACTTTTCTATCCTTTATAACTTTTTTTGTTCATTTCATTTTTAGATAATTCCAAGTTTATTTTGTAGCCCATTTATTTCTCTATCATATAGTAAAATTAAAAAATTTTTGATTAAGAATTAAGAAAGTTATGTAATTTTAGGTACACCATATCAAAATTTTCCCCCTAAAATTTTATTTTCTGTATCTCAGAAAGGAGAAGTCCAAACGGGATGATCTCAACAGAATCTAATTAAGATCATTAGCGAACCGGACAAATCCGAAAGATAAAAATTCCAACTCATACATGGATGGCTCTGAGTAGATGTAAATCAGTTTTGGGGGGAATGAGATTTTCTCATTTTGGGAGGGTTACGCGCAATCGAATATCTCTTTAGGCGTTAATCTAAAAAATTTTTTGCTTTATGATTTCCATAGATAAAAGACTGCTCTAGATGCCACAAAAATTTTGTGTAATTCCTGCAATCTATTCTAAAGTTATAGATAAAATATCTCAAAAAAAGGTGCGACCTGGAGCAATAATTTTTCTCACATTCGTTGAACCTTATCTCAAAGTAGAATAGGGAAAATTCTAAAAGATTTTTATATTTTATTATCCTATAATTTCTCTATAATTTCATCAATATTTGATCTAATTATCTTTAATTTGAAAAAAGTTATGCCAAAAATAAAGTGCCCGGTTACTTTTTTGTCACCCTGTAAAAATCATCTTATACTTAAAACGGATGGAACTTTCAATTTATTAGTTCATTATTTAAGATGAAACATCAAAAAACAATCAAAATTTAACCAATAATTTTTAAGATGCGAAATTTCTTCCTCTTTTCCATACTGATCATCCAAAAAGAAAAGTTAAACACATAGTTCAAAGATATGCAGAGTTGGACGATAATTTGGACTTTAAGAAAGGCGTTGAGTGCTGTTAAAATGCTAATAAATCGAATTGATATCAATTAATTTTAACAAAAATTATTTTTATCGATATTTAAATTAAAAAATAAATTTATTAACAATAATTTCCTTCACATTACACTCTGTCACAAAAGTATAAGCACCCCCCCCCCCCACCACCACAATTTTTGTAAAAATACATAACCCCTAGGCATTATTTGACATAATTTTTTCCTACATTAGCAGCGATCCAAAGCATCAATAAAAATAAAGTTTCAGAAAATTTTATCAATTTAAATATTTTAAAATTGAATTTTCTCGAAAATAGTGTGTCACAAAAGTATAAGCACCCCTGAAAAATTTAATTTCTACTTAATGCAATATTCTACAAAAAAATACAGTAATCATCTCTATCGATACCCTAAGACCAAAACTTTATCCAAGACCAAGAATCTTGGACTTAGGGTCTAATCATGGGCTTAAGTCTGGGAAAATTTTCGGTCTTGGACATCTCTAAGATCTTCTCTTATGAATCTTCCTTTAGTTTACAAATAAGGTCTGACTTTGTTTAAAATAAATATTTTTATTCTTTGTGTGGCGGAATGGGGAGTACTCAAAATTTCAAAGTACATTTTACTAATTGATAAGAGTTAAAAAGATGTTTGTGCGAACATTGATTTTTATTTTTTTTATAAGTAATTTATTAATTTTGAACCGAAATTAATAAATCACATTCAGTGTTTGGAAATTTAAATTTTCTCGTATTTGTTCTTGGCCCGTTTTATTTGCCTACTCATACCTGCCTATTTTTTTCTCGTACAGTAAAGCAGCTGGGCTATAGCTATTTCTCTCCTTTAGCTAGTGCAAAAGGTTAATCGGCGGCTGGGAGCGAACCAGCATCTTCAGTAGACCGGACTTATGTGTTAGCCATTACACCACGCCGCCTACTGCTCAGCCTTAGGAAATTAATAATTATATGCTTTACAGTACACGTACCACCCCCATACTTAGGTATTTGGCTTCATAACTTTCTATTTTTTCGATTACGATTATAAATTTCGTACGAGCTATCTTGACACTGATCATAGCCTGTTTTCCCGGCTACACGATCTTTGGGATACGACTTTTGAGGACCCTACAATTGGGTACTCGACACCTAAGTTTCTTTCTAGACTTTAAAATTTTCAACTTCGGGTCCCTAATTGTCGTGTTCACAAATGTCTGTTCCCAAAATGTCGCGCCACCGTTTTTCCCATTTATTACAGTTTGGCATTTTGTATTTTTGGCATTTTGTACATGGATTTTAAAAGGTGGCACGAATTTTCGTCAACGGGCTTTCCGTCAATGGACTTTCCATCAACGACTTTTCGTCAATGAGTGGATGTTTTTTTAATTTTGAGAGAAATAGAAGATGATAACATGTATGTAGAAGTGTTGTCAGATTGAAAATTAGACTTATTTGATAATCCTGAACAAAGTTATAAGCAATTGTGTCACTACGAAGGATAGGTAGTCTTTTCAAGGTTGAAAATCGATAAAAATGAATAGGTTTATGTTACTGGTGTAGAACCCAGCGACCTTTGACTCCCCGCGAGGCGCGTGCCGCAAAACCCCGCGCGAAGCGCGTGGTTTTGCACAAGCGCCTCGGCGACGCCCCATAGGTTATTCGAGAGTATTTAAAGAAATAAGGAATCTTAAACAAAATTGGGCACATAATTTAGTTATTTGTGGCTTTGAACATGCCGATTAATTTCCTAAATTTTTTAAAAGCGATCATTTATTGATGAAAAGTCCGTCCATTGACGAAAAGTATTGACGGAAAGTCCGTTGACGAAAAGTCGTAGCCCCTTTTAAAATTTTGATAAAAAAATTTTTTTTAATTAAAAAATTTCTACAATTCTAGACTTTTAAAATTTTCATATTAAACTAATTAAAATGTTTTTCTCCCCAAAATTAAACTCTACAGCAAAAAATGTTTATGATGTAGCCATTGTTGGTGGGGGAATTGTTGGGTGTGCTACTGGTTGATAGATTTTTTGGATTTTATTTTTTATTTTTAATTGTTTAAGCAAGACAATTAAAATTGAGTAAACCAAATTTACGAGCAGTTTTGGTGGAAAAGGAAGCAAAACTAGGTAAATTTTTTAGTAAATGGTGATATTTTTGCGGACAATTTTTTTAATCCGCAAAAATTTTTTTGGGATTTTCCAATAATCCGAAAACAATTTTTGCGGATTTTTCGGATTTTTGCGGACAATTTTTGCGGACTTTTTGAATTTTTTGCGGACAATTTTTGCGGATTTTCCGACAATTCGCATTAATATTTCCCTACTTTTTTCCTTTTCCCCCAATTTTTATATTAATTTTAGCTGCCCACCAAAGCGGCCACAACAGCGGTGTTTTACATTCAGGCATTTATTATGTCCCCGGGAGCCTTAAAGCACGCCTGTGTGTCAAAGGTTTCCAAATTTTTAAATTAATTTTAAAGGAAAATAAACTTAGAATTTTTGAGGCATCGACATGGCTTATAAATTTTGTGACGAAAAATCAATTCCCTACAAAAAATGTGGAAAGTTGATTGTTGCTTTAAATGAGGGGGAAATTGGTGGACTTGAGGTTAGTTTTCTGTTAATTTTTTTGGGGAATTTTTTGAGAAATTTTGAGTCAATAGAGAAATTTTTGAAAAATTTTATTAAATTTTTCGGAATTTTAGAGGATAAGAATTCTTAAAATTTGATAAAAAAAATTTTTAGAAAAAATTTAAATTATTATTTTTTGGATTAAAAATTGTGTCTAAAAAATTTTTTTAGCATAAAAATTATTTATAAAAATTTGTTTTGTCAAAATTTTTTAAAAATTTTGTGATTAAAAAATTTTATTAATTTTTTTGAGAAAAAATTCTTTTTTCGGGATTTAATTTTTAATTTAATTCAAAAGTTTCCATCAAATTTTCTAAAATTTTTAAGTTAAAAAATTTTAAATTATCACTATTTTTTACCCCTTCCAATAATTTTTTCCTTATTAGAATCTTTTCGATCGGTCACAGAAAAACAATTGTCGGGATATTTCTGTTGTAGATGCTGCCAGGATACGAGAAATTGAGCCTCATTGTCAGGTTTAATATTTATTTTTAATTTTTTAAACTTTTGGTTCCATTTTCTTTTAAATTTCAAGTTTTTCAAGCTTCCTGGTTATTTTGAATTATTGTTAAGAAATTTTTATTTTAAAAAGTTTTTGGGATCAAATGTCTTTTCAGGTCACTTATTTAAGATTATAGGGGTAATTCTTTTTATTTACTAAAGTTTTTTATTAGATTTTTATCGATTTAATTGGGAGAGATTCAGCAAGAATTTTTGAAAAAATTCCCATAAATCCTCGAATTTTCTTCGAGTCCGAGAATTTAAAAAATTTTTTCTGACAAGGACCCATTTTTTACTGTGACCACGAATTCTGTATTTTTTGGTACCATTCGATAGAGGACCCCCGACTTACTATTGCAAAGTGCTATCCGTTTTTTTGCAAAAAATTTTTAAAAAAAGTTATGGTCAGTCAAAATTTAAAATTATTTTACAATCTCGGATCGACTTGTAATTAAAATTAAAATTAATTTTTTGACATGAATTTTAATTTTTATTCAATTAATTAAATTCTTTACAAATTTAAGGGTATAAAAGCCATTTGGTCTCCCCATACAGGAATTGTTGATTGGGCAGTAGTCACTTTAAAAATGGCAGAGTAAATTTTCCTAAAAATTTTTTTGAAACTTTAAAATTATTTTTAGAGATTTTAAACAAATGGGCGGGGATATTGAACTTGGATGGACTTTAAATAAAATTGAGGAATCGAATGATCCACAAACTCCAATTAAATTAATTGATTCTAAAGGAAAAGAGGTTTTTAAATTTTTTGGAAAAATTTGTTAGGGATACTCCTGAATTTTTCAAAAGTATTAGAGAGAAAATTAAGTTTGTTGGAATTAATCCGAAGCCAACCCTCTCGTGAAAAAAATTCTAAATAAAAACCTCCTCCATGAAATATTTCTGAATTAACTTTCACAAGAGAGTTGGCTGATCCTGGGAATCTTCAGGTATTCTGATTTCAATGGCGTAGCCAGGGGTCGGATTTCGGGGGAGGATTATGTCAATTTAACATTTTTAATTAAAAATCGCCTTTTTTGTAAATAATATTTTGTTTTGATCTTTAAAGTTGTAGTTTAATTCACATTTTTAAATGTCTTTTCTTTATGCAAAAGGACAACTATTTTACATTTAGCACCTGCAAAAAAGCTAAATGTCAGAGGTGCTTTCATCGTTTTGCTCTATTCATTTTAAATTAGCGTTTTATTTTTTGCTCTTCGAAATTTAAGATCATTTTATTTTTCCTTATTCCATTATATAAGATTTTTAAAATAAGTAAACGAATAATTTTTGTCCGAAATGAAACAAGGAGATATTAGATCTTTCTTCAAATGTCCGCCAACAACTTCTCGTCAAGATGAAAATCAAAGTTTTATTGAGATAGAGGATGAACTTGAAGGAATATATCTAAGCGATAATTCAGATCAAGAAGAAATTTCAGAAGAGCAGTCATTAAAAATTCCGGGACGACTACCAAAAATATACTGTAACCAACCCTTAGATCAGAATGATATTGGTTTTTTACAGAATTATCTATAATTATCACAATTATTATCAAACAGGATTGTTTGTCGGAAAATCGGGACCGTTGGATGACAATGAAAAACTAAAGGAGCTATATTGTTGGGGACCTTCTTGTAATTATACAGCAACACCAGTGTTCCAGGCAAGCCAGAATAGATTTTCCAACAATCCTGGCTTAAAAATGAATTAATGGCGTACTCGCATATAGAAGTTGTCTATTTTGTCGTATTTGTGTTGCGTTTCATTGGGGACGCAAGGAGATTGGAAAAGGTTGGTATATCTGATATAGCTATGCTACATTATTTTAGGACGTCACGAAACTGCAAAACGATGGGTTTTAGAACCCAATAGAAATTTCAAAGATGCCTTGGAATTATGGCGTAATCATGCGGCATAGTCACTATATCTGATGTCATAAAAATTATCAAATGATGGAGGTGCTTTTGAAATCATGTTTAGAGATGATGCTAAATTGCTCAAAAACTCGTTTTTTAGCCCATGCTGATTGCCAACCAGAACAAAATTCTAGAGAAACTCTAAGAAAGCAATTCTTTGAATTTTGCAATATTCTTTATGATCAGTTACGAATAAGATTTGGCAATGACTAACACTTAATTTGCAAGCTTCAAGACTTGCTTCCTTACAGAATTAGTAAGTTAACAAGATTTGATTGAAAGGATTATTATTGTTTCAGTACAAACAGATGTTACTTTGTTTGGAGATGCCTTTGCTGGATATGGTCCGTTTCACCCTGCGAATTCTATAAACGAATTCACTGCTGAGAATACTCTTTGGAAATAAAAGTGTTCAACGTGGAATTGCGCGAACAAACCCTATTCTACCCAGTTTTTGAAACAAGATGGCGCCGAATTGATACATCAATTTCATAATGTAGTACGGCTACTTCAATTACTTTCTGCTCTTCCAGTTTCCGCAATTAGCTATTAATGCACATTCTCACTACCAGTGCTTCGAAATTTCAAATTTGCTCGTACTCGTACTTCGTACCAGGTACGAGTACGAATTTTGGTACGAGCTTCGAAGCACTGCTCATTACTGTTGAATAAAGTTGTTCATTTTAAATCTTTTTGTTGTTCTAGCGCCGCAGACGAAAATTTTTTTAAAGTTGAAGATTATAGGCGAAATAAATTGAGTTTTTCTAATTCTTCTCCTAATTTTTCTCCCATTTCGAGGGGGGGGGGGGGGGGTCGCAGCCCTCCTGGCTACGCCCTTGCCTGATTTGAACTTAAAATTCCGTATGTCCGGCCATTTTTGGATCAATATCCAACAAACTTTTCTCTCCCAAATACTTTTTGCTGAGTAATTTTATCTGTACTTTTCTATTTTAAAGATTTTTGCCAGTTATGTAATAACTTGTGCTGGTCTCTACTCTGATCGAATTGCTCAACTTTCTGGAGGTTCAGAGCTCCCAAAAATAATTCCTTTCCGTGGAGAATATCTAAAATTAAAGCCTGAAAAGCGTTATTTAGTTAAACAAGCAAATATTTATCCGGTTAGATTTTTTGAAATTTTGGGAAGTTTGAGTGGTTTTGAGTAGAGATCGGAATTTTGTTCCGTACCGTATTCCGTACCGTATTACCGACTGTAATACCGAGAAATACCGACAAATACCGATGTTTTTCATCGGTACCGTATTCCGTACCGTATTTTTTTTTCAAAATTTTTCCGTACCTTACAACCGATACGGAATGCCGATAAATACCGAAAAATACGGCCGTAGTACGGTACGGTCCGATCTCTAGTTTTGAGTAGCTTTAAATCAAAATTATTTTTCGTTTACAAGGAACTATATCGAACTGTCAACAAAAATTTCTTGATCATTTTTATACCATAGTGTAGAGCAGGGTCGATTTCTTATTGCCATTTTTTTTCTTTTTCGGCCCTACCAAAAAAATTTGTTAGGGAAAAAAATTTTGAATCTTCGGTTATCCTGATATGAACTGAAAATTCCGTATATCAGGACATTTTTGGACCAATATTCATATAAAAAGAATGCAGTCATGGCATTTAGTCGCCAAGACCTGCTGCAACAAGTTCACTAGCTATTTGCGGGACCCCCAAATCGGAAAGTTAAAGGCTTCAAAGATTCGACTGCTCCAAAAGTCGAAAACTTTGAAGTCCTATAACTTTTCGATTTTGGGGTGTAGGGCCGAGAAAGAAAAATTGGCAATAGGAAATCGACCCTGCTCTACAAGATGGTACAATAAAAAGAAGCTTTTGAACAAAAATCCTTTAATTATTTTTAATTTTATTATTGAAAGATTTAAATAAAAATTTATATTTTTTAGGTTCCCGACCCTCGATTTCCTTTTTTGGGAGTTCATTTTACTCCAACAATTTACGGTGATGTTATACTTGGTCCAAATGCAGTCATGGCTTTAAGTCGTGAAGGATATAATAAATTAGACTTTTCGGCTAAAGATTTTATAGATTCTATTAAATATAGGTAAAAGTTAAAAATTAAAAAGAAAAAATAATTTTTAATTAAAGAGGAACACAAAAATTAATTTTTAAATATGCTTGTTATGGTTTTGGTGAATTAACTAGGTCATTTTATATTCCCGCTCAAATTAAACTTCTCCAACAATATATTCCTGAAATAACGCCTAATGATGTTGAAATGTGAGGAATTTTTCCTTAAAATTTTTTTGGAAATTTGAATATTTTGAGATTTCAACATTGAAATTTCGGGTATTGTGACTTATAGCGGTTTTTTTGCTGGACTGATTTCGATAAATGAGGTGTTATTCGAAAGAGCATCGACAATGGAGTCGAACTAGATATGGGGGAAGTCGATCCGACAATCAGGGAACGAGTTATAGACGCCTAAAGTTTGAAAAAGAGTAGGGGGAGTAAGCTCATCTCGGGGTCCCCATATCTAATTCGACTCCATTTTCGATGCTCTTTCGAATGACACCTCAATGGTCGAAATCAGTCCAGCAAAAAAAAACCCGCTATAAGTTAAACATTCGAAATTTCTGGGAAAATTTCCAAAAAAATTTTTTGAAATTTTTTTGAAAAATCTTTTTTAATTTTAAAAATTAAAAGAAAATTTTATAGAGGCCGTACAGGTGTCCGTGCTCAAGCTTTAGACATTGACGGCAATTTAGTTGATGAGTTTGTTTATGATAGTGGTAAAGGCCCTCTCTCTTCTCGAATAATTCATGTTAGAAATGGTAAAGTTTTTTTTTGGAATTTTTGAAAAATAAAAATTTCAGCGCCGAGCCCTGCTGCAACTAGTTCACTTGCTATTGCGGAAATGATTTTAGAAAAATGTGTAGAACAATTTGGGATATAAAAATTATTAGATTCTTATTGATACTCAGATTTTAATGCTTATATATTTATATTTTTAGAAAAATATATTTTAATTCCTTACGTTTGCTTCACTTTAAAAAATATTTTACTAAGTTGTCATACACTCTGTCCCAAAAATATACATCCACCTATATTTTGTGGCTTAAGTCCCTAAGTTGTTCACGGATTTGAATGAAAATTTAATACATAATGCAGAAAGACATTTTAAAACTATATTTAAAATTTGAAAAAATTCTGATTATGCACTCAATACTTACGACTATTTATTTGTAAAATAGGTGTCCCATAAATATACATCCACTTTCAAAAAAAGTTATTTCCAACAACAGGAAAAATCTACAAAAATTTTAGTAAACATAAATATTGATATCATAAAAAAATAAAAAGAAAGTAGGTCCATATCTTTACCCGAAGCCGAGATTCTGAGACCTCGAAAATCAACGTAATATGGGGTTTTTCAATTTTAAAAAATATTTTCGACCCCTTTTGATTACTATAAATTTTGATTTTGGGCTCATTCGAAAGCCCTTGAAATTTGCTACAAGAAAGCAACAATTTTATTATCCAGAAAAAATTTTAAAGAGAATTTCAGGCATTTAAACTTCGGAAACGGCATTAAGGGTAATTTTATGTGGCATTTAGGCGTTTTTTCTGCATCAAATGTTTAAATGCCTGTATCTCTCTTGTAATCTTTTCTGGAAAATAAGATTAATGCTGTCTTATAGCAAATTTCAAGGGCTTTCGAATGAGCCTAAAATCAGCAACATTAGATTATTTATTATTAACTAAGTTGTCATAAGAAAAATAAATCGTATAGAATTGTGCTTAAACGAAAAAATTAGATTATTTCGAGTCAAACTAAAATGAATATGGATATAAAATAATATTAACTAAGTTAACCTAAGAAAAATAAATCGTATAGAATGGTGCTTAAACGAAAAAATTAGATTATTTCGAGTCAAACTAAAATGAATATGGATATAAAATAATATTAACTAAGTTAACCTAAGAAAAATAAATCGTATAGAATGGTGCTTAAACGAAAAAATTAGATTATTTCGAGTCAAACTAAAATGAATATGGATATAAAATAATATTAACTAAGTTAACCTAAGAAAAATAAATCGTATAGAATGGTGCTTAAACGAAAAAATTAGATTATTTCGAGTCAAACTAAAATTAATATGGATATAAAATAATATTAACTAAGTTAACCTAAGAAAAATAAATCGTATAGAATGGTGCTTAAACGAAAAAATTAGATTATTTCGAGTCAAACTAAAATGAATATGGATATAAAATAATATTAACTAAGTTAACCTAAGAAAAATAAATCGTATAGAATGGTGCTTAAACGAAAAAATTAGATTATTTCGAGTCAAACTAAAATAAATATGGATATAAAATAATATTAACTAAGTTAACCTAAGAAAAATAAATCGTATATAATGGTGCTTAAACGAAAAAATTAGATTATTTCGAGTCAAACTAAAATGAATATGGATATAAAATAATATTAACTAAGTTAACCTAAGAAAAATAAATCGTATAGAATGGTGCTTAAACGAAAAAATTAGATTATTTCGAGTCAAACTAAAATGAATATGGATATAAAATAATATTAACTAAGTTAACCTAAGAAAAATAAATCGTATAGAATGGTGCTTAAACGAAAAAATTAGATTATTTCGAGTCAAACTAAAATAAATATGGATATAAAATAATATTAACTAAGTTAACCTAAGAAAAATAAATCGTATAGAATGGTGCTTAAACGAAAAAATTAGATTATTTCGAGTCAAACTAAAATGAATATGGATATAAAATAATATTAACTAAGTTAACCTAAGAAAAATAAATCGTATAGAATGGTGCTTAAACGAAAAAATTAGATTATTTCGAGTCAAACTAAAATGAATATGGATATAAAATAATATTAACTAAGTTAACCTAAGAAAAATAAATGCTTAAACGAAAAAATTAGATTATTTCGAGTCAAACTAAAATGAATATGGATATAAAATAATATTAACTAAGTTAACCTAAGAAAAATAAATCGTATAGAATGGTGCTTAAACGAAAAAATTAGATTATTTCGAGTCAAACTAAAATAAATATGGATATAAAATAATATTAACTAAGTTAACCTAAGAAAAATAAATCGTATAGAATGGTGCTTAAACGAAAAAATTAGATTATTTCGAGTCAAACTAAAATGAATATGGATATAAAATAATATTAACTAAGTTAACCTAAGAAAAATAAATCGTATAGAATGGTGCTTAAACGAAAAAATTAGATTATTTCGAGTCAAACTAAAATAAATATGGATATAAAATAATATTAACTAAGTTAACCTAAGAAAAATAAATCGTATAGAATGGTGCTTAAACGAAAAAATTAGATTATTTCGAGTCAAACTAAAATAAATATGGATATAAAATAATATTAACTAAGTTAACCTAAGAAAAATAAATCGTATAGAATGGTGCTTAAACGAAAAAATTAGATTATTTCGAGTCAAACTAAAATTAATATGGATATAAAATAATATTAACTAAGTTAACCTAAGAAAAATAAATCGTATAGAATGGTGCTTAAACGAAAAAATTAGATTATTTCGAGTCAAACTAAAATGAATATGGATATAAAATAATATTAACTAAGTTAACCTAAGAAAAATAAATCGTATAGAATGGTGCTTAAACGAAAAAATTAGATTATTTCGAGTCAAACTAAAATAAATATGGATATAAAATAATATTAACTAAGTTAACCTAAGAAAAATAAATCGTATAGAATGGTGCTTAAACGAAAAAATTAGATTATTTCGAGTCAAACTAAAATGAATGTGGATATAAAATAATATTAACTAAGTTAACCTAAGAAAAATAAATCGTATAGAATGGTGCTTAAACGAAAAAATTAGATTATTTCGAGTCAAACTAAAATGAATATGGATATAAAATAATATTAACTAAGTTAACCTAAGAAAAATAAATCGTATAGAATGGTGCTTAAACGAAAAAATTAGATTATTTCGAGTCAAACTAAAATAAATATGGATATAAAATAATATTAACTAAGTTAACCTAAGAAAAATAAATCGTATAGAATGGTGCTTAAACGAAAAAATTAGATTATTTCGAGTCAAACTAAAATGAATATGGATATAAAATAATATTAACTAAGTTAACCTAAGAAAAATAAATCGTATAGAATGGTGCTTAAACGAAAAAATTAGATTATTTCGAGTCAAACTAAAATGAATATGGATATAAAATAATATTAACTAAGTTAACCTAAGAAAAATAAATCGTATAGAATGGTGCTTAAACGAAAAAATTAGATTATTTCGAGTCAAACTAAAATAAATATGGATATAAAATAATATTAACTAAGTTAACCTAAGAAAAATAAATCGTATAGAATGGTGCTTAAACGAAAAAATTAGATTATTTCGAGTCAAACTAAAATTAATATGGATATAAAATAATATTAACTAAGTTAACCTAAGAAAAATAAATCGTATAGAATGGTGCTTAAACGAAAAAATTAGATTATTTCGAGTCAAACTAAAATGAATATGGATATAAAATAATATTAACTAAGTTAACCTAAGAAAAATAAATCGTATAGAATGGTGCTTAAACGAAAAAATTAGATTATTTCGAGTCAAACTAAAATAAATATGGATATAAAATAATATTAACTAAGTTAACCTAAGAAAAATAAATCGTATAGAATGGTGCTTAAACGAAAAAATTAGATTATTTCGAGTCAAACTAAAATGAATATGGATATAAAACAATATTAACTAAGTTAACCTAAGAAAAATAAATCGTATAGAATGGTGCTTAAACGAAAAAATTAGATTATTTCGAGTCAAACTAAAATGAATATGGATATAAAATAATATTAACTAAGTTAACCTAAGAAAAATAAATCGTATAGAATGGTGCTTAAACGAAAAAATTAGATTATTTCGAGTCAAACTAAAATAAATATGGATATAAAATAATATTAACTAAGTTAACCTAAGAAAAATAAATCGTATAGAATGGTGCTTAAACGAAAAAATTAGATTATTTCGAGTCAAACTAAAATGAATATGGATATAAAATAATATTAACTAAGTTAACCTAAGAAAAATAAATCGTATAGAATGGTGCTTAAACGAAAAAATTAGATTATTTCGAGTCAAACTAAAATGAATATGGATATAAAATAATATTAACTAAGTTAACCTAAGAAAAATAAATGCTTAAACGAAAAAATTAGATTATTTCGAGTCAAACTAAAATGAATATGGATATAAAATAATATTAACTAAGTTAACCTAAGAAAAATAAATCGTATAGAATGGTGCTTAAACGAAAAAATTAGATTATTTCGAGTCAAACTAAAATAAATATGGATATAAAATAATATTAACTAAGTTAACCTAAGAAAAATAAATCGTATAGAATGGTGCTTAAACGAAAAAATTAGATTATTTCGAGTCAAAATAAAATGAATATGGATATAAAATAATATTAACTAAGTTAACCTAAGAAAAATAAATCGTATAGAATGGTGCTTAAACGAAAAAATTAGATTATTTCGAGTCAAACTAAAATAAATATGGATATAAAATAATATTAACTAAGTTAACCTAAGAAAAATAAATCGTATAGAATGGTTCTTAAACGAAAAAATTAGATTATTTCGAGTCAAACTAAAATAAATATGGATATAAAATAATATTAACTAAGTTAACCTAAGAAAAATAAATCGTATAGAATGGTGCTTAAACGAAAAAATTAGATTATTTCGAGTCAAACTAAAATAAATATGGATATAAAATAATATTAACTAAGTTAACCTAAGAAAAATAAATCGTATAGAATGGTGCTTAAACGAAAAAATTAGATTATTTCGAGTCAAACTAAAATGAATATGGATATAAAATAATATTAACTAAGTTAACCTAAGAAAAATAAATCGTATAGAATGGTGCTTAAACGAAAAAATTAGATTATTTCGAGTCAAACTAAAATAAATATGGATATAAAATAATATTAACTAAGTTAACCTAAGAAAAATAAATCGTATAGAATGGTGCTTAAACGAAAAAATTAGATTATTTCGAGTCAAACTAAAATGAATATGGATATAAAATAATATTAACTAAGTTAACCTAAGAAAAATAAATCGTATAGAATGGTGCTTAAACGAAAAAATTAGATTATTTCGAGTCAAACTAAAATAAATATGGATATAAAATAATATTAACTAAGTTAACCTAAGAAAAATAAATCGTATAGAATGGTGCTTAAACGAAAAAATTAGATTATTTCGAGTCAAAATAAAATGAATATGGATATAAAATAATATTAACTAAGTTAACCTAAGAAAAATAAATCGTATAGAATGGTGCTTAAACGAAAAAATTAGATTATTTCGAGTCAAACTAAAATAAATATGGATATAAAATAATATTAACTAAGTTAACCTAAGAAAAATAAATCGTATAGAATGGTTCTTAAACGAAAAAATTAGATTATTTCGAGTCAAACTAAAATAAATATGGATATAAAATAATATTAACTAAGTTAACCTAAGAAAAATAAATCGTATAGAATGGTGCTTAAACGAAAAAATTAGATTATTTCGAGTCAAACTAAAATAAATATGGATATAAAATAATATTAACTAAGTTAACCTAAGAAAAATAAATCGTATAGAATGGTGCTTAAACGAAAAAATTAGATTATTTCGAGTCAAACTAAAATGAATATGGATATAAAATAATATTAACTAAGTTAACCTAAGAAAAATAAATCGTATAGAATGGTGCTTAAACGAAAAAATTAATTATTTCGAGTCAAACTAAAATAAATATGGATATAAAATAATATTAACTAAGTTAACCTAAGAAAAATAAATCGTATAGAATGGTGCTTAAACGAAAAAATTAGATTATTTCGAGTCAAACTAAAATGAATATGGATATAAAATAATATTAACTAAGTTAACCTAAGAAAAATAAATCGTATAGAATGGTGCTTAAACGAAAAAATTAGATTATTTCGAGTCAAACTAAAATAAATATGGATATAAAATAATATTAACTAAGTTAACCTAAGAAAAATAAATCGTATAGAATGGTGCTTAAACGAAAAAATTAGATTATTTCGAGTCAAAATAAAATGAATATGGATATAAAATAATATTAACTAAGTTAACCTAAGAAAAATAAATCGTATAGAATGGTGCTTAAACGAAAAAATTAGATTATTTCGAGTCAAACTAAAATAAATATGGATATAAAATAATATTAACTAAGTTAACCTAAGAAAAATAAATCGTATAGAATGGTTCTTAAACGAAAAAATTAGATTATTTCGAGTCAAACTAAAATAAATATGGATATAAAATAATATTAACTAAGTTAACCTAAGAAAAATAAATCGTATAGAATGGTGCTTAAACGAAAAAATTAGATTATTTCGAGTCAAACTAAAATAAATATGGATATAAAATAATATTAACTAAGTTAACCTAAGAAAAATAAATCGTATAGAATGGTGCTTAAACGAAAAAATTAGATTATTTCGAGTCAAACTAAAATGAATATGGATATAAAATAATATTAACTAAGTTAACCTAAGAAAAATAAATCGTATAGAATGGTGCTTAAACGAAAAAATTAGATTATTTCGAGTCAAACTAAAATAAATATGGATATAAAATAATATTAACTAAGTTAACCTAAGAAAAATAAATCGTATAGAATGGTGCTTAAACGAAAAAATTAGATTATTTCGAGTCAAACTAAAATGAATATGGATATAAAATAATATTAACTAAGTTAACCTAAGAAAAATAAATCGTATAGAATGGTGCTTAAACGAAAAAATTAGATTATTTCGAGTCAAACTAAAATGAATATGGATATAAAATAATATTAACTAAGTTAACCTAAGAAAAATAAATCGTATAGAATGGTGCTTAAACGAAAAAATTAGATTATTTCGAGTCAAACTAAAATAAATATGGATATAAAATAATATTAACTAAGTTAACCTAAGAAAAATAAATCGTATAGAATGGTGCTTAAACGAAAAAATTAGATTATTTCGAGTCAAACTAAAATGAATATGGATATAAAATAATATTAACTAAGTTAACCTAAGAAAAATAAATCGTATAGAATGGTGCTTAAACGAAAAAATTAGATTATTTCGAGTCAAACTAAAATAAATATGGATATAAAATAATATTAACTAAGTTAACCTAAGAAAAATAAATCGTATAGAATGGTGCTTAAACGAAAAAATTAGATTATTTCGAGTCAAACTAAAATGAATATGGATATAAAATAATATTAACTAAGTTAACCTAAGAAAAATAAATCGTATAGAATGGTGCTTAAACGAAAAAATTAGATTATTTCGAGTCAAACTAAAATGAATATGGATATAAAATAATATTAACTAAGTTAACCTAAGAAAAATAAATCGTATAGAATGGTGCTTAAACGAAAAAATTAGATTATTTCGAGTCAAACTAAAATGAATATGGATATAAAATAATATTAACTAAGTTAACCTAAGAAAAATAAATCGTATAGAATGGTGCTTAAACGAAAAAATTAGATTATTTCGAGTCAAACTAAAATGAATATGGATATAAAATAATATTAACTAAGTTAACCTAAGAAAAATAAATCGTATAGAATGGTGCTTAAACGAAAAAATTAGATTATTTCGAGTCAAACTAAAATGAATATGGATATAAAATAATATTAACTAAGTTAACCTAAGAAAAATAAATCGTATAGAATGGTGCTTAAACGAAAAAATTAGATTATTTCGAGTCAAACTAAAATTAATATGGATATAAAATAATATTAACTAAGTTAACCTAAGAAAAATAAATCGTATAGAATGGTGCTTAAACGAAAAAATTAGTTATTTCGAGTCAAACTAAAATAAATATGGATATAAAATAATATTAACTAATTAACTAGTTTATTAAGGTAAATGAGTTAAAAAACTAATCTGCCAAAAATTTAATAGGTATTAATCCTAATTTTCCACTTTATGACTTTTGTTATTGATTTGCAAATTGATGAATAAAATTATTATTATATTAAATTTTTTAACTGACCTGACCCGAAACCCGGACTTTTTTGACCCGAAACCCGAAACCAATCCGAAGAAAATTTTGGAAACCCGACCCGACTTTTTTTCTCGACCCGAGACATCCCTGGTATATAAGAGTTCGATGTTACAAGATCATAAGTGCGCAAATTTGAAGGAGAAAATGGTTTTTGTCTGTTTTAGGCTAGCGAAGAGGCTCGCCCGAAGGGTGAGCTTCTTCGCTAGTGTATATAATTTATAAACTAAATATATAAATTTTGATTAGAAATTTTTGATTTTTTCATGAATAAATTTTGATTGGACAATGTAAATTTGAGTTAAAATGATAAATTTTTGAGGTAAAAGAAATAATATATGTACTATTACAATAATCATTAAGAGTTTAGAAAATTCAATTTTGATTGTTTTGTTGATTTCGTACGTTTACTTGATTATCTTCCCTTGGAGGATTTATTTCAAGAATCAAAGGTTGGATAGAATTTGCGTGTAGATTTTTGTAAAATTTTAATGTAGTACTGCCAAACTTTTTTAATATTCCAAGACAATCTCGTTGCATCGACTTGTTCATTGTTAAATAAATGACAGGAGGTATTCCTAAATAATATTTAAATTATTGTGTTGGAATCCTTAACACTTAAATAGTCTTCAGATTCATGATTATAATTCCAATTTTATGTTATATATTAAAATGAAAATATTATAATAAATTAAATCTGAAAGTATATTTTATAAAGACTTTGATATGGCAATTGTAAGAACCCAGGATCATTTTTTGATCATTTAAATTTAAAAAATTTATATTATCAATGATTGTCACCGTGTGCATTCAACCAACAAATCTGACCAATTATAATAATTACGTCATTGAAATGGATATATTGCATAAAAACATAAATCGAAGCAGCGACACTATTAAACAAGCTAATCAAAATAATTTGGAAAAAAATCTATAATTTAGGGTTTATAACAATAGTTTAGTAAAAAAACCATTTTTTCAGAATAGCTTTGTTGATGTGATTGAAAACCTCCTTGCTTTGATTTAATCACAAAAATTATACAAAATGTTAAGTAAGTAATTAACAAAAAAAATACGACTGATAAATTGTGAATTGAATGAAAGGTGTTCTCATATTCCTTTTAGAATTTCAAATATTTGAAAGATATTAAGAAACCAATACTTGATTGACGTCATCAATATATCCAATGTGCGGATTGAAGAACCAGCTAAAGTAAATGCCACTGAATGTAATTGGCTTTGACCATACAAATACTGCTAAGCCGTATAGAAAGGGAATGCCAAGCCATATAAACAATTTTTTGCCTTTAAAAAAATAAAGCTAAAGTTAAGGCTAAAGATGGATTAATTCCAACCGCCAAAAAGTTTCATAGCATATTCAGAAGACCATATTTCAACGCAACGATTAATAGCTAAAATCCCCTCTATTGTAGATTCAGTAGACCAACAAACTATTAATTAACGAATATATGGAATTATTAAAAAATACAAACAAAATCCGTAGGCCCCAGCAAAATAAATAAATTTTGGTGAAGAACAAAAAACATATCCAAAATATTATAAAGCATATCAAAGTCCACTATTATTTCCAATAATTTCTTATGTGACAAACAATTTTATCCCTCCTACTTTACAACTATTTAATTCTTTTGTTTTCTTTTACAAGTGGTTCAGTTGTTAGCTTTATGATTAATTATTGTTTTATGATGTTTTAGCTAACTTATATTATTGTTTCGCATTTTCCTAGTTCGTAAATAAAAGCTTTTAATACTTCGGTGTTTTCGGTGTTGGGAAGAAACCAAGGGACTTGATCAACCCCGAGGGTCTTCTAGGAACGTCCCGATCACAACCTCCCCGTTACGTTATCCCTTAACATCTGGAAAGGGTTTAGCCGCTTCGGCGCACAAATAATTATAGGAATAACAGTAGGTAAAACCACCCCCACAAGGAATACATTTTACTGGTAGCACCGGACAAGATTGTCACCGGGGGAGTAACGGGGAAAGAATACAGGAAAACTAGGTAAATCCCGGGACTAATAATAATTAAAAAAAAAGATAAACCGGTATAAAAATAAATTAAGGGCAGTGCACCTAAGTCCCAAACCTTCGGGTTAAAAATACATAAATATAAAATAAGGTTAAAATATTAATTTTTAGTAGATTAAAAACCTTCGTGTTAATATATAAATATAAAATAATTTTAAAATATTAATTTTTGGCTAATTAACCACCACCTTCGGGTAAATATCAAAAACAAAAATAAATTTAAAAATACTGTATATATACACTCCTCCACAAAATTATAGCCCCACCTATATTTTCACCGGTTTCAATACTGTAACCGATGTTTTTATTTTCAGACTTTTTTGTAATAATACATACTGGTCTAGAATTAGGTTTGTAAAAAAATTTTGTTTTCATATCTATTTTTTCGAGAGTTATAGGAAATTTCCAGTTTTAGGGTTCCACAAAATTATAGCCCCACTTTGAAATTTCGAGTTTCTAACATTAGGAAAAATCTACAAAAATTTGAGCAAGCATATCTATTGATACTAAGAAAAAATAAAAAAGAATTATACCCATATCTTTACCCGGAGCCGAGATCCTGAGACCCCGAAAATCAACGTAAATCAGGGGGAAAATGGGGCAGGGGGAAAATGGGGCCCCTCTGGGAAAATGGGGCTGAATATAATAAAGTATATTGATATCGGCTTAAGTTGTTATTATCCCTGTTAATACTCATACACTCAATTAGTTCTACTCCCTATTATTCCTCCATCTAGACTGAAAGGAGGTACTTACAAAAATTTACGGATTCAAATTATTAATCTCGCGAGTTTCCAACAACTCGATTTCTGAAAAAAAATCACTATTAAAGGACTCCGTGAGAGCCATTTTACCGATTACAAACAAAAAATTACAAATAAATTCTAAGTCAGTTTAGTATTTTTGGAAGGTGTAATTTTAATTCGAATGTCAAAATCGAAAATTCGAAAAATCTGTCCCTAGAAGTAGAATTACAATCTTTAGAATAATTTTCCATTCCTATTTGATTTATTAAGCTAAAATGAATGAAAAAAACAGCATATTAAAAGTATCAATTAGTAATTAAATTATAGGCATTTTTTAATTATCGGAAATACTGTAAATGGATATACTGTAATTTCGGAAATACGGCTAAATTGAGGTTTTCTGTTTTACATACTTAAAAAAATAAAATAGATGGTGACTAAAGAGAGAGATTTCAAAAAGTAAAAAAAATAAGTAGAATTTAGAGAAGATGTAGAAAAATTTGTTTTTTTTTTTTTAAAAAGATAATTCAATTTTATTATATTTTCTTTATTTTACTCACCTCCTTCAACAAAGTAAAGAAAAGGCCAAAAAAATCCCAAGTTCACAAACAAAAAAAGGTAGAAGTTGTAGTCCCGAAGGTTGTAGTTCCTGAAATTTCTCTTAGTTAAATTTATAAAAAAAAATTTTTTCTTTAACCAAAAATATTCAAATATGGTTTTTTTTGTTTAAACTTAATTCAAAAAAAAAATTTTTTTTTTGTTGACTCACGTTTGCCAAATCCAAATAAATTGAATCCAAATAATCTAATCCAATAAATGAAATCCAAAAATCTTAATAAATTGAACTTATTAGAAAAAAATAAAAATTATATATATATGCTCGAATAATTACTCTTATCGTCAAGAGTATAGAAAAAAATAACCACACAGGAAAATTATTTGAGTAATTAAGATAAGGAAGTTGTGACCGATTCAAGAAAAATGAGAAAAATAAGCAAAAACATAAAAAAAACCTATCCCTGTCAGGGGGAATTAATCGAGAAAATACGGTAAAAAGAAATTTTGTCTAAACGAAACTTTTGGATAACAACGTAAATACTTATATAAAATATGTTTTAAATGTAAACAAAAAAATATATTTCTAATGTAAAATTTAAATTAAATATGAATAATTTAAATGTTTAAAATAAAATGAAATGTTATCCTTTAATTTTCCATCTCAACATTTTTTTGTAAAGAATAAAAATAATTTATGTGTGAACGACAAGAGAGACTAAAAGCTGAAGAAAAGACTTTTTGCGATCTTATCTAGTTGGAAAAAAAATATTATTAATATTTCCTTTTATTTTTAAATGAATAATTTCCGTTGCTGTAATATATGGGAAAGTAAAAAAAAGGAGGATATATATTTTTTTTTATAATCTCGATTTTTTTTTATCGGTGTCTTTTTGAGTTTTCTCGACGGGATTTTTTGAAGGTTGAAGTACACTCCTCCACAAAATTATAGCACCACCTATATTTTCACCGGTTTCAATACTGTAACCGATGTTTTTATTTTCAGACTTTTTTGTAATAATACATACTGGTCTAGAATTAGGTTTGTAAAAAAATTTTGTTTTCATATCTTTTTTTCGAGAGTTATAGGAAATTTCCAGTTTTAGGGTTCCACAAAATTATAGACCCACTTTGAAATTTCGAGTTTCTAACATTAGGAAAAATCTACAAAAATTTGAGCAAGCATATCTATTGATACTAAGAAAAAATAAAAAAGAATTATACCCATATCTTTACCCGGAGCCGAGATCCTGAGACCCCTAAAATCAACGTAAATCAGGGGTAAGGCTCTTCAAAAAATATTTTCGACCCCTTATGGTTTGTTTTAAAATTTTAATTTGGGCTCATTCGAAAGCCCTTAAAATTTGCTACAAGATAGTAATACTCTTATATCCAACAAAAAATTCAATAGAAAAATGCACGACGTTAATCTTCCGGAGCCAATTTTATGGGGCATTAGAGGGCTTACTGAAATAATTATTATGGGGCTTACAGAAATGATTTTTCTAGAAAATTAAACTTATGCTATCTTTTAGCAAATTTTAAGGGCTTTCGAATGAGCCCAAATTAAAATTTTAAAACAAACCATAAGGGGTCGAAAATATTTTTTGAAGAGCCTTACCCCTGATTTACGTTGATTTTCGGGGTCTCAGGATCTCGGCTCCGGGTAAAGATATGGGTATAATTCTTTTTTATTTTTTCTTAGTATCAATAGATATGCTTGCTCAAATTTTTGTAGATTTTTCCTAATGTTAGAAACTCGAAATTTCAAAGTGGGGCTATAATTTTGTGGAACCCTAAAACTGGAAATTTCCTATAACTCTCGAAAAAATAGATATGAAAACAAAATTTTTTTACAAACCTAATTCTAGACCAGTATGTATTATTACAAAAAAGTCTGAAAATAAAAACATCGGTTACAGTATTGAAACCGGTGAAAATATAGGTGGGGCTATAATTTTGTGGAGGAGTGTACTTCAACCTTCAAAAAATCCCGTCGAGAAAACTCAAAAAGACACCGATAAAAAAAAATCGAGATTATAAAAAAAATATATATCCTCCTTTTTTTTTACTTTCCCATATATTACAGCAACGGAAATTATTCATTTAAAAATAAAAGGAAATATTAATAATATTTTTTTTCCAACTAGATAAGATCGCAAAAAGTCTTTTCTTCAGCTTTTAGTCTCTCTTGTCGTTCACACATAAATTATTTTTATTCTTTACAAAAAAATGTTGAGATGGAAAATTAAAGGATAACATTTCATTTTATTTTAAACATTTAAATTATTCATATTTAATTTAAATTTTACATTAGAAATATATTTTTTTGTTTACATTTAAAACATATATTTTATATAAGTATTTACGTTGTTATCCAAAAGTTTCGTTTAGACAGAATTTCTTTTTACCGTATTTTCTCGATTAATTCCCCCTGACAGGGATAGGTTTTTTTTATGTTTTTGCTTATTTTTCTCATTTTTCTTGAATCGGTCACAACTTCCTTATCTTAATTACTCAAATAATTGTCCTGTGTGGTTATTTTTTTCTATACTCTTGACGATAAGAGTAATTATTCGAGCATATATATATAATTTTTTTTTTTTTCTAATAAGTTCAATTTATTCAGATTTTTGGATTTCATTTATTGGATTAGATTATTTGGATTCAATTTATTTGGATTTGGCAAACGTGAGTCAACAAAAAAAAAATTTTTTTTTTTTTAATTAAGTTTAAACAAAAAAAACCATATTTGAATATTTTTGGTTAAAGAAAAAATTTTTTTTTATAAATTTAACTAAGAGAAATTTCAGGAACTACAACCTTCGGGACTACAACTTCTACCTTTTTTTGTTTGTGAACTTGGGATTTTTTTGGCCTTTTCTTTACTTTGTTGAAGGAGGTGAGTAAAATAAAGAAAATATAATAAAATTGAATTATCTTTTTAAAAAAAAAACAAATTTTTCTACATCTTCTCTAAATTCTACTTATTTTTTTTACTTTTTGAAATCTCTCTCTTTAGTCACCATCTATTTTATTTTTTTAAGTATGTAAAACAGAAAACCTCAATTTAGCCGTATTTCCGAAATTACAGTATATCCATTTACAGTATTTCCGATAATTAAAAAATGCCTATAATTTAATTACTAATTGATACTTTTAATATGCTGTTTTTTTCATTCATTTTAGCTTAATAAATCAAATAGGAATGGAAAATTATTCTAAAGATTGTAATTCTACTTCTAGGGACAGATTTTTCGAATTTTCGATTTTGACATTCGAATTAAAATTACACCTTCCAAAAATACTAAACTGACTTAGAATTTATTTGTAATTTTTTGTTTGTAATCGGTAAAATGGCTCTCACGGAGTCCTTTAATAGTGATTTTTTTTCAGAAATCGAGTTGGTGGAAACTCGCGAGATTAATAATTTGAATCCGTAAATTTTTGTAAGTACCTCCTTTCAGTCTAGATGGAGGAATAATAGGGAGTAGAACTAATTGAGTGTATGAGTATTAACAGGGATAATAACAACTTAAGCCGATATCAATATACTTTATTATATTCAGCCCCATTTTCCCAGAGGGGACAATTATTGGATTATTTTTAATGGAATGCCAATGGAGGACTTTTTGAGATCAGCTTATATCCCTTCATATTCACTGATATTCTCTCAATCTCTCTAATTTTCTTGATATCACGCTCCCATTTTTGATATCCCTCAAAATCCTCTTTGTCCTTTCTTAATCTCATTAAGCTATCAAAAAAAACCGAGGTATAATATACAGAGAGGACTGAAACTTGGTCCTTTACCAGGAGTATCTTTTATTATAAGTTTAATTATTTCTAAAATTTAATTGTCTTTATTATAAAATTTCAATTTTTGAAGAAATGATTAGCCTACTAAGGTCAAAATTTTATCTGATAATTTGAAAAATAGGTTGAAAAATAGAGCCCCATGGGGTTCTATTTTCGGAAATACGGTAAATCTAAAAAAAAAACCTTTGATATGTTAAATTTAATAATCAGAAATATAACAATAAATCTTGGCCAGTCAATTTCTTCTCTATGTAATTTTTTTTTGCGTATTACTCACTCTCAGTTTATCAAATAAAAGAACGCTTATATAAATATTTTAAAGGCTCATTACCGTAAAAACTGTATTAATGTCCCTCCCTGAATTAATTACCCCACCACCTGTATTAAAACCTCATGTAAAGGGAGATCAAATCAATAATTTCCCTCCCTCAAATAATTACCCCTATTTTTTCGCATACATTATTTAAAAAAATTGTTTAAAAAAAATCGTTATAAATTTTATGTATAATATAGGTAAAAAAAAATAATAGGAGATTAAAAGGATTTGGGGAATTATCGAGAGATTTATGTAAGTCAAGTGAAAAATAATTCGTCTCAAAAAAAAAATCTTTTTAACAATTTCTGACTCTTTCCATAATCTGCGATTTACTACGTGACTTTATACATTTCAAAACGAAATTATTGTTGGTATGGCACCACTTTTAGGTAAATTATATAAAAGTTTGATAAGAGAATGTAGTTTAGCGTTAGGCTCAGATAACGCTAATTAAGACACTTTAATTAATTTAAATTTCCGCACACAATAAAAATATATTTATTTTCTTTTAATTTAAAAATTACAATTGATTGAAAAGCAGGAAGAAAAATGTGTGTAAAAAAAAGAGGCACTAAACAAAGTGATTGAAGGGAAAAAACACCTGGTAGGAACGTGAAAGTCATTTAAATAAGGCCAGCGAACATAAAAAACTTTAAGATGATTATGTTAGATAACGTCTGGGAAATTGTTTTGTGGATGAGTAATTTCAATAAAATTTATATTTTTAATTAAATTTATAATTCGCGTTGAGACGCGACACTCCCGGGCCAACAAATGGTTGGACATTAAAAAATTGGGATGGCAAGAGTGGAGTTGCGGGGGTTAAGATTGGTACAACAAACAAAATTTGGGGATTGGGAATATAGGTAGGAACAGCTGCAGAAACAATAGAATTGCTACATAATGATTGCATTGATGGGGCTCGGTTAATTAGACTGTAAGAGACATTTGGAGGTGGTGGCGGAGTTAGTAAGTTGTGTATATAAGTCGGGTTAAGATGGACCTTATTAAGGGGAGTGGGTTTCAAATTTGTGATTCTTTTACGTATTCTTTTATTTTTTGTCCTCTCCCATTTTCTTATCATGTTCTTCTTTATGGTGTGTTCATTGATGGGCAGGGCTTCGATTGCACCAGTTTCCAGAATGCGCACTCGTGAGGCAATGTTGAGGCGTTGTGGTAGTTTGAGGGCAGCCAACGGTGGCGGACCATCAGGCAGCGGGATGTCGACGGCAGCAGGTTCGTCATCCGTTGTTTCATGAATGGCAGCAGGTGGTGAAGGCGGTTGCCCCCGTGAATGGGTCGGCGTTGTTTCTGTTGTTGGTGGTGCTGAGGATTCTGTAGTAGCAATGCCAATCGTCGGAGTAGGGTCACATTCCATAGTCGAGTCTGTTGTTTCTGCCTGTTGTGATCTGTTATCTTTTAAAGGAATTTTAGGTTTATCATTAGAAATATTTATAAATTTTAAATAACGTTGTATGTGGGCAATGTCTTTTTGGGAAATTTTGGACATAATGAACTAAAATTTAAATTAATTTATCTTAAATAATGAAAAGGGATTATTAAAATTTGAATTTAACTTATTAAATTTAAGGGGGGTTTAGTGTCGTGGGTTTGAGCGATTAACGAGCTCCTGGATGTTGGAATTTAAGTCTTGTAATTCAATAGGAGGTTGCGGTCGGGCGTTCTTGCCCTTGAACAAATGGAATAGGAAGATGGCTACTTTTACTATTAACAGTAATACAAGGACAGATAGGCAGCCGAAAATGGATAGAACCGCTACGGAAAGGTCGGGATGTTCAGTTAAAAATTGGGCGAAGGATTCAAAACCTAGATAAACAGCCGAAGTGGCTAAAATAGGAAGAGTGCCCTTAGCAATAGGTTTTCCTAAACGTTTGAAAAGGGGGGGTTTCTTCCACAATGGAGATTTACGGCCTGGAAATGAGTTAGTGCCGCCAACTAGGGCGATAAGGATAAAAAGCAAAATTACGAGAAAAGTCGGCGGAGGTGTCCACCGTTGAGTGTTTAGTTTTGGCGGGTGTTGTTTGATTAAGCAAATAATTAAAGTTAAAATGATGGCAAAGATTGGCAGAAAAATAGCCAACAAATTCCAGGTAAGCCAATTGTAGTTATCAGGCTCGGAAATAAATTGTAGTTCAACGTTTATAAGTTCAAGGGAAATAAGACTCCCCATTAATTCGAAAAAACTGAAAAAGATTTTAAAATTAAAATTTAAAATTTAATTACAAAAATTAAAACTATTAAAACATTTTTAAAAATGATGGGGTAGGCGTAAATTAGTTTGTTTATGAAGTTCGCTCAAGCGCCCTCCCCCCGGGAAGTTGAATAGTGTTTTACAGGATGGGAAATAAAATTGTAAAAATTAAAAACTAAAAGTTAATGTAAAAAACAATTTAATGAAAAATGGCTCTATTCCGGAGTTGTAAAACTTTGGTCGGGGATCGAAGGTTTCTCTCATTTTCTTCGCTTTTTTGTTGTGTAGTGTTTGGTTTTTCCTGTGAACGTCTTTTTTCTACTTCTTCTGCCGTTTCCAATGGATATAAGTGTGATACGGATCTAAGCAAAGTGTTTCCACTATGAGAAGTTTTAATAAGTGCCGTGTCTGGGAATTGTCCTTCGTTAAAGTGTACTTTGATTATAATCGCAATAGGCCAGAGGGCTTTTGGTGACTCACTATGAATTAATACAAGCTCTCCTTTTTGAGGCCAACGTGGATTTTGGGAGGAAATTTTGTGGAATCTCTCCCTGAGGGAAAGGAGGTAATCATCCCCCCACCGTACCCAAAAAATTCTTGTCGTTTTTGACAAACTTTTCCATAAGTTTTCTAAAGTTGAGGGATTACTTTCGGGGGAATAATCAGGATCATTCTCGGTTTCTTTGTTTATCAGTAACGGCCAATTGTGGAGGTTATAGCCTAAAGGCCGCATAAAATCAATAGGCCTGAGTGGGAGGGGGTCCGCTGGATTGGAACTACAAAAACTGATTGGTCTCGAATTTACACAACTCTCTATTTCTAAGAGGGTGGTAAGGAAGTTGTCAAATTTGGAAATATGTGGAAAAAGTCCTTTTGCCAAGGACCTACGTAAATGAAATTTTACCAAGGCTATAAGCCGTTCATAAAAACCTCCACGCCATGCGGCGTACGGTACTCTTAAATGCCAAACAATGGGATGGGTTTTACAAGAATTTTCAAAAAATTTCTTAAAAGAAATAAACGTTGGGTCGCTGTCTGAATAAATTGTTGTAGGAGGTGAAAATTTGGCACAAAATCGCCTAAAGGCGAGTAGGAAAGATTCGCTAGTCAAATCTGGCACATAGTCAAGGGAAATTCCTCTAGTGGACAAACAAACCCAGATAACGATCCAGAACTTTTTTGTTTTCGGTGTACTTGTAGTTGAGGTTTTCGGAAATTTTTTATCGGTCCTTATGTGTAATGGACCGCAATAATCAAGGCCTGTGGCTAAAAACGGCCGGGAAGGTGATACTCGTTCAATTGGTAATTGTGGGAACGGGGGTGGGTCGAATGGTTTAACTTGAAACTTCCTACACGGAAGACAGGATTTAAAAAGTACTCGTTCAACAGTTCGTCGACCTTTAGGAATCCAATACTGTCGTCTTATTATCGACAACGTAAGTAAAGGGCTGGAGTGGTGGTATATGAGGTGAGTTTCATAAATAATGAGTGACGTTAAATGAGAATTTGGAGGTAGGTAAATCGGTTCAACAGTATTTATTGGTAATGAGTAGTGACCGGGGCCGGACCGGATCCGGCCGGATTTTTCCGGAGTCCGGGTCCCAAATCCGGATTTTTTTGGAATTTCCGGATTAAAACCGGACCGGATTAATCCGGAAAAATCCGGCCGGATCCGGTCCGGCTCTAGTTGAAAATCCGGAATCCGGATCCGGGTCCGGCAAATTTTGAGCACCGGATTTGGGATTTTATACGGTTCTGGAATTTTCCCATTTTTTCTTGTATTTTTTATAAAAAAGGTGGATTTTTGTCCCCTAACTTTACTGATATTCAAAAAATTTTCGCCTGCGGCGCTGAAAAGGGATGCATTCTTCTTATTGGCCTTCCAAAAATCGCACCCGGAAGGCACGACTGGGTTCCCCTTCTATATACCTCAACTCAGTTTCAGTACTAGGCGAAATTAGGGTTGGTATGGAGAGTCTAAGCTTCATTACCATCTAAACTTCAAAAAAATTTTTGCCTGCGGCTCTAACAATAGAATTTTTTTCTCCTAAGGTTTTCCAAAATTCTCGACATTTTCGCCTCCGGCGGTGAAAATGGAAGAAATCTGGCTTCATGGCTTTCAAAAATTTTCAAAATTTTTGCCTGCGGCGCAAAAAATGGAAATCTGACTTAAGGACTTACAAAATTCTCAACATTTTCACCTGCGGCGCATGGAAGGGATTTGAGATTAAGAGGATCCTTGGAGAAAATATTGGAGGAAATCCTTGGAGGAAATATTGCTCCTTGGACTCCAAAATGCTCAATAATTGGCAGGTACGAGTACGAGGTAAAGAAAGGCCTGTACGAAAGTAGGAGCAAAATTCAAAATTCCAATCACGCATTACTTTATTTTCCAAACTTTTAACCTCGAAAAATCCACAAAATATCCTTCATAGCCTCCAAAATCCTTAGATATCCCTCTAACAACATTTTAAGACATAAACGACACACATATTACAACATTTTAACACAAAAATTACTGAAAAATTTTTTTTGAAAAATCCGGAAAAAAACCGGAGTCCGGTCCGGAATCCGGATAATTTCTGCCGGACTCCGGAAATTATTTTTACCGGATTAAAACCGGACCGGATTTATCCGGAAAAATCCGGCCGGATCCGGTCCGGCTCAAGTTGCAAATCCGGAATCCGGATCCGGTTCCGGAAAAATTGATTTTACCGGTCACTAGTAATGAGGATTTTCCTAGTCTACCTTTTGACCTCAGTATATTTTGATTATCAGTAAAAATTCCTAGTGATTCATTATTTTTATCAGTGGGTGGAAATAAGCGCTGTTCTTGTTGAAGAACAATCGAAAGCGCACGTCTATATTCTTTTATACTAATTTTCAGTGACGGGTATTTTTCTTTAAGCATTGGGAATATTTTGGATTTTGGTTTTAAATGGGAGAGAAAACGAATTACATACGCTATACAGCGCAACGCTTTATATAGTCTAGAGTGGTGTGTTAGATCAAAAATTGATTGGTGTTGGGTAATGGCAAACGCGAATATAGGGTTTTCTGCCTCCTCTTGTTTTGGCCCTTTATATTCGTTAGAGAGAAATGGCTTGACCTCTTTATTGTTTGGCCAACAGGTGGAAGGGAGTGAAAGCCATTGTGGGCCGTTCCACCACATTAAATTAGAGGATAAAGACTTTACTGAAGCCATTCCGCGTGTTCCTAAGTCGGATGGGTTTTCTTGACCGGAAACGTGGCGAATAATCAAATTGGGAATTTTTTGAATACTTTTAATTCTATTGGAAACGAAAATGTCACGGATGTGTATTTTAGTATTTACCCAAGAAATTGCAACTGAGGAGTCGCTCCAAAGGTTCATTATTGGGTCAATATTTAAATTCTCTAAATGTTTATACACAAATTGGAGGGCTTTTGTGCCCATTAAAATGGCAATTAATTCCAATTGGGGGATTGTTCTTTTTGTTTTTATGGGTTTCACTTTTGTTTTACTAAAAATAAGTCTCACGTCCGTTTTACCATCAGGCAAGTTTTCAATTCTCATAAATATAGCTGCGCACATTGCTGCTTCAGAAGCGTCTGTAAAGCAATGTAGTTGGAATCTCTGTTGTTGATTAGTATTTGAGAGTCGTCTTGGAATGTTGATAGGTACTTCTTCAGTCCATTCTTTTAATAGAGTATTCCATTTTTCAACCAAATCCACTGGAAGTTGGTCGTCCCATTTAAGCTTATTTTCCCATAATGATTGCATAAAAATTTTTAAAGGTAGAATTAATGGGGTGATTAAGCCTAAAGGGTCAAAGTGTGACGCTATAAAGGCTAGAATTTCTCTTTTAGTTAGTATTGGTGTGGCAGGGAATGGCTTTATCTTTATTTCAAATGAATCGGAATCGGTGTTCCAACTTAGACCAAGAATTTTTTGTGAGGGTCCTTTTAATCTTTTTGTCTCGGGGATAGGATCGATAGCTTCTTTGGAATTACTAGCGAACTCTTGTAGTTCCATATTTGCTTTTTCGAAGAGCTCATTTACCGCAATTACTTTATTTTGAGCTTCTGTGACATTTTGAGAGGAAAAGACAATATTGTCAACGTAAGTGTTATTACTAATTTCGTCTGAAAGGGCTGAAGGGTGTTGTGAAAGGTGGTGTAAAATAGTAGCTCCCAATAGGAATGGAGAGCAGCAAAGGCCGAAAGGGACTCTAGTAAAGCGATAAATTAGTAAATTATTATTGGTTAAAGGCTCTTCAATCGATTTGAGCCAAATGAATCGGGTTGCGTCTCGGTGTGAGGGGTGGACGGAAATTTGGAGAAAAGCTTTCATTACGTCTGTGATAATGACAATTGGTGGGATTCGAAATCGGAGTAAAATTCCGACTAAATCTGGAAGAATTAAGGGGCCGGGTTCTAATGTGTCATTCAGCGAATTTTCTTTTCCAATGTGCGCTGATCCATCGTATACGATACGAAGTTTATGAGTAATTACGGGCTGATGAGGGAGATAATGGAGGGGTGATGAATATTGGGTGGGGTCTATTACCGGTTCGATAATTCCAAGTTTCAATTGTTCTTGGATAATGTTATTATATTTTGTTAGTAAAGCAGTGTCTTTATTTAAAATTTTTAAAGCCGAACGAAGTCGTCCGTAACAAAGGCCATAATTAGAAGGAAGTGAAATTGTGGAAGGATCTGCTTTGAATGGGAATTTTACCTCATACCGATTGTTAATAAAGCGTATTTCTTTTTTAAATTTTTGGAAGACTTCGTCTTCGTTGAGTGCTGGAGGAGGGTCTGTTATGCCAATACCTTCCAGGGTGAAGAAATCTGGGTTTGGTTCAAATGGGGTACTTTGGACGCAAAAATTAGTCACCGTGTTATAAATTTTTTGGTAAGTGTGTTTAAATGATTTTCCGGCAACTATTGGGCCGAGTAGGGTTTGGATGAGATGATAGCCCGAAGGCAAACGGCAAATGGGACTGGGTTCTATCTCGTAATAAAAATCACTACCTAATAAAATGGTTGGGCAGGTAGATTTAATTGCGGGGGTTAAATCGCTGTATTGAAGTACCTCAGGGCTAAAAGGTAAGTACGAGGTACTGTGGGTGAGGTGGTCTAATGTATTAGCCTTGACCTGTAAGATCCGGCCATTCAGCAATTGGATTCCAAATGTAGTGGAATAAGTTTGTGTTGGCTTGAATTTCGGGTTGTTAAATACTCCCAAATTCATTGTTGTTTCTTCCAGTGTCAATTTTAACGACCTAGCTTCTTCTGTTCGGATGTACGAATTGGTGCTTGCGTCGTCAAGAAGTATAATTAATTCTTTATTTAGTGCTGGGTAGGCAGGATTGAATATTTTAGCACAAACACATTTTAGCAGTATTGGATTGGAATTATTCTGCACTGTGCTGGTAGAAACGTTGATTTGATGGTTGTCTTTCGTGTTGTTTTCCATTTCATTCGCCTGTGGAGTCGTAGCTGGCTTAATGCTTAAATTCTGTATGGGGATTGGGGATGGGGCGTACATATTGTTGTAAAAATAAGGGCTAAACCCGGGATATGGTTGGAAATTCTGGTAAGGGAGATACGAGACCGGTGTGTTCGAATTCGGAAATAGTGGGGAAATTTGGTTAGTGTTTATTGGACTGTATTTGTTAGGGGCGGACGTGGATTGAATATTGTTGGTCTGTTGGTTACCTTTTTTCGAATTGGTAGGACATAATGGTCGGGGGTGATTACCGTGGCATTGAGAGCATTTACTGGGCGAATGGCAGTTTTTAGCAAAATGATTGGGCTTCAAGCACCTAAAACACCTTTTAAGAGTTCTGAGTCGGGAGTGTCTTGAATTTATATCGGAAAATTTTAAACAATTGGACGAAAAATGTCCACTCTCTTAACAAAACAGGCAAGGTAATTTTGGACTAATAGTTGGTTTAGAAAATTTATTTTGCTCTCTTCTCTGAGTAGCAAACGAAAGCGAGGAATTTTGTTCGTGTGATTGATTTTGTGGGGAAAAAGAGTCAGAATGGGACCGTGAAGGTGTAAAAAATTTATTAATTTTGGGCGGTTTCATGGGGGACTGAATTTCTTTATTTTGGTCACGTATAGCACAGACCCCTAATTTACGTTTAAGGATGGTTTTTAAAACATTACGTAATTTATCCGTGTTCCAATTTCCAGCTTCTTTGGCCTTTAGTATTTCTTCCAAAATTGGTGGAGGCAGTTTTCCTTCAATTTCCATTTGTGTAGCAAGCGTGTTGGCATCGAAATTCTGCTCCAGCATTTGCAAATAAATAATTTCGAACTCTTCGACAAATGTCGCGAGTTCTCTACATAAAATTTCAGGTCCGTGGTTGGAATGGACAATTGGTAATTTTCGAAGGGAAATGTGTAAATTACGGTTTATTTCATCGGGTTGTCCGTAATTTTCTTTTAAAAGTCGAATGGCTTCATTGTAAGAAGCATCGGTGAGTGGGAGTGATTTGACAAGTAAAAGAGCCGGTCCACTTAGACATTCTTTTAAATAGGAAAATTTTACAGAATTGGAAATAGTGGTTAAATCGTGGACTCCGGCACAGAACGAGTTCCAAAAAGAAACATATTCAATGCAATTACCCGAAAATTTGGGAAGCGATATTTTCGGCAAATGCATATGTGATTGAGTGGGTTGGGAAGGGTCAGGTAAGGCGGAAATTAAAATTTGACGAGAAGCACGAAGGGCTTTTTGATATTTTTTCAAGTTGGACAGTGTCGTCAAATAAGGAACAGTTTCTGTAAAAGCTTCATAAAGTGGGGTGTCCGCAATTCTCTCCGCGCCAGTCATGTTGCTTCTGACCGCCATCCAACGGTCGTGGTTTGATGAAATGTCAGTAATTGCTTCAGTCACGTTGTCTAATTCCAATTCTAGGGAGGGTATTAATTTGCGTATTTCTGAGTGGATTTTAGAAGGGCTCAAGTCATCCGGAGGGAGAGGGTAAATTTTTTGATTTTCAAGCAATAAAAGGCTGTCGGTATTTAAGATCTTGAGTTGATCACGATATGGGGCAGACATTTTGGGAGAAGAAAATGGCACCCGCGGTCAAAAATTTATTAAGTTAGAGATTAAATAATGGGTCCGTTTGGCACAAAGTTCCGCAGAACGCAAACAGAAATGGGGAAAGTCCGGTGGATCGGTAACTTATTTATCACCGGCTGAGCTTTAGCGTTAGGCTCAGATAACGCTAATTAAGACACTTTAATTAATTTAAATTTCCGCACACAATAAAAATATATTTATTTTCTTTTAATTTAAAAATTACAATTGATTGAAAAGCAGGAAGAAAAATGTGTGTAAAAAAAAGAGGCACTAAACAAAGTGATTGAAGGGAAAAAACACCTGGTAGGAACGTGAAAGTCATTTAAATAAGGCCAGCGAACATAAAAAACTTTAAGATGATTATGTTAGATAACGTCTGGGAAATTGTTTTGTGGATGAGTAATTTCAATAAAATTTATATTTTTAATTAAATTTATAATTCGCGTTGAGACGCGACAGTAGAGTATATTCCTTAAATAGGAAACATAGATACTTGTACACCTTTATTATTTACCCCCTCCAGTGAGAGATCGAAACAATAATTACCCAGGGTAATTAATAGTTTTTACGGTAATATCTTTTTGATTTATAAACGACTATATACATTTTTTTTAAGTTTCGTTCTAAAAACTCTATTTTCTCGCTTCCTACTATTATTCGTTATTTTTAAATCTTATTTAACGTTCAGAGTGATAGCTCTCTATTGATTAGTAATCGCCTTAACAAATATTGTTTTAACAAAAATAACTAAAGTTAAAAAAAAATCTAATAATATCATCGTTTCATTTATTAAAGAGGTGTTCTTCGACTGTCAACTGTCTCCAGTCTTGCTGTGTTTTGTTTGATTGGGTGTTCAATAACACTTTGTGCTCTCTCGGTTTTACTTCGGTGATATATTGTATCTTCGTGCTTCTATTGGTGAAAAGTAGGCAGATTTAAACTCATTAAAAAAATATATAAAAATAAAAAAAAATATATATATTCAAACTAGATTGAATTAATTAAAATTAAAAGGGGGGATAAAAAGTAGTGCCGTATCTGAATTAAAATAACCGAAGTCAGTAAAAGTAGTTAAAGTATGACTGAAACTTTTGAGGATTGGGATATCTCAGTCTGTGACAAAAAATTATTAGAATCTAAAATATTCTCTAATCCTGCGAAAATAGGAGATTTGGATAAAGTACATAAAGAGGTTTTGGGTTTAGAGGAGGCAGTCAGTAGAACCTTTAGGGTTGTAAATAGGAATATTAGTCAGCTCAATGAAGCTGACGCTGGCATCCAAAAGGATACCAACGCCGGGTTTGCTCTAGTTGCTGGTAGAGTAGATAAACTAGACTTAAAACTAGGCAAATTAGAGGAAAAATACGAAAAATTTGTAATTGATTTAGAGTCCCGTGACAATCTTGAATACGATGAAATAAGAAGCAGCGGTGCGTCAAGACTGCTTACTTTAAACAAAAAACAAGAAATAATTCCTCCGATACCTCCACACAAAATTCCTCAGTCTTCGGGTACAAGTCGCATTGAAAATCAGAACTCCTTAGGGAATAAAAGTAATCTAGTACAAAATAATTCGATTGAGCTTATCAATAATGGGGATCAGCGTGCCAATGAATTTGAACTTAATATAATAGGGGAAGCGAGTTCCTCTGGCCCACAGTTGGGGGTGTTTAATGGAGAAACAGCTTTTGCGTTTGATGAGTGGATGATAAAATTCACTGATTATATTGATGTATTTGGTATGACCTGGACCGAACCTGAAAAAATAAACAGACTAAAATTGTACTTAGGTACGCAAGCACGCAGTATTTTTGAAAGCTTAACGGTAAACGAACGCCCAACGTTAGCCACTACTTTAAAGAATATTAGGAAAAAGTTAGATAGTCCCCATTTTAGAGAGCTAGCTTATAAAAGGCTTGCAGCTTGCTATCAAAGAGAATCTGAATCAGTAAATGACTTTATTAAGAGATTAGTTCCACTTGTCAATTCCACATCGTGCCAAGTTCCACCTGAGGTTAAAGAGGAAACATTGTGTAGATGTTTTATGGAGAAAGTCAGACCGGAGTACCAACGTTCTCTTCAACTTGTGGGTCCTTTGATAGGACGTAAGGACTTTGATAAGCTTACTGCCTATGTCCAGGAGCTTGAAGTAGCCTCTGAAAAGGAAAGCAGGACTTTCAATGATGGTATTCACGCCATCACAGAGCAACCGAATCAAATGCCTAGGGGTAGATTTGATACATGGAAACCCAGGAGACCATACCACTTACAGACCTTTAGGGGACCCTCAACCAATAGACTTTCAACTTCTAGTAATGCACAAGAATTAGGACAAAGGAGTAATCAGTATAGGGGCCAGCAACGACCACAGAATGACAGAAGATGGAATACACGCCCTTACTGTCATTACTGTAATAGGACCGGTCACGAACAATATCAATGTAGAGTCCGTAAGGCAAATGAAATGCAAAATGAGAGTTATAAGTATAGAAATAACAGAGGTACTAACAATAGGAATGACCAAGACCTTAGAGAAATTGTTGAAAATCTAGCAATACAAGTCCATGAAATGAAAATGAAAACTAATTATGCACTAGCGAATCAAGGAAATATGAAATCACTCCAACCTGTAAGCCCTCCGGCACAATCTGAAAAAGCTATAGCTAAAAGTGAAACCAAGGAAAAGGTAGAACCTAAGAAGATTTCTAGTTGGGAAAGTAGCTTTAGAGTAAGGGTACCCTCAATTGCCAGCACATCTTTGATGTTTATGATAATGTGTTGTAGTGCACTAGCAATCAATCCCGTTCTCATTCCAAATGGTCCGATGATATGTCAGACGCATAGGCAAGCAATGTTGTGGCAAGTTCCTGAAATTCCGAGCTGTCCTCCGATAAATTTAACAGCTAGACACACGCCAAAATTAGAAAAACGAAGGATATTTCTTCCTAATAGTATCGAATTTTCTACAAAAGCTTGGGCTTGTAGAAAAATTAAAAAGAGTGCTAGGAAGTATACAACAATTACTGGGGTTCCCATGGAAGAAAAATTAATTCCGGAAGCTATGGATGTGACTTTAGAAGAATGTAAAGAAAATTCTAAATTCTGGCAAACCGAAAATAAAATAGATTTGACCCCAAGGTCATGGATAATAGGTTCATTCTCTTGGGAAAATATTTCTAGTGAAAATTGTTTTCTGTTTGAAAGTGTAATTGAGTCGCACTTTGGTGCATCTGAAATTATTACGCCTTTAGGTTTAGCTCATGAATGTCCATATAGTAAAGGGAATTGTTTTCTGGAGGATAAAACAGTTTTAGTGTGGGAAGTAAATAATGTCAGGAGGTGCAACTTCATACCTATAGGGGATAAGAATGGAAGATGTATGGGGTCTGTATGGCTATCAGATGATGCTCGCCTGGGACTTACTTTTGAAAATGAAACTCGTGTGACGGATTGTGGTGTGAACATAACTGTATCTGACCAAGGTTTAGGTTCCATTATACTTTCTGAAACTGAAATTGTCCGTAAAAAGAGAAGTAGTAGAACATACAGAAAATATTTTTCAGACGGGTTTCCTACTTCCTCCCAAATTGCTTCGCAATTAACGTATTTAGACCAGTCTTTAACTAAGGCAATAAATTTTGCTTTTGTACAATCTCTCTCATCGTTTTGTGAATATACTGAACTTGTTAAACATTGGACAGAATCCTCTTATATGACTAACCCAACTGAGTTAGCGCGATCAATTTTCTCGAATCCTTACTTAGTGGCTAAAAGGTCTGCGAGGTCACTCATGAAAGTTTGGCCTTGTGTGCCTTTAGAAAGGCATGATTATGAATTTCGTCCGACTAAATTAGATCGATGCTTTGAATTTTTACCTATAATGTTAAAAACTGAAAGTAAGGAACATCTAGCTTTCCTCGATCCCTCGACAATGATTGTCTCTGCCTCTGCTAAAATAGGTCCGTGTGAAGAATTCAGGAAATTAGTAATTCAAGTTAATGATCAAATTTTAGAAGTTGATCAAATTGAAGGAAAAATAACCTCGGTTAAACCAAATGAAATAAATGTTGAGAAATTAAAATTAAATTGGACTGGTTTAATTCCTAAAATCGAGTCCCATGCATTTCATCAATTAGTTCTTTTAAATATGACTGATGTCAAAGAACATTCTTTTGTTTCAAATATGGTTAGGATTAGCGAAATGACTTACCAAATTAATGAAGAAGATTCAGTAGTACTAACTTCGGTTTCTGATGAATGGAAAGAGGTAGAAAATCAAATAGTTAAAGGAGCAATCGGCGACTACAAGAGTATCTGGTCCACGATACTTAACGTAATTATAGGGATTCTGGCTATCGATTTCACAATAAGGCTAGGTTTAATTCTACTTGAAATGTATGCTGGGAATGGCCGACTAGGGAAGTTAATATTTGGTTCTAAGGTTAAGGAAGTCCCAAAAAGGGTACTTGATATACGTGACATTCGAAGAGTACCAGAGCAAAGTATTGAAATTGATGAAACTTATGAGGAACCAGTCAATAGACCTCGTCCATTGTCGATCTCATGGCCACCTACTGTCAGGAGAATAGGAGGTTCACCTTTAGCTGAGTCGGGTACTTTGCCTAGATCCATCAATAGAATAAACAGAAATTTCATAGGAGCTTTAGGATCTAATTCTAACAATGTTATTGTTAGTGTAACTCTAGAAGGAGTCCCACTTAAATGTTTGGTTGATACTGGTGCAATTACTTCGGTGGCAAATATAGGACTAGCGGAGTGGTTAGGAACAAAAATTTTCAAAACTGAAACATATCTACAGAGTGCCTCAGAGCATTCTATGTGTGCCAGGCAAGCAACTTCGGTTAATTTAAAAATTGCAAATATTTGTGCGGAAATAACTATTCATTTATTCAATGACAAATTTCATTGGGACAACCATGACTATCATTTTATGCTGGGTTGTGATGCGATGGTCCTTCTACCACCGATCTTAATTGATTTTAAAAATAAAAATCTGCGTATTGAAGGATGTCTTTTGGAAATAGATAATAGATTAAATAGGCCGCTAAGAAATTTCAAAGTTTATGCTTTATAGACTAGTGAAATAGGACCAAACGAACAGAGTGTAATGAAAGCTAGGGCTGATTTTTCTGAACTTCTGAGGCATGATATTTATATTCATGCGATAGAAAATAGGTTGGCTGAACAAGGTTTAAGTCTAGTGCCATTGGTGACAAGGCCCACGGATTCTATAAGAATTATTTTGTCTAACCCCACGGGAATAGTAAAAAGAATTTATAAAGATACTTGTATAGCCATAGCAAGTGAAGTACTAAAAACTGATTCAGAAAATATTTTATCAGAAATAAAATTAAATGAAAATTCAGAAGAAATGAACTCCTTAGGGAAAGCAGGAATAATTGTTGATCCAACTTATAAAATTGATTTTGAAAAAACCTCGGTAGTAGGAGAGGATCTCAAAAGGTTAAAAGACCTCTGTAATGAATTTGAAGATATATTCAGCAAAAGTCAGTATGATATAGGAAGTTGCACGGCTGGCGAACATGACATTATTACTACGTCTGAAGATCCTGTAGCGTCCAGACCTCACAGAGTTCCGTTTAAATACCGAGATGAATTACAAAAACACATCGACCAGCTTCTGGCGTCGGGGGTCATGATTGAGTCAGACACGCCATGGGTTTCGAATATCGTGTTAGTACAGAAAAAGGATGGAGGGCTTCGGCCATGCATAGATTTTAGAAAGTTAAATGAAGTAACGGTACCAGATCATTTTCCGTTACCCAGACTTGAAACAATTCTAGAAAAGGTAGGAAACTGTAGATACTACACGTCTCTGGACTTAGCTAGTGGTTACCTGCAAATTAAATTAAGTGAACGAGCTTCTAGGAAGTGTGGGGTGATTACCGAGGACAAAATATATCAAATGGTTAACTTGCCATTTGGTCTGAAAAATGCTACAAGTGCGTTTGCTAGGATTATGGCACATGTACTGACAAGTTTAGAAAATGTTATAGCTTATGTAGATGATATTTTATTATTTACCAAATCTGAAAATTTTGACGAACATATTAATTCTCTCAGAAGTGTTTTTGAAAGATTTAGGCGCTTTAATTTAAAGTTAAGTCCTAAAAAATGTACTTTTGCTTCTGATCATATGGAATTTTTAGGGTTTATAGTTAACAAATCTGGTTATAGTCCAAGTTTAAGGAAAACTGAAACAATTTTAAATTTAAAAAATCCAACTTCGGTTAAAGAAGTAAGACATGTAATTGGTATGGCTAATTTTTTTAGGAAGCACGTACCAAATTTTTCCACAATAGTGGAGCCGTTAACGAGATTAACCAGAAAAGAAAAACCTTTTGTTTGGGGTGAAGAGCAGCAAGAAGCGTTTGATCGAATAAAGAAAATTTTATCAGAAAAACCCGTACTTATTTTTCCCGATTACACCAAACCTTTCCACATCTTCTGCGATGCATCGCAAGTTGGACAAGGGGGAGCACTAATGCAATGGGATGAAGATAAAAGGGTTTATAGTGTTATAAGTTATTGTAGTAGAACTTTGTCTAATGCGGAACGAAAGTGGCCGCCTGTACAAGTAGAACTAGGTGCTATAATTTACTCGCTTCGGCAGTTCAAACCTTTTATTTTTATGTCTAGTGTTGAACTGCATACTGATCATAAGCCGTTAGCGTACTTATTAAGAAAATCAGAAACGCATCAACATCTTGCGAGATGGCTAGTTGAGTTGCAAAATTATAACATTAAGATTGTTCACATAAGCGGTAAACAGAACACGCTAGCTGACGCGCTTTCTAGGTTCTCTCATGAAGATTTGTCACCTGAAGAGGTGGATAAAATTAAAGAACTTGAAGATATTGCGGAATTCCCTGTTTGCTTGGCAATTGAACAGAGACCTCGCGTTGTGCATGAAAACTTCGGTTTAACTCTCTCACTTAGGTCAATGGAAGGTGAAATACTCCAAGTAGACATAAGAGATGAACAGAATGAGGATCCTGAAGCATCTATGCTAATTGAATTTCTTAAAACTGGGAAATTCCCTGAGGAACTTCCTGAAAGTGAAAAAGATAACTTGGCACATTTAGCTAAGGATCTTTGCGTGGAATCGGATGTTCTTTATTTACATCACAAAGACAATAAACCAAGAATTTATATTCCTGTCTCACTTAGAGCATTAATTTTTGATTCCTTTCATACGACCAAATTGGGAGGGGGTCACATGGACTTTAGAAAAACTCTGAATAAATGTAAAAAATATTTTTGGCCAAGGATGCATTCTGACATCGTTGTTTGGCATAAACAATGCATTACTTGTCAACTTAGACATTCACCGAACCCAGCTTATAGGGCTGAAATGTGTACACCGCCGGTGAACACACTCTTTGCTGAAGTTGGTTTAGATTTGGCAGGTCCATTTCCAAGAACTGAATCAGGCAATAGACACATTTTGAATATTGTCTGTTGGTTTACTAAATTTGTAATCTCGGTTCCAATTCCTGATGCGAAAGCTTCAACTATAGCTTCGGCGTTCCTCAAAAATTGCTATTTAAAGTTTGGAGGTTGTACCGAGCTTATCACTGATAACGCTACGGCTTTCACCTCTGATTTCTTTAAAAGTTTATGCGCTATGTTATATATAAATAAAACATATGCCATCCCACACTGGAGTCAAGGAAATGCTGTGACTGAACGATCATTTCGCACGTTCCATAACATTTTAGCTAAGTATATTTCCAGAGATCAACCAGATTTTGATGATCATTTAGAATTTGCTAATTTCTGTTATAACACTTCGGTGCATCAATCGACTAATGAGACCCCGTTCTTTCTTATGTTTGGTCGAGATCCCATTTTCTGTGTAGATTTAATATTAGATCCTAAAGTTAGGGAACCGATAGCGCTAAATGATGAACAAGAAGTTAAACAAAAATTAATTGTATCTCTAAGAAGTGCTTGGAAATGCGCGGCTGAGGCTAATGCTGAGGCTCAATTAAGAGCTAAAGCTTACTATGATAGGCTACTTAGAAATCCCACGATCACTGTAGGTGACAGAGTTCTTCTTAGAAATTATACGGGGAAAGTTAACACATCGAAGAAATTCCATCTGCCTTGGAAAGGGGTATTTAGGGTAATACACATAGACGGAGTTCATGTAACAATAACGAGCTGTAAATCTCCTCAAGCTAATCCTCGAATAGTCCACATAAATAAGCTGAAAAAATGTGTGGAACCATTACCATCTGAACCGGCGTGTACCACTGTCGTCTTGGAACCAGAAGAAGAAGCAGCTCTCGATGAATCCAATGCAGAAGAGTTGATTGATGTTCCCGGGTACTCTCATCTGAATAAAGAAATAGTTGTAGATTCCCCACAAGTACCTAACGAAGATGAAGAACCGAGTCATCAAAACAAAGGAGGATATAATCTAAGGAGAAATCCCAAGAAAAAAGTCCACTTCTTTTGAGCTTCGGCGATTTCAATATATTTTTTTTACTAAACTGCCTTTGGTTCTGAATTAAAAATTTATAATTAAAAGTAATTTCACTCTTTGTGTGTCTTGTGGATATAATCTGAATTCACCATCTGCAGTAGAAAAACGAGTACTTGAACTGACTTCGGTTGTACCCACTAATACAAAAAAAATTTTTCTTTCTCGAATAATTTTGTTAAAAAAAATATAATCCATTTTTTTTCTTTCTTGTCGATTTTAGCCGTTCCTTTTAAGAATGAAAACAATACGTTCTAATGATGGACAAGAGATACTTCCTTTTTTACAAAGAGATTTGTGTTTAGCAACCATTTCAATTGTATTTTTGTTGTTGATGGAGTTACATTCCATTCATCAGAAGGCTACTATATGTATTATAAGGCTCTATTGTCAAACAACTATGAAATAGCAGAGCAAATTCTTAATCTCAAATCGGCAGCGATGGTCAAAAAATTAGGATCGAATTTACCCGGACATAATACTAAAGAGTGGCGCAGAATTTGTGTTTTAGTAATGTCGATAGCAAATTGGTACAAATATAATCAAAATCCGGAGTTAAAAAGAATTCTGTTGTCAACACGTGGTATACTCTTGGTGGAAGCCTGTAGAAGTGATCAGTATTGGGCTTGCGGGCTGGAAATAGATTCTAAAGACATAATTGACAAGAAAAAGTGGAGGGGTTTGAATGTACTTGGTAGAATCCTCATGACTATTAGAGATAGAATCTTACGTGAGTAAGAATAAAATAAAAATTAATTAAAATATATACAAAAAAAAATATAAAATAATTAAAATCTTTTTCTAATTTCAATGGAGAATTGGCTACGAAACTTTGGCTCGAAATGAGTTTGAAGTCAGTCAGAACAGAAAAAATTGGAATGTTGGTCGAATTAATCCTCAGGCAATAATTAAAGAGATTGAATTCATTCATCATGCGAACAGAAGAGACTTTCCTGGTGTTGTAATAAGTCTGAAGCGGGGTGGGAAATATAACAGCTTGTTGTGTTGTTTAGTCATTTCGGCGGGTTTACAAGTCTGTTCTAAATGCTATAGGAGACAGTTGGTAGATTTGGACTTGGATGAACTAGAAATTGGACAGCTCGTGACGGTTTCTGTGGCTGAAATTCCTGAACAATGTTTAGTTGATGAGGCTTACCTTCTTCCGCCACAATCAGAGTTCAAAATGGGCTCTGAGGAAATGATAAGAGATGATCTAGGTGTTCTCGGAACCGTACGTTCTCACTCACCGTGGCATTACAAGCGCGAGGGTAAAAATGTCTTCTATCCGTTAGTCCCGCAAATGTCTATTGATGAAGTCGAACTTTGTGAAAGCATAATCAGTGCCGCAATTGCATATTCGTTCGAAGATGAAAGAAAGAAAATTATTGAAAATCGATTCGAAGGTGCGGCATTATATTGGGACAAACAATTCTACTTGAAGTTCTCTGAAATTGACTCTATGAAAGTTAAAAATTTGAAAAGTGTTTGGGCAGTTGATGATCAAGTTGAACTCAAGTCCAGCATGCAACACTCTCATTTTGGTCTTGGAGTAGTCAAGAAAATTGAAACGGAAAATGTCAGGTCCTTCGGGAATCTCAAATTTAATTTTAGTGTAGTGATAAGAGTTCTGAATGTTCAAGAACGTAGAAATCATGATACTGAGGAAGAATTTTTGAATGCGCAAGATGGTGGTTTGCTTGTTGTACATCCAATCATTATAAAGGGTATTGAAAGTCGTAGAACTTGTTTTTCAGCGAATATGCCGTCTCGTTTATCGGAATTAGACACTAAGCAGGGTCAATTAATGAAAGCTCTTTTGGCACGTGAAGTTGAAATAGTAGATTTGGAAGATGTCCACGAGCCTCTAAATCCACACCCTTTAATGAGATTATTAAATGAAAGGCAAAAAGAAACGGTTAACAGTTTGCTCTCTGGGGGGTGCAAGCTGGTTTACCAGCAAGCACCTCCCGGAGTAGGAAAAACCTTCTGTGCAGCAGTTGTTACAGCTATTCTTCTCCATAGTCTCACCAATGCTAAAATTGCTATTATTACATCTGCTAATTTGCCTTTAGCCAAACTCGCAAAAGAACTGGAGAATGTATTATCTCCGGAAGAAATGGAAGAGTCGAAGGCAATAACATTTTTCTCAGGTTTTCCCAAGGATCGTTACAAAGAAATGATAAATGAGCTGAGACGTCACATGCTTATTACCAAACTAAAATTGGAGGAAATTAGTGAAAAGTTCGATAATAATGCAAAACAGGATGTGAAAGAATACTGCGAAAACTTTGAAACGCGTCCTCGTTTGACAAGTGAAGTGAAAATGGGCTCGATGCTTTCTGAAATTGTAAATCTGAAGATAGTCTTTTCAACAGCAGCAATGGCCGAAAATATGGTCTACTCTTCTTTGCTTGACACAACAGTCCTCATTGTAGATGAAGCAACCCAAACGAGCTTCGCTGAAATAACAAATCTTGTTGCCAGATTACCGAATTTGGAAAAGATTCTCATAACTGGCGATAAATTTCAAATTGGGACTCATCTGCAAGATTTACCTAAATCGCTTCATGATGGGTTTGGTCTTGACTCGATTGTTCCACAGTTACTCATCTCACCGTCAGTCCACCAAACTCGTCTTTCTGTCTGTTACCGCATGCATCCTTTACTAGTGTTGTGTGTGTCGTATGCTGCTTATGAAATACATAATGAACCATTAGAGCCTGGACGTTCTGCAGATGAAGAGCGTTGTTGACGAATTCTCGGTTTCCACTGCCTATACAAAGTTGTCCAATAGTGCTACTCAATGTCGTTGGTTCGTGTCGCCAAGATGTAGTTTCTCATAGGCTTACAAATGATTTACATACGACTTCGGTTGTCACACTCATCTCGTCTTTATATGAATACATTTCGCCTGAAGTAAATGTTGTGGTGATTTGTCTTTATCTTTTTCAAAAAGAATGCTTACAAATCGAATTTGAAAAACTTGGATATAATGTACTCACTGTGTCGGTAGATGGTTATCAATCAATGGAAGCGGATCTTATTGTACTCGTAACTACTCGTTCTCATAGTAACGATAGTAACTCAACGGACTCCTCGGAATTTTTCTCTGATGAAAACCGTAGTACTGTAGCGTTAAGTCGAAGCAAACATGGTCTCTTTCTAGTAGGAGATATTGAGTTGCTTAAAACTGGAAGAGTTTGGTCTAGGTTTATTGAGAAGGCTACAGAATTCACATCAGTGGTAGGAACTAATTATTTAAATATTTTACAGTCAGATCGAGTTAAAAGAGACAGATTTGGTCAAATTCTCTTTGTGGAGGGTCAAAACGTACGTCAAAATGTTGAAAATTATAATTTTCAGGATCGATCCAATGACTCGTGGAGAAATTATGCTCAAGGAACAAGCAGTGGTAACAGGTACCAAGAAGAATGGTTTGTAAATAAAAATAAAAATTTTGAAAATACAAATACTAACAATTTCAATTTAAGGAAACGTCCGTTCGCGAGCAGCAATTGGAAAATGTTCACTGGAAAAACCTTTTCCCGATCAGAATCAAAAAACTGTTACAACTGTGGTCAATATGGGCATATTTCAAAAGACTGCAATTCATGGCGTGGTGGTAGAGGAAAGCCAATTTAATTCTATTAAAAAAAAATTTTTTTTTTTCTAAACACAAATTTTTCTATTTAAAGCCCATGGCTCCCTCAACTAATGTTGCAAATCAATGGAACAAATGGCTGGAATTTATTTTTTTGTTTGTTCTGTTTTATTTTTTAATCACAATTTGTTCTCTCCCATTAAATTTTTATGAATAATTCTCTTGATCTAATTATTATCTCAAAATACGTAATTTAAATAATGCATTTTTTTTAAGAAATTTATTTGAAAAAATTTTTTTGTAGCCAGTAAAACTATTTTTCTCTCTTTATTTCCTTAATTAAAAAAAATGTGTGTCTTAAACTCATTATTTTTGCCTTTAAACAAATTTGTTTTATACTTAAATCAATTTTTTTTACTTTAACATTAATTTGATTGTTTCAAAAATATAGAATATTTTTTTTTCAAATTGTTTTACAAAAACATTTTTTTTCTTCTTCCTCACAAAAAAAAAACACAATTTTTTTGTAATTATTCTATTACTAAAAGATTTTTTATTATCCACTCAATAAGAAATGTATTAACTTAGGTTATTTCACTATTATAATTTTTTTAAGAAAAATAAGTTTTTTTTTTAAATTAACTCATACAATTACAAATTTTGTAAATTCACAAATTCAATATTGTCAATATTTTATTTCAATCATTGAATTTATTAATTTTTCTTTAAATTTTCACTTAAATTACAAATACTTCATATACAAATTTCAATTATACATTACATTGTTATTTTAAATATTCCAAAATTAATTCACATAATAGCCATACATTTTTTTCAAAACGATATTTTTCTTCCAATCTAGATATGCTTTAAATCCCAATTTTGTCAAAAAGATATAGTCAAAAAGAAAACATTTATTTTTATAATTTTTAAAGAAACACTGGTAATAAAAATATTAAATAATAAAAAGGGGAATGCCATAAATAATATTCACAAGGATAGATAAAACTCATCTTCGGAGTGCTGTCGTATGACGCACATTTAGCTCTATAGATAAAATATTGCTCATTCAGGAGCGCATCAACAAACTAAGATAAATTATGTGCATTCCCTCAAACAGTAGCTATAGATAATAACCAGTGTTTCTTAAAGTCTAACAATTTTTTTTTGTTAAGATCAGGGACGATCTTGTCGGATAAGGGAGGTATAAAGCATATCAAAGTCCACTATTATTTCCAATAATTTCTTATGTGACAAACAATTTTATCCCTCCTACTTTACAACTATTTAATTCTTTTGTTTTCTTTTACAAGTGGTTCAGTTGTTAGCTTTATGATTAATTATTGTTTTATGATGTTTTAGCTAACTTATATTATTGTTTCGCATTTTCTTAGTTCGTAAATAAAAGCTTTTAATACTTCGGTGTTTTCGGTGTTGGGAAGAAACCAAGGGACTTGATCAACCCCGAGGGTCTTCTAGGAACGTCCCGATCACAACCTCCCCGTTACGTTATCCCTTAACATCTGGAAAGGGTTTAGCCGCTTCGGCGCACAAATAATTATAGGAATAACAGTAGGTAAAACCACCCCCACAAGGAATACATTTTACTATATCCCAAATATCCAGTTAAATATCCACAACATAATATTGCTAGCATATCGACAACTCCAATAACGAACATGATTTTATAACAATTACTGTTTGCCATTCGCTTCCAAATCGAATACATACAAGGAATATAGAGAATCTATTTAATAAGTATTTGAACCCCAATTTATTGTAAACAAACTATAGTTGAAATACTGTTGTAACTTAGTTTGCCTAGATATTACACTTGTTCTTGAAACCAGAAACTTAAGGCTAAGTATGTCCGACTTTATCTAATTAATACTTTTCTATCTCAGTTTAAGTTTTCTTAAATCAAAACTTGTTTCGTTAGTCTATATTTATAAGATTTATTCTGATCTATCTATTCCCTAAATTTATTTCTTCAATTATTTCTTCATGTTACCTATATATTATTACTTCAATTAAGGGTAGCAACCCGACTCTTCGGGGGCGGGTGTGTCGGGGATCGGAGTGTGCCGGGGATGGCATGTCGGGGTTCGGGTCGGGGTTTTTGCCAAAAAATCTATCGGGGTCGGGGGTTTCGGCGGTCGCGTTGCTACCCTACTTTAATTATTTGCTTACTACATATATTGTAGACAAAATAATAAGGAAAATTCCAAGTATTTTATGTTGACGTTTTTCCAGGGGAATTTGGTCAATATTATAAATACTACAATTGTAAAGACGCTCATATTCATTTTGATAAAATAAGTATAATTCCATTTTTTTCTTATGTTGAACTAGGATTGTTTCCTTTATATCTTTTAATTGTATCTGTTAATAGCTTTTAAATTACGTACTGCCCAACTTTATATAAACAAAAAAACTCTTAACACTAATTTATTTTATTAGAAATGTGTCGTTAAATAATTAGATATAATTCACCTGTCTAAATTAAATTAATAACGTAAGGTTAATTGTTGTGTTTACATTAAAATAAAGTAATAATTCTAAGAAATTTAATTAACCGACAATTTTAAATGTAAATTAATACTTATATTTTTTAAATAATAAATTATAATAATACATACTAGAAGAAAAGTGTAAAAAATTAAATAATAAATAGACAAAAAGTGCAACTTTTTAGCGAAACTAACATCTGGCCTATTAATTTTACTTTTGTGTTTAGAAAAAGTTAATGAAAACCCCAGGGATTTTAAAAACCAGAAATATTTTTTCAATTAAAAAGGTATCTAGCAATTAAAATACTTTTGTTAAGAACTAAAAACAACATTTGATCAAAAAATTCGATCAGAAACATATCCATAAATATTATAAATAAAACATTTTTTATAAACAAAAAAATATTCTTTGAAATATGTATTTATTATATATTTATTTTCATTTAGTATTGCGCTAAATAATAAATATACACTCTGTTTCAAAATTATAGAGTACTATTTTACATACTTGTTCATTAAGATAAAAGTCTAGGCAAAATATACTAGATTAAAACCCTTAAATTATAGGTGATACATATTTAAAAATTTTGACAAACATTAATTTAAAAAAGTTAAAATTAGTCGGATTTTATTATAAAATTTCTCACATCAAATTTTCGGAAAAAATTAATTTTAATAATTTATTGAAAAATAATTTTAATTATTTAAATAATTTTTTTAATTAATTTTTATCCATTGAAATAAATATCCAATAAAAATTCTTTTTATTTTTCCCTTTATCCAGAAAAAATTCCTATAAAAATTAATTCGCTTCCTTTGTTGATACACAAAATAAATGGCTGGTCAGCAATAAATTTTGGTTTAGGAGTTGATGAACTCTTTTTTGTCATAACTATCCCTGTAGCTGCAGCTGCTTCTGTACCTTCTTCATTTACCTGTTCATTTAAATTTTAATTAAATTCATATTTCTAATGCTTTCTGCAATAAATTAAACAAACAAATCAATCAGATCAAGCTCAATCATTTCATAAACATAAAATTATAATAGAAAAAAATAATTTCTGAATGTAAAAAAACATCAAAAATGCACTAAAATACTCTATTCATGAACATTCAACCTTCGAATGCAAACATTTCCTTAAACTTTTCACAAAAAACCATAAAAATTATAGATCGAATATTTTTAACATTTTAAACTTGATGCTTCATGGTTAGGATTATATAAACTGACAGTACAATATTTCAAATCGAAAATTCTAATTTTTATTAGGTTATTTTCAATGAAATTATTCTACGAATTCCTTTGAAATATATATTTATCCTTGAAATATCCCGCTAAACAATATATTTCCTTTGTTGGCAAGCATAAAAACGAAAGGATGTTCAGCAGTAAATTTAGGAGTTGGTGGCGGTAAACTTCTAAACGTTGCAACAATTGCTGTAGCTGCAGCTGCTTCTGTACCTTCTTCATTGACCTAATTAATTATTCCGTTAATTTTTTGTGCCTATTATTTTAATGGAACTTTTTAAGCTTTTGGTAAACTATTTAAGCAAACATAAAAGATAACAAACAATACGATAATAAACTTAAGAAAACAAATTGTAAGTATTTTGTTTAGTATTTTATTCTAAAAATACAAATTAAATCGTAAGAAACAAATTTAGAACACATTTCAAAATAACAACAAAACAGTTGGAAACTAAACATTCTGAAAACTATACACATTTACAGAAGGAATAATATTATTTGGACTTTCTTTTTTGGATTTCCATCAAAAATACATTTATTAACATGACTGATTTAAAACACAAGTATTTGAAACTAAACATTTCGGAATAAAACTTTTCGTAGAAAACTAAAATTTATCCATAAAAATGCATCTACAAAACTCTTTCGTCTTTAAATTAAAATCTATCCTTGAAATATCCCACAAAAGATAATTTCATTGTCATTGTTAACAAGCATAAAGAAAAGGATGATTAGCAGAAAATTTAGGTGTAGAGGTCCAACTAGTAGGCATTATTTCCAACCCTGTGGCTGCAGCCGCTTCAGTTCCTTCTTCGTTTAACTAATTAATTTTATATTTAATTTAATTTATTTATTTAAGCCTTAATGGCGCGAGTTAAGTCAAAAGTTTGGATATTAATTTTAAAACTAAAAACGAGCAAAGAAATTAGTGAAGCTATATTTTAATTTTCTTTAAAAATAAGTTTGTAATTAGCAATAAAGCACAAAAGATAGGCGCAAAAAACAACATATTATATAATTTAATAATTAATTATTAGCCATAAAAAATTTATATTATTTTAGTAAATTTAAGTAAAAGTTTATTAGTCCAATTTATCTCAACCGTTAAATATTCCACAAAAAAGAAATTCATTTTTCTTGACTAACATAAAGGTGAAAGGATTATCAGCAATAAATTTTGGAGGCGGAGGAGGGGGCACACCTGGTCTGAAAATACTTATAATAACATCTGTAGCTGCAGCGGCCTCTGTACCTTCTTCATTTAGCTGTTTATAGCAAATATTTTATTAATTTAATTGAAATATCAAATTTAAATATTTTACAATTATTTCCGAAAATACACAAGAATACATTTAACACATTTAAACATTTATCAATTTTTTAAATTTTTTTAATTTAATTTATTACGTCATGTTTGACGCGCGATCAAAAAAATATACAGAATAAGTGGTCAATAATATATAAATGTTCATTAACAAAAGCAAATATTCAAACAACTTGTAACATGAAGAACATTCTAGTAAACATTCACGCATTATTTTAGACATTCAAACTGTTACGACCCGAGGTGTCCGAGATTTAACTAATGTCGACGAGCACAACAATAACAATTTATCACATGCAGAAATGTACAATGTGTAGGCGAAGGGAATGGGACAGACGAAGGAGATCAGTGACTAGCCCTGCTAGTATGATCCGACTAAACTGACGATTTTACTGGCTTTTATAGTAAACACTTTAAGGGCTAACGCCCATACACAACACAAACATTCAAGTAAACAAGAACAAACATGATTGAATTGTTTTTGAATAAATTATTTATTTATTTAAAGAGTATTTATATGTAGAAGAGATTAAAAAATATTTAAAATAAAATTATTTTTAGAAATTATTTCCGCTAAAAATTTATTATTTTTACATATTAAATTACATTCTTTTAAAAAATTTTCATTCATTCTTATCAACTATCCAATAAATATTCCACAAAAGATAACTTCACTTCCTTTGTTCACAAGCATAAAAGCGAAAGAGTGATCAGCAACAAACTTTGGAATTGGCGGAGATCGAATAATTAAACTTACAGGGACTGCAACAATAGCTGTGGCTGCAGCTGCCTCTGTACCTTCCTCATTCAACTGTTTTTAGCAAATGTTTTTTAGAAAATTAAAACATTCTGAATTATTTGATTTTTCATATTAATAAAGAGAAATAAGACTTAAAACAAACACTCAACAGATTCGGACATTAACTTTAATTAAGGCATCTAAACATTAAATAAACAATTAACTACAAATATTCCCAAAAACTTTTTAAAATATTTATAGAGACAGAAAAGCAAACAAAGAAACTATCCAAACATAACTTTCTGAAGAGTAAAAACATTCTAAACAAAATACATATTATACATTCTCATTTATTCAGATAACATTCTCCGGAAATAATTTTTATGTTTTGAGTTATTTGGAAAAACTAGCATTAACCACAAAAAGTATTTACAAAGTAAAAGCTTAATTTTTTTATTATCTCTGTATTTAGTAGATTTTGAAAGTTTTGAAAAACAAACTGATTTTTTATTATAAAAACATTTTACAATAAATTTAATTTTTCATTATTATCTTCCTTTATTTAAACCTATCCTTGAAATATTCCACAAAAAAGAATTTCATTTTCCTTCACAAGCATAAAGGTAAAAGGATGGTCAGCAAAAAATTTTGGTGGAGGCGGTGGAAGACTAAGAGGAACTATTATCATGCCTGTAGCCGCAGCTGCTTCAGTACCCTCCTCATTCAACTGTTAACATAATAAAATTTTAAATATGCTAACACCATAAATTTAGAAGCTTAGAGACAATAACATAACTTTAAGCAACAATTAAAGCATTTATAAAACAGAAAATATCCGTAAAACATTAATTACGGAAGTAAACGCAATATAGCATGCATTCCAGAAAATCTAAGAAAATTTTCCCTCAATGATATTTAGGCACAAATTAACGAAAAACTAAGCTAGTAGATCAGTCACTTATTTTATTCAAATTTACTAAAATTCAATCCATAACAAATAAGAATTAACTCTCAAAAAAGTTTTCTTCCAAATTAGTTAGCAATTTATGCTTGAAATATTCCACAAAAGAGAATTTCATTTTCCTTCACAAGCATAAAGGTAAAAGGATGGTCAGCAAAAAATTGAGGTTTAGGCCGTAGTTGTAGGCGAAGATATTGCACTATTAAAGCTGTAGCCACAGTTGCTTCAGTACCTTCCTCATTCAACTATTAACAGATTAAATGAATTAATTTTGAAAAGATTTGATGGGTAACATTTCATAGAAACAAATATTGCTGGGAACATTGAAACTTTTCTATAATTTAATATACCGAAAGTCATTTCCAAAAATATTCAAACATTAAAAAACTTTCAGAATTACATTACATAAAAAATCCAACAAAAGATTAACCATTTAGATTATGTTTAGGAACAAATCCCAAAGCGACCTTTTAAACAAACACTCCAAAATTTTAAAAACAAATTCCGGAATGGACCGGAAAATTTAAAAACATTCTAAACAACCAAAAAACGTTGTTAATTATAAAAAAAAAGGATGATTTGCAACAAATTTTGGAGGTGGTGGTGGTTCTTAATTCGTTCCTCTAATATACCTAGTTTAATTCGGCAAAAGTTGCCGCTGCCGCCTTTGTACCTTTTTCATTCAACTGTTTATTTTAAATGTTTTATTTTGAGAAGAAAAAGTGCAATTTACTAGAAGTTGGATATTTTTCAATAACTAAACATTACAATTCTCAAAAATACATTCCGAAACTACTACTATGGGCACAAAATATAGTCAAAACATTAACAAACAAAACAAACTTTTCGGAAATAACTTTAATAAAATGAACCTGAACAAATATTTAATTAAACACAATTTTCAAACATTTAAAAGAATGATTAGACGGAAACAATTTTTTAAACAAATATTTAGACAACATAATTTACAGTAACAAACTCCACAAAAACAACAAATTTACAATTTACTGTAACAACATTTCAGGAACAAACATTTTTTCTTAATATTTTCCGGAAACAAACACAATAAAAACAAAAATTTCCGTATTTAAATTATATATTTTCCGGTCACTTTTAAAAATTCCATTTATTATTTTACTTCCTTGTTTCTCCCCTTACTCTCTCTCTTTCTCTCATTTATCCATAAAATACTCCAGCAAACAAAAATTCCTGTCCATCATCTTTATTTTTATTCATTATTGCGTAGTAAAAAGGTTGATCAGCATTGAATTGAGGTGTTTTAGTTGGTATAATCATGCTACGTGTTTCAATAATTATAGCGGTAGCTGCAGCTGCTTCAGTCCCTTCTTCATTTACCTGTTTAAATAAGTGACCGGAAAATAGAGAAATTTAATATTGGAAGGTAAAAAATAAATAAAAATGAAGCAAATAATGTTAAGCCACACAAAAAAGCACACAACAAAAATTAAAAAAAAATTTTTCAAAAATTTTCCCCACCTCAATAAAAGCTTTCTGGACAACTTTGTCAATTTTTAAAGGTTGTTCTTTGGAGATTTTGGAGAAATTGGCTTTATCAAAGGCCGATTTAAGGCCTAATTTGATGAGTACATCTTTTAAATCGTGGGTAGATTCAAGTTTGAATTTAGGAAACAAAACCTGGGAATTAATATTAATGTAGGAGAGATGATTAGATGGTCATAGGTCGGTCTTATGAGTCCAAACATTATACTTCGAGAAGGTATAAGCATTTTAAGAAGATTTTGGTATATTTGAATGTGTAAGAATTTTACTAAACATAATTCTAACGATAAGTAGGGAAGAATAACTCATATCCAAAGACCAATAACCGTATTTTTCTTGGGCATGAAAGGTATCTTCAAGCATCAAATAATTTTTCCAAACACCTACATCCACTTTAGTTTTATATCCACGTTCAAGCAATTTTAGAATCTTTTCTCCATCCAGATTTTTGATCAATTTTTGTAAACCAAAGCGTTCTTTTGGCAAGAATACAACCATATAAATATCTTCATCGTCTTCAGAACTTCCAGAAGAATAAAACATTTTTAGCATTTGCAGCTAAAAATATTAAATTTAGAAAAAGGAAATAATTAGAGATAAATACAAGGATTTTAAATATCGGAGTAAGATTAGTTCTTTACATTACCTAAACTCTCAATCTCCCCATGTCCAATATGAAAATTTAATGGGCATGGATTTAATCTATTATTAGATTATTAACAATAAAGCTAAGTAATAGCATATACCAAAGTTTTGATAAAGACTAAATATATATACCTCGGAGTCTTGTTTAAAAAGTGGAATAATAGAAAGTTGTGTAAAGATTGCTTTCAATGATTTCGTTTATTATCTCATTGGGGGTAAAAACGGAATTATTATTAGGTAGGTCTAATTTAAACTATAATTTTTATATTTAATATTTACCTCCTCAGTTTCAAAATAAACAAAACTGCTTGTCTTTTTCATCATATTAACCTTTAAATTTTTTTCAATTTTCTAATTTTTAATAATCCAATTAACCTCTTTATTTTTCCCTTCAGTAATATAAAAAGTTTTTTTCTGAGTTAATTCAGAATCAAAGGGGCAACTCCATTTTCCTTTGAAATAGACAGCATTGACTAATACAAGACTTTAAATTTAACAAAATTCTAATTATTGGGACATAAATATTACCGAGTATCAGTAGTTAATGAATCTGGACTGATCAAATTTTTAATTTTATCGTGTGTTGTTTTCTCCACGAATTCATTAATTATCTTTAAAAAATATTAAGTATAAGCAAATTTTAAATTATATTTAAAAGTTTTTGTAAAAAAATCTGGATCAGAACTGGAATGTTCGGTTGATATAAAAAGTATGTATATATCAGGATAAGGGGTGAGCGCATTGCATCTTGCGTTATCTGCGTTAGATGTTTTACGACAAAATATTTAGGTGCATTAATGCCAATATATGTATTTTTCAGGGGAAGGAACCTATGTTGAATCGACTTTGGTATTTTTGTATTTAAATAAGACTTGGTATTGAAATATCATTAAAAATCTTGTTATTTTAACTAGAGAAGGAACTGCGAGTATAGTGCGAGAATCGAGATCTCGAAAAATTCTCGATCTCGATAACCAAGATTTCGTTTCGGTCAGGTCTTTAATTTTGACTACTGACAAAAGTAATTCCTACGTGTTTAGCTACTAAAATATTAAATCCTATATCAATTTATTACTTTGGCAGCCTCAACATTTTCCGCAAAATTTAAAAGCTCAAATTTCCCTCCATAATATTCATCAATATAATTTTTAAATTTTTCCAAAATATTAAATCCTTTTTGAACAAAAACTTTATTTGCCAATTCCAAAGTATAATTTTTTGGTTTATCGTCATTATAAGAATTTAATTGTTTTGCAAAATATGCATGGGTTTCCTCTTCTTTTAAGCCTTGAAAATTAGATAAAATTTTATTGGACTTTTTCATAGTTTTTGAAATTTATTTTGGGTGCGGAGGATCGTCTACATTTTTTATTTGGATCTCATTGTATTCATAAAATAGGGTTATCAGTTTGGAACCAAAAATACTCAAACAGAATATCAGAAATTTTCGGTTTGGTTTCGTGTATTCGAGGAAAGAATCAAATTCTACGCATCGGTCTAAAATAAACATGTCTCAAAAATCAAAAGAAAAAATTTGAAAGCAAATTAATTGCAAAATCTGCTTAATTTACATAACATTAACATGCCGATTTATATCTCTTTGAATAAGTCTCTTGTTATGACCGAGCCGTGTCGCTGCTTTACCTCTAATTATTTTAATTAATTTTTATTCTCACCTCCTGACAACAATTTTCCAAATTCCTTATTAGTTTCACCATCAGCCCCAACATAAACCATTGCCAAAGCCATAGATAAAGATAAAGGGGAAAGTATTGTGGATTCTAAAGGTTTATTTTGTTCAAAAACAACATTTGAAAGTAAATTAATTGCAAAATCAGCTTGGGCTCTAATTATTGCCATTTCCGATTTTGACATTTCTTCTAAATTTTTTTTCTAAATAAAAAATTATTAAATATTAAAAAATATAAAAATATTTAGTTTGGAAAATAAATAACTAGAGAATGAAAAATATGCATGTATATGAAGCATTAAGCATGTCTGGAATGGTACTGTATATTGAATTTATGGAAGTATAATTTGAGGAGTAAGCTTTGAATATGCCGAAGACAAAAATAAGCAATTTGAAGGAATTATTTTATGTAATATAAGCTGGGAAATGGGTCAAAATGGGAAATGGGTCAAAAAACAAAAGATGGGAGATTCTATTAAAAGTTTATGATCAAAAAATAAATATGTCAAAGGAGCCAAAGAAGTAAGGCAAAAAAAAGTTTTGAGGAAATAATTGATGTCTATGATGAGAAAAATCAAAAAATTTAAAAAATAGACACAACAATAATTGGATGGGAAATTTAAATAATAATTTTCCTTAAAAAATTGGAGGAAAATTAAGTAAAAAATAAATAAATTTAGGTAATGTAACGATGGAAATAAATTTATTTTTTTAGTAAAGATGAATCATTCTCATGTAAAATTGTTTTTAGTGGGCTAGTATTTATTTTGTTTTTCGTAGTAAACAACATGTTTTCCTTTTGAGAGCAATTGGGGAAATATTTTTTTATTTAGAAAATTTTGTGGAGAATATTACATATTACTATTAATTATAATTATTAATTTTAAGAAAAAAATAAAACAAAATTTTGTTAAATTGAAAGAAAATTTAATTTATCAGAAAAATTAGAATTATGATGAAAATCAGAATTTTCAAAAATTAGAAATAGAATTTATTAAACAGTCACAATAATTAAATATTCTGAAAGTAAAATCAGAATTTTATTGTCTATGTGAAACAGAATTTTTATAGAATTAAGTATGTAAATAAAATAATCGAAATTTAATCGGAAATTATATTTCAAAATTTCTAATATTTAACAAATAAAATTATTTTCTGAGAGTAAATAAATGAAGTGTTTTATTTTTCTATAAATTTTTATCTTCTCTTTCTTTATAATTTTATTAAAAAAATTTATTATTCTATTTTATAAAAAACTTAAAAACCTTCCTTATTTCATCACAGCTGTTTTCTTTCAAATAAAATTTTTATTTACCAAGTCTATATATCTCTTAGATATTTTTTCAAAAAATTTTTATTGTTAATTTTTCAATGAAAGTAGATTTATTTCCTTGTTTATTTAAAAGAATGAAAAAGAATCTGAGAGATACTAAAATATAGACGTTTTTTTGGTAATAATCTACCTTATTTTCTCGATTAATTCCCCTCCCTCGAATGATTCCCTCTCTCGATTAATTCCCCATGCTAGAGTTGGGTTGAAATAATAATTCCCCAAGGGAATTAATCGAGAAAATACGGTAATTGTTTTTATGAGCTGTTTTATTTAACTAAGAAGAAAGTGGAAATAAAAATATAAAAAAAGAATTTAGGAAAAAAGCAAAAATTAAAGAAACTAATTAAAATTTGAAAAAATAGGAAAAAAATCAACTCAAAAACAATTGCCCACATACTTTTAAAACCATTGTAGAGGCATAGAAGTGTCGGTAAATTTAAGTCAACAATTTACGGCCTAATGATGAAAACAAATAGAAAATATGAGATTCAGCAGCAGCTTCCTGCCGTACCGATGTACATATGTCAAAATATGGGGATTGAAGTTGATTTTCGATTTGGCAAATGTATTTTTTATTAATTTCTTGTTGTGCTTTGTTCTATCACAAAAAATTTTTTGTTTTATTAATATTTTTTTCTTTTAACTAAAGAGTATTCGGCGGCTCAATAATGTGCAGCTGCACAATTTTTATTATTGCGGTTTTTTATTTCTAGTATTAAGCTGGTTTTCTTAAAAACGAGTAAGTCGTTAAATAACCTAAATGATTTTTTCTAAAATTTTTTGATTCTGTTATCTCAAGCTTAAATGATGAGGTAAAAGGTTAAATTCCTGACCTGTGGCTGAGTTTTTGTTTTATTATAAATTTTACTTTATTTATATGGGCTGAACGGAAAATTTCCAAATTGGAAATTTTAAATAAGGCAGTTTTATTTTCAGTTGAAAAAATTTTTACTATTAAAAAATTGTTTTTAATTTATAAAATTTTAGAAAATATTCTCGATTTCTTAATAATTAATAGAGAAAATGTTAATTTAAAAATAAAATTTCCTTTTCTTAAATTTAGAAAACAACAATCTATGTACTAGTTTTTGTTCGTTGGTTCCACTTTATTCACTTATTTATTTTTATTTTTCGGTGACAACCACAAAAAAGCATTAGAGGGAAAATAATATATTAGCGAAAAAAAATTTAAAAATTTTAAATAATGAAAATGAAGATTAATGTTTAGTTTCTCAGTTTATTTTTTTGTGGGCATATTTAAAAATAATACGTTAGTAGTAAAATTTACAAAATTTTACAAAAAAATACAAATGATTTGCAAAAAATAACGCAAGTCAACTGTAAGGAGAATTAACCAATTATTTCAGAATACTAAATTTCAAAATGCCAAAACGACAAAATGCCAGCTCACAAAACGTCAGCTTTAAAACACTAATTGGCGGGAATTTTAAATTAGGTTGAAATTTATTAATCTGGGAATTTCTGTCTGGGGCTGAACTGTTTATGATTACAGTCTGGCTATAAAGTATTTAGAGCTGGAAATTTCAGTCTGGAGTTGAATTAATTTGGGACTGGGAATTTCAATCAAGGACTGAGCTATTTAGGGTTGGGAATTTCAGTCAAGAGCAGAAATCAGGTCCGGAATACATTAACAGAAAGGATATGGGTAAAATTCGAAAATTTAAATATAACAATAGTTTTTATTTTAGTAAAATTCGAAAATTAATTAAAATTATTTTTGATTATCAAAAAAACGTTATTTTCATAATATCGTTTTTTATTTCAATAATGTCAGCACCAGCTTCTAACAGCACACTGTTTATGAACTGCAAATTAGGCCTCTCTAGATTTGTTTGCCCAGCCGAGACATCCAAAGCTGCCGATAATTTGTAATCAAGGCGAAACAATGTTGTAAAAAGCTAATTTAAAGTTTAATGAAATTATTTAATAAATTAAGTTAGATTATTTAATAAATTAGATTAAATTTGATATGACTTTTAACACTTATAAGGAAAAGGTATATATACCTTTAAGTTTGGTAAAACAATATAATGACTGGTTATATTAATATAAGCCTGAATGAACACCGGTCTAGCTAGTTAATACAACCCGCTAATACTAACATCTGCTTTAAATTCACCTCCCTATCTTGTTACATTATACTTTGGATAACAAGATATTCTTATAATATTCAACTTGATAATTTAGTTTAGAGTGCAGTGAGTAATATATTAATGATATTTAATTACCTGGTCCGTAAAATCGCAATCGAAACACTTGTTTTCAAACATTTAGTAGAAAATTCGGACATTTTTAACAATTAAGTCAATTTAATTTGTAATTTTATACCTTAATTTAATTAAATTTGAATTAGAAAATGAGTTAAATGACGATAGAATATCCCTTTTTTCAAAAATCCGGATACTCAAAATTATAAAAAATGATTCTTATAAAACGAATATCAGGATGTAAAAGAGAATATCGCAATCGAAAAGAAGATCGAAAAGTAGATAACAATACGAATTACGGCATTTTTTGTGTTAAATTACAATTACGAAAGAATTTTCGATTACGACGCAACTCTTCATAGATTGTATAACATGAACACACTCCAATAGATAACTTTTGAGTTTGGAAGAAGCTCCAACTCAAGAATTTTAACGAAATAACAAAGTTAAACAAAATCGGAAGTCACAATTTTCGAAATAGGGAAAGTATTTTCTATTATTTACTTTATCCTAACATTGATATACTATGTGGAAAATTTTATGATTTTAAAATTGATTTAATCATGTTGATAGTGTGGCAAATAAATTTTTATTTATTAATTTTTGTGCTTTGTTCTATTGCAAAAATGTATATATTTATTATTTTTGTGATTGAGAATTACCCATCAAATTGGGCGGCTCGACAAAGGACAGCTGCAAAATTTTTATTATTGCGGTTTTGTCTCTTTTTCATTAAGGCTTTTTCATTAAGTATTTACCAAAAGCGAGTAATTTATTTAATAAAAACAATTTATTTTTTCTAAAAATATTTTTTATTAAAAAAATTTTATAAAATTTTTAGAAAATATTCTCGATTATTGATAATTAGAGGAAATGTTAAATTCAAAATAAAATTTCCTCTTCCTAAATTTAAAAACCAATAATGTTTATTACAAGTTTTTGTTCGTTTGTTCGTCTCTATTCAATTTTTCTATTTATTTTTATTTTTCATATGACAAGTACAAAAAATTTATTATCAAAGAGAGGGAAAAATAATTTATTAACGAAAGAAAATTTAAAAATTTTAAATAATCAAAAGGAAGATCAAAATTTAATTTCTGTATGTTTTTTTGATTTTTGAGGAAATTAAAAAATTAATTCTCTACAATTTGGGTGATAAGGAGTTCAACGAATTGTTGATTAATAATGGGTATTGAACGTTTTGTAACACCGGTCCCGACCAGGGTGGCCTTTTCCAAACCACTAAAATGGGGCGCAGCCACTCAAAAATGGGGAAAAAATAGGGCGAAATCGGTCAAAAGTAGGGCAAAAAATAGGGCATTGTTTTAAAAACTTAAAAATAATTAAAATTTTAAATAAAAAGCTTTATTCCGCGTGTTCTCCACTAATTTTAACTAAATTGAGTAGATCACAATGAAGCCGTTTGTAAATAAATATATTTCAAAAATTGTAAGACGATCAAATAAAATATCGAAATTGAAAATAGTGGAGTGTCGAAATATTTGTTCGAGATCTCGTCTTGATCCGGTCTCTAGTTCAGATATACAGATTTGGAACAAATGATAGCGCAAAATCTCGTGAGATACTTTCTGGATCCCCTTTTGAGCGCCGCAGGCGAAAATTTTTTTGAATTTCGGATTACCAAGAGGTCAGATTTTTTCCATTTTTATGAAAATTTTGAGAATTTTGAAAAATTAAGAGGCCCGATTTCTTCTTTTAGCCCGATTTCCCAATTCTTTCTTTAAATTTTGATATATTTGCAAGACCAAGAGGAGAGATTATTCCTTTTTCAGCGCCGCAGGCGAAATTTTTGGAAATTTTGATGTACAAGAGTCAGTTTTTTTTTGTTTTTTTTCGCATTTTTTTTACAAAAGACAAAAAATTTGAAAAATATTACAAAATGCTAAAAATAGGGCAAAATATGGCAAAAGTATAAAATAGGGAAAAAATAGGGCGAAAAGGTCAAAAATAGGGAAAATCCTCTATAAATAGGGTAAAAAGGCCACCCTGGTCCCGACCTTTTTCAACTCTAAAACTTTCAGCTATAGCTCCTTACTTAGCAAATTAAGTATACTTTAAGAGTTTTTCTGGAGTTATTTACACAGAAAAGCATACTAGCAATAATTGTAGGGAAGAATAATTCGTTAAATTTAGAACGATATCTGCAGAATCACGGTTCTTGGGTATTCTCAAGAGCATGCCCGATATGTTTATGTTATCTTCATTGTGAGTTACAGATAAAACAGCAATTACAAGTAAAGAGCCTATACAGCTGGCTAGTTAATAAGTTAATTCAAGGAGATTTAAATCTTCTAGAAGACCTTAGGGTATCTTAATTAGACCGGTTTTGATTTAAATTTTAATTATAAACTGAATGAAAATTTATTAGGGCAAGAGAATATGAATTTAAAAATTTAAAAGAGTTCCCATTTTTAATAGGTCAAAAGAATTCCTTATGACGAAGTCTTTGTTCAATCCAAAATTTTTCGTATGGCTGCAGCAGCCTATGGATCCTTTGACGGTTTTGTTACTTGTCTACAAACATTAACTGGAAGTTATAGTGTAAATTGAATAAATTTTTGATTTATAACGAAAATTTTTTTTAAATTCTCTCAGGTATTTTTTAACATTGAAATACCTTGTCTAACCAATGAAAATTGTACTGGCTTTATGGCTTTGTCTTTAGAGGATAAGGCTTTGATTCTATCTTTTGGGTAAATGTTACATTTAATTTTAAAATAAAACACTTTTTTAGAACTTCACAATATGCATATAAACAATTATTAAACGATTCTGGAGAATCACTTTTTAATAAAAGGAGAAGATCTCCGTTAGGTTATGGAAGTGGAATGGTGAATCTTTTTAAATAAATTTGTATACTGATAATAGAGAACCAACCTGGAGTTCAGGAAATCTTTAATAGTTATCCCCAAAATCCCGATAATACTCGAGATTTTTGAGCGAAATCTTGTTTCGCATCTCTTTACTCTTTAATTTTTCATGAGCTTATCATCTAAAACTCATTTTTACAGAGTTTTCTCATATATTCTTATATTTTTTATATCTTTTTTTAACATGATATAAAATGAAAGCTAAACGATTTGAACTTCCCCACCAATGCACTTCTTTTCTACTTATATTAAACTCTCGCTTAATTTGTCAATAATATAGGGATAAGAATAATAATTTTTAGTTATATGTATTTAGAAAAATCAAGTATCATTTGGATTCGCATTTCTTTGCGCATTTATCCTTCTAAATCCTCATTAAGTAATCTGGTAATCCTTAAGATCATTGGTCCCTAGGAAAAAATGCTAAAAAAGTGCTCTTTTGATATTTTTAAGGTTTTCCAGTAGGTAATCGAGTGTGCTGAGTCTGAATCTGAGCTTAGAATTTGTTTATTTCGAACCCCGTACTCGAATTCGACCAAGTCGGATATGGGGGAAAAATTCGAAACTATTAGGCTAATGCTATTCTGACGCGTCTCTTCAAGCTGAGTTGAATGATATAAAAATTAATGTGTTTCGACAACATTAGACAAAGTTATGATCAATTAAATACACGCTTGGTTAGACTTCAGGATATAAATTAAGCACCATAACTTCGCTTAAGCTTGTCGAAACATAATAATTTTGATGTCTTTCGACTCAGCTCGATGTGGCGAGTCGGATTAAACATCAATTTTGAAATATCGAAATTTCCCCCCATATCCGACTTGGTTGAATTCGGGTTCGGGGTTCGAAAAAACAAATTCTAAGCTCAGATTCAGACTCAGCACACTCGATTACCTACTGGAAAACCTTAAAAATATCCAAAAGAGCACTTTTTTAGCATTTTTTCCTAGGGACCAATGATCTTAAGAATTACCAGTAATCTATTTAATTATTTTATCTGTTTGCTTCTGTCTTATATCTAATTCCCTTTTTAAAGATTTTTTTAATGAACTATTAATTTTATCAAAAAGTTGACAGGTTTCTGACAATCTTTTTTCAATATTTTATCAAATGCAACTTGCTGGAATAACTCAAAAAACTTTTGAAATGATTCAATTTTTTGATGGTTATGATCTTTGGGTGAATTTAAAAATTATTAAATTTAAAAATATTTTTTTTATAAAGATAACTGGACATTCAATAGGGGGAGCTTTAGCTTCGATCGCTGCCGCTAAAATAGCTAGTGCTAATGTAATTGATGCAAAACAAATTAAATTGGTTACTTTTGGACAGCCTAGAGTGGGAAATAAGGCTTGGGCAGCGGCAATGGAAAATGCTGTTGGAAATTTTTGAATTTTTAATTAAAAAAGGAATTTTCTTAGAATTAGATACAATATAGTTTAAAATATGATTTTTAAGATCCGGTTTTGGTTATTAATTTAGTTAATTCTAGTCCTTCGGTCGAGAATTTATTTAGCAAAAAATTTTTACTCCGACATTTATTACCGTATTTTCTCGATTAATTCCCCCCTCGAATAATCCCCCCTCTCGATTAATTCCCCATGCTAGAGTTGAGTTGAAACATTAATTCCCCACCCCCAAATACCCTAATGCACGTTCAAATGCCAAAACTCGAATAATTCCCCTCCCTCGATTAATTCCCCATGCCAAGGAAGGGTTGAAAAAATAATTCCCCAGGGGAATTAATCGAAAAAATACGGTATTTTTCTTGTTGGAAAAAGAGTATGTCGGGTATCGAGGTAGGGGAATATTCTAAAATCGCGGTGTGTAGGGAAATCGGGAAGGGGGGGGGGGGATTGCCTAATAAATAACTCCTATTTATGACACCTAATTATAATACACAATTTTTCAAGCTCTTGGTAATATTTTTAGTAAGGCCAAACCCAACTAAAATTTAAAAACTTTTTAATTTAAATATTGAATTAAAAATATTTTTTTATTTGCCTTACTACACTTATCGAGTTGTTAATGAAAAGGATATTATTGCCGACTTACCTCATCATTCATTTCTTTATTACACACATTTTAGAATGGAGGTAATTAATATTATTTAATATTTATTTGTGAGAATTAACGTCATTATTTGTTTAAATTACGAGTTTACTTTTCCTTTTTCTTGCAACACAGTAGGGGTTTCCTTGTCTCCTTCTCCGAAAGTAGGGAATTTGAGGAAATAATTATAATAAACGAAAAGGAAGTGTAACATTTATTTTCCTGAAACTTAAAATTATCTAAGAAAATGTTCAAAAAAATCTAAAATTATTTAAAAGATATTATACTTCGGAAATAATTCAACTACAAATTCTTCTTCTTTTCCACTAGAGAATTATAAAGTTTGCACTTCAGGGGAGGATAAACATTGTATAAATTCTACCAAGTAATTTATCCTTATAAATATATTAATTTAACAAATTCAAAGCAATTTTAATATTAATGACCATATTAATTATTATGGCATAAATGTTGCTGAATATGGAAGGAATGGATGTCACAAATAATAAGAAAATGGGAAAAAGATTTTGTTTATATTAAAAATATATGATATGTATAAATAATAATTTCAACAAATTGTGTTTTTTAAGAGCCATTTGTTTGCTTTATCTCATTTCAAACATTATGCCGTTTGTCTTGATTCGTTGGCGAAAAGATGTAAATTTTTTCCGTTTTGCTTAAAAATTGGATGTGGATTGTAGTGGATTTTTCTTTAACCTTTTGCCTGTCAAAAAAATTTTTTTATTAAAAGTCTATAATTTTGTCGCGACAAAAAAGTGCCTACTTTAGAATAAGATTAATTATTATGAAATTTTAAAAGTATATGTTAAATAGTTATATATCAAATTAAAGAGGACAAAATAAGCTACAAAATAAGCTCAAGATTATACTTATAAGAAATTAAAAAAAAAATCTATAAAAATTTAAACAAGACGAAGCAACGAGTCTTTAGAATTGTGTCACTACTGTATGACTTTTGCATAGGTCCACTACTGTATGACTTCTTCTTCCTTAACTATATGTACTTCTAATTTTCCCATTAATACTACTTCGTACTCGACCTAGACCTCGTACTCCCCTAAATTTTGCCTTGTACTCGTTCTTTGAGGCCAACCTTATTTTTCTGCTCGTATTCGTACCAAAGTATGAGTACGAATCTTGATACGGGCGTATAAGCTCCGATCGTAATCCAATAAATTCACATGAAAAATATATTAAAACGAATTAAAGCCAAAATTTCGAAATTAATTATCAGTGCTGAATAAATAAAACATGCCGAAATTAAAAATCGAAAAATTTTCAAAAAGTAATATATTTATTTAAGAAGTAATTTTCAATTAATTAATTAACTCAAATGTTAGACTTAATAGATAGTATTCAGTAGAAAAAGTCGTGAAAAATATGTATTCATTAACTTTTACGAAGCACAGAAGTAAAATTAATATTTTAAAAATTAATTGGCCAGATGTTAGTTTCGCTATAAAGTTGCACTTTTTGTTTATTTATTATTTAATTTTTAATAATTAAAAATTATATATTTATAATTTATTATTAAAAAAACTTACGTTTAATTTACATTTAAAATTGTGGGTTAATTAAATTTCTTAGAATTATTTTGTTATTTTAATGTAAAACACAACAATTAACCTTACGTTATTAATTTAATTTAGACAGGTGAATTATATCTAATTATTTAACGACACATTTTATTAGTGTTAAGAGTTTTTTGTTTATATAAAGTTAAGCAGTATCGTAATTTTAAAGTTATTAACAGATACAATTAAAATATATAGAGGAACCAATCCTAGTTCAACTTAAGAAAAAATGGATTTATATTTATTTAATCAAAATGAATATGAGCGTCTTTATAATTGTAGTATTTATAATATTGACCAAATTCCCCTGGAAAAACGTCAACATAAAATACTTGGAATTTTCTTTATTATTTTTCTACAATATATGTAGTAAGTAAATATAACACGAAGAAATAATTAAGGAATAAGTTTAAGAAGTAGATCAAGATAAATTTTATATAAAATTATGGAAACACAAGTCTGGAAACACAAGTCTATTTTTTTCTATTTAGCTCAGAAAAGTTAAATCAGATAAAGTCTGGAACTACTTAGTCGAAAATTTCTGTTTTGGAGAGCAAGTGAAACCAGAACTTGTCTAGGCCCACTGAGTTTTAACCGTATTTCAACTAGAGTGTGTCAGAATAAATTGAAATCCAATTGTTTATTATTAAATAGATACTCTATATTCCTTGTATGTATTCGATTTGGAAGCGAATGGCAAACAGTAATTGTTATAAAATTATGTTTGTTATGGGGGTTGTTGATATGGCAGCAGTTTTATGTGCTGGATATTTAACTGGATATTTGGGATATTTTGGATATGTTTTTTGTTCTTCACCAAAATTTATTTATTTTGCTGGAGTATTTGGAACTTGTTTGTATTTTTTAATAATTTCATATATTCGTTAATTAATAGTTTGTTGGCCTACTGAATCTACAATAGAGGGGATTTTAGCTATTAATCGTTGCGTTGAAATATGGTCTTCTGAATATGCTAAGAAATTTTTTGGCGGTTGGAATTAATTCATTTTTAGCCTTAACTTTAGCTTTATTTTTTTAAAAGGCAAAAAATTGTTTATTTGGCTGGGCATTCCCTTTCTATACGGCCTAGCAGTATTTGTATGGTCAAAGCCAGTTACATTCAGTGGCATTTACTTTAGCTGGTTCTTCAATCCGCACATTGGATATATTGATAACGTTAATCAAGTATTGGTTTCTTAATATCTTTAAAATATTTAATCTTCTAAAAGGAATATGAGAACACTCTTCAGCCATTCCACAATTTATCAGTCATATTTTTTCTGTTAATTACTTACATAACATTCTTTATAATTTTTTGATAAAATCCAAACAAGGAGGTTTTCAATCACATCGACAAAGCTATTCTGAAAAAATGGTTTTTTTAATTAAAACATTGATCTAAACCCTAAATTTTTAGATTTTTCTTCAAGTTTTTTTAATTAGCTTGTTTAATAGTGTCGCTGCTTCCATATATGCTTTTATGCAATACACCCATGTGAACTACGTAATTATTATAATTGGTCAGATTTGTTGGTTGAATGCACACGGTGACAAACATTGATATTAATTTTTTAAATTTAAATGATCAAAAATGATCCTGGGTCCTTCCAATTGCCATATCAAAATTTATATAAAAATATTCTTTCAAATTAAAGTTATTATAATTTTTTCATTTTAATTATTAACATAAAATCAGAGTAAAAATGACAACTCTATAATCTAAAAATTACTATTTAGGAATACCTCCTGTCATTTATTTAACAATGAACAAGTCGATTCAACGAGATTGTCTTGGAATATTAAAAAAGTTTGGCAGTACTACATTGAAATTCTACAAAAATCTGCACTCAAATTCTATCCAACCTATTATTCCTCAAATAAATCCTCCAAGGGAGGATAATCAAGTAAATGTACAAAATCAACAAATCAATCAGAATTGAATTTTCTAAACTCTTTATTGTAATATGTAGTATATTATTCTTTTACTTCAAAAATATATTATTTTAACTCAAATTTACATAGATTTAATCCACAAAATTTCTAAAAATCCCTCGAAATCCTCCATATCTCCCTCCATGATATCCATCCAAATCTCCTTTAATACCTATAAATTCTTATAACAATAGTCTAATCTTATATCCCTCTCAAGGTGGTCCTTTCCAAAACACTAATAAAATAGGGAGCAGCCACTCAAAAATAGAGCGAAATTGGCCAAAAATATTGCAAAAAATAGGCATTATTTATAAGGCTTTAAATTTCAAAAAAAGCTTAGTTTGTATATTTTTTGATAGTTTTAACTAAATTGAGCAAATGAGGATCAGATAAAACTTTTGGATTATTAAAAATAATTCAAGATTATACATGGACAGGTATATCTCTTAGGAATTTATGGTCGCATTCTTTTATTAAAATTGTTAAAAATCTTGAATATAGCTTTTTAATGAAGTAATTAAAATTAAAAAAATTTTTTTAATTTTTTGTTTTATTGATGAAATTTTGAAAGAAACTAAAAATTATTCTGCCTTTCTTGCCGTCATTTACCTAATGTCTAATAATTATGCAATTTAATGAAATCATTTTTATTTACATAATTATGTCTACATTTCATAAGTACATATATAATGCTTTGAAATATGTTTTTATTTACTATAAAGTGCAGTCTTATTTAAACGAATGTATAAACATATTATAAATCAACAAAATATTATTTAATTAAAAAAATTTTATTTTACTTTAAATAATGTTTTCAATTAAATTTTTATTTTTTTGTCAAATAATATTTTTAATAATTCATTGTTTTTCTAATTATAAAAATAATCAACGAATTTTGGTTGAATCTACAGAATATAATAAAAATGAGGATGGAAGTTTTAAAATAAAATTGTTGAAAATGGAAATAAATAAAATTGATGGTCAAACTAAAATTAAAATTTTATTAGAAATTAATAAAAAAAATGAGGACATTCTTCCATTTGTTAAAATAAACTTTGATTCCGAATCCTTACAAACAATAAAAAATATAAATAAAAATGGGAAAAAATTAATTTTGATTGAAAAATTCCACAAAAATTTAAGGATATATGAAGTTGCCGTTTATTTAAAAGAAATTAGTAATAAAATGATTAAACAAAAGGTAGACAAAATACTTTTATGTTAAAAATAATTTAGGTGATAAAATGCGAGAATGCGAAAGATGCGAAACGCGAAAGCGAAATTATTTAAAAATTCTGAAAATATTTTATTCAATTTCAGAATTATAAATTACTAGATAGTGATGCAAAAATAAAAGCATTAGTGCATTTTTTTGAAGAAGACTCTTCCTAAGATTGCTTATTATTAGTGCCCGATACCAGACCGGACTCCGGCCGTCTTTGCCCGAGTCCGGGTCCCAATCGGATTAATCCAGAAAAATCCGGCAGGGTCCATTTTCCATCTTCTTCCATGGACTTTTTAACTTATCCATCTAAACTCAAATCCCTTTCCTGGGCCGCAGGCGAAAATTTTGAGAATTTAGGAAGGTCAAGTAGCCAGTTTTCTTCGCTTTTTCTTCTCACGTACCTGCCCTTCTCCCGCCCGAAAAAAACAATGGGAATTCCAGCTATTGGGAATCGGGAAGGTATGATTGGCACGTACATAAGTGTAAATTAAAAATGTTGTTGGTCTAACTTAAAACTTTTGCCACTCTGGTTCTTCCATTCTACCTCGGCAACACACTCCTTTATATTGTTTGGCCCAAGAATTAAAATTTTAAACTTTTTATTTTATCTACATTTTAGGAATTAATGACCTTGTTACCTATGTTTTTTGAACAAATTGATCTGGGAGATAATGAATTGGCATATAAAAGAATGCCAAATGCATCTAGTTACTCTAGCATTGATATAAACATAAATGGAATAAAGTCTAAATTATGGACAGAAATTAGAACTTATAAATTAACTAGACTAATATGTTTTTTTAATCCGGAAGGGCCACGAAAACCTTTAAAAAGACAAAAATTTAGAAAATTTAATTCAATTGAGCCAACATCATTAGATGATAGAAATCATGCAGCAAAATTGGGATATTCTCACGTTGAAATTTGTTTTAAATTTGAACATCCAGGAAATTATTTTATTAATCTCTTTAATAATTTACAAATTGGATGGTTTCAATTTTACGTTAAAATTAAAAAAGCAAACAAGGAAAAATGTGTTTTCAAAATGTTCAAGAAACCGAATGATTTGGAGAGAAATGTATTGAAAAGTTTGAGACGTTACATGATGCTAAATATTGCAGTAACAGATGTAGATGATATTGAAGATGGTCAAATGAATGTAATTAGTAATGAAGATTATATAAAAAAATATCCTAAAGCTCAATTTGTGGCCTCGATTGCTCCATCTCTAATGAGAGGAACATATGAATTTTATTTGGATGAGGATGGAATAACAAAAGAAAGGCCAATAACATATATATCCCCTAGGAATTGACTTTTTTGGAAGAAATCTGGCTTCTGAGTGATCTAAAATTTACAAAAAAAATTATTTCTGCGAATTTTATTGTTCCTTTACTATCCAAATAAGTGATTATTGACAGCCTTATGTTTTTATTATGGTTATCTCTATTAAAACGAAAAAATTATTGAGTTGGACTGTCAAAATTATGCAGTTTATGCAGATTTTTTCTTTGCTTTTATTATTCATTTTTACAAATTGTAAAGCATATAGCTATTTAATACCTAAGGCTGTGCCGTTTGCGGAGTGATGTAATGGCTAACACATCAGTCCGGTCTACTGAAGATGATGGTTCATTCCCAGCCGCCGATTAACCTTTTGCACTAGCTAAAGGAGAGAAATAGCTATAGCCCAGCTGCTTTAATAAATTGAGCTGTTATTTTTTCTTAACTTTTATTTAATTTTTTCACACTTCCGCATATTTCTACTATTTATTTTCATCTTTATTACTTTTTATTATGACTTTAAAAATTTCTATTTATTTTTTTTCAATTATCACAATTTTAACAATAATTTAAAATTTATAAATTTTGTACTATGTATAATTTTATAAAGTTTATAAAAATAATTCTTCTTATACGTAAAAGTATTTGTGAAATTTCATTTCTAAAAAACTAAATTATGTAACAAAATCAAAATTATTCTTGTTTCCTTCTTTCGTCTAATTTTGAGTTTCGAAAATGTTAAGCAGTATAATATTGAAGTTATTTCCACTAAAATCCTCTTTACAACCTTCCATACAACCCAGAATAAAATAAACACAAAAACAATAGAGAAGAGAATTACATCAATTGAATAATAGACAACCCAATTCATTTCCTTAGCTCCAGGTAAATCAAGTTCTGATAAATCGCTAAATTCTGCTGCAAATTCTACCCATTTAACAAGTCTTTCTTTTGGATTAAATGGAGTTAATTGAACTTTTTTGGCTATAATTTGGGCTTTTTGACGAAATGATGGGTCTGTGAGGATCTAAAAAATATTTTGGTAACAAAGTCTTTAGTCTATTTTATGAGTCCAATAAAGTTTAAGATCAAGGAGATGATCAATATTGAGAAAAATGTATACCTTTTCTATCGTTTCAGCCAAAATATTTTCAGCATTCGGTCCATTTAAATCATAAACATCAATTCGTAATCCAAAACCAAGCTTCTGAGCAACATCGGCATTGTAAAATTGGTCAGCAAAAAGAGGAAGTCCAATGACTGGAACGCCTGCAGTTACAGACTCGGTTAAACTGTTTTGTCCGCAATGAGAGATAAATGCACGAAGGTTGGGATGGGCTAGAGTAAACGATAAAAATATTAAATGTTCACCAAATCAAAAAATAAATTTTAAAATTCAACCTTTGACAACTTTATTTCAAATAATTTAATCAAAATTGATTAAATATTTGATCCTATTTAAATTTTCACTCCAAATCCTCTGAAATTCCTCCAAATCCCTATGGTTTCCCCGATTTAGGTGTTAATAATGACTGGCGAGGGGGGAAACGAATATCATAAGTCATGAGATAGACCAAGTGGTCTTAATCCACCGATATACTCCGTAATCCCTCTCAATTCCTTCAAATCCCGATATCACGCTTAAATACACTTATATCCCTCCAAATTATTTGTTATCCTCTCCAATCTCGAGATATTTCACACAAATAAAATTAGATCAACAAAAGAATTCACCTAAAATTGCAGTTTGGCGTATCCACTCAAAAGCATGAACATTCGGAAAAGATTTAAGCAATTCTGACTGATTTTTTATTGTTTCCTTGTCCAACTTCCAAATGAAATGAACATTAGAAAACCGTTTAAATGCTTTTAGAATTGAATTTCTCATATTATTTGTAATTTTTGTAGTATCAGTAATTGAACCAAAAGAAAAAAGTATAGCGCCTCCTCTAGCTTCATCCAATATATTTTTAGATCTCTTAAAATTGAAGGATTTTTGATTGGGATTTTAGAAATTTTATTGAACGGATAAGAACCAAAATTTTATATGACCTACATTATCAAGTATTTTGCTGTCTGGAGGAGCTGATTCTTGCACAAGACCCCCAATATAAACAATTTTATTTGAAATAGGTCTAGGAAAGTCTATAAATGGATTTGTGTTGATAAATACTAGGGACGATTTTTTAAGAAGTTCATTCAAATCTGGAAAGTCTTCACCAAATTCTGACCGAATAATGGGATCCTGAAAAATTTTATTTGGAAAACTATAAAAAATAAAAAGACTTGTAGTCGTTTAAAATGATCATGCATCCAAATCCACTCGTAAAAGTCATTATAAAAATTAATTAGTCTATTACTGAATGATTCTAGTCCTAATCTTGGTGCAAAATTATCTGAGAATTAATTTAAAAATAATTTTTGTTTTCCATACAAACTTGGTACGTAGCTAGAAAATGTTGGAATATCATATTTTCTAGCAATCCAATGAAGTAATTGAACAGCGTAGGCTGTAACCTGTACACGTACACCAATTTTGTGGAAAATAGCTGCAGCACAATGATCATAATTTTCCCCTATTCCAACATCAAAATGTTCTTCCTCTAATTTCTGTAGTAATTTACGTTCTTTTATTGTTTCTATAATTATTAAATTTGAGACAGGACGGGGAGGGGGGGTCGACGAGAATCAGGACCGATATTACCAAAAATAACGATCTCATAACCGAGCTTTGTCAAGATCTAGTTTCGGTGAAATTTACCTTTACATGCAGTTGCAAATACTGGTCCAATGGGATCGTTTTGATGTCCAAATAAGGTTAGGAAAGGTCTCCTGTTTGAAAAAGAATCTGTAACCAATGAATTTTTCTTAACATCCAACAATTCAGCATTTTCTGGCGTTGGTTCAACGATATATTTATATGCTGGATTTACACGAGATGTTTCGTTTTTAATTTTGAGATCCAAGTCCATGACGAATTTGAGAAAATGCTGTAATAAGAGCAATTTTGAATTAAGCTTTGCTTAGTTAAGAGAAAGGCATAGCTAGGCTCTCACTCTCTCTCTATTAATAGACCAGAGAAATTCTCCAAACTGTTACGACCCGAGGTGTCCGAGGTTCAACTAATGTGACGAGCACAATAATAACACTTTATCACACGAAGAAATAAACAAAGTAGGCGAAGGGAATGGGACAGACGAAGGAGATCAGTGACTAGCCCCGCTAGTATGATCCGACTAGACTGACGTTTTCTCTGGCTTTTATAGTAAACACTTTAAGGGCTGACGCCCATACACAACACCTCCCCCCTTGAAAAAAAAGGTTCGGCTTTCACTTAAAGCCGAAGCTTTACAACTTTTAACATTCACTATAGCTTCCATGCTATCAATACAATTAACACTAAGCCAGAGCGTCTAGTCTCTCACTAACACTCAACTCACAAACAAATACAAAAAAAATGTGGGATGACAAAAGGGCAAAAACAACAAATTAAAATTACAACAATTACAAAATAATCACAAAATTTGTCATCTATTCCACATTTTATTTTTCTTCTGGCAGCGGACATCTACAATGCACACAGCAGCTCCAACTTTTGAATCACACTGCTTGTCCATAAGCATTCACTTTTATTTTTCACTTTTCTTCACTGATTTATTTTTCACACTTTTTATTTCACTTCCATTGCGGCACTACATTCACTTTTTTTAACACTGTGCCCAATAACTAAATTCACTGAATTGCATCACTACTAAACTTAAGTGAAGTCAAACTCCACAACACTAACATATAGTTAGTGTGCAGTTCGGTGCCGTTTTCCCGTGTACTTTTAGGATGGCTCGTGGTTTAATACTAACACTCGAATACTACTACTACTAACTAACCACTCAAAGGATGCATGTTACATCCTGCCTCCTTCAAAGACTCAGGTACACACAACACTTCACTGAACTTACACTATGTGTAGTCTGGGTTGCTTCACTGACTTGCGCTGGAGTAACACTTCAATCACTAATAATACTCACTCCTTAGCGCCTTGACTCACTTCAATTCACTCACTATCAACTTTCAAAGCTCATTATTTGGTCTTACTCACCCTTAGGCTGCCAAACTTCGCTTTATTCACTAACAATTCAAAGCTCATTATTTGGTCTTACTCACCCTTAGGCTGTCAAACTTCGCTTTATTCACTATCCACTTTTTAACTCTTCTCAAATTTTCAAGTTGATCGGCCAAAATTCGCGCACTTTCCGGACCACTAGGCATTTCAGCCTCAAACTTCGACCATTGGCACTCGCACTGAGTCCTTTTTCAGGTCACTACTCACTAACATGTCCATGCGCACTAACAATTTACTTAATTCACTTTCGACTCATGCCGATCACTAACTACGACGTCTGTCCACTCAAACTCAAAACAATCACTTTCACTAATTGCTAAAGCAATTCACTACACTTCGCCACACTTCTTCACTTTTTGTCGACCGCGCCATTGTTACGACCCGAGGTGTCCGAGGTTCAACTAATGTGACGAGCACAATAATAACACTTTATCACACGAAGAAATAAACAAAGTAGGCGAAGGGAATGGGACAGACGAAGGAGATCAGTGACTAGCCCCGCTAGTATGATCCGACTAGACTGACGTTTTCTCTGGCTTTTATAGTAAACACTTTAAGGGCTGACGCCCATACACAACACAAACCACTACCGAAACCCGCATTTTAAGGGCTATAGAGGAAAATGGCGGGATAAACTAGAGGATTTTTGGGGATATTTGTATAAGTTTTCTTCACATTTTAACTTATTTTCAATTAATTTCTAATTTTATTTTAAAATTGTTTTTTTCTCGATGAACATTATTTCCATATGTATTTTACAAAACAATTTAGGAGAGAGACTAACCACTTCATGGCCAGCATCAACTAATGTGTCTGCAATTTTTCCTAAAAATTGAGCATGACTCCAGCTTAAAGTAGGTGAATATACGAGTATTTTTAGTTGTCTTTTTGTTTGTTTAGAATTATTAAAATTTTGTTGGGAAGCAAATGTTGAAATTAACAAAAATAAAATCATTAAAAAAAGTCGGAACTTGGACATTTTTTAAATTTTTTAAAAAAATATTTTTTTAATAAATTTTAAAATTAACCAGATTTTTTAAACAATTAAATTTATTTTTAAAAATTAAATAATTTAAAATTAATTTTTAGAAAAGGAAAATATTTAATTATCATTTATAATGAAAAGTTTATCAATTAAATAATAACGAATTTGCGTGTCAATTTCCACACACATCATTTAATAGACACAAACCAAGAATAAATTTGTATTATTAAAAAGTGTTCGCAATTTATTGGCTCTAAAATAAAATATGTACTCAAATAAAAAAATAAATTAAAGATTAAATAAAATTGCCTTGTGTAATTTTAATTTATTTAATTTCTGATTTTTGTTATTTCTATTTAAATTAACTGCAGGATGACATTACAATACACCTAAATTATGTAATTATTATAAGAAATCTGACATCCTGGCCAGCAGAATGTTTGAAGAAATTGATATCTTCTGAATTTCAACAAAGCCTCTGATATCCGTTATTATCCACCCAAATCCCATGAAGTCAACATTGGACTAAGTGCACTTTCAGGTGACATTTTAGATTTGAACAATTTATATGTCAAAAGAAAAAGCTCAACAACTGAGTCGAATGACATCAAAATTAGCCCATGGAAGCAACTTTTGGCTGAAATATAGAGTTAGAGAAATTAATTAAATATATTTTTATTTTGCAATTCATCACCTCATTATTTTAACATTTTTATGAATCATTCCCAATTCTTTAAAAAATTGAGAAAAATGAACACATTCATGATTAATGAATTATATAAATTTACAAGAAAAAAATACTATATCATCTTTATTTTCCAGCAAATTTTATTTTTTAATGATTATTTTAATAATATTTTATTTTTTCCATTTTCAGTTCTTTAACATAATTTTTAAATAATCTGATAGAAATTAACCAAAAATATTTGGCAGCTTAAATATCCAATAAACTGAATTACCTTGAATAATCAGAATTAATATTTCCTGAGAAATTTTTTAAATTATTTTTATAAGCCTTATTTCAGAAAACGTTTTTAAAAATCTAATTATGCAGAAAATCATAATTAAAGTTTATTTAAAATGTATTTTCAAGAATAAACAGGAAATAATTTCCAAATTAATATTTTTAAGTAATTACTGTATTCGAAAAAATAGTTGAAATTAAATAATACTTGAAAAAATATCTCGAGTAATTTATAAATTACTTAGTTGATTAAAAATAATTTTTGTAGTATTTTATAAAGCTTGGAAAATTTATATTTTTAAATTATTTATTAAAAATAAATGAATTACTATTTAATTTTTATTTCAACACCGATTGTTTTTATTTTGCTTTTTTCTGTTGATCAAGTATTTTTCATAATTTTATAAAGCTGACCTCATTGTAAAAAGCTTCAAATCCTCGAGAAGCCCTCAAGAAGCCTTTTTACATTTTAAAAATTTAGTTGGCAATGTGCAGGGGAGCTAACTGAACGTACACCCTTATTTAATAAGGGGGTATGCCCAAATTTAACCTTCTATTTAACTCTAAAATCTTAAAATATTTTTTTATTCCCAATGTGTATTTGAAGTTGATATTTCAAAAATAACTAAAATAATAATCAACTTTCACTACAAATTTATTTTTAGACAAACGGATATTGCTGTACGGTTAAAGGATCCATTGGATTCCCTCCAGATTGCAACATTTTTGGTTGCAATTGTGATTGTAATAAATGTGATGAACGTAAATATTTTTAATTAATTTTGTCGAATATCAAAATAAATTTAAGCGGTGGACAAAGCCTGCTGTTTGGTAGAAAATACTGGGATAGGTAGAATAGCTTGTTCTTCTAAAAAGCGGAAGCGTAGCTTAAAACAAAATGAAGTAAAGTAATTATATATATATAAAGAAGTTTTGAGTTTCGTTAAAAAAACTCTAGGGGTCACAGTTTTGGCTGAAGCTCCCGGAAAGTTGCACATTGCCTCAGGTACTTTATCAGGCGCATCTGAAATAATTATTCATTTTTCGCTGCGCCGGCTCCTTCGCGCCGAAACGACCCCTTGGACTGGGCTATCTCGTGAACGGGAAGAGATAGCCAAAAACTTTTGCTTAGAGGCGGATGCCCCGCATTTTGTAGATGTCAAATAAAAAAAAAATTTCGAAAAAATTCGAACTCTAAGATACGATATGCCGTTGTAACCCTTTTTAAATGGTGGCATTTTGTCGCGCCATAGGGTAGCGGTCTTTTGTACAATTTCTATATCTCTGAAACCACGCCGCAGATTTGGATGGGACCTGGGGGTATTAGGTAAACGGCCATGAGAAATTTAATGGGCATGGCAATTTTGGTGCCGCACTCGAGTGTGGCACTGAAATGGCCGGATGAAAATTTCAAAGGCTTATAACGGGTTTTTGAGAAGTGGGGGGTTCTTGGGCCTGGGAGTGATGTTGGAGGGTAGAGTGTTGGGAAGTTATCGGGTGTTGACCACTTGAGTCTCAGATGAAGTTTTGGGGGTCATATGAGTCAAAGAGTCGGGGTCGAAAAACCTACTTTTTGTAACGTGAATTAAAACGCGTTTTCGATAGCCAGTTCGAAAGAGCGTCCCGTGGGGCTCCGAAAAAGGTATAATATGTTGGGAGTCCACTTGAGTCTTAAAAAGTTATAGCGAATGTGGCCAAATGTCGCAAAACTTTATGAGACTCTAACGGGCCGGGGAAATTTTTTAAAATTTTTTCGAGGCCGGATTCGTACTCAGCGCATGTCAGAGTACCATATAGGCCTATTTTTGACACAAAATTCCAAAATTTTGTCCCCCACCCTATTTCCAAAGGGGTACGTACCCCTTTTGGGGAATTTCCGCGATTTTTTAAGGGACCTTAACTTTTTTTGGCATTATCGGATTGGGATGGGGTTTCCTTTGAAAAATCGAGTAAAAAATTAGGTATTTTTTCACCGAAGAAAATTTCGAAAAAATTCGAAATTGGAGGTGTCGGGGTCAAATTTCGAAAAACCCAAAATTTTTCGGTTTTTCGAAAAAATTTCGGGATTTTTGCCGGCGGTTATAGGCATAGATATTTTTTCTTGATAGAGCAGATTTTTCTGCATAGAATGAGTTTTTAAAATTATTAAAAAGGGTTAACTTTGAGAAAGTTATGATTTTTTGAAAATTTCGGCGATTTTTTCGGCCAAAATTTTCGGCCAAAAAAATAATTTTTGCAAAATGGCCACAGATGGGCCAAATGTTATATCATTCGAAAGCTCTCATCGAGCTGAGCTTAAAAATATTTTTTCCGAAATTTTCTGACCATTTTGTACAAAGTTACAAAAGGTCGAAATTTCTGGTGTGGGTGGTACCGTACCATACCCAGTGGGGTACCAAAGGAAGGGTTATAAATCAAAGTTGGCACGGTTAAATTATAGAAGATCCTATAATGCACCGAAAAATATATTTTTGTTTGGGGGGTCACTTGAGTCTGACCAAGTTATAGGTTCAAAAGTAACAACATCTGGGTGAAACACCCAAAAATGGGGGGTCTCGAGTTTAAAAACCTGCCTCGAGTCTCGATGGGGGTGGGGAGGGCGAGAATCGAGGGCCGAGGCCCGAAGTGACCCAAAATGGGTCCCAACGATGGGGAGGGGGGACGAGGGCCGAAGGCCCGAAGTGACCCAAAATGTAAAAATGGGTCCCAACGGTGAGGAGAGGGGGGGACGAGGGCCGAAGGCCCGAAGTGCGCCAAAATGTAAAAATGGGTCCCAACGGTGGGGAGGGGGGGGGGGGAAGAGGGCCGAAGGCCCGAAGTGCGCCAAAATGTAAAAATGGGTCCCAACGGTGGGGAAGGGGGGGGGACGAGGGCCGAAGGCCCGAAGTGCGCCAAAATGTAAAAATGGGTCCCAACGGTGGGGAAGGGGGGGTGGGGACGAGGGCCGAAGGCCCGAAGTGCGCCAAAATGTAAAAATGGGTCCCAACGGTGGGGAAGGGTGGGGTGGGGACGAGGGCCGAAGGCCCGAAGTGCGCCAAAATGTAAAAATGGGTCCCAACGGTGGGGAAGGGGGGGGGGACGAGGGCCGAAGGCCCGAAGTGCGCCAAAATGTAAAAATGGGTCCCAACGGTGGGGAAGGGGGGGGGGGGACGAGGGCCGAAGGCCCGAAGTGCGCCAAAATGTAAAAATGGGTCCCAACGGTGGGGAAGGGGGGGGACGAGGGCCGAAGGCCCGAAGTGCGCCAAAATGTAAAAATGGGTCCTAACGGTGGGGAAGGGGGGGGGGGACGAGGGCCGAAGGCCCGAAGTGCGCCAAAATGTAAAAATGGGTCCCAACGGTGGGGAAGGGGGGGGGGACGAGGGCCGAAGGCCCGAAGTGCGCCAAAATGTAAAAATGGGACGAAGGCCCGACCTCCCATCTAAAGAAGGGACCGATCCATCTAAAAGGAAGGGTGCCCTTCTTATTTCGAAAAATTTCTAAATAAACTAAAACATTTAACGTAAATCTCCAAGCAAACAATAAACCTAGCACAGTTTTAAAGCCGCAGGCTTTCAACGCGCGTCCATGGACGCGCCTCCAATTATAAATAAACGCTTCCCCGACGTAACTAAATTTTAAAGCTATCAAACCCATTCAGCTATTTATCCTGCAGCTAGTTTTCATATAAATAAATAAACGTTGAAAATTGTGGAATAATCAATTTCCTCGATCGGAGCCCTATATACTATAATTATACATATTACTTTAATTTTTTTCAGTTAGAGACAATAGGTAGTGAGGACAAGAATAAAGCATATTGATGGCGTATTTAATGAATTGAAGAAAATGTAATTTAAAATTAAAAAAAATTCATATTTGTTTTTATTTAAATAAATATTAAAAAATTTTAATTTAAAATTAAAAAATTTCAAATCAACTGAAATTGATAATGGGTAAACTTTTAAACAATTTCTGTTGTTTTATTATTTTAATAAATTTTTTTAACAGTCGCCATCATTTTGTTACTGTGATTCCTTTTTGTGATTTACAGGAACATATTTAGCTCTGCATTTCGATTCACATAAATTCTGGCAAAAAGATTATTGAAAGAAGTGATTATGTTAATGTTTTTCTTCTGTCTAAAGGAAACATTATATTTTGTCTTTATTTTAAGAAATTTTAAATCTTCTTGAAATATTGCGAATTGAAATGACAGTAAAAGGATAGTGATTTTCCTTCAATAATATTCTTCTTATGAATTGTCTTTTTCATCCTCATTCTTCATTCAGATCAAACGCTATTTCTTATTTGTGTGAACTTTGTGATATTTAGGAATTTTACTTGGCTCCAAAACCTCCAATATGGTTTAAAGATTGTGTAAATTTCAGAATCTTGTAATAAACTTTTATTATTTTTAAAATAAACTTTAATTCGTTTTATAACAAAAATTTACTTTTTACTTTAAATCTGTCAATATTTTTTAAAAACAAATAAATAACATAAACACATGTCCATATGATCAAACACAATTGATTTTATAAATTGATGTTATTTTGAATAACAATTGAATAAAAAAATTTAGAACTAAAAGCTTTATTATTATAAAAATCTCAAGTTTTTATTATCATTAGTAGAACAATTAAGTGTGTGCCGTACCTCGTTTCCAAACTACTATATTTTTGACAAATGACTTATTGTCAATGCGTGTTGTAAATTTATTTTGGTAGAAATACTTGGAAGTTTTTTATTTTCTGAATATTTGGAGATATTTCTAAATAAAACACTGTTTAACTAGGGGAACCTAGGCCATAAACTTTTTTTTCTCTCTAAACCTAAAATAAAATTGAAAATGCGTTACCCACAAAAACCTACTTTTGAACGCCCTTGAGGGCGGGATAAAGCATCTGAATCCGAAGAAAGCCCTTATTTAACTATTCACAGATTTCATTTTAAGAATTTAAGAAAAATATAATGAAATCTAATTACTTATTTCTTCTATTAACAATATCAATAGTTATTCTATTATCGGTTGATCAGGTTAGTCTATAAAAATTTAATTAAATCTTACATATTTTTTATTCAAAATTTATAGTCTAATGGATATTGCTGCAAAGTTAGCAATTTCTTGTGGGGACATCCCCCAGACTGCAACATGTTAGGATGCAATTGTGACTGTGCAAAGTGTGTAGATGGTAAGTAATTAAAAGTATTCTTGAAAAATACTGTCGAAACCCATATAAAATACCTCAAAAACATCAATTTTAGATGTTTTAGAAACTGATTGGCCATTTTTGGAGTGGGTATGTCTAAGCGATATTCCCTTATTTAAGCTGCTCTCATTATAATAATGAGGGTATAATAATTTATAATTATAATATATAATTATAATAATTTATTATTAATAACAACTTATCACCCTCATTAGTTAATTAAAAATAAGTTTCGACTTTATTTTTCAGTCATCGACAAGGGTTGTTGTCTGGCTCAAAAGACTGGAATTGGCTTGTGTTCAAAAAAGCGTAAACGAAGTTTATTGGAACAAGACGTAAATCCTGAATAAATTATAAAAAAATTTAAAGAAAATATTTAAGCTAAAATCGTTTTTTGGTGACGACTATGAGAAAATGTTGAATGAAGAAAAGTGAGATTAATTAATAACTATGAAAGGAATTTTGATATTTTATTAAAAATTAAAATAAAAATTTTCCTGAATTTTTATTGTGTCATCTTCTACTAAGTATAAAATATTTCAAGAATAAAGTTCTGTTTTATATTTTGAAGAGGAGGTTGATCAGATGCGGTACCGCCGAAACATAACAATAATGTAAAAATCGTGACCGGTCAATCCGTCAGTGGACATTCCGGCAGTGGAAAATCCGTCAGTGGACAATCCGTCAGTGGTCGGACAATCGGTCAGTGGACGATCCGTCAGTGAACAAATTCATAATATCCACCCATACCCAAAATACCGCGGCCAAAAATTTTCATTTTTTATGTGAGAGATTATAAGAGATAACGAAAATATGGAGATTAATGAGGAAATCGGCAGATTTATCTGGATTAAAAGCAATCCAATGGGAAATGTGGTTGAATTACGCGAATGTCGATGGCTTTAGAAGGATACCGGGGATTTGGATGGATTAGATTTACATGATTAACGTGTGGCATTATTGTGAGATTGGGTAAATATTGTGTGATTATGGAACTCGATGAATAAGAGAGATTGTTTTAGATGGATATCATGGAACAACCTCTAAATCCTCTTAACCCGCCTATATCCGTTGATATCCCCTTTTATCCACGAAATCCATCTTAATCCCCCAAATTTCTCGTTAACCACCATAATACGACAAATCTTTTATACGCCTTAATTTTTGAAGTCCCCGATGACTCGCAAATCCACAGATATGCTTTTAATCCAGATAAATCTGCCGATTTCCTCATTAATCTCCATATTTTCGTTATCTCTTATAATCTCTCACATAAAAAATGAAAATTTTTGGCAGCGGTATTTTGGGTATGGGTGGGAATTATGAATTTGTTCACTGACAGATTGTCCACTGACCGATTGTTCGACCAATGACGCATTGTCCACTGACTGATTTTCCACTGCCGGATTGTCCACTGACGGATTGTCCGGGAGCCGTAAAAATGTTAGAGCAAGTTAATTTTAATAACAACTTACTAGATTAGATAGTTACCGTAAATGCTGAAATAATGTTCCTCTCTCAAATAATCACACCCTCCCTATTAATTACCAGCTTCAGAGAGAGGTTGAAAAAATAATTATCCCTCTTAAAAATAGTTATAATTAGCCATTCAAAAGAAGCTCAAATAATTACCCCCTTCCTTTTAATTACCCCGTCCAGCGAGAGGCTGAAACAATAATTACACTTGGTAATTATTGTCCTGGGTAATTACGGTATGTCGATATAAAGTCGATTAGGACAGAATCAAAATCATTTATGTCAAATTTTTACTACATACAGTCTTTAATAAATAAGAAACTACAAGAAAAAAGAATCAAAGAAAAAAGGATATGGAAATTTAAATCGCTAATATAATTACACTTGGTAATTATACATATTAGAAGAAATTTTTGCTAGGATTTTCCTCATTTTTGTTCCCAATGTTGATTATTTCGTTATTCGTATCAGTATTAAACATCACTTTTTCTCTTGTTATCCCTTCCTCATCCAAATAAAATTTATAAATTCCATCGTTCAAAATTGGGTATATTAAGGCAACAAATTCTATTTCATCATTATATCTTTCTTCAAAACCTTCATTAAATACATTCATTTGACCATCCTCAATATCATTTTCCTCTGTTTTTATTATGTTTATTGATATGGAATGTCTCAAACCTTTCAATACTTCTCTCTCCAAATCACTCATTTTCTTAAACATTTTTATAACACATTTATCCTCTTTTGCTTTTTTTATCTTAACATAGAATTGTAAAAAACCCTCGGTAAAACTCTTCAGTAAAATGATAAAATAATTGCCCGGATTTTCAAATTTTAAACAAATTTCAATGTGAGAATATTCCATTTTCTCTTGCCGTTTATTGCCTTTTAATGAAGTCGACTCAATTAAATTAGCTTTGCTAAAATTTTCTCTTTTTAAAATTTTTCTAGGTCCTTCCGGATTAAAAAAACATATTAATCTTGTCAATTTATAATTGTTTTCAATTTTTATCAGAAAGTTTGATTTTATCCCATTTATGTCTATACATTTGCTCTGAAAATTAGCATCAGTTGCTAGATTATAAACTAACAATTTATTTACTTCTAAATTTATTTTTGCGAAATATATAGGAATCAAGGCAATTAATTCCTAAAAATTTGAATAAAATAGTCAGAATTTGTCTCTAGTTTAGGACATGTGTCCCATGAACTTTTATGCGTCCAAAAATAGTATATACTATACGTCCCATCAGATATATGCGTCCCAAATTATCAATATGTAGGCTTTCCAATTTCCACGATATTTCTCTTGAAACCAACCCAAAATATCTCTTAATACACCTAGAAATACATAATCCTCGCAATCCCTATCTCTGTTAATCACCTAAATTTTTATTATTCATAATCCCTCTATATCCACCAATCTGAGCTCAACTTTTCAGCAACGCATGCAAAATTTCTGAGAATTTTTGAAGGCCTAGGACTCGGACTCCTTCCATTTTCAGTGCCGGTGGCAATTTATGGGATTAATTAAAAAATCACGTCACGTTCCCAATAGAACGTCACGTTCCTAATAAAAAAAATCAAGTTCCCAAAAGAAGCGCACGTCCCATTTTAAGCGCACGTTCAATTAGAAGCGCAGTCTACAGTAGACTTGAAAATTATTGGGAAAAATACGGTATATTAAATTTCACCTTCTGTATAACCTCATTTCCATTATATTCTTTTAAACAAATACTTATTCCAAATCTTTTAAAGTAATAGTAATTCTCTTCAATTAAAATTATTTTCTTTCCGTTATTTCCATTGTGTATACTTTTTATTTTGTGAAATCCATCGTTAATGTAATAGCAATTGCTTTTATAAATACTTGTATAAATGTAATCTTTTTCATTTTTTTCATCAATTTCATATAAAATTTCAATTTTACTTTTTCCACTTTCCTCATCAATTTTATTTACTTCCATTCTCAACAATTTTATTTTAAAACTTCCATCCCCATTTTTGTTATTTTCTGTAGATTTAACCAAAATTCGTTGATTATTTTTATATTCAGAAATTGAGAAGAAAAATATTAAAAATATTATTTGACAAAAAAATAAAAATTTAATAAAAAACATTAATTAACCTAAAAATTTCTGGAAATTGGCATTAAATTTTTAGCTTAAATTCTAGCAAAATTCGTTTTGACCAACCCCAATAATGAATGAAACATATAGAGAAGGGGAGGCAGGGTAGAGTGTTACCATTATTTTTTAGAAAACCCTAATTTGTCTTGACACCTTACCCTAACACACCCATATGACCTTTTGTTTAATTGAAAAGTCACAAGAAGGCACTTTTCTTCAAAATTAATTATAATTGGTTGAATTAGACTTTTATATTTTAATGATTATTTTCTTAGACATGAATAATGAAAGTATTTTCTCAATTATAAATTATGAAATGGAAATGCGGGGAATTTACTTTAAACGATAAAGTGCATTTATACATATTACCTATTTTATTTTGTCTATTTTTGTAATAGATTTTCATTTCAAAATCTCTATATGTAGTCTATGCATACACTACATATAAAGAAGGAGTTAGAGAAACTATAGAAATTATAGAGTAAAAAATCTATTTCAAAATTTTACTAAACACCATCAACGTTGATTTTCAGACCGACGATGATAAACCCCCATCTTATGGATTAGTTCATGATTGTAGTACTATTAACAGAAATAACCTACCAATTGATTCATGTGTATTTTTTTGAGAAAGAAAAGGAAAGGAGAAGAAAAATAAAATGGGGGGAGATAACCACAAAGTCCTGGCTCATAAAGTCAAGTAGAACATAAGAAGCATAATAATATCTTGAAATCTGCCTAATAATTTTATCTTGTAAAGCATATAGCTATTAATTTCCTAAGGCTATGCAGTAAGCGGCGTGGTGTAATGGCTAACACATTAGTCCGGTCTATTGAAGATGCTGGTTCGCTCCGAGCCGTCGAATAACCTTTTGCACTAGCTAAAGGATAGAAATAGTATAGCCCAGCCGCTTTACTATATAAATTATAGTTTAAAGATAACATAAATATTCAAATAAATCATCTAAAAGGTATTTTCTTATTTTTAAAATGTTTATAGCCCATGTTTAAATGTATACCCAGAAGGCATTTATTTTTACTTTTATTTTTTTATTTTAAAAAAATGAAAAAAATCTATTCCTCTTTCAAAAACAAAAATAATACAAAATTTGCACAACCACAAGTTCAAGCAGTTCAAAAACACAAATCGGCATTAGACCAATTTTGTGACTTTACCTCCCTCGTCGGTTTTCGACTTTTACATTCAAAGCATTTTTTGTGGTTAAGAATTCTCTCAGCTATTTTAATGGTCATTTCAACCGGGTTAATATTGCTTCAAACAAGTTATTTTTGGAAAAAATATGTCGAGTCCAAAGGACAGAGAATTGCTACGGTCAAGGAGTCTGAAAATCGGGAATTGCTACAACCCCGATTTCTTGTCTGTTTTAGCCATCAAACAATGTGAATAATTAATTAGCAAAAAGTGAAATAAAAATTAGGAATAAAAACTAGGAAACAATACTTATGTACATATAAGGGGAAAATAAGGATTTTAATAAAATAAATAATTAAATGCCCTCAGGGCATATCTTTAAAATTTAATTTTTTTTTGTAAATTTAATTAATCTAGCAAGTTTTTTATATCTCTAAAAAATTTTGAAGTAAGATGAACAAAAAATAAGTATTAAGATAAAAAAGTAATTAAATGCCCTAATTGAAATTAATTAATTTTAAAATACAATTAATGATTATGGTTGGGCAAAAATTCTGTGGGGTGGGAGGGGGGCCCAATGATTAGTGGGGACCCCGAGAATGATGCCTGAGGGCATAAATTTATTTTAAACTTATGCTTCCTAAAATCTATTGATTAATTAAAAAGATCACTAATGCGAGGCTATGGATCTGTAGATTTCCGTGAAATAGTCTATCGACACCAAATTGAAGCTATGACACAGACTAGCGTTATTGAACAAGTTTGGGTCTTTAAATTTAAACAAAAATATTATTTTTTAAAATTTTAGCTAAAAAACGAAATGGAACAGCTAAACAACTTTTTTAATAATTCTGAAATTTATTCCAATAATACGTTGAATGAAAAAGGGATATTAATCTCTGGAAAGCTTAAATTGCTACGTCAAGTTAAGGCTGCTATGGCTGTAAGCAATTTAATTATTTTTAAAATAAATAGTACAGTGAGTCAAAGTTCCAGTTCCGGAACTAATTAGTTCTAGTTCCAGAACTAGAACTACGGAACTATCTGTTGAAATCGATAATATTTTCATATTCAAAAAAATTTAAAAATTTGGAACTAGAACTAGCTTGGAACTAGTTCCAGAACTGGAACTAAGGAATTTCAAAAATGGAGTTCCGGAACTGGAACTGCAAAAAACCTGGTTCTGGAACTGGAACTACAATAATTAAAAACCTAGTCTGGAACTGGAACTAGTTCCAGAGAAATTTTGGAACTTTGACATCACTAGGTGACACAGCAGCCTATCATTTCAAATGATTACTGACGTTTAAGATCTATTAAAAAGTTCCAGATAGTTCCAGATACGAAAATTCCGTACACCGTTTTTTCTCCCAAGTTATTTTTTTAATATTATCATCTAAACTACTGAATTATCCTCGTGATTCTAAGGAAATACATACATATATGTGAAACAAAATTATTTCTTATAATAAGGCCATTTCCTCGAATCCTGGAATATGCCCCTACTTTGGATTATAGTTGAAAAATAGATACGATGTTGTATACGAAGCACGGTATACTTATATTTTCCACAGTTTGATGATGCCGAAAAGTTTGCTAATCCACTACAATTCAATTCAACATTAAACTACAAAACTGAACGATATCAATATCGTCAACAACGCAACCGAGTAGACTCATGTCTTGTAGAATATATCAAAACCTCCCAAATTGATAATTTTGTAAATTGTAGATTTAAATTAGCAAAACAAATTTATTTACAATTTGTTGAACAACAAAAAGATTATTTTTCTTATGCGAGAAGTGTTTGGTTAGATCCGGATCAGTTGATTGTCAAAAGTGGGGAATTTGTTAATTATTAGAATTGAACATGAAGGAGTTTCCAAAACATAGGACTCAAGATAAGATAGACTCTTGAATAGAAGTCAAGAGAGAGGGAGGGGGGGGGGGACAAGACAGACAGACAAGAGACAAACAAGACTCTGTTCGGAACCAAACAGAGAACAAGGTTTTTAGCTTCCGGTTTCTGATATCCTAGGGATTCTAAGTTTCGACAATCTTTCTAATGATGGGAGATAGAGTTTGACCTCAAAATCGAAACTTAATGGAAAAATTCCCTATCACAAACAAATAAAATAATTCGGATTCAATAGCGATTAAAGTAGCCAGTTATAACTACGAAAACTTTAATTTTTTAAAATGTAAATTTAAAAAAAAAATAAAAAAAAACGATATTGAACCATTCAATTTAAAACAATATTGAATGGTTATGTTTCCTGAGAGATCTCCTAGACAATCAACAACAGGCCTTCATTTTTAGTTTGATCATCTAGGCTGGCATCAATGCCAATAGGCCAAATTATTGAATAAAAAAATTTTCCTAGGTCATTTCTTCAATGACGGCCCAGGCCGCTGGCTGCATAGTTGGCAAGTAGACAATGGACTTTGTGCCTTAGGTGGCCCACAACAACGACGTACTATTGACTTGAAGCTTTTAAGTATTGAACAAAATTTTGATTATATTCTGGTCAAATCTAATCGACTCGAGGGCCATCCAAACGCTCGCATTTATTTTTACCTTCTCTATGAAGACCCGAATACGAAACAATTAATTAAAGCAAATTCCTATGAGTTGATTTCTGGGAAGAATTTAGAGCTTACAGTTAGAGGAATGTCTGAAATTATGGTAATCATTAATTAATGGTTGACCTCAACTTGTCAAGACCGGGGTTTTGTCTTTTCTGGGGGGGGGTCGGTTGTTCCTTCCAATTGTTAGCCAAATAAGGTAGAGATTCGAATTATTATTAAGTCAAGGTTCTGTTATGTATGTGAGGGTCTAGTATAAAATTATTCATTAGTGATCAGTCTCTGTCGGTACATTGGCTGACCGTCGACGCCTGTCCTTAGTTATTCTCTCCTTTCGCCACCATCGTTATTCTTGTATTTACTATTCGGATAAACATGTTAATCTCTTCTTGTGTTATTCTGTTAGTCACTAGGTTGGACCGCGCCCTAGGACATAACCTCATTATAAGGGGTTAGTCTCGCATCATTTTCTTTTGATTGTAAGCCGACTAGGGACCTAACAAAGAACACAATATTAAATTATCATAAAATGGTTTTCAATTTTCAGCAAGAGGATTGTACCAATTCATACCCATCAGATTGTACACCTTCCAACGATTTTGTTTATTCTCCTCTGGTGTTTTAAAAATTTTTAAATAAAATTTTTTTCAAATTTTTGGTCTGTAAATGGTGCCAACCACAAGTTAGAGCAGCCTGTCCTTGTGCTAATCCAGATCTTTATTTTGCTGAATATAAGCATTCAAAAGATATGAGAAATTGCACACTTTTGGATGTTTTGGAGTGTGGAGCTAGACAAAAGGATTTTTTTACTAGAGGCAAGAAATTTTGATTTTAAAATTCTTGTCTTAAATGAGATTACTCTTAAATTGATAAAAGCTATCACCTCTACATTAGGGGTATTATGTCTTTGAGGTGATTCAGAAAATTTTGAAAAAAGTGAATTAGCAGCTCAAGAATACGTCTTGATTGCCCCTTCTCATTCCTAACTAAGTCAGAACAGGAATAATTCGCTTAAATTAATTAATCAATTAACCAACTTGTGAATGGGCACCTAAATGTTCTAAAATGAAAATTGTGAGGGAAAAGCATACAAAAAAAGTTAAATCTTCAAAACATGCTAGAGAAAGATTATCTGGGTCGACTAAATTGCCGTAGAACCCAAAGATGCCGTAGAATCCAAAGATAAAATTGGTGTAATCCATGACCAAACAAATTTTGCATAAAACACATTACTTTGTACAATAAATTTTTTGCTTAATTAAATCCTCTAGTTGATTGCCCTAATCCTTGTTCAACAACAGAATATACCGGAGATTATGCTGCTTTTGATTTAACTTTGGAAATGCTAAATATAAGTATAGAAGAAGCAGAAAAGACTTATACAAGAGAACAAATGCTTTTGCTGGATAAATTGAATGAATTTAAATGGCCTAAAATGAAAATTGTGAGGGGGAAACATACAAAAATGTAAGTTGAAATTTTCGGAATAATTAAAGAATATTCTGAATTTCTAAAAATTAATTCTGTTACAAATTCTGGTCTCTTTATCCTCTAAATCCCCGAATATTCTAAATACACATGAGTAATCGTAATCAGTTTATCTCTTGTTATCAAATCAGCTACCCTTAACCACTCAGAACACCATTATCGTCAAAAATCAATCCTCTTATACGCAATATTCTTTTAATCTATTAATAATCCCTATATGATTTTTATTCTCCTCCCGCTTTTCAAATCAACTTGAAAAAATCCTTGCTCCAAAATTTACCTTTCTTGATTTTTATCAATTTACTGATTAATTTTAATATAAATAAAAATTCAATTTTAATATATTATGCACAATGAAAGATAAGTTAAATCTTAATTTCTTTCCTTCACTTTTCACAGTTGGCGAGCTAGTAAGCGACTTGATTTAATATTGGATGAATATTACAATTTTGTCATAAAATTGTTTAGATTTTTATATGGAAGGTAATTTAAAATTTATTATTTCTTTAAAATTATCCTAAAATTTCTGTTCCCTCGCTTTCCCAACAATTTTCGCTGAGGACGTCTCTGCCTTCCAAAACGAATCACTCAACGGAATTAACCCATTATTTGACTTGACAGAATTAAAAAATGATAAAATTGATATTTGTGGGGCTAACAATCTTTCTTCATTTATCGAACAATTTAAAAAATTTGGAAAAATTTTCCTGGAAGAAATTTTTCGGAAATTGAGTTGGAATCAAGTAAATTAAGCATTGATAATTTTTTAAATAATTTTGACTTTTTAAAAGTTCTACCCTTGCCCAATTAGCATATCTAGTGAAAATTGTCAACAATTGTTAATTAATGGAACGATAAACACTAATAAAATAAGTGACATTCAAAAACTTGAAAGGTTGGCGAAGCAAATATTAAGAGGATTGCCAGCAGATCCTCGTTCCAAAAATTACTCAACCTTTCAATCGACGCCTTTATAATATACCGTATTTATTCTAATTGAATGGCCGCCATTTTATTTTTCATTAATTCAGAAGTGTCATTCTATTGTAGGGGCCATTCAAATAGAGAGGTCATTTAATTAGAATAAATATGGCAAATTTCCATTTAAATACCTTAATAAAACATAATTTAATTTTTATATACATGTTATGCAAAATATTGAACAAGTAGATAGATTGCCCAGGATTGCGTCCTTGAAAAATCGGAGAAACGAATCATTTTTTCCCTTTCTTCCATAAAAATCTCCTTGAAGACAAATCATTAGGATGAGGTTCTCCAAGGACATCCCTACTCATGCTAAGGTAAACCCATTTATCCATCAACACCTGGGTCTTCTTTAATCACTTGGAATTTAAAAATTTTTATTAAAAAAATTTTCTTTTCTTCAAAAGGACCACATTTTACCGTCAATGCACACTTGAATTGGCCCTAACATTAAATTCAACTCCCGCCAATCCAATTTGTATTGTTCAATTTTATAGCTATGCAGTAGAGAATCTCTTATATTTTAACAAAGTTTGGAGTTTTAAATTAAAGAAAAATTTTTATTTTTAGACACTTAGAAAGCTCCGAAGTCATGGAACAGAGTTGCTTTTAAATTTAAAAAATAATTTTGAATTGCCTGACAAAGAATGTCAGCAGAGAAAAATTGATGAGCTTAAGGAGTTGCTGGTAATATAAATTAATCCAAACCTCACTTCCCGTCTCAATCGCGGTTTAAACAATCTAGGAGCCTTCGTCTTAGTTCTTGCCTGTTAATTGCTGAAGACAGACTAAATTTATACCGATAATCCTCAGAATCGTTTTTTCAAAAAATCCCTTAACCTTATGCAACTCTAAGAGTCATGTTGAGCCCCTATGCAATGTTTAACTTTATTTTATTACCTTGCCAATGCCTTTTGCGATTGTTTAACTTAATTCTTTCTAAGCAAAGCTTAACAGTCATTGTACATGACATTTTAAGAATTCTTGCATCTCTTCATTTAAGCCAATTCTGATTCTAAATAGAGATAAAAAAATACCAAAGCTTAAAGAGAATTTTAAATTCTTAGCCTATTTGGATATTCCAAAATTTTTGAACTGTTTCTGGCTCATTTAGCTCCTGTTAGTTTCCTTCTACACAATATAAAATAAAATTTTTAAATTTTATTTTATAAAGTTGCAATTTTGTAACTTTAATTTCCAATTTTTTCATTCATAATTATTGGATAAAGCGGTATCCTCATAAATCTGCACTTAGAAGTCGTTGAGTTCGGAGACATGGCAAACGTTATTGCCGTGCCGACGTCATCTCATTATACATGTGATTTAAAAAATTAGAGAATTTTTTTACAGAACACAAAAGTGTTAAGACCACCGTCAAATTCTTCCAACTGGAACAATCAATGGATGGATACTTTTAATAAATTTTTACAAGAGCATACAGCTATGAGAATGCTAAACGATTTTTTAACGTAAAAGTAATTTTAAACTTTTTTAATTTTAAAAATTTAGGGCAAGAATGTCATTAATTACTGTTTATTATCGCGGTTTGACTTATCAACGTATAATTTATAGAGATGGTTATAATATTTGGGAGTTGATGTGTAGGTTTATATTTAAAGGGAATTGTTTCTAGAATAGAAGGGACCAGGGCTTTCCGCAATTGCGAACTGCGGTTACGTAAATTGTTTGGTTTTTTTGACTTGTGGACTGCGGATTTAGGCTGCAGATTTTTAGGAATCGGTACTAGGATAAGGCAGATTTTGAGGGATATCGGATGATTTGGAGGGATTAAGAGTAATTTTGTGTGATAGGTGGACAAGAGAATGGTACAATGGTCATAGGTCGAAAATCTGTAGATCTAAGGATACTCGATTTGTTTTGGTGATAGATAGAGATCACATCATTTTACCCATAAAAATTTTCACTTTAAATTAAGCCGATGTCGGAGGTGTTCTAGGACTCTACTTTGGATTAACCATTATAACTGTTTATGAGCTAGCTGTGTTCTTAACATTAGTGGATAGAGAACCGGCAGAGGCACATCGACCTCCTCCAGCTAGACAGTTTACTCGTCGATTGCTTTACAAGAATGAAAATTTTTTGAAAAATGAAAGACTTGTTCCAACTATATTTTGAAATTTTTATTAATTTTGATAAATAAATTTCAAAAAATCTTTATTCAATTTTTTAATAAAGTTGAAGTTTCTGATAAAATAGGCTTGATGAAAAAACACCAGAAACAAATTAATTGCCCCATCAAATAACCACTCAACTAGAGATCGGAATTTTGAAAAAAAACCGGGTCCGGGAAACGGATTCTGAAGATTGACCGGGAGGAACCCAGACCGGGAAAACCGGGAATTCCCGTATCCGGTTTCATCCCGGTTGCCTTAAAAAACCGGGAAAAGGGACCCGAAAACCGGGAAACGTGTCCCGCGTTCCGACCTCTACACTCAACCACACACAATGTTATGCACAAAAGTGAAAAAACTTTTATTTATTGAAGGATAAATCAACAAAATTATTTTAGCGAAATGTATTTGGAAATTCAAATGGCCGAAAAATTCCCAAAAAATTCCATCTTTTGGGGTGTATTTTATAAACTGAAACCGATCGGTTTATGTAACCGGTTTTCGGTTATTGCCGGTTTTGTCCCTCTGTTTTCGGTTTTTCGCCAAAAACACCGGTTTTCGGTTCGGTTAACCGACCGCCAACAACTCTACTCAATACCTTACTATTCTTCAAAATTTAACTTAGCAAAATTATTCTGTACTTGCTTTGCCTTTTAAATAAGCTTGTTTTAAAGGAAAAGACTTGTATTTTTAATTTCAATAAATTAACCTGAAAAGTTTCAGAGATAAGATATAAGCTAAAACCGGGTCAGACTAGAAATCAAAGAGTCAAATTTAATTATTATTATATTATTTAACTAACTATTAAGTAATTTGTTTTTATGATTATGCACTTTCCTTTCAATGAATTTTACTTGTTTTTTCAGACTTAAAAAGTATATAGTTGTGAAATTACACCTTTCTAAATCGCCTGCCTGATTTATTGCACTTTTATACATTGACGATATCATAAATACATCAAATACAAAAAATAATTTACATAATGCCCTTATATTCCTTACAATATTTCATTTTACATTTTCAATTTTAAATTAAATTTTATTATTTTTTGTTAATTTTTAAGTAAATTTTAAATTTTTTTAGGATGAAACTTAAAAGTTTTTTTATTGTTTTAATCTTTACTTGGGGGTTATGGACATTTGTCAAAACTATTCCCATTCGAAAAAGTTTAGCTAAACATGCTGAAAATAATTACACGCGAATGTTGTTAATAAAATATTAAATGATGGGGCTGAATCGTCGGTTAATCCTCAAATTCGAAAATCTAAAGAAATGTTAAAACCAAAATTAAAAATTACTAAAAAGGATACAGACAAAGGAGAAGGCAAAGTGTTTAACCAAATGGAATACAATAAAGAATGTTATCAGAAAAATAAAGAAAAGTTGAATGAAAATATGCGAAATTACCCAGAACAAAATAAAGTAAAGATAATTGAGCAAAAGCGAAACTACATTATAAAGAATAAAGAGAAAAAAAATAAATATATGAGTATTTACTACCAAAAAAATAAGGAAAGGATACAAAAAAACAAAAAAATTTATTGCCAAAAAAATAAAGAAAAGATAAGGAATCGCAAAAAAATTTATTACCAAAATAACAAAGGAAAATTGAAAGAATACCAACGAAAATATAAACAAAGGAAGAGAAACAATCAATCTAATAATGATGAAGGAACTTCATTTGTTAATCCACGGGCTGAAGATTTTAGTAATTTAGTTAAATTATCAATTGTTTGTGAGAATGAAGGAAATCTTCTTAATCAAAGTGAGGAGGAGTACAATAATGGTGAAGAAAATCAAATCGAGGTAGAAGACCCAAATAAAATGCATGGAGATAACATAACTCAAATAGATTCAAATGAGAGAAACTAGATTTTTTGATTTGAACAAAAAACATGAGGACGAAGAATTGGAAGATTATTAATATATTGGATTGCATATTAAATTTGCTACCAACTTTGCAAAGTTGAATTTAAATTCTTCAAAAATTTTTTTATTTTTCAAAATCCATATGTTCCGGAAATTTAGTTTAAAGGCAATAAATACATGACAGAAAAATAATAAATTTAACTATAAGTAAATCATTTGTACTTGATTATCTGGATCAGAGCTAGTTTCGTTTTTTGTGATAAAACATAACAGAACCTCGTCACTCATCGTTGGGATGCATCCTTACACTTTGGGTCACTTAGGTAGTGGGACAGGGGGAAGAAAAATCTAAAAATTTATTTTATACATATTGTTTCGATGCCATAAACAAACAAACTGTCCAATAAATAAAACTAAACAAAATAAAAAATATGGGCATCCAAATACGAGCATAATAGTCAATTCGGGCAGGCTGATAATCCGACTTTTTCAACTTTCTTCTGAGCCAAGACCAAAATGTATTGCGTTGTCTATGTTTTTCACTAAAGTCTCCTTGTGTGGTTGCTGCAAGTGGAATAAGAAGAGATTGAGGAAGCAGACCGCCAATTGGCACCATTCCTAGGCTCACGAGTACAGCATTGCCTATTCCACCCTTATAAATTAAAGTTTAATTTTATTAGATATTAATTGTGATAATTCCGAGTTCGGGTTTCGTGTTCAAGATGGGAGTTTAATTTAAAATATAAATTAATATAAGGCAATGGCAAGTCCTACATGCACTATCCTACATCTAGAGTCATTTCCAAAATATCTTTGAGGGAAGGGATCCGTGGGATAAGTTAAAGGGAAGGGATCTGTGGGTCCAGGATTACGGTCACTAAAATAAGGTAAGCCCAACCAATTCGCACGAACAAGGCACATTCTCCTCATCATATATGGCGGATTTTTCTATAGCCGCTAGATCATCCCATTGCCGTTCCGTTGGTGGAAGCATGAGCTCATAATCATCATTTCCAGTTCCGGCTGTCAATTTTCGCTTCCGTCTAAGATTCATTGAATCCCTCCTAGAATTTCTCAGTTTAGAATCCCGATAGCAAACTATGGCGTATTCAACAAGTGCACTAAAATTTATAAAGTTCAGTTTTTTAATACACTGCAAAAAACAATAGACCTAAACACAAAAAGTTCACAAGCTCCTAACCATATGTCCACTACCTTAAATTTTTTAAATCAACTTTAGAACATGCCTCTACCTTCACATAACTGACTGGAGGTAATTTTGCGTTAATTGAAGATTGCATAGTTGTTATTGTTAATAGAGTGGTTATTGCTAAGGTAACACGTCCAGCTGTTGAATGCATATCAATCCAGAAGCTGACCTTTAGAAGAAAAAAATTTTGGCTTGTAAAATTTGAGAGTAGTCTTGCGGACAATTCTTTCGGATAATTTTCGCAGAAAAATTTTGATTTCTTAGTTCACAAATATTAATCACCTTACCAAGCTTACACAAACAACCATGGATGTCGGAATATAAAGCTGAAGAACAAAATAAGTAAAAAGCCTAGAAAGACGTATTCTCATACGTAAACATGCATAAGAACCTTTTAAAAAATTTTTTTTCTAATTTTAAAAATAAATTTTTTCAACCAGTGTTTGTGTGACTTGTGCATTCCACTCCTGTATCGATATAATCCAATTTAAAGTCGGGAAGGTCTTGGCCAACACCTTGTTTTATTTGAACACTATCTGAGATAAAAATGATTTCATTTTTCAATAAATCTTTCAATGTCACAAACGGATCAAGATTCAAATTTGGTAGTTTATTATGTAGATAGAATATAGATAGGGTAAGCGCAACTCGAGATAGTTTGATACTTTGGAACAACTTAATTATCAACTCAACTTAACAACTTAACAACTAAAAATAAACAAATCCTGGTCTTTAGCCATGATTTCAGTCGCAGCCCTAGTCTTATTCTAGACCTTAAGTTTAAAAATCCAAGGATCTACCACTGCGGTTTTATTTTCAACCCTTCGTTTTTGGTGTTATATTAGAGACTGTGATTTAAATAGAGGTGTGGTGTTATTAGAATAAATACGGTATCTCCTATAGAATCGACTGTGAGGGTCATACGTAAATCGAGCCTATATCTCAAAAAATACCAATCCCAATGCCGTGACTGTTTTCTAGACCCGTCTTAATCCGTTCTCTAATTTGAAACTACCATCTCCATTCCCAGCCCATTCATAAATTATATCCCTCGTTGTGTGAGCATAACTAATCAAATCAAAGTCACAATATTGAACATCTAGAGGGTACAATTGAAGATACATTGGACAAGAACAAACTAAAGAAATTCTGGAACTGTACAAAACGCTTCCATTTGGATATATTCTCACTAGCATATTCTCTGTATCTATCTGTTCAAATTGGAAAATTAACTAAGAATATTTTTGATTTCTAGCCAAATGTTTTATGTTTTAAAGTCTTTAGAAAGGTTGTTTTTAAAGACAACCTAGTCAGCTTTAGTCCTGTTTATCCGGTTCTGCATTATAATGCATAGAATATAATGCATAGAATTATAGATGGAAAATCATCGATGTAGAAGTGAGATGATTAAGTTCAACTCGAAGAGAGGGTTAATTTTATTCACTTATGTAGAATAGCATCTATGTATTAATTAGCCTCACCCTAATTATCACACTTCTATTAATTATCCTTTCAGCCGGTGTCAGAAGGAAATAATTACCCTAGGTAATCCTAAAGCTTAACGTGAATACTGTGTTGTTTAATCCTTCCGAAACTTTCAAAAATTTTCAATGCATACCATATGTCGATGGGCTGATTTTTCCGTAGGAAAAAAAGTATCAGGAAACCAAATACGAGCCTTCACGTGCGGAACAACCAAAAACGGGGGTAGAGGTCTTGGAGGTGTAAAAACATGATTGAGGTAATTCAATCGGTTATCTAGCCATTGTTCTCTAAATGTTATTTGTATTGTATATTCCATATTGACAACGTCTATTTTGCTAAGCATTCTGACTAGTATGTTGACACGTACACGAACAGCTTTTAAAAAAATCATTCTTGAATTTAGTCTAAATTGTTACGTTTATGGAGGGGTTATTAAGGAACTGAGACTAAATTTCTATTCAAATAACAGACTTTGATCCTTAACCATATAATAAGCCTCCTTCTGCTGGCTCCCGGACAATCCGTCAGTGGACAATCCGGCAGTGGAAAATCCGTCAGTGGATAATGCGTCAGTGGTCGGACAATCCGTCAGTGGACAATCCGTCAGTGAACAAATTCGTAATTCCTAACCATACCCGACTACCGAGGCCAAAGATTTTCATTTCATCGTCTGAGGGTTTATAAGAGATATCGAAAATTTGGAGATTAACGAGGAAATCGTCGATTTAGCTGGATTAAAAGGATATTAGTGGATTTGGGAGTCATCGGGGATTTCAAAGTTAAAGTAGGATTAAGGGGAATATAAGAGATTTGTAGTATTATGGTGGTTATCGAGGAATTAGAGAGATTAAGATGGATTTCAGGGTTTAAGTGGGATATCAAGTGATATAGGCGGATTAAGAGGATTTGGAGCTTTGTTCCATGATATCCATCTAAAACCAATTTCTCTTATCAATAGATTTCCCACAATCCCACAATATTCATCCAAATCCAATATAATCCGATACGATAATCATGTAAATCTAATCCATCCAAATCCCCTATATCCTTCTAAATCCATTGACATTCGGTTATTTGAATCAAATTGTCCAATATCTTTCAAATCCACTGATATTCTTTTAATCCAGCTAAATCTACCGATTTCCTAATTAATCTCCAAATTTTCGATATCTCTTATAATCCCCCACACGAAAAAATTAAAATTTTTGGCCAAGTAGTCTGGGTATGGGTAGGAATTACGAATTTGTTCACTGACGGATTGTCCACTGACGGATTGTCCGACCACTGACGCATTATCCACTGACGGATTTTCCACTGCCGGATTGTCCACTGACGGATTGTCCGGTCACGCTTCTGCTAAAGGTTGTTAGCACTCCCTAATTTTGGCAAAAAACTAATTTACTTAAAAATAAATTTCAAATTTAAAGAAGACTTTTATTTCGTGTAATTTCGTGTATTTCGCAATAATTTCGATAATTTCGTAACTTTATTAGACTTCCTAATTTCGTTGGAATAGGACAATCTTTTATCAAAAATTCCCAAATTATTTTTAAGAAATTAAAATAATTTCTCTCACCAGTTTCATTCGAATCCAACTCTACTGGCGGCCTAATCCTAGAAAGATCATAATTTTTTAACAATTCATCCAAAATTTCGTGATGGTCTTCCCTTCCTGTTAAGCTCCAAATTGGTGTTGTTAATGATCTATTTTGTTGGTTATTTATTGTTGAATTTGTTGAATTTAATATTTGTCCATTTAAAGGGATTAGTAGACAGAGTAGAATTAAGTTATTTTTAATTAGGTTTATCTTGAGCATTTTTCTAAAAGTTTAGCGAATGGAATAAAACTTATTGTTAGTTTACTAAACTCCCACATTAATGCCAGATTTTTTAAAGAAAAGATAAAACACACAGCTGAGCCTTGACCTTCTCTTACACGACACTTTCACAGTCGAGTCGATATAAGGACCCAGCTGCGAATTCCGAATATCCGGATTTTTCGAATCCGGATACCTGATATAAAAACATATCTTAAATTCAGGGTATATTAGGTGTATTTAGACCGACATTATTTTAAAATTATGTATAGTATATCAGTGTTTCCGCGGGTAAAAAAATCTTCGGGTACGGGTATCGGGTTGTAGCGTTTAGCCTTGACCCTCCCTTGAACGACACTTTCACAAAAGCATCGAGATAAAGACCCAGCTCCGAATTCCGAGCCAATAATTTCCGAATATCTAGGTTTTTCGGATCCTGATACCGGATCTGCTAACCTTAGCCTACCTGATTGAGTAAAAAACATATCTTAAATTGAGGGTATATTAGGTTTATTTTAAATTTAGACCAACTTTGTTTTAAAATTATGTATAGTAAAGAGGACTTTTATTGACATTTTATTTTAATAAAAAAAGCAATTTATTAAATAGAAAGAGCGACACATTTAAAATTTAGTGGAATTAACCCCTTGCCTCTCGGGGTTAATTCCAAGTCATTTTATTAAAGCGACCAAAATATTTCTCAGAAATTAGCAAAAAATTGTGAAGGGATTGTGGAACAGATTTCGATCTAAGCGAACAAAAAATGATTAAATTACCCTTCACGAAACAAAACGAAATTTCGTCTTTTCGTTTCGAAAGCGGGCAATTTTGTATTTATTAAATTAATATTTTTCCGATAAATTATTCTAAACGAATAAATGTCCTCTTTCGTTTAATTATCCATCCATTGTTATAGAAAAAAAATAATAAAAAAAAATAAATATACATTGGGTAAATTATTAGAGCAAATAGCCGAGAAATTTTATTTTTTAACAAAAAATTTTATTTTTCCCAAACAGTTATTGAATGCTAATGAGTTGGTGCTGGTTTAACTTTAAAAACCACTCTAAATGAAAAAATAACAAAACATTTGTTTGGGATTTGTTTGCACATCCTTCTCTTAGCTTTAAACGTTTAATTTAAAAAAAGGGTCGTGAAAAAATGAAAAAGAGGAAGGCAAAAATGCTAATAAAGCTAGTATTTTTGTGGTAAAATTTAGAAGGGCAGTCAAATTTTGTTTTTAAAGTACTCCAGGTGGTCTAAAAATGATAAATGAAAATGGAGGTATATAGTATGATTGAGGGTACAGTTACGCGAGGAATGGAGACGCTCCTCGAATAGTTCTTCTACACCCTATCTTGTCGAACACTTGTAGATTACCGAAATTAAAAATCTTATATAAAAGCGTGAGGTACATATCAGGGGTATGCCAACAGATTTTATAAAGCGACACGCGAAACACGAAAGACCAAAAAATGCGAAAATTTGCGAAAGGCGAAACTGGCACACCCCTTGGTACATATCTAAAATTATATGTAGAGAATAAAGGAATTCTGACTTTCTCTCTCTCTACATAGGCTTTCCATACAAGTAGAGGATTGGGTCTAAGGTTATCGGATAGTTGGAAATCTGATATCCGGATCCGATACCCGAACCGAAAATTTTCGGATATCCGGATTCTTATATCCGAATCCGACAAACTTATTGAGTACTAGACATGGACAAATAAATTTTTGTTCCAGTTTCAAAACTGGAATAGGAAAGTGTGAAAAGAATTTGGAAAATTGAAAACAAAAAATTTTATTCTTCTTAAAAAAATAAAAAAATTACATTAGCATAATATTAATGAAAAAAGTGTCATAAAAACTTTATTTAAATGTAACAGAGAGGAAAAGCTGTCAATTTCACTATATTTTTATTTTGTCACATTTTAATTAAGTAGAAATTTTGTTAAAAATAAAATTTCACCAAATTTTCAACCGGAGACAATAACAAATATAATGAAAATTTTTGGTGAATCTCTAATTATGAACAGAGTCTATATTTATAATTTATATTTAAAAAGGCTGTTAGTAGGATAATTTAAGTCTTGAAAATAGCAGACACTTTTTACTGACAATATTTGCGGACACACTATTGCGGACAATTTTTCGATGACAATTTTCGGATGATTTTTACGGATATGTTTGCGGACAAACTTTTGCAAATTATTTTTCCGGACAATTTTTCACTGACAATTTCGCGGACAATTTTTGCGGACACAGTTTCTTCCTCCAACAACAAAGAAAAAAATAAATATAAAAATTTAATACCCAGATTAATGTCAAATTTATTTATTTATCCTATTTAAAAAGTGAAAAGCTTAAAAATACAAACGCATCAATTTAAATATAAACCAGAAAATATTTAGTATATTTTTGGAGGAATTTTGTCTACTATTTATTTATTTAGGATAATCTTTTGCTACTCAAAATTTGCAACATTTTCTGACTAAAATTTTTAAATAAATGCTTTTTACATATTATATTAGTTTAATATTCTATTACAAGTGCTTATAATTTTTACTAAATTTCGAGATTTTTTCGAAATTTATTGATTCAGAAATTTCGATATTTCAATTTCAGAAAGTCAATTTTTACAGAATTTTTATCACTAATATAAGAATACCGTATTTTCTCGATTAATTCCCATGGGGAATTATTTTTTCAACCCTTCCCTGGCATGGGGAATTAATCGAGTTTTCGAAGTTGAACGTGCAGTAGGCTATTTGGGGGTGGGGAATTATTGTTTCAACCCAACTTTAGCATGGGGAATTAATTGAGAGGGTGAATTATTCGAGGGAGGAGAATTAATCGAGAAAATACGGTAATCGACATTTTGCTGATTTTTTATAACCAAGATTTATGAAGACTTCGAAATTTTTGAAGACCTCTTAATTTTGGACTTGAAATATCATTCTTGATATTCGATTTTAAATTTTACTTTTTTAAATTAAATATTTACAATTTTAAAACTCAAAAAAATATCCAAATTGAGAAAAAATACTTTTTTTATTTTTAATTTTATTTATTTTCCATAAAAGTTCAGTCTCGAAAACTTGTTTTTAAAAATAATTCTTCTTTTAGTAGAACACTTTCTACTCTTTATTTTCCTGAAAATTTCCCTCTTTCTGGCCCATCAACTTGTTTTTTTTATTTTCTATCAATTGTCATTTATTTTTATTATGGCCTATTTCTTTGTTAAAAAATTCCAAAAATTGTTTAAAAAATTTAGAATTTTTATTTAAATTTAATTAAATTTTTTAATCGAAATTTAATTAAATATTCCCCTTATTTTAGCCTTTAATTTATGGAAAAGATTAATAAAATAAGGAATAATGAAAGGAGAGTAGTTGAATGCTTTGATACAACACATAATGTAGGGTAAATAATAATCATTACCGAAAATTTTCAAGATTAAAGGTCTTGGGCACCTCTCGTAAATAGTAGATAGAGTAGGGTCATTCTCGAGTAGAAGGGCTTTTCAAAAATACTTTTGTTTCCTCCATATTTTCACCTTGTTGAAGATTTAGTCTAGGTCAAGGACCAAAAATTTTGCGAACCAATAACTATCAAGATCGGGATCCCCCTGGATCGGGATTCCGACACAAAATCGGTATCGGTATTTACCTTTCGTTATCGGTATCAGAAAAATCGGTATCGGGATGCCAAAAAACCGTTATATACCGCCCGATATCGTTCGGGATTCCGATACCGGCCAACTCTACCAATAACTTCACTCTAAGAACCAAAACCAAAACTTAAGGGCAGCTTTTATGCTTAATCGAGATTCAAGCTCAATATCCCAAATAAGTGCTTCTGAACGGTCACAAAAACCACTTTACGAAGATTTCAAAATTTTATACCTCAAAAAATATTTAAAAAAAATAAAAATTAATTTATTTATTCAAGTCATGTCCTTCAAAACAACAAACAAAAAACAACAACCATCCAATTAATTCCCCCCAAATACACAAACGTCGCCCTCAATTATTACCTACTTTTGACGGAATTTTACAACAATTATTTTCACTATATACTCGCCATTTACTTGTTGATTTTTACCCTCTATTTATTTTATTTCCAATTTTATTAACGATATTTTTGGGTTTTGGATTTATTTGGATAGAACAATTGACTATTTTGGATGCTAAACTGTTATATACACCTAAAAGTGCTTTTAGTTGGAAAGAGGAAGAAATATTTTCGAAGGCATAGATTTTTTGAAAATTTTAAAAAAATACAAGGGGCGAAAAAATTAGGAAATTTTAGGTTTGGGGTCCTAAGAAATTGTAAAACTATCTAGTTTTTTTCCGATTTTCTAGGTTCTGGCTGTCCAATTAATCTGAACTTTTTATAAGATATTTTTAAACATTGGATAACCCACTAAATCTTTTAAAAAATTCATTCCATTTGGAAAAATTCTTGGATTTTTAATCTAGAGGTGCTTTTCTAGAAAATACCCTTTTCCTGACTTTTATCCAAACTTGGTAATGGACATGTATTTTGGTATACGCATCCGGATATTTACGGCGGATACAGGTGGATATCCGCAGGTCCATGCCGTATCAAGTCTGCTTTATCACTTTCCTGAGCCGCTTTCCTGATTTTTTCTAATTCTGGCTCCGGCTTCGAAGCAGAGCAAAAAAATCTTCGAAAATCTAAATTTCAACGCGGCTCTGTTTCGAAGCTTAATGTGTGTTCGCAAATTACAGCTAAAAATTTTTCAAGTGAAGAAACTTTAAAAATTTAAGCTCTGGCCTATTCGCCCTAAAGAATTTGTCCCCGAACGTACCTTTCAATGGGAACGATTTGTCTATTTAATAATTAATGGAAGAGAGAAACAGGGAGGAATATTGCCAAATATACTTGAGGAGGATTATCTGGAACAAATTGAATTCTTAGAAAATGATTTACCTAGCAGGGTTGTCATTAAATTAATGAATGGATGGAAGGATGAAATATTAATTAATAGACAAAAGATTAATGGGATAAGTATGGAAGGATTTGGAAAGGATGGATTGCTACGTTTTGAGGTTGGTCAACAGAGCCATGATTATTTTAAATTACTGACCCACCTTGTATTGGGTAAAGAAATATAAAGTTTATGTCCCTACATGTCCGCAAAGAGAATACAAACATAGTGTTTCCGAAATTGCGGATTGTGTATTGGGGATTTTAACATTAGAATTGAGGACTGCGCTCGAAGAAATTTTTTTAATGTTGACAGCCCTTATACGCAAATTTCATTCTCATTCATCCATTTTTTGAGCTTTGATTTACGGTCGATCTTTTTTTAATTTTCTTTGATTCACTTTACGGACAATCAACTTGAGATGTACCTTGTAAATTGGGCAGATTAGGACTACTTATAAATAAGAGAATTATCAATTTGCAACTATGAGTATACATATGTACAATTAAAGAGTTGGACAGTGAACAAAGATTTCCGTCCGCAGCTTTAACAATCCTTTTTTTTTCTTCCACTTACCTGTTTTTCTTTAAGATGAAGGAAATATAAATATCTTCCTATCATTTTTAATAACCTTTTTTAAAGGATTTATGCCTAAATTGGAATGGCATTTGTTCTAGACAGACAGGAATTATTCAACTTCTTAAAAAAAGACACGAATTACAATCTCAAGGAATTGATGTTACCTTCCCTAGAGCAAATACTCGAGGAAATCCAATTTATTTGGCATTCAATATTGGAGGTGTTAGTACTTTTGCGCCTATAAACGATACAATCAAGGCAAGTTTAATATGTATTACTGTATTTTTGTCTTATAAGGACTAGATTGCTAAAATTTTGTCAATTACCTGAAATTTAATGCTTCAAAGATTTTGAACGTTTTTTCCAATAAAAAAAGACTCGAATTTATTTTTCTACTTAATATTTACGAATTAAATTAGTGAATTGCTTAAATGAAGATTTATATCGCGTACTAGAGCTAATAAAGTTGGAGGATCCGAAAAAGGCCGGATATCCGGAAATTTTCGGTTTGGATACCGGATCCGGATTTCCGAAACTCATGTTTAGATGACTGTGAATTGTCTCAAAATGAATCTTATTCATTTATAGTCAGTCAAAGGAATGCGTCTTTGGTACTTTCTCCGATCAGATACACCTCAATTTGATAAAATGTCCAAAGCTTGGGAAGACGCTGCCGAGCAGTTTGTCAAAAAGGAGTGGTCTGATAATGAATTAATTGAGGCATTTAAATATTTTTATTGTTTAAATGAAGCATTTAAAGGTCAACGTAAAACATTCACGTAGCTACGATAATGGATTGACGAGAAATGCTAATAGGTATCTAAGGGGTGAAAGGGAAATATCAGTTTAGTTAAGAGACTATAACTTTTGAGCCCATAAACCTATTTCGTTAATTTTGGGATATTTGATGGAGGAGAAAATTATCTATAAAATGAGCTTTAAATCAGAACTTTAGGTTAAATTAACAAAAAGTTATAATCAAAAAACTAACATAGTATTTTAGATGAAAAATGGAATTTTTGAAGTCTTGATCTAGAAACTTGGCATAAAAAACCCATAAAAACCAATCTAAAAGCTTTGCTTATTTTTCTGAAAATTTAAGTGATTCTTGTAGCCAATTTTCATCCTCAATTAAATGATACTAACAATAAGCCTCAAAATCGGGTTTGGATTACGCAAAGTTATAAAGCCTAGAATACTATGTATACTTAACTATAACTGGCAAATTTCCTTAAGAAAGAAAATCCTTTCACGTTAAAAAATACAAAAAATTTTTAAAATTCAATTACCATTTTTTCCTCAAAACCAGACTAAAACCTTATTTTACCGTCACCGTAATGGTTCTAATCGCCTTTACTACATTTTATGCTTTACGGTGGAAGCTCAATAGCCGATCAAGTAAACACCTTTCAATGACTATTTAAAAAATTTTTTCGAAAGTTTCTATTGACTGGCTTCGTTCTAAACCATTGCTAGCCCTTGGAGGAGTCCTCTCAACAACTATGGCTATTATAAGTGGTATAGGTTTATTGTTGTGGTGTGGGGCATTTTTTGCTGAAATTACTCTTGTTGCTCCCTTCCTAGTGCTTTGTATGTTTTTTGGAATTTTCTGTTAATTTAAATAATATGAGTGATAATATGAGCAACACAAAGCTGATATTAAATTTTCATAATGTAGTGTATTACATAAATTCGGTTACTGTAAGAGCGATAAAAATGGCCTACTAAATAAAAAACTAACCCATTCATGATTGTTCACTCCTCCTTTATCCTGCTTATGTGTACAATCGTACCTTTATACGCCAAATCAACCTTTATACGACCTATTAAAAGTTTATGTGTCGCATAACCCGATTCTGCAATATATTACCATAAAATCTATGTGAATAGAAGGCTCTTCTCACCCAGAGTTTTGATACACACGCATATTACAAGACCTTAGGTTCCGCCTTGCGACAAATTATTTTTTACTTAGGGATTCTCCTCAGAGTTTAATAATTTAATTTATGGGTGTGCGCACAACCCACGTTCCAAAAATTGCTCACTTTTTATCACTAACATAAGTTACTTTTCTGATTTTAGAGATTAATAAATACAATAAATATTTGAATTTTTGCATATTAAGTAAACATTTTAATTTTTATTTATTCCACAGCTATTGGTGTAGACGATATGTTTATTGTAGTAGCTGCTTGGCACAATACAGAAAATAAATTTCCAGGCACTTCAAAACCTTTAAAAAATTTCCAAAAAATTTTCTTAAGCAAAAAACTCAAATTCTTTAAAAGAAAGAATGGTTGAGGCAATGTCTGAATCCTCTGTTGCTATTTTTATTACCTCCATAACTGATGTTATTTCGTTTGCAGTAGGGTCAACAACGGATATTCTGGCAGTCAGGGGATTTTGTATGATGACTTCTGCCTGTATGCTCTTTACGTTTATTTATCAGGTGGATTTTTTGTATCAAATTTAAAGGTGGTAGCCTTTAAATTTAAATAAACCAGCGCGGTACCTCTGTCCCACTATAGTCACATTCTGTCAGAGGATTTTTTTGCTTCAGTGTCGTACTTATTAATGTGGCTAATATTAGTTTCAATTCATCGACACCGGTTCTGAAGATTAGATGACGGCAGGAGATAACACAGAAAGGTCGAAGCCAAAAATAACAGAAATTACTCAAAGTTTGAAATTAGAGTTCCAAACGACCTCTGCTAAACATATTGGCGAATAGGGTTGTCGGTTTCAAACCGAACCGAGCCCAAAAGCCGAAGATTTTCGGTTTGGTTTGTCGGTTTGGTTTCGGTTAACCGAAGGCCGAAAACCGAATAATACTTAATTATTTTTAATAAATCCTTAATAATACCCCCGCCCCCATCCGACTTGAGATTATAGGACGTGGTTTTACACACAAAACTATTTCAAAATTTAGATAACATTCTTTGCCAGTCTGATGGTAATTAGTGCGAAATTGCAAATGAATGAACGTAATGCTTGTTGTCCTTGTATAAGGGTTAGGGAGGATGATGAGGAGAGTAAAAAGACATCCAAATCCGTACAAGAAACAAAAATGGAGGAAGAAAAAGGTGAATAAAAGGAAATAAATTTCCAAAAAAATTTTTTCCAAAAATTTAGAAGCCGATGAAGGTATAGGAGAAGAAGTCGTTGAATCCGGCGGTTTAAATAAATTAAATAATAAATTAAATATAATAACATCTTCTGCTTCATTTTCTTCTGAATTTTCAATTTCTACAAGTCAATCGGTTGAAAATAAAATTAATAATACTAAATCAAAAAATACGCCAATGTGCAATTTCTTTAGGTAAATTTCCTGTTTAATTATTTACAAATTCCTTTAATTACAATAAAACATGGCCTTATACATACATACAAATTATTAGGCAAATTTATTTATAAACTGACATTTTTTCTAGCCGCATAAGCCTAAATTTTATAGGGATTAGTGCTAAATCCCCGTGTATACATATTAAAATTCTCCCTAGACAACAGTTTATTGTAAAGTGATCAAGCATTTTATTATGCAGTTTCTACGCTCACCTCTGTCCCAACTCCCCAATCGTCGACAATCCTCATGATCACTGAAATAATTCTTCGCGACGGGTCAGGGGCAACCTCAATTCATAGTTTGGTTAGCCATTGGATGGAAGGTTCTTCCATTCTAGTCTTCCACTAATTTGGTTTTTCCGTTTTAGATAACTCATATTATAAGTTGACTTTTTTCTCCCTCGAGAGGGGGGGGAGGGAGGGATCATTTAAAAAATTTATTTTTAAAGAAATTTTTATGTGGACTTTATTTTGGATAAAAGAACCAAATTTGTCGTAATTATAATATTTTTAATTTATTTGGTTTTGTCTGTTTATGGAATTGCTACAATGCAACAGGGATTGGATTATGAAAAATTGTTGATTAAATCTGATCCACTGGTTTGATTTAAGATAATTTAGGGTCTAGTTTAGAAACCTATTAAAATCTAAAAGTCTGCCTACTTCAATTTTATAAATCTATCAGAATCATTTGAAAATAAAAACGTTTGCTTAACTCAAACGGTTAGGTTTAAATAGACCAACAAGAACCTTCATTATCGTAGGCGAAACTCGTTATCGGCAATTTAATTCAACTCGAAACTTACTAGGATTCCTCGGAACCTACTTCTAATCTAATACAAATTGACAATCCTAGCTAGGCATGGTCATGGATACGGATATGAATACAGATAATATAAAAATGCCTGCGGATATCCGCCTGTATCGTCTGTATCCGCCGTAAATATGCGGATACGGATACCAAGATCAGTATCCGTGAGCATGTCTGGATTCTAACTTATAGTCTCTTAATTAATTAATCAAATGACTTATTTATTCAAGATGCGTACAATGAAAATGGAAATTGATCTCTTTCACGGCGGCGATCAGATAGAAATTGCAATAGTTCGGGCACCAAATATGAGCTTAAAAATAGAGAGGGAACGAATAAATAAATTAGTTGAAGAATTCGAAAATATTCCTTATTGTATAGGCAAAAATGGGACAGAATTTTGGTTGAGAGAATATATTAAATATGCCGATCAGACCGGGTCTTTTTTAATTGAAAATGATAATTGGTCGTGGAATAGGGGTGTTTATGAATGGTCGAGACTGTTTGCTTTTTATAAGTTGTGGTAAGTTTGGATAATTTCAAAATTTTATTGGCTCTACTCCAGTTTATGCGTCCAATCGACTTTTATGCGTCCAATGAAAGTTTATGCGTCCAATAAAAAGAAAATTAGATTTTTCTTGGTATTGTAAGGTTGGGGTATGGCTCCAAACCATTTCTTCATGTTCGGGACCTATGCCCACTGGGTCTGGGACCGTTCCTTACCCGACCCCTCGAAATCTCTGAAAGTTATAATCGTGGTGGTTGGTCTTATTAACAACCTTTCATCGGAGATCTCGCGGAACCTACAACGAGAGCCTTAACCTTAGAACATTCGACCCGAAATTCTCGACCCGAATGTTGGGGCCTAACCTTAGTTAACAGTCATTGAATATTTTTTTTGAAGAATAACTTATGTTAGTCAAAATTGATAAATGAATATACAGGGTGCCTCAAAAGTCTTTGCCCGCATATTTTTTAGCATAACTTTATTAAGACTTAATCAAATAATATCAAAATGCAATCAAATTATAGAGAATTAAATGGAGAACAAAATAAATCAGGATTTTTCGAAATACCTTCATTTAGATTTAAGATAGAGGCGCAAACGCAAACAAAAATTTTTGCAAAATTGCCGCACCTCCTTGGTTCACCTTTTCAGATGCTAAAATTTTTATGAAAGAGACATGTGCGAAGTGCAAAAATGACTGATATTGGGCCTCAAAATCTCCTCTTTCTTATCCAGTTGTTAAGGATTTCCAAAACCCTTCCCTCGAAATGATATGGACTGTTATTTGCAAAACGATCAAAATTCGTTGATTTTTATGAATCCTTGGGTCAAAATAAATAAATACTTTGATCTACTCGAAATCCTTCAGTATGTTTTAAAGCACTGGGTCTGGGAAAACTTTTGGTATAAGGACTGGATCTATAAGTAGAATTCATCCCCTGATTATAAGGCTAAAGTGATGCAAGGTTGTCTTGTTGCCAATTTACTTGGTTTTAGTGTGCCTCAAAAATGGCTACCGTACACACCGGGTTTGAATCCGTGGATTTATCTTTTTGGTCATTTTTGGAGGCAACATTCTTTGCTTAATAACTCCAAAGTTTGGAGTCACTCCAACAATCACTCGTTCAGAAATGGGAAAAAATTACACCATAATAGGTGCGGCAATTTTGCAAAAATTTTTGCTTGCGTCTGCGCCTCTATCTTAAAGCCAAAGGGAGGTATTTCGAAAAATCCTAATATATTTTGTTCTCCATTTAATTCTCTATTATTTGATTGTATTTTTATATTATTTGATTAAGTTTTAATAAAGTTATGATAAAAAATGTGCAGGCAAAGACTTTTGAGTCACCCTGTATAACCATTTCTTATAAACAATTATATAAAATTATAAAAAACTTATTTTAAGGTCACAAGATTTTGTTTGGGCAAATGATCAAATCACACCTACAGAGAATTGGGATCCTCTTGAAATGAGTTCTTTTCGGTATTTTGAAAATCAAAAATGTAAACATTATTTTGAAAGTTTTCGAATCGGAGTTACTAATTTCAACAATGCCAATGACCTTGTTCTTGTTACTCAAATGTTGAGGGAAGTAGCCTCAAAGCATAAGGACCTTCAAGTTTATACTTTTCAACATGGAAGGGCTATTGCTGATCAAGTAAAAATTAACTTATTACTCTTTGCTTTCCTCTCACTCTTTGCGTTCTGAATTTTGTAAAAATTATAAATTACAGTTGAACGTTCTTCTTCCTTTCACACTTCGTAATGATTTAATAGCTATGGCATGTATGGTTGTTATTTCTCTCCTTTGTATTCCTAATCCAATTTGCACAATTTGGATTATGTTAGCTATGTTCAGTATTGAAATAAGTACAAATAATTTTTATTTGTTATCAATTAATTAACCTTAAAATGATTAATTCGTCATCAATTATTATAATTGGTATTAAAACAATCAATGGTATTAAAACAATAATTTACTTTTTTTTCAAATAGTACACATTGGTAGAATAAGCTTCAATAATAAAATCTATATATCAATGTTGTGTATCAGGGCTGGGCTTATTTTGCACTTTCGCGTTTCGCATCTTTCGCATTCTCGCATTTTTAGCGCGAAAAGTTTCGCAGTTCGCTTTTCATTTTTAGATTTCGCCCAGCCCTGTTGTGTATGTATGGATCAGGAATCTAACAGACATAAAAGTGAAATTCAGTATTTCGTGAAATCGGTCTCCAGATCTTTGGGATTGTTGTTTAAAAACGGTCAAGGAAGGACTTAACTCTAAACATTAAGTACATAGAGGCAATTTAGACAAAAGCATATTTAAAATAGATTAGACATGGATATACCTTTGGATTTGAAGGATTAAGAAGATTTGAGAGATTAATTTCCCCATTAAATGTTCTTAAAAATTAATTGTTTTCCTATCCATTTAGGTGTTATAGGCTTCCTCTCATTTTGGAATGTCAAACTCGACCCGATCTCAATGATAACTCTAATCCTTGCAATCGGCTTTTCAATAGAATTCAGTGCGCATGTAACCTATGGATTTGTTAGCGGCCCTGCTGATTTAAACCCACGTGAACGTTGTATTGATACTCTAGAAAAATTGGCTTGGCCGAGTGAGTTTGTTGATATTTTTGGGATTAAAAACCAATTAGCTTGGATATTGTTAAAGATTGAGCTTCATATTAAAATTTTCCTATTAATATCCTTCAATAATGATATCCTTCAAAATGGATATTGACAATAGGGTTTGAGGCCCGATCCGGCCCAGTCCGAATTATCTAGTCGGGCATTGAATTTTGGCGCTAAATAGACTTGATTGGGCCGGCCCGATAAAAATGACTTGAAGGTAGGCCCGACTCGAAACGAAGGTCTGAAATTTTTTACAAATAATTGTAAAAAAATATATAAATTAGATATTTGTAAGCCTGAAATTTTTTTAAAAATATTTTTCTAGTGGTTCACGGCTCTATTTCTACGATTCTTGGTGTTCTAGTACTAGCTTTCATTGATTCCTATATGGTATAGGTTTAAGTATTATGATTTAAAAAAATTTTCTTCCAGGTCAGAGTCTTCTTCAAAACAATATTTCTCGTTTTGGGTAATTTTAGAAAAAGAAAATTTTTTAATCCAAAAATATTTCAAGTTATCGGTGTGTTCCACGCCCTCGTTATTTTGCCTATACTTTTGCATGATACTGTCCCCTATGGAGAACAGCTTGCTTCTAAAATATATGAAAATAAACAGAAAATTAAAAATTCTTCTAATGGAGGGGAAATTGAACGGAAAATTAGAAATTTACAAATTGTTAGAGTTACTTAATTTGAAAATTTTATCTTTTTATTAAATTGGTTCTTGTAAATTTTTAGTTTTTGATTGGTAAAGTAAATATAATTATGTTATACTTTTTTGAAAAAAATCATAAAAATTGTTCATCAACTTAAATGTTCTGATTGGATCAAAAGGTGTGGATTTGGGTGTTGAGCCATTATTCATTATTATTACTTTGTGTTCTATTAAAATATTGAAATCAATTACATTTGTAAGTTTAAGAGAGTAGCATTAAATTTTATTTATGTAAATAAATATCACACCTAATTAGTTTATATTTTATTTTGTAAAAAAAGTAAATTTTACATATCAATACTTAAAAATTACCGTAAATACTCTAATTGAAGCCCTGGGCTTATTTTTTTCAATGGGTCAGCTCTCTCCTCAGTCTCTTTTCAATCTCTCTCTCTCCTCATTTTTTCAATCTCCTCATTCTTCGCATCAGAGTTGCGTCGTAATTGAAAATTTTTTTTCGTAATCGTAATTCGTAATTCGTAATTTTAAAAAAATTTTCGTAATCGTAATTCGTAATTTAAAAATTTTTTTCGTAATCGTAATTCGTAATTCGTAACTGAAAAAATGCCGTAATTCGTAATTCGTAATCGTAATTCGTAATTTTTCAAAAATATTTAAATTAATTTTAAAAATCAACTATCTATTAATAATTGCTGCTTCTCCCATTAATCTCTCCAAGTCTTCTTATTTCTCTGATATTATTTAAATCCCAATTAATTCCCTGATATCCCTCTTAATCCTAATAATCCTCCGATATTTCTTTAATCAATCATGAGGAATCATCGTCCCAGATTAAGTTTGATATCATGTCAAATCATTCTCACTTAATCCCGAGCCAACACACTTATATTTTCAGCGCCGCAGGCGAAAAATTTTTAGAAAATTCATGGCTAGATTAAAAATTTTTAATTTTTTTCAATTTTAAGATATTAAAAATATAAATTTAAAAACCTAAAATCAAAATCAAATTTAAAAACATTTATTTTTGAAAAAATAGGTTGTCTAAATTTTATTTCCCACACTTGGATTCGAACCAAACACCACAAAATATTAAATGAGTGAAGCTTGACTCTTAACCCACTCAACCACCGATTAACACAACTAAGAAAAGAGAAAAATAAATATTTCTTCTCCTTTTTATTCTAAAATTTTTTGGCAAAATTATTTTCGTAATTCGTAATTTTTCCCTATATTTTCGTAATCGTAATTCGTAATTTAAAAAATTTTTTCGTAATCGTAATTCGTAATTCGTAACTGAAAAAACGCCGTAATTCGTAATTCGTAATCGTAATTCGTAATTACGACGCAACCCTGCTTCGCATCTCTCCTCATCTCTCTCCCACCCGTATTAGATGTGGACTTCTATAAGAGGTGGGCTTCAATTAGATTATTCACGGTAGTTTATTTTTTTATATTTAATACTTTTCCTGAATTTTTTAATTTTATTTAACTTCGTGTCATAAATAATTGGAATCCAATTGTAAGGGAAATTCTCAATTGAAAGCAGTGAATGACTGAAATCCGCATCGAAGAATACTTTGGCATTTTCTTTTTTTAATAAATATCCAATCCACCATCCATATGTTGATGACGAAGCTGTCAACAAAAGAGAATTGCAAATTGTGATGGCAAAACACATATCATGCCCTCTATTCATTGGTTCAGGAATATAAATCTTTTTACCCTGTAAATTTGTTGAAAAAATAATTTTGGTTTTAGGAAATGCATGGTGAATTTAGGCTGTTGAGCCCGTACGTTTGCGTGCCCCTTGTATTTAATTCAGTTGATATAGGTATCTCAACTCCATTGGTTTGAGATTTCTGATATCTCTATAAGGAATATAGAGGGGAAGTGAGTAAGAGTGCATTGGAGATTAGCAGAGATATTGGGGGATTTTTGGGAGTAAGATACTTATAATAGGTCCATATATGTCTACTGTAGTGTACCGTGACTTTAGGCTTAACCTAAGTGTCAGTTTTTGTTTCGTAGCAAAACAAATAAGACAAATACTTAATAAATTATTAAGAGTATCTTTAACCTTATTTGTTATGTTCAATTTGTATAAAAATTGCTTATCCTCACCAAGTAAAACAATAGAACTTCCAAATTTTTTATGCTAAATAATATTAGTAATTTTGCTGTTTGATTATTTATAAAAATTAAGTTGCTAAAAAATATTTAAGTAAATTTACCCTTAGCTCATTTTTTAGTATATATTCTACGCCTTTCTCTGTAAATATGACATCAGAAGCCTTGTGCCATTCCTTCCATTTAGCCTTTGTAAAATCACCACGGCGCGTATAAACACAAAATTTATGTGATTTATCGCTTCTGTAATTAGGTATATTTTTTAATCAACAATTAAGTATCTTATAAACTATAAACTCAATTAGAGGAAGGGTATAATTTCATACACACTCATATATATAATAAATCAGTGATGCTAAAGAATATTATCAACCCAGGCGAAAATGTTTGTAATTTAGTCTTGGTTTTATGTTTCTGTGAGGGAAAATCTTCATAGGGCCAGAATTAATTTCCTAAAAAGGGTTGTTATTAGATGTGTAAATCTGCTGATGAGGGGAAAAGTTCTGCAGAAACGAAAAAAGGCCAGTAGCTCAGACTGTTTTGAAAGCGGTTTTTAGGCCTAACATAGGTGCGTTGTTATCAAGGTTTATGCCTGATTGATAACAATATAAACTATAAGGAGAAAGTGTCTAATAATATGGGGTAAATGTAGCCTAGAAAAGGCAAAATGATGCTAGATGAATTAAAACAAACCTAAATAAACGATAAATAAAATTATCCACGTTCATTCTAATATTATCAGAAAATCTAAATAACTCTCTAAGTTCATTATTAATATTTAATAAATATTTTGGAGATTGTGGTGGTGGTGAAATAATTAAATATTTTGCTGTATATTTCTCCAAAATTCTGCAATTTTCATATCAAATATATAATTTAAAAACTTAGTCATACTCTTCATCATAATATTTACAACAATGTTCTTCAAATGTTCGGTCATAAATAAAATCATCATTGCTTTCAACTTGCTTAAATAAATGTCAGAAATTTAGTGACAAATTTTTGCCACCAAAATTTTTCGAAAAATCTTCGAAATTTTGTTTACCAAGATTCACATTAAGATCACCTTATTTTACTCGTTATAATTATCCAAAAACAATTTATCAAAGGTCTAAAGTCAAGGTCTAAATTAAGGGATTATGAGGGTATGGATATGATATTTAAGGATTAGGATATAGATTAAGTAAGAGACTCGAGGAGATATCGAGGGATTTGTAACGAATCAAAGTGATTAGGATAGTTGTGGCGATATCGATGGATTTAAAGGAATTAAGAAGCTTAAGGGAGCTTTAGAATTATTTAAAAATTTCTAAAAATACTAATTATACTAATTACTAATTATACTAATCTATACTAATTACATAAATGTGTATAAATATTATATTTACATACAAAATAATATTGAACTGCATGGTAAAGTGGAAAAGTTCTTTCAATTTCCCTTGGACTATTGAGTTTATCACAGGTCCATGTGCTTGCATATGAAATACCAGGAAAACGACCAGTTGATTTTGCTAAACTATAAATCACTGCATAGCGCCACATCTATATAAAAAGAATTCAGAAGTTAGTTGAATTCTTCGTTAAAATATTTCATAAAATTTGATGAAAAGATGTATTCAAGTATTATAGAACCCTAGTTTAAATAATCTAAATAATTACTTGATTTGCTAAACCACCACAATCACCATTCCAATGTTGTGGAATTTGCATTAGAAGATATTTTGTTGTATTTTTAAATGGAGGTGGGAATGATCTTAGTAGATACTTGATTTTTTTCTCAAAAATAATTGTTGAATTTTGATTTTCTTTTCCAATGATATCATCAGTCTTTTCACATAAATGGACTAGTTTATGAGACAAATGAAGGGTATAGGGCAGATTTACGAGTAAGGTTTTGTTCGTGTTATGACAAACAAATTTTAATATTAGATGGTCGCATATTTTTCATGGCCATATTATAAATCTATGCTTTGATTGCGCCGAATAAAAACTTAACCACTACAAATATAATCTAGCAATTCAAATTTCTCGGCCCTGGGGTGTGCCGTCCATAACTTGGAGTTTTTTCGGTCCTGGGGTGTATTCTTTGTCTTTACACCCCTAATAATTAAACATCTTGGATTCCTTATATTATCTTTAAAATTGAGGGAATCTGGCTTCTTGGCTTTCTAAAATTCGCATAATTGTCGCCTGTATATCACTCTTAATCCTCAAAAAGTCCTCTTAATCCACTCAAATCCACAGAAATCCCACCAAATTCACGTAAATGAAAACATACATTTAATGGCAGGCAAGAATATAAAAATAACAATCACTAAGATTATTATAATTCTGTAAATCAATCTCTTCAAAATCATTTTAATTAGGGTTGCGGTTCTTGGAAAATTTTCTGATATCCTTCTCCAAAAAATAATAATGAGACAAATTAACATACTGTTAATGTTAAATTAATTTAAATAAAAATCCGGAAGAAAAAAGATGGAAGAGGAAACCCGAAAAAGATGGAATTTCTTATTGATAATTAAAATAAAAATTTCATATTGTATGTGAACAAAAGTTTCCCTACAATTATGAGTGGTGTAAAGGTGCCAAACTAGAGGTAGCAAATCCCAGGTAGACCGGATATCAGTATCCGATATCCTAAGCAAAATCCTAAGACCTGATATCCATATTAACAAATTCCCTTATATCCGGGTCTGGAACCGAAATTCTCATTAAGATGGTAAACATTGCCGGTTGCGGATAAGGAATTGTTAATGCCGCTGTATTAGATAACAGGGATGTTACGCTTTACTATCCGATAATCTAACCTTAAACCCGACATTTTCTATGGTACCTTTTTCTATAAAAGAAAGAAATCCTATCCTTCCAAAAATTGGATGATCCACTCAGTTTCTCTAGTCCTCTTAATTCTCACAACCTCGTAAGGTAATTTCTGTTCTGCCACATCCCCCCCCCCCCACTCCCATGTATTCGCACCCCCTCTAAAGTTTTTAAAACATGCGGAAAATGTGTTTATGTGCATTATACAGCATGCCAGCTTGAAAAAATGCATTTGCATTTTTTTATTGAACTAAAAGTTTTAGCTAAATTTTCGGTTTTTTGCAGAACGTTACATTGCCTTTTTATTATGAAAAACAATGTTTGACTAATTTTTTGCTTAGCACTCAATAAGTTATACATATGTCCGAATCTGGATTATAAAGGATTAAATAAATAAGTTAATCAAAATAGCAATCTTTTTCGACGTTTGATGGTTTATTCGTTATTCTTAAAACGTGATCTAGAGAGCTCTGTCAATGCTCACTTTATGATGTGCATGACAAACAATAGTGAAGATTCCTTTAGGATATTAACATGTAAACTTATGATAGAGATCGGATTGGGAGGGTCGTACGAGAATCGAGATCTCGTAAAAATGTCTCGATCCCCAAGGTGTCTCGATCCCCCTCGCCAAAGGCTTGACATATTAAGTCTCTTGCAGATATATTAAGAGACCATATATATGTACATAATAGTCAGACTTCTTCATCAATTTCACTCCATGGGCATAAGAGATTTCATAGTGTTAATTTGCCACTCGTATCTTTTTCTTTATTGACTTAATTAATTCTATGACAAAAAGAGTTTGAGGTATAATAATAAAAAAAATAATAATAAAGATAGACGATCAATATGATGGGGAAGAAGCTAATGATCATTTTCGATAATTAATTTTTCTTTGTATATACAATCCAATCTTTCTCTAGAGAAATCCAACTTTTTGGAAGCATTTGTTTTGTACTGAGTCCGTAAAATTTTCTCGGCAAGTAAAATATTGGGCGATTCTAAAATATTTTAAATACTTATTAAAAGTTATGGCGTTACTGTAGAATGTGTGTCTATTAAACCGGTTGGGGTGAGCGATTATTTTAAAATTATCTATGAACTATAAGAGCCCTTCACAGACTAAAGTTGTGCCAAATTTATTACTTATAAATTATAAAAATTTAACATTAGGCATTAAAAACCCCATCCAAAATGCATAAGAAGATAGTGAAGCTGTAGATAAAAAAGAATCACAACTTTGACTAGCAAAATTTAATTCCTCTCCACGTGTCAGATTTGCATCAATAACATAAATTATTTTATTTATTGACTAAAAATTTTTAAAAATTATTAGAAAAAATGCTTAGTACCCCGTCAACTTTTATTGACTGTAAAAAGTTTTTGTCCATTCCGAACATTAGCAAAGTAAATTTTCTTTTCGAATTTTTCTAAAAATTAAGAATTTGTGGAAACATAAATAGAAGGCTGTAGTATAGTATACCGGAGGCAAAATTTCGATACAAAACACATACCTTTCGATTCCTCTTGGTGAGCTGGGTCGAAAAGTACGAAACTCAGCCTGATTAGTTGATTCTAAACAAAGTTATGACCATTTATTTTAACCCCTCAATTAGGCCTTCGCGGGTGAAAGTATTTGCTGCTGTGGATGAAGCCGGGCATATCGAGCGGGGCGACGGCCTCAAGGTTATTTCAATACCAATCTATCCAACTCGACGAGTTTTCTTGAATTAGCCCCTATTGACACAAATTGTGATTACTACCACATATTGTTTTTCAATTTTCGGGTACCTATATCTCGGTCGACAGGCATTTCCTTACCGGAAAAGTAGGTCCGTTCGACTCAGTCCGCCGAGAGGAATCGAATGATAATTGCTTTTTTGCCTGCGATATACTATAGTATATCCAAACTAAATATTAAACCATGTGACTTTTTAGTATAATTAATATTCTTGTTATAGCATCGCTAACTTCTTCAACAATAGATTCACCAAATCCAGTAAAATCACCAACTCTTGTGTGGACACAAATTTTGTAGGAACTATCGTTACTATAATTGTCATTAATTTTTAATCTAGTTTGATTTCTGAATTTTTACCTAAACAATTTCTTGTGAATATAAGAGCATTTCCTAACAACCCTCGAACTAAATTTAAATAGTTCAAGTATTCTTAATCGCATATGATCAAAATATTGCACATTTATGAAATTGGGACCACCTGTTAACATTAAAACTCTACTTTCCTGACTCAATAGTCTAAAAAATGAAGTAAATATAAATTAGATCATCTCTAATTTTAAACTTTAAAAAATTACAAACATTTTTGGATCATTATAGTCACAACAATGTCTTGCAAAATATAATTTATATATATCATCAAAATCATCCTTCTAATTATAAAAAAGTAGCAATATAATGTAGAAATGTTAAGGAATCTATATTACCGTATTTTCTCGATTAATTCCTCTGGGGATTTATTTTTTCAACCCTTTCTTGGCATGGGGAATTAATCGAGGTAGGGGAATTATTCGAGTTTTGGCATTTGAACGTGCAGTGGGGTATTTGTGGGTGGGGAATTATTGTTTCGACCCAACTCTAGCATGGGGAATTAATCGAGAGGGGGAATTATTCGAGGGAGGGGAATTAATCGAGAAAATACAGTATATGATCTTTAGAGCCTTAAAACCCCTCGCTGTCGTAATTATTATTAGAAAACGTTTGATCAATTTTATCTATAGTATACTTTGAGTGAACCGAAATACAATTAAGACAGCTTTAGTCATTTTATCTAAAATGGGTTATTAAAAGTCAAACTCCTGAAACCAATTTAAAGATTATGGCACGTGTATAGAATTTTAATGAACTTTAATTGTTAGGGCATTCGAAAATGAGTAAGTTTTGATAAGACGGCCTAATCCCCCTAGTAACCTAATTACCCCAGTAAACTATAATTTCTCCAATGATCCGTATTTGCCACTGATTTTATATATTTTAACTACCAAATAGTAGATACGTGAATAAAAGTTAGGAAAGACTTCTTTCAATTCTTTTTCAATAAGTTGTATTATTTTTTTATCCAAGAAGTAAACAGGTGTTCGTTCTAGCAATTGACCCATTGCATAAAGTGAAGCGAACCGGAACATCTATATTAGGTAATTTGATTAAATGAATGAAAAGATGGCAAAAATTAATTGTGTAATTGGTCAAATATTGTACTTTCCTACTAAAGCATGTACTAAGGCATGATGCTTCCGAATAAGGCTAATCCTTGCAATTATGTGATTGAACGTTTGTTTAGATTTTTTTATTTTATGTTAGAAAATTAGGAATGTCTTGTAATTTTTTCCTCAGAGGCCTTGTGGAAGGTGGTAAACAACCGCTCATATCTTTGTCCAATCACGTCAGATTTGTTGATTTTGATGTCAATTTAATCAAATCGACACAAGATCTTTCCAATGGGCTAACCGGTGCGGTTATCCATATGAAAAATTGAAACCATATAATTTTGGTACCATCGACTCATCTCGGTGAGCTCTTTCGATACCGAAATTATTCCAAAATTTAATTACTCATAAATTACTTCAACTTAATTACAAATACGAGAAAAATCAGCAAAATATCAACCTTACAACCAGTAATCGACTACCCGACCCACCTCTGATTGACATAAATTAACATACCTGATTACCTAATTGACCATCCATATATTCAGTTAAGATAAACCTATCAAATTCTGGAATTTTTTTCCTGAAATTTAAAGGTTCTAGCCATTGATGCCAATATATTCTCGATTTATTATTTAATTTTAAAAATTTAAAAATTTGTTTTTCTTTCTCCTTTTTTTCTGATAATTTAATTTCTACATTATAGGGAGGAGCATTGATAAACATTAAAATAAGTATTGGAATTAAAATAAGTTTTTTAGTAGTTCTTAATATAAAACGGCGTTTGAAAAGGTAATAAATCCGCCTAAAATATTTCCACAATTCCATAATTATTAAAAAGGAAATTATTAATAATTTTAAAATTTTGGTCTTTTTTTGGGGATAAGAGTATATTTATTAATTCATTTTTTAAATAAAAACAAAGGAAACATTGAACAGATTAAAATCTCCATATTTTTTTAATTCAATATTAATATGCAGTTTCTTCTTTTTTTTGATTTTCATTTAAAGATTAATAATTAAGATTAATTTAAAAAAAGTAAACTTGTTGCAAAAATGATGATTTATTCGAAGAATATAAAAAGATATCTTGAATAAAGTTTAGATAAAGACTTCCAACCACCTCTACAATCAGTGGTACTTTGTTCATAAACCACCCCCCCCCCTTCCTACTTGAGTCTCAAATTAATTTTCCCTTATAACTGCCAATCATTTGTTTCCATCAAAAATTATAAGACAAGTTAGAAGTGGTATTTAATCCTCAACTGAATAAAAATGAATTATGATCAATTAATCAAACAAAGATGAGCTTTGTTGTGTACTTTTATTCAACAACGTTGGATTGTGCGTCGACAGCGAATCTGCGATATGTGCGCAGGTTTTTCTACAGCTCTTGGTTCTTATGTATGGAGATGTAAAGCAAAAAAAATGCAAATGTACAAGAGAAATTCAAACTAAAACATGGTTCAAGAGTGATAAACTGGGAAGTAAGTTAATTTTTTTTAATATTAAAGTTCATTTTTTGGTGGAGTGTCGAGTCCCACTCAATAAAATTTTGTCAGCGCGAGATGGGGATGGGGTTTACTACTACAGTTAATTTTTGTAGTTACATGCGTGAAAAAAAGTTTAGGTCGAAGTGGTACCAAATATAAAAGGAATCACGTTAATGAAGCTAATCCGATTATGACGGATACTTAGAAAGGATACAATGTCATTCCTCGGATTCTAAAAAGTGGTAAGCCAATTTATACACATCACTCAAAAAATTTCATTAATCCTACAGATAAAAAAAATACATACGCAGAACATCGAACGACTTTGGAGGTCGACAAAACGAAGTAATTTAAAAAACTATACTTGCCAAAGTACCTAAATGAATTAGAATTTCTTTGAATTATTAAAAATTTCAGTTTTGGTAAAGAAATATTTTTGTTTGTTTAGTTTCGTAAAAATGACGACAAAAATAAAGGAAAAAATTGAGTATTTTCAGACATTTTTTGTCATATTTTTAAATCAAGACTTAGAAATCTATGTTGCTGATAGATAGCCGTTTCATAATAATAACAAAATTTTTTAGATTATCTAATTTATTGAAAAAGACGGTAATTCTAAGATTTTTTTATTTTCATATTGACTCATAATATTTTCTTACATCAAATTCTTATGCGACTCATAAACATTCATTAGACTCATAAATTTAGAAGGATCTTAAGCCTTCTTTGGATCTTAAGCCCCATTTTTCCAGTTTTGTTTCCTTGAGAACGAAATTTTATTTTTGCGCAGATCTGTCTGCTTGCAGAACGCAAAAGAGCGTACTAATAGTAGAGCCATACAGTAAGTATACATATCACATTAGCAAAAATACAAATTCTTTTAAGTATTTATGCAAATTTATAACATGTATATTCTCAAGAAAATTTTAATTTTAGGAAAAATACAAATTTTCCCAAAAGTTGAACTTTATAAATGATTGAAATTTTCTTTATCTTTAGGAAAATTAGAAATTTTCTGAAAAAATTAAATTTTTCCTAAAATTGTAATTTCCAGGGACGTATACTTTTAATAAATAATTTAATTAATATTTGTTTCCCTAGTTGGAGCAAAAATATTAATAAAATCTGATGAGTCTTCAAATTTAAAATGTTCCTTAAGAAGATACATTGGAAATCGTCCTTCACTATTTAAACGAGGATTCCTTCCACGAACATAGAAATTTTGAAAAACTGGACTTTTAACAACTGTTATATAAATTAATAAATTAATTATTGGATATGTAGTTATATTAATCGAATTGGCATTTACCGAATCTCAGAAAGCCCTCACTGAAAAGCAGGGGGAGCGAAACTTTTGTACTTTATAATAGAGATAGGCAATCTTAAAAAACCTTGCCCTTGATCCGTGAGATCAGATTTTTGATCTGAGTCACATATTTAATCCCAGAATATTTTTGATATGCCTCTAATCCCTCCAAATCTGGTTTAATCCCTTCAATCCACATTACTACATCAAGCTAAAGTGAATTCTCATTTTTAGTCCCGCAAATGAAAATTTTGGAAGGCCAAGAATATATATTTTTATGTGTATATTAACGGTAAAGGCCAAAATTTTTCGATTTTAAGGTGCCATAATACCTAATCACGTTTAGACCGAGCACAAGAGACTATTAAGGTTACAAAAATCAATGAAAAACACACGAATTCAAAAAATTTTTAAACAAAGCCCATCGACGAATTTATGTGCTCAAAATTTTAGAGTACTGTATATAGTATGAGTGATATATCTTCGCCTTGAAAACATTCAGATATTTTCTTACAATAAATCGTACGGTTCCGCGCAATTTACATGTCAACCTCCATTCTAGCGTTTCGGGGTAAACAAATTTTGGGTTTTCAGATAGATGATACATAGCACAGTCTTTTTTCTTTATCACAGAAAATTTATTCCGTTGAAACAAACAACGAAACAAAATTTTAAAGTTTAACTACGAGTAAAAGCAGATTGTTAAGAATGCATAACAAGAACCCGCTTCTACTTTACATCTCGTTTGGATAACATTGATGATATATTGCCCTTCCAACATTCTAAAATTTCGCTTCGCTCTAAACAGATTACCGTATTTCCTATATTAGAGCCCCATGGGGCTCTAATTTTCAACTATCCTCCAAGGTGGGGCTGTATTAAAGGGTGGGGCTCTAATTGAGGGTGGGGCTTTATTTTTCAACCCTCTTTTGAGATAGAATCCCATTTATTGTATCCATTGCAACTAGAGATAAGTCGGAGGGTTTGGTCGATAAAGCCGCAAAATATCGAAAGAGAATCTATATTTTTCGATTTTTCAAGAAAAACCAAAACTTTTTAAGCAATGAATTACAAAATAGTCCCAATAGTTCAATGAGAGTGAGATTATCTATTAAATATCGGTAGATTTGGACGGATTAAAGGAAATATTATGGGACTTTTATTTGACATTGATGGATTAGAGGGATAAAAATGGATTTTAAGGGATTATGGGGAATATCAGAGGATTAAGTTTATATTGAGAGATTTAGAGGGATTATGAGGGATATTCTGGACTAGGGGTATTAGGAGGCATATGAAGGGATTTGTTTGATAAAGCTTTGGAACAGGTTCCAGAACTGGAACTGAAGAAATACAAATAGCAGTTACGTAACTGAAATCGGTTCCAGAGAAATTTTGGTTAGATATCACTGATTAGATATCTAATAGATCTCTAATAATCTCGCGAATTATCATCAAGTGCCTAACACGATTGCAACCCTTTATAAAATGATTAGATTTTGGAGGTAATAGGAGGAATTTAGAGGAATATAGGCGATATTAGAGTATTTTGACGGATAACGGGATTAATCCCTCATTTTCATCCCTAATCCCCATGATCCCTCCTCCTCAATGATCACGAAATCATAGATATCCCCCTTTATTTCCTTAACTCTCTTAATACATACATCTTAAAAGTTATTCTGATATTTTTTCCTCCAATATTTTTTAGGTGGGGCTGTATTTGGGGTGGGGCTCTAATTGAGGGTGGGGCTCTATTTTTCAACTATCCTCCAAAGTGGGGCTGTATTAGAGGGTGGGGCTCTAACAGAGGGTGGGGCTCTAATATAGGAAATACGGTAACTTATTTGGCCTTCCAAAATTCTCAAAATTATTTTTATTTATGTATAGGATATATCCCAAAACCGTTACGGATATTAAAATTTTTAACACTGAAAAAACATGCTAGGTGTTTAAAATGATACTAGCAGCTTGTTATTAAAAGCATTTTGGATCATTAGCATACTTTCAATTACAAACCATATTTATCTATAATTTGACTTACCAATAACATCTCCCTTTTCAGCCCACAATTCATATGGACTCATAGGATATTCTAAATAAAAACAAATAATTTGCATCTCGTACTTAAGAAAAAATTTGGATTTTTCGCCAGTTTTTTTCCTTTTTAGCGCCGTGGGCGAAAATTTTGAGAATTTTGGAAGGTCAAAAAGCCATTCATATAATAATACCTTGTTTAGGTTTGTAATCAACAGTCGCCTCCATTTCATCCTCTAGAAATTTAAATTTTTCTTTGTACTGTGATTTAGTAAAAACAATTTACCAAACCACAATTCTGAATAAAAATAGTCAAGGGAATGTACATTATCACTAGCATCGCCTTGAATTGTTTGCATAAGCTCATAACTTACTCGACAAAACTGTTATTTAATTGGATTAAGTTTGAAATAAATTTGGGTTAGTTATATGTAAATTCCGGGTTAGAACCCGGCTTGGTTCCAGGACATTTTTGTGTATTTATCACAATGACTGGGTATGTTTAATAAATCCAGATTTTTTTAATCCGTCAACCTCGGAACTAGTATAAATTGAAAAATAGTTGTATCGCCATCGACGTTTAGGCGAAAATTTTGAGAATTTGTAGGCCAAGGAGCCAAACACTTATTAAAAACGTTTTTAGGTTGGCTGGATCCACCCTCGCTTTTTTCATTTAGACCTAATAGAATTCCAAAATTCGATGTAGTAGAATTCCGAAACGGTGTAATTAACAATAAAATTCACTTACATTACTACTTAAAGTACACACTAAAAATCTACATCTAGAAAGAATATGTGAAACAGATATTAATTCAGCCAAAGCTTGCCACGAATCATCTAATGAATTTAATTAGGAAAATTAATGATACATGTTGGTTATCTCCTCTATTATCCAGTTTTCCTCTTCTACATGATAGTTGGCTCGAAAAAACTCGGAATCTAAATGAAAGGTAACAAAACCAGCTTGATACGATATTTTTGAAAAATATGACTAATTTAATGACTAGTCTATGACTCTTTTCTTATACAAGATTATGGTTACCGTTTTCGAGTCAGGCCGAAGGTCGATGCAACTTTTTTCAGCCGCGATTTATCGGTCCGGGACGTCGAGTCATTTTTTATCGCTAAATTCTTCGAGTCACTTTGAGGCCTTTTTATCGAGTCAGACAGTACACTTTCGGTCCAAGTCGGTCAATTTAGGAAACCATATACAGGACAGTCATTAATGTTTATATATTTTTATATAACATACTTTTTGTGTTAAATGGTCCGTGATAAATTTCATATTTATTTCCCCATCTAATCTTAGCCTCTTTTACCACATCTTTAAGTTCATCTGATGCAATGAACAACTTTCGTCGATTTGTGCAATTTGAAGATTCTAAGTCAGTTTGATTGTATTCGTTCATAACTTCATACCAGGAGTCAACCCATTCCTTCAAAAATAGCAGCATTAATTATTTCAATAACAACCTAGGACCTTTATTTTTAATTCTAATGCTGGAAGAAAGTATCATGAGAATCAGGGGCAGTGTATTTGAAAAATTAAGGGGAAAATTCGGGTAAAAATTAAAGGGGTATCATGTCAAATCAGTTAATATTTCCTGAGTCTAAAATTCATGGAATAGTCCATCTACAATTTATTTGGATATTGTTAAAGATGACTAAACAAATAACTCGAATAACCAAAAAATGAAATTATATAACATCGTCTCAACGATATAAAAAATTATAAAAATTCTTGGATTCTAGGAGGCCAAAGATAAGAATATATTAGTTACCGTATTTTTCCAAATACAGCCCCATGGGGCTGTATTTTTCAACTATCCTCCAGACTGGGGCTGTATTAGAGAATGGGGCTCTAATAGAGAATGAGGCTCTATATTTCAACTATATTTTTTTATTTTTTTCTACCAAGACCTTTAATTCCTTCTGACTTTGTGTCAACACAATCGGGGGATTTGGAGGGTTTTATGGAATATAGAGAGATTTTGGGTGATATATAGAATTATCGAGAATCTGGATTAATCTTTTAGAGGGATTTGGGTGATAACTTGAGGATTTAAGTGGATGTCGTAGATTTGGAGAGATGCCGTCGAATTACGAGTAATATCAGGGAATATTTGGATTTGGAGGGATTTTGTGAGATATGAAGGATTTAACGGATATCGGAGGATTTTAAAAATTAAGCCTTTCCGCTCTATAGTATCGTAGATATTAGTGTTGAAGTATATAGGAGGTTTAAGCAGATATTTGGGTATTTTGATGGAATTTGAAGGGATATCTATGGATTTGGAGAGATTAAGAAGACTTTCAAATCCCGATTAATAAATAAAAAAGAATTTTTTTGATCAAAATAGTTTCTTGATTAGAAGGCTTTCAGGATGTCTCAATTTTTTAATTTAAAAAGACACAATAGTGGGGCTGTATTAGGGAGTCGGGCTCTAATAGGGAATGGGGCTTTATTTTTCAACCATCCTCCAGACTGGGGCTGTAATAGAGAATGGGGCTCTAATTGAGAATGGGGCTTTATTTGGAAAAATACGGTATTTTACGTGAAAAAGTTTAGTTTCGTATTGCATTTCTGGGTACCTTATCCTTCTACTTATTTTGAATTAATGCGAGATAAAAAAGAAATACACGTTTCCACCCAACTTTTTAGGAACTATGGTATGAAAATACTGAAAATTCCTGAATTGTCAAAAAATTTCAAGAATCGTGAACGGGAAGATCACTTGTGTGTATTAACTGGAATATAATTTTATTTGTTCTTACCATATATTCTTCAAGTTTACGCAATTTTGTTTCAGTTATCTTATCTGTTCGTCTTACATGAATACCAACAATAGGTCCTATAAAATTATTAAATGAGAAATAATTTCTATCATATTTTTAGTTTTAATCAGAGTTGGGTGATATTGGGGTTTCGCAATAACGACCCCGATCCCGACTGCGGGATAGGGATTGGCAGAAATCGCTATCGGTATTTACTAAAAAATTTTTAAACATTTATTTTACTTTTGTCTCTATATATGTAATTTCAAAATATTCACCTGTGGTGCTGAAATATTGATTCAAGCCAAAACGGCGCAGCTTATCAGGCGATTAATATGGGATGAAGGAATTTGGGTGTGATAAAAAGGGATTATCGTATGCAGGCTTCAGCACCGCAGGCGAAAATTTTGAGAAATTTAGAAGGCAAAGAAAGCCACACTCACTTCTCACACCTCACTCCTTTCGCTGAGTTATTTTGTTTAAAAATCCTATACCGATCACGGCTCGGTATCGGGATCATAAAAATCAGGGTCGGGATTCAAAAAACCGGGATAATCTCGCTCAATCTCGACCTCGATTCCGACCCCGACCAACTCTAATTTTAATTTAGAAAATATTACAGTACCGCATTCAAATGGAATTCTCGAAATCATTTGTTTTACAAATTTTTCTGTTTTTTTATTTTCTTTCCAAATATATCTGATTAGCTACAAAAAATTTTTAGTAAATATAAGATTTGTTTTCTTACTTGCCCATGGAACCAGTGTGAAGGATTTGAATGGTATTTAAAAATCTTTTTTAGTTGTTGTGGTATATAATCAAATGCACGAATTCTCTTAATATTTTTAAATTATATTGTTCTAGGTTCAAATATTTAAACTATATAGAATTCAGACTTTTCAAATACTTTTTCCTGTACTCTGACCAGTTTCGGAGCTTTAACATGTATCGGTTGATTTTGAGGCATTACGAGTTAAAGTCTCTTAAAGAGTCACTCTCTTAAGAGAGTCTCTCAGGTCCAAAGTTGGTTAAGGCGACTGAGGGATATCGATGATTAAAAAGGAAAGAGGTTGAGTGATTATGGGAGTTTTTGCCAATTTCAAGGAATTCATTCCGAACTCTGTAAGTTCCATTCCTCCACACTTAAGAACGATTCCTCCATCGACCAATCTTAATCCACAGATCCCTCTATGTCCATTTTATATCCCTATATGCCCATATATACTGCAGCTTTTGGGCGAAACTTAGGGTAATTAAGCAAGTAGATATTAATTTTTCTACTATTTTATAGTTTTCTGGTTATGTATCCGTTGGCTTATTTTTCCACAAACCGGATATTTAAAATAAGGTACAAAATGTATATAATAAAAATCATATCCTATCATGATTATATCAATTATAAGATCGAAATGATCAATTAGAATACTCAAAATCTAAGCAGACTCACCAAATCTTGACGAAATTGAAAAATTAATATTCTCTCAGTTTGTTCTAAATCCAAATATTCATTTAATGGAACGAATGGACGAACCTAGGAATGAGAATAATTTACTAATGTTAGTCCAAATAAAAGTATGATAAATATATAGGTAATTGAACAAATTTTAGTTTTTCTCAGATCTCCTACATTTCCTTGCATATTACCAGATATTTAATTAGAGCTCGAACTTTTCACTTTGCCGGGCCGGTATCCGGGTTTTTTCTCACCAGTTGACCCGGACCGGGCTTCCGGGCTAAAGACCTCACAAATCCGGAAAAACCGGATTTTATCAATATACCCGGTTTCCGGGCTACCGGGCCCGGAAAAGCCGGTCCCAGGCCCGGGGGTTACAAAACAGTTAAATACAAAAATAATTGACTTTGAAGGACGTGTCCTTATCAAAAACTGTCTCTTGTGAATCCTTTTTCTAAAAAATATTTGGAGTGCGGGTGCTACTAGAATATTACAATGATTATTTAAAACATTTACATGCTTTGCATAACTACAATTTGAAGTTGAATCAAATAAATTAAACCATTTGACAGAATATTTGTAAAATCTTTTCAAATTTTTTATTACCATCGTTCTTCTTGATTCTAAAGCATATAGAAGACAAATACTGTTGGTTATTAAGAATGATTAATAAAATTTTTGTAATTTTATATGGTAGGTGTTGTGTATGGGCGTCAGCCCTTAAAGTGTTAGTATAAAAGCCCAGCCAATAGTTAGTTCGTCGTCTCAGTTTTTAGTTCTTCCTACAACCTTCGTCTGCTTTGTATTTCTTTGTGCAATAAACGTTTCTGTTAGCTTCCTCTGCGTAACCGGGGTCGTAACAGATTTGGCGCGGTCGTGTTCAAAAAGAACCAGTCGTCAGTTCGTCAACTTCAGTAAGCTGTGTGTCGTCAACGTAAGCTGTGTGCAGTTCAAGGAACGTAAAAAGTGTGGATAATAGTGCAGTGTTGTAAAACCGAAAAGGTTAGTGAAATTGTAGTGTTTAGAAAGTGTAGTGATAAAAAGTTTATTTTAGTGAGTGAAAATGGATGCAAAAACAGTTGAGAAATTGCTAAAGGCTCAGCAGGAGTATTTCGAGAAAATGATGGTGAAATTGTTGAAGCCGAGTGAGTGGAAGCCGAGTCAGTTATCTCTAGAGTTCAGCGGAATCGGGATCCCGGTCGGGATTGTTAATTAATTTTTGTTTGATTTTACTCAGCTTAGCGATTTTTCGCATGGAAAGGAGACATGGAAAATGTTGAGAGATAACAGTAAATACAAATTATTTGACTTGAAAGATATAAATTACCGAATTTGATGCGTCACAAAGCCAAAACCCCAATTAGGAGCATCAATCTATTAAAAAATTTCATTAGAAATTTAATTGCAAAATTTAATTGCACACAAAAAGAAAAAACTTATTTTTGGCATAACTTTATTCAAATTGTCAGAATTTGGGGGTTATTTAAATGAAATACCCTTATATGGGCAATGCCGGAGAATTGGGGTGAGTTCAGATTCGTAATCAGCATATTTTTTACCCTAAAAAAATACTTTTCTTAATTTTAAACTTTTTTTCGCAGGGACCCCAATTCTCCGGGATTGCCCTTATACTATGTATGGGCATTTTTACATACACAACTAAGCTTGTCTTACCGGACACACAAGAATGCGTGCTTTATAACAATCGAAAGGATTTTGAATATCATCTATTGCAGATTGGAATCTATCACCCAAACGTGAAAGTAACTGTTCATTATTTTGTTTTTTGAGAAGTCGACGTTCTGTTGATAAATAACTAAATATCTAAAACGTAAACAATGGGTCATAGATGATAAAAGTATGCTATATTCAAGCATTTTTTCAATACAGAGAACCGAATCGAAAAAACTTCGGTTCTTACAACCCTAGTGTCGTTATCAGCAGCTTTTTATTATAGCATTAATTTAATTTGAGTTATCAAGGCAGGAATGTACCAAGAAAATTATAATATTATTTGCCGTAACTAATTTATTTTTGTATAAATCGGTCTTTTAATTTTTAAATTTTGAGTTTTTAATTTTGATCTTACCTGTCTATCTATTTTCCGTTTTTCATAGTTATCATATAATAAGTAATATCCAAGTAAACGACGTAGATATATTATTTTCTGTCCAAATGACATTTGATAATATGCCTCCTTTAATTGTCAAGATTTAAATTAAATATTCCATAAATGCTCTAAAAGAAACCCTTTTCGAATAGGAGCTCTACCTAATAAAAGTCCATTAATAGTATGACCTACATGCCCTAATAGAAGTCTATACTTTACGGTATTTAAAATGACTTTTACGGCAATTAATGCCTTTATGGTAATTAACATTTAAGCAAATTTTATCAGCAGGTTTGCTCAAGTTTTTCTTTTGTTTTTTGATTTTAACCCCGCTTTATCAAGGAATTATATAGGATTAATTTATTAAATATCAATCACTCTCAAAAATTCGTGATTTCAAGATTTAATCCCAGAAATCCTATGTAATCACGTACCGTGCTGTACTCTAACTACTTAGGCAATATTAATTGTGAAAAAACCATACCGTATTTAGTGTGCTATCATTTTGTATTTTAGCATAATTTGGTATCTTATTGTCAGAATTATCGTTACTAAATTAAATCGTTAACGAGATTAGTAAGGGTGGTTTCTGTATGCCTAGCCTTTCTTTCTCCTAAAATTCCTTCTATTAGCCCTTGGCACCCCGTCAATCAAAAAATAATAAAACTTTATACCATTATATGTCCATATTTTTCGATTGATAGTCCATATAAATCCCATCCGGAGCTGCGTCGATACAAAAAAATCTTCGAAAATTGGAAATCGAAAATTGAAATAGGAAAATATCGAAATCGAAATTTTATGAAAAAATTCGAAAATCGAAAGAAAAAACGTCGAATATCGGAATTTCTACGCAGCTCTGATCATATCCTTACTTTAATTAAAATCATTTTTATTTTGAATCATTTAATTCTAATACAAACAATAATTAATTATTTAACAACCTTTCCAACTTTGTGTTGCATTTTTTCTCTAATTTCAAAAAAATATATAATAATAAAAATAAAATTATTTGTGTTATAATAATTTTATTAAATTTTAAATAACATATTTTTATCATATTTGTCATATTTTGCTTCATTACGACATTGGAATTTTTTGTAATATTACAAAGTTGTTGAAATTTATTCATGAAATTTTTAGTTTATTTTTGTTTAGTAAGGATATATTATTATTTTAAAGTAATAATGGTGACTTTCAATTGAAAAAAGATTAAAATCTAATGAATATTTTATTTTTTATAACTTGTTTTTAAATTTCTTTTAAATGAGAAAATTAGAGTGAAAAATTAAAATTAAAGGGAAATTAGAGGGAAAATGTCTGCAACTTTAACAGAGGGGAATGTTACTTTTTATAAATTTATATAATCTGATCGACAATAAAAGTAATATTTTGAAACATGTTCTAGTCGATCTCTATCTTGTATAAGCTTGTTTTAATTATCTATTTTAGTAATAGTAATCTTTGAACTTCACATAAGTGAGCGGTATAGCCCAGAAAGCTAGCTCCGGCTCAGCGGATTTAAAAAAAGTTCCTGGGCTCTCGCCATACACCTCTTAAAGACTGGTGAAACAAAAGAGTAGAGCTTTGGACAGTGCTTTTTTGCACCTTGGGAGGAGGTGAAATATCTTGAACGCCGAATCTTCATCAAAAAATATTAATAAGATACATACATACATATGTAAATTATTCAAAAACATTCAAATTTTATTAATTATTTAATTTTATTAAATGCTTTGAATTTTTCAAATCGTGAATGTTCTTTGAGTAAATACATTGGAAAAAGTCCATAAGTTTTTAAACGTAGATTCTCGCCACGAATAAATCCATGTTTAATGTGACTTCTCACTGCTAAATAAAATATTAAATGTAAGATTTATTAAATATTTACGTTCAATTTCCGACGAAAAAAGTCTGGAAATTCCCGATTTTCGTGATTTTTCGGCAATTTTGATAATTTTTGGCGGGGGTAATTTTCGACAAAAAATTTTGTTACCGAAATAAATTTTTACCGGTAAAAAATTAATAAAAATTATCTATTTTTCCGAAAAATTCCGGAAATCAAGAAGTAAATTCACGAAAAGAAATAAATCTGATAGACCCCCTGGTACGTTTTAACAGCCTTCTCCTAGCTTTTCCTATGTATTATGTAACAAATTTCATATTTATCCTACCTATGACATCCCCTTTTTCAGCCGAAATCTCCTCTGGTGTCCACGGATAATCTAAATATAAAATTATGTTACCCGACACATACATAAATCGTTTCTTAAAAATTAGCAATGTTGCAATTATTAGTAGCATTCGGAGACTGATTGCTCCTACCATTTTTGCTAATTTTTTTAGTTTCGTACTAGTACACTAGTAAGTGAATACTAAAGTTAGAAATTATATCCACTCCCAACAAATTAAAAGAAGCAATTATTCAAAAGATCATAAAATTACGATTAAAAGCTACACTATATTTACATAATCACGTTACACTTTAGCGTGATTACGCCACCCTATACGTTGGGCTACCCACTACATATGTCTCCAAAAGTCACAAATCATGCAAAATAGGATTAAAATTTGTTAATTTATTGGAGTTGTCGTCCCAAAATCGGAGAAAAAGTCAAATGATCACTAACTCATTTCAAAAATTATCATAACATTTTTAAAAGTTGGTGAATTTATTTGCAAATAATACCTGAAATTAGCGAATATTTAGCGGTTGCCTCCATTCTATTGTCTGAATTATTAATATGGATATCCATAATATCAGTACATGCGTATTATTGAGAACCTCTAACCCGGAGATGTTTCGAAACAGAAAGGGCCGCTGACAGAAATTTTGAACTTTTTGGAACATTTAAACTTTTATTTCTTTATCTTTGGGCATATTTTTCCATTTCGTTTCGGCACGAAACGAAAAAATTTATTTCTCTTTGTTTCAGAGAGAACTAAAATAAATTTTTGGACGAAACGAAATAAAAATAGGCCTTAATGACGAGAATTTTTATAAAAATTTTTAGAATTTCTAGGAAATTTTGTGAAATTCTCATTAAAACTTTTAGAAACACGCTTACCAAACCAATATTCCCCATAAAAATAATCAAGTGTATGTAGATTTCCGCTAGCTTCTCCTTTAATTGATTGCATCATTTCGTAAACTATTCGGCAAGCCTTAAATACATATACTCGATTAATTCCCCTCCCTCGAATATTCCCCTCCCTCAATAATTCCCCTCCATCGAATAATTCCCTATGCCACGGATGGGTTGAAAAAATAATTCCTCGGGGGAATCACGGTAAGAATAATTATTAACACTGGAAATCTTATGTAGAATTTATTATTATACATACATTACTACTTAATGTGCACACCACAAATTGGCAATTAGCAAGGATACGAGTTATTGCCAAAGTTTCAATTAAAGCTTCTCTTGATCGATCTAATCAAATGAATTTTCTGTTAAATAATCCGATATAGAATATATTTTCTATTTTACCTTGAACAAATTTTTTCCCGTGATAAATTTCATATTTATTTCCATATTTATTTTTAGCTTCTTTAAGCAGTTGTTTAAGCTCAGAATGATCTGTTGCAATGAATACTTTATTTCGATTTTCAGAACTGATTTTTTTATCTTCTACCATAACTTGGAACCAAAAATCAACCCATTTCTATAAATATCTATATAAATTTTTAATGTTTAAGATAGCAGGATTATTCAAAGACTAATGAGAAAAGTCAACGATATCTGCATCTGGATCAGTATTTAAAATAGGGAAGGGGAGTACAAAGTACGAGTATGATGGCAAAAATACGGGAGGTAAGCGGAACGAGTATGAGCACCAAAAAGAGGCTTAAACTTAAACTCATACTCGATATTAATAGAAAATTGAAAAAAATATCCTTAATTTATTTCATCTTTCTTATGGAGTGAGAGAAAACGATTTTTATTTTTTCCTTCCTTAAATAAATAATTTTAAAAATTTAATTTTGTTTCAAAATAATTTTTTAATGGAGGAACTATGGGTTTTGGCCCTCAAAAATTCTACTAGTAACCATGTAATGCTGAAATTTTTGTAATTTCGCTTCTTGTTTTTTGTCTGTTAGTCGAACATGAATACCAACAACTGGGGCTATAAGTTAAGTTAAATGAAAATAAATATTATTGTCTTTACTATCAGAATCCAACGATATCAACTTAAATAATCTGATTTCTCCTTAATAACTTAAATAATCTGATTTCTCCTGATTTCTCCTTAATAACAAAATCTATTCAAATATCATTAATCCATCCAAATCAATTATATTTTCTTTAATCCCTATAAATGCCCTAATATGCCAAATATTCAGTCAAATATATATCCAAGTTAACTAATCCAAACCACCGATCCCCTTCCTAATCTTCCGATATCCGTCAAAATCCGATGTACCAAATGACCAAATAGTTTAGGAAATCAAAATATTGCGCCTTTGCCTATTTTGGCAATACTCGCCGCGTTTTTCAAAATCTAAACTTCAAATACCTTCAATTGGAATTCTCGAAACAATTTTATTCGTCTCATTTTTTGTTCTTTTATTTTCTCTCCAAATATATTTGATTAACTGAAAATAAAATTTAAAAAACTAATTCCAAACTTGGAGGTATTAGCTATTATGTCATCAAATTTAGGCAATAAATTTTTGAAAAAATTTTTCATGTTTTTAAATTTTTTCTCAAAATTTTCCAAGATTTAGGGTTGCTATATAACTGGACCTGATCTAGACCGATAGTATCTGGACCCGATTCGCAATTACTTTAAATTAATAATATGTTACATATTTGGTACTTGTCGTGTTTATGCCAGCCAAAAATTTTTTCCGTGCGGTACAATTCACATACATAAACTTTTTTTATATCCGAAAAAATAATTTATTTTTTATTCTATGGTACTCAGGGTTGTCCTTTCCAAAATATTAAAATAGGGCGCAGTCACTCAAAACTAGGGCAAAAATAGGGTGAAGCCCCGGTCATTTTTACAAAATCTAAAAATTTTGCAAGAATAAACCCGACAGTACCATATTTTCACCTGTCCATGAAACCAAAGACAAGGATTTGAATGGTATTTTTGAAGAAATTTTTTAATTTCCATAGGAGCAACCTCTGGTGCATGTGCAAATCTTTTATTGTGATTGTTTAACTTAAAATAATTTTATGTAGTGTATGAAATGACCGCTAATGCGTTTTTTTAATTTTTTAGTTATTTTAATGTTTAATTTCAATAAGTTTGGTTTCACGCCTGTTTCTGTCCTAGCCTTAATCTTTAATTGTTTAATCAGTTTTTTACTTCTCTATTATTGAAAAATAAAATTAATTATATTTACAATGTCATTTGATTTTTCCAAAAATAAAATCCTATTAGGCTTGTCTGTTCCATTATAATTTAGTAATGGAAGAAATGGTTTAATCTAAAAAAGAAAAATATTTATAAAATTTATGTTGTAAGAAATGTATAGCATGGATAGATCCGTTTCCGCAGAATTCCGCCTTATTTGCTCTTCCCCTTCCGCCTTCCGTCTTCCGCTTTTTCGGTTTTTACCCCTCTTACGCAAAAATCCACCCCTAATGACGGCAATTATTTTTGAAGAAATTTATTTTTAGTCCCAAAAATTTTTCCTTCCGATATCATAAATGGAAAAAAACTGGCCATTTGACCTTTCAAAATTCTCAAAAAAAATTTTCTGACCACCCCTGGTTCTGACCACGGAGAAAATTGAATTTTTCTATTGAATTTTTTATTCCTTTTCGCTTACATGTTTCTTATAACTGCAATTAGTTATTGGCTCAAATAGTTCATTCCATCTAACATTATATCCCCATACTCGAAGGTCCTCATTTTCAAATATAAGTGTTCGTCCTGTGCCGGTTGAAATTGAAAGACAATAACTGTGATACAAAAAAGTTTTTTGAACATAGTATACTGTATTTCCTCTATATACTGTATTCTAGTATACTGTAGTATACTGTATTCTATAATAACCCCCATAATTTTTTTGATCGATCTCTAGAGGGGGTTATTTTAGAGGAAATACGTTATAGGTATTTTGTTTGAATATACCTAGCATGATGAATTAAACAACCAAAACCACAAAACATTTCATTTAACTATTTAGAGTAAATATTTAATGTTAAGATTTTGGTACTTGTCGGTTATCTTTATTGCTAATCCGGTCTTCCAAGCTGTTATTTTTTTAATTTTGTACAGTAACATAGTCGAAAACGGAAGTTTTCGAGTCGGGCGTTTATCGAGTCGGGCGTACGAGTCGAATATCTTAGGCCCGACTTGATCTTTCGATCCGAGTCGGGCCATTTTTAACCATAATTAGAATATACTTTTGTGTATCCCAATTTTCTGTCACTTTATTTAGTAATTCATAATCTGCTTATATAGATAACTGACAAATATTGGAATGATTTTATATAAATTCTTACCTTACAGACAAGATAGCGAGCTTTTGAGCAATCATAAGGATTTTGAAGCGATTTAATCGCAGATTGGATTTTTTTACTCATTGATGAAAGTTGCTTATAATTACTGTTTTTAAAATGAGATTTACGTTCTTTTGATAATTGTTTAATTATCTAAAATATGATGAATAATTACTGGCGAGTATACGTTTTTTTGTAGTTGTGGCCCCTGTAGCTGTGGCCCTTGTAGATTTAAAAGCCATAGGGGAGAGGGGGACCAATGGGTTCAAGGATTCATATGTATATATAGATAAATAGTTCATTCGAAAGAACCCACCTCAGTTCTAAACTTTTTTAAAATTCTCTCTACTAAGCTGAAGTATGGATATGGGAAAATAAAATATTTTTAAAATTAACTAATGTTAAAATAAAATTATAATATTATTATTAAATACATGTTTTTCTATTATCTCTTTTTGTTCAACATTCTCTAACATATTTGATGAATCAAATCCGTACAATCTCAAAAGATACGTTTGTTTTTGAATAAGTGTCATTTTAGAATATATATCCTTTAATTAGAAAATTCACAAATAAAAATATTTCTATAATTTTATATAATTTAGAAGATTTTGAATTAAATATCTTGAAATGAATTTTGTTTTTCTAATACAATATATAAACTTGAGTTCGGAATTTGATGCTGTTACGAAAAAAATCGCTTTTTTGAGCATTTCCCTCCTACATTTTTTTCATTCTTCTCATTTCGTGGGGAAAAATGATATAATTTTTGGACTCGACCAGAAACGGATTTTCCGGACAAAAATCCGAAAAATCCGGTTTTTATCAAAATATCCGAGATTCCGGATCCGGTCCGGGTCGAACCCTAAGATAGACACAAAAATAGTTTTTTGTTAATGAAAAATCGCTGGCTCTTGAGAGGTTTTATCATTATATTTCTGTGGCGTCGCGCAGGCGGCGCGTAAGCCCCTCCCTGCTAAAGTTGCATTATACCAACCGCAAAAGTTTTTCCTTACTTTATCTCCTCCCTTAAAGATAAAAATATTCAAGGACATGTGTGTGACATGGGGCGATAATGCGATATTTCTAAAATATGTTTCGGTTCGTGGCATATTTCGATTCGGCTCGTCGTGGTGCATCGAACCATACCAGGGTGTCCAGGATTTAATTATGAATTTATAGCTATGCGATATATTTGCTTTGCTGTATTTAATATCGTGGTTTTGAAATAAATTATTTAATCTTCCAAATCTACCTTGCTCAGTTTTAAATCATTATTAATTTTTGGAATATACCGCAACCCACTGCTAGAAAGAATGTAACAACTTTCCTTTTCCTTCAGATTTGTATAAATCCATAAAATTAAAATTAATATTACAATTATAGTCAAATGTTTTTTATAAATTATTTGTGTTATATATTGCTTGTATAATTTTGTGATTGGAATTTTATTTCGAATTGTTGTTGATCTCATTAATAAAATTTTAAAATTATTTTACGTTAACTAGAAATTGAATAATTATTGAGAACAGACTGGCTAAGTTCTCTGTTCCTCTAGTGTTATAAGATTCTTAAAACACGCCAAGTGCTATAACGCCAAAGTTTACAAGTATCTTCACTGACTTCATATAACACGGATTCTGGTGATTTTTGTCACCGGCAAAAAAATTGTGAATATTTTGGACAGCCAAGAGTCAGATTTTGTTTACTTTTGAGCTCAGCATTCGGAAATTTTAGGAATTTTGGGAGGCCAAGCAGCCAAATATTTCGTCAAATCCCTGAAAATTTTAAGACCATAGGAGGGTCTAAGTTAATTTTCGAAGTCAAAAAATCGGGCATGCAAATATTAGCTCATTCATAAGAGCTCGACGAGCTGAATTGAATGTCACTAAAATCAGGTCGATTCGATCATCTTGAACATATTACGAACAACTGAGATTTCGCTGGGAATTTAATAACAGAGGAGGACCATATAAATAAATAAAAATTAAAACTAGTTTCCAATATCGAATTTATTTGACTTAACTCCGTCTCGCTTTTTTCAAATTTTTATTTAATTCCTAAACAATTTTACTTCTATATAAATAAGCAACTTCTCCTTTGACAAAATTTTTTACTTCAAAAAGATGCGTAAGATTAGATTAATAGCGATAGAAAAAAGTACATTTGTTGCAAAATACATACTTTTTTTCTAATTAAAGGAAAGATATTGGTTAAGAACATTAAATTCAATAGACATCTTCTAATCAGGGTGACCCTTACCAAAACACCAAAAGAGGGCATGGCTTAACAAAAAGGGGCAAAAAGAGGGTGAAAGGCCAGAAAGGAAGCAAAAAAGGGGGCATTATTTTAAAAACTTAAAAATGATTAAAGTTCAATTGAAAGCTTAATTTTTCACGCAATCGAAGGATAAGAAATACAAAGATAATACGCATCAAAGAAATTAAACTAAAAATTTTTCTCGGATTTTTTTGCAAACTAGAAGCCAATAATCTTCCTTTTTCAGTGCCGCAGGCGAAAATTTTGAGAATTTTGGAAGACTAGAAGACAGATTTCCTCCTTTTTCAGAAAAAAAGGTGGCATGAAGAAAAGAGAGAAAAAAAGGCGAAAAAGTCAAAAAGAGGGAAAAGCCCCCTAAAGGTGGTAGGTCACCCTGCTTCTTCTTAATCGAATTATTCTACGTGTAAAAACAAATTATCTTGGCAAGATTATACTCTTCATCAGGCACTCTTGGAGGACGAAGGAGGGAATCCTAAAGATGAAAATAAAAAAGTTTAAAATTTTTAGAAGATATGGTTACGATGAGGAGTCGAACGATACATCAGTAGAATTGGTTTTATCAAATTAAAATTAGTTGAAAGTCAAAATCTAATAAAATAATTTTATAAAAATTAAAATCTATTTTTCAATCCCCTATGAAGAGCCACTCTGATTTAGAACAAATTTAAAGTTTTAGAAAAAATTCTGAAATAAAGCAGAATATTTTTATCAACCAATAAATTTAATTTCTAACAAATTTTTATTATAAAGAAACAAATTTTTTGTCCATTTTTACATTCTTTTGGAAGACTTCATCAAATTTAATTCTTTTACCAATTCCTTCAATAGCTCATTAGAAGTATCTCCTTCTTTAATTTCCAAAGGTTTTTGTTGTTTTGCTTCCAATTCAATTTCAGCTTCAGCCTTCTTTTGCTGCTCTTTAAGCTCAAAAGCTGCTTCAGCTTCTTTAGCACGTTGAATTTCTTCAAGCTTTTCTTCTTTTAAAAACGATTCAACACTTCTCAAAACTTCAAGTTTAGTTTTTGGATCATCAATTCCTTCAAGTTCCTTAAATTTTAAGGTTGTATTACTCTAGTTTATTGGCCCCGAGAAAAATTATAAGGTGCTCTTTTGATATTTTTGCGGATTGCCAGTAGAATGCTGACAATGAGTCCGGGTACTTTTCCGTTATGACGTAACCCCCTAAATTAATGTTCAAAATGTCATATACCTATATGGTAGAAAAAGGTGCTGAGTCGAACGGTACATTACTTGAACTAGAGTTTCCCCTATTACTTGGTACTCGACTTACACTACTTGAAATACCAAACTTTTGACCCAACAATGGGGGATGTTGATTCAGTGATGGGGGAAGTTGTTCCAACAGTGGGGATTATCCAAAAATTTTGATTTATTCGCCAAAAAAATTAGCTAAAAATTTTGATTTTCAGCGCCGCAGGCGTAAATTTTGAAAAATTTTGAGAAATCCTGGACATCTCGAAATCCTGGACAGGATCCTGGAAAAAAATGACAGGATTGAGGATTGGCAGGATTTCAGCATTTTCAGGATTAATCCTGCAGGATCCTGCAAATGCGATTTTACCGACCTCTTGTTAAAAGAATATTAAATTTCTTTACATACCTCAGATTGTTTCTCAATAGCTTCTTTTTGAATTAATAATTCATCCCTTTCACTAGTTACTATTTTTAATTTTCTAAATAAAAATTTTTTCCTTAAAAATAAAATTCCACCCTTTACCTTTCCATCATTAAGAAATTTTCTCTTTGTTCTTCACGTGCTCTTCGTTCTTTTCCAACTTGTTGTTGTAGTTCTTTTATTTGAGCAGAAAGTTTTATGTTCTCTTCTTGTTTCGCATTTTCTAAATCTTTTGATGCTTCCAGAGCTGTCTTTAAATTGTCTATAATACATTCAAATAGTCCTTCTCTCTCTATTAATGACTGCTTTTCACGTTGTTCTTCTTTTAATAAATTTTTGAGTGATTCTACACTTCGTTGATACTCTGTCATATTCTAAAAATTAAAAATATAAATAACCCGAAGATGGCGAAGAAAATTTTATTTAAATCAAGGGATTTGCTAAATCGGGGGTCATCATATCAACATTCAAATCAAATAAGAGTACATTTTATGAGGTAACCTTGGGAAACAAAATTAAAGAATGTTGTGACTTATAGGGGTTTTTTGGCTGTACCGATTTAGACAAATGAGGTGTCATTCTCAAGAGCTCGCAAAGCTGAGTCGATCGCGTGGCGAGTGAAGTCGAACGACAATCAGGGACCGAGATACAGACCCCTGAAGTTTGAAAAAGAGAAGGGGGAGTGAGCTCATTTTGGGGTAAAAAATTCGAAAATGCAATCATTCGACTGCACCAAAATCAGCTCGATATCTTAATTCTGAGCCAGGATAAATAGGTTCAAAATGGTCAACATAAACCTATAAAGTGCGGCGAGGCGCTTGTGCAAAGCCTCGCTTTTTTGCGGCACGCGTTTTGCGGCACGCGCCTCGCGGGGAGTCAAAGGTTGCTGGGTTCTGTGTCAGTAACATAACCCTTCCGATCTCCAATGCTCTGGACGTGACTGGGGGCCTCTGTAGCAGCACAAACCTCCACGGGCGCCATAGGTAAGGAGCTAAAACAAACGATCATAACTTTGTCAAATCAAGTCGGATTTCGTTGGTTTTGGTGTCATTAGACTCAGCTCGACGAGCGCTTTCGAATGACACCTCATTTGTGAAATCGGTCCATCCAAAATAAACCCCTAAAAGCACAATACCCAAATTACTATATATTTTGGAATTTCATTCTTTTACTAAAGTTAGTTTAAAAAATTAAATTTCTTTTACCTTAACAATTTGTAAACCATTATCTAATTCTTTTGTAATGGCACTTTCAGCTTGTTCTAAGCAGGAATCTTCCAATTCTTTTTCAAAATCTTCAAATTTCTCCATTTCTTTAAACTAATAATTTAATTTTCTGAAAAATAAAAATTACAAAAATATTTATAAAACAACACAAATTTTAAAACAAAAAATAATATGTAAATATAACAATATTTTTATCAGCCTATAAATTTAATTTCTAACAAATTTTTATTATAAGGAAACAGATTTTTGTTTAACTCCATCAGTTAATTTTTTGAGAGAATAAAATTTTAAATATTTACATTTAATTAAAATAATTGGCGTTATGTTTATTTAATTTTATTTTTTATTTCTCTAGCCACTATCTTATATTTACATACTCTTTTTTTCTAATTTAAAGAATTTTCTTTTTAATTTTTTTTGAATTTTTATTTAAAAATTAATTTTCTTGATGGCTAAAACGGTTTATTTTTAAATTAATTGAAAAAATTTTTTGTTTTTCAAGTTCACTCCACTTGTTTGTCGACTTCTCGATAAATCTGTTGATATGATTAAAACAAAGAATGGGCCTAAAGTTGTTTATGGAACTGCTAGTGTTTTGGTGTTTAGTGCTGTTGTGTGTTGTGCTAAGGTTTGTTTTGTTGAATTTTTTGTTTAAATTTAAGAAAATTTTTGAGGAAAAAAATTTCTTTTTTGATTTTATTTTAACGATTTTGGGGATGAAAAAGTCATGAAAAGTTTTCTTTCTTTTAATAAATATTGAATTTTAATTTTTTGGGGGGATTTTTTGACAACCTTTGGGGAGTTTTTTCCTCAATTTCTATTAGATGCTTTTGTCGCTTTTAATAATTTTTAAAGAATTTTTCCGTAAAATTAAATGTTCGAATAAACTTATAGTTAAGCATCTATAATAAAACCTAAAATAATGTCCGCAAAAAATTTTTATTGGATAAAAGTTAAACTTTTTAATAATTTTTCGTCTTTGTAATTTTTCTATAAAATCGAAAAAAGTTTTCTCAGAATTTTGATTATTCTGAATTTTTTCGTTACTTTTACCCTTCCTCGAATAGGGGACAGACTTTCTTTCCTCAAACTTTATTCTGTCTCAATTTCATTTGATTAATCGTAGTAAATTTTAATAAATTAAAAGGAGAATTTCTTTTATATTTAAACCCTTTGTTGAAGTTTTATGAGACCGGTGTGGGTCAGATTGAGAAGAAAAAGTCTTGCTAAATTTCAAATCAGGACTTGCAGAATTTTCTTTGGATCATTATTAGTCGAAAAATATTCCGGATCTTGAGTTTCAATAAACCCATCCCTGTTAGGAGTAACGAAATTAAAAATTATCAATAATTTCAAAAAATCTAATTTTCAGGATTGGTTTGACGGACGGTTCAGCAACAAACATTCAATCTAAAAAAGTTTTTTTGTGTTTGGAACAACAACACAAATTTGGAACAACAACAAAAATAAAAGAAGAAAATCCTCTCCAAAAATTTCAATTTTTTAAATAAAAATGTTGGGAAGAAAAATTTGCAAAAATAAGAGGAATTAAAAATCAGGAAGCTTTAATGCTGACGAAGCTTTAAATGCTGCATTATCGGATAAAGAGAAATTTAATTGTCTTCTTGCTGAATTTGGCAAAAAAGCTAGTGATTTTCTTTCAAAACTTCTACAAAAGGCCAAATAACAGCAAATGTGATACAAGTATGCTGATGCTGTTGATCAAGACGTATTTCAGAATCTGGAGCATATTTCTTTAATTTCATTTAATTTGTTCTTAAAATTTGAATAAAATTTCAATTTAATTTTATTTATAAAATTACTAGTTTTAAACATAATATCTTTTCTTGTAGCGTTCAATCTGGCGGCTAAATTATGAAGCCATTTAATTTTTTTATTTTTATAATGTTTTTTTCATATCTACAATTGAAAAACAATTGGAAGAAGAGTTGACTAAGACAAGAATTCAAAGAATTTAAAGAATATTCTGGATTTTTAGTAACATCTTGTGGCACGAAAAATGTTGACCTTGTAAAAGAAAATTCTCAAATTAAAAAAGTTTTTTTGATATTTTTAAATTTACGAATTATTCTATTTTAGATAGTGGATACTAAAATGCATTGGACAATGCTAGTGATGTTATTTTGAAATTGGAAGAAGAATTAAAATTTGCAAATGATGACATGGCAATTAAAGAGGCTTTGTTAATTGACAAACAAGATGAACAGGAGAAGAGCGACAAATTAATCGCTGAGTTACGGAAGAAAATTAAGGAATTGGAAGAAGACAAATTGAAACTTAGTTACAATCAAGGATCTTCTGTTTGATTTTTAAATTAAGCATTTTATTAAAAATGAAAATTTAGGCTGACAGTAGTTTTTAGACTTATTCAACATGTCACCGATACCCTATTTCCTTAAAATGTGGACATACTTTTTGTGCTATTTGCATTCGGAAGATCAATAAGGACTCAAGTACTACCCATGCGGAATATGTAGAAAAATTATTTATGGAAATTACGAAGGGTTTGAAAAGAACGTTGTTATTACATGTAATTTTTATATTAATATCAGTGATGAGGCAAATATCTAATATTTTTTACCTTAGAAATATTGGAACAGATGGATATTCATGTTGATGACAGCAATAGTGAACCAACACTCGAGGAAAAGTTTTATATTTTGATAGCATGCGTAGCTCATGCCCTCTTTTTTTGCCTGAGCCAGTGTTTGTTTTAATTTTTAAATAAAATTGGGAAAATTTCGTCATATCCCGATTCAACAAACAATATATAATTTAAAATTTGATATATTGTCGAGAGATATATATACATTCGAGAGTGCAACCACCTCAAAATTATGTTCGAGGCTCAACTATTGACCTAGATGTAACCTATGAAAATCGAAAAATTAGGGCAAAAAAATCCCACCACCCGATTCTTAATATGTGGCCAAGAGTGCAACCACCTCAAAATTAGGTTCGAGGCTCTCCTCAACCCAAAAACAAGTTCATTTGGTGACCAAGAACTCTTAATGCCAAATTTGTTATGAAGTATTTTTAGTCATGTAGTGAATTATTTTTAGTCAATTATATAAAATGTGGTCATACGTTTTATGCTGTTTGCATTCCGAAGATTTGTGAAGACTTAAGTTACGGAAGAAAATTAAGGAATTGGAAGAAGACAAATTGAAACTTAGTTACAATCAAGGATCTTCTGTTTGATTTTTAAATTAAGCATTTTATTAAAAATGAAAATTTAGGCTGACAGTAGTTTTTAGACTTATTCAACATGTCACCGATACCCTATTTCCTTAAAATGTGGACATACTTTTTGTGCTATTTGCATTCGGAAGATCAATAAGGACTCAAGTACTACCCATGCGGAATATGTAGAAAAATTATTTATGGAAATTACAAAGGGTTTGAAAAGAACGTTGTTTTTTCATTTAATTTTTATATTAATATCAGTGATGATGCAAATATTCAATATTTTTTAGCTTAGCGATATTGGAACAGAAGGATATTCTTGTTGTTGACATCAATAGTGAACCTACAATCGAAGAAAAAGTACCAGATAAACAACAAATGGCGAATGAACGGCCGTAGTCGAACAATTTATTCGGCCTGAAAATTTGGAATTATTTTATGATGAATTATTTTAAATTTTTTAAAATATTTTTTAATTTAATTTTTGAATTTTCCCCTTAATTTTTTTAGAATTTTATTTAAAAAATTTTTCTGTCTTTCTTGAATGGCTTTGGAAAGAACGGTTTAGATTAAATTTTAATTAAACAAATTAAATAAATTTTTAGTAAAAAAAGAAACGAGGCTTTATGCTTTTTTGTGCCTTAGATTTTTTTAATTGAAGAAAAGTTTTGTTCAATATTTCTTTAAATAATTAATTTTGGATTTAAAATTTGGGTTGTTTGTTAACGGTTAATGCCCGTGGGTCGTTGTTGATGTGGAATTTTAAAGCGTTTGAGCCGTCCCAGACGTGACTTACAGGTATCGTCTTTAACTTCCGTAATATCTTCTCTAGCTATATCATTCTTGGCTTTCTGATTCTTGTGCCAATTTTTGGCTATCTGAATTAAAAATAAACAAAACAATATTTAAAAAAACAACCTCCATTCCCATTCCATGGTTTTCAAGTAAGTTCTTGAAGTCGTCGTGGTTCCATTTGTTGCCCTCAACGTATAATCATTAAGTGCGGCAAGTTGTGTTCATGTTTAAAACGCTGATAGCCGGTTCCGCTACTGCCAGCCTAAATTTTCACTTTTAATAAAATGCTTAATTTAAAAATCAAACAGAAGATCCTTGATTGTAACTAAGTTTCAAGTCTTCTTCCAATTCCTTAATTTTCTTCCGTAACTCAGCGATTAATTTGTCGCTCTTCTCCTGTTCATCTTGTTTGTCAATTAACAAAGCCTCTTTAATTGCCATGTCATCATTTGCAAATTTTAATTCTTCTTCCAATTGCAAAATAACATCACTAGCATTGTCCAATGCATTTTTAGTATCCACTTACTAAAATAGAATAATTCGTAAATTTAAAAATATCAAAAAAACTTCTTTAATTTGAGAATTTTCTTTTACAAGGTCAGAATTTTTCTTTTCACAATATGTTACTAACTTTCCATAATATTCTTTATATTCGTTGAATTCTTGTTTCATCTCAGTCAACTCTTCTTCCAATTATTTTTCCTTTGTGGACGTGAAAGAAAACATTCTAAAATAAAAATGAAAAAATTAAATGGCTTCATAATTTAGCCGGCAGATTGAACGCTACAAGAAAAGATGTTTAAAACTAGTCATTTTATAAATAAAATCAAATTGAAACAAAGTTTCAATTTGTCTTCCTCCAATTTCTTAATTTTCTTCCCTAACTCAGCGATTAATTTGTCGCTCTTCTCCTTATCATATTGTTTGTCAAATAACATAGCCTCTTTAATTGCCATGTCATCATTTGCACATTTTAATTCTTTTTCCAACTTCATAATAAATTCACTAGCATTTTTAGTATCCAATAACTAAAATAGAATAATTCGTAAATTTAAAAATATCAAAAAAACTTTTTTAATTTGAGAATTTTCTTTTAGCAAGTCAGCATTTTCTTTTTACAAGATGTTATTTAAAGTCCAGAATATGCTTTATATTCGTTGAATTTTTGCTTCATATTAGTCAACTCTTCTTCCAATTGTTCATCCTTTGTAGACGTGAAAGAAAACATTCTAAAATAAGAATGAAAAAATTAAATGGCTTCATAATTTAGCCGCCAGATTGAAAACTACAAAAAAAGATATTATAATGTTTAAAACTAGTCATTTTATAAATCTAATCATATTGAAATTTTATTCCAATTTTAAAATAAATTAAATGAAATTAAGGAAATACTGCTCCAGATTCTGAAATACGTCTTGATCAACAGATCAGCATACTTGTTTCTCATTTGCTGTTATTTGGACTTTTGTAGCATACTAGCATCAGCATACTATTTGGACTTTTGTACTTCATTGACAGTAAACACAGAGTTATCAGTAAACAAGGAAGAAATCTGGCCCCGTGATCTTCCAAGTCTTAAACTTTTTGACTACGGCGGTAAAAAAGGATGAAATCACTGGTATATGTACCTCTAAATCACTGGTGCGATTTAAATCCATACTTAATCCCTCAAACCATCTTATATCCCCAGATTACCCCTTATATCTAGGGTTGTACCCCGAACGCTCGGGGGCGGGTATGTCGGGGTACGGGGTTTTCCAATTGTTTCGGGGCGGGGCTCGGGTCGGGGGAGCAAAATATGGCCGGGGTTCGGGTCGGGGTACGGGGGTTTAGTGAAAAAATTTTTAGAGAAAAAAATGCTCAAAAATAATTAGAAATCGATATATTTCCGTTGATTTATTCAAAAATTAAGTAGAATTTGAAGAAATTAGCGGGATTTGAAGGAATTAAAGTGTATAACATGCTATATAAGTGGATCTGGAGGGATTAATTGGGATTTTTAGGGATTAAATGGTATATCTAGAGATACAAGGTGATCTGGAGTGATTTTTGTTGGTTCAAGGGATATTAGTGATTTATAATGATACTGATGTATTGCAGATAAGGGTATTTGGACGGATATCAGGAGATTCTTCGATTAATCCTTAAATCTCCCACGAAATCCTTGTTAATTCCGTTAAATTCACGTAATCCTTTCAAATCCATTTTAATCTAAACCTAATATCCCTTTAAATCCTTTATAACTCCTTAATTCTTCGATATCCTACAAATCTCTTTATATCTCTGATTCCCGTTAACAGGACCTCGATAGTTTTCCAACTGTTATGGTTGAGAACTGGTGATAAGGGGTTTGAAGGATTAAGGGTGATTCAAGGGATATCAGTTAAAAATAAAATTTATATCTTGAAATTAAAATTTAACCCGTTAATAATTTGTTTTTGTAAAGAAATATAAAAACAACAGAGTTCTTCTTATAATGGATCCGAACCCCATCCTCTATTAATGAAATATCGGCTAAAACCAACGACTAAGCCACTCAACCACAAGTCTCTTATAAAGAACGAAAGAAAATTATGATATTTCATTCATTTTTCTTTCAAAAATAATAAAAGCAAAGTAAAATGGGTGGAAATTTTTTAAATTTTCTTCATTGATTTCTCCAAAAAATGACATTTTTTAGGGGTATAAAACCCCGATAACCCCGAAACTTTTTGGGCCGGGGAACGGGGTTTTCACTTTTTTTCGGGGCGGGGTTCGGGTCGGGGAGAATCGTGAAAAAATCGTTCGGGAACGGGGTCGGGGTACAACTCTACTTATATCCCGGATGGTGGAATGGTGGACTGCGGATTGCGTAAGATTGCGTGTTTTTGACTTGTGGATGAAGATTGCGATTGCGGATTTTAATGTTAGAATAGCTGACTACGGAAAATTGCGGACTCTCAAAACTGATTGAGTTTCAAAAGATCAAATTGGACGGGATCCCGCGGAATATATCCCTTAAATCCCAGTAATCCAGCTTGCCACTTAAAGACAGTAAATTCGAGATGTGAAGCAAGCTATGGAGCTAAAAATTCTTCCTTTCAGCGCCGCAGGCAAAAATTTTGCGATATTCGGAAGGATAATGACCAGATTTCTTCCTTTTTCAGCGTCCGCAGGCGAAAATTTTTCTAATTTTGTAAGGCCAAAGAGCCAGATTTCTCCCATTTTTGTCCATCGAGTCTTGTTCGAGTCGGGCCGACTTTTTCCGAGACACCTTTTTTCGGGCCTGTTTTTATCGAGTCGGGCCGGTACGAGTCTTTTTCGGGCCCAACTTTATCGAGTCGGGCCGTTCGAGTCTTTTTCGGGCCAAACATCTAGGCCCGACTCGATCTTTCGGTCCGAGTCGGTCCATTTTGGCAACCTTAATAAGGATTACCGAAAGTAGTCTTTCACTTCTTTCTTAAATTAGAAAAAAAATTTTTTTGTTAATCTTTTCCCGGAAAGAAAATGAGAATGAAACATGAAAATTTGTTAAAAATTCCCCATTTTCACTCTATTATAAAGAAAAACCTTTAAGTTGTTCTTTTAATGATTTAATGCTAATATAAACATTATTTGCTTTATTTAAAAAATAATTAGTTAAATGTGCATAAAAATTAAAAATATTTTCTTTTGTTGGCATTCGGATATTTTTCAGTACAAAAACGAGCATTTCTTTAAAATAAGAAAATATTTTTCTTTAATTCTTTTTCACCTTCTCTGGCTACATAAATTGATAAAGATTAAGGCTTCGAATAACTGCATAAACACGTAAATCAAATTTCAATCCATCAGAAAGTAGATAGGGATCAGGCATATTTTCTCTTGAATAAGTTGGCGATTAGAATTTGTTTGTAATGATTCTGATGGTGAACTAATTCAATAAATTCCAGTTCCTTGAGCACCTTAAATGTTATTTAAATAATATTAAGGGTTATCTTTTTATCATTTTTCTACTACCATCATCTGGTTTAACAATAAAACATTTATTATTTGTTTCCTCAAAAGTTAAGTGTTACTTTCCTTGCAAGTTCAGTCATTCCTATTTTTAAAAAATATTTTTGACTTAAAAAAAAATTTGCCTGGAAATTTATTTACTCGAGCACCAAATTTCACAACAGAATTCATATCAGGAAAGACAATTACAGAATTTGTTTGTAATGGCAATAAATGCCATTACACTATGGCAATAAATATTACAAGGATGCCCATCGTCTCTAGACACTGTAAATTCCTTCAACCCTAATTGACGGACACAAAAAGTAACAACTGGGGCGTTACTGAAAATATTAAATTTTTAGGTAAAGTTCTATCTGAGGTTCCAAATTTTAAACCATATTAAATGCGGCAAAAATGGTTCTAAGAGTTTAGTAATGGCATAAAAAGATTTTTCAGGAGCGCGCTTGACATTTGGAGGTAAATATCTATGATTTTTAGATCAGCGAAGTCAGAGAACACGAATTCGACCAAGGCAAACATGGGGTAAAAATTCAAAATTTCAAATTTTATGTCTAATCGGACTTGTCTCATCGAGCTGAGTCGATTGGTATCAAAATTATTACGTTTCGACATCTTTAGACTAAGTTATGGTGTCTGATTTATATACGGAATTTTGATATTCGAATTCCTACCCTGAATTCGACTTGGTCGAATTCGGTCGAATTCGACTTAGCCGAATTCGGTCCGGGGTTCGAAATAAACAAATCTAAGCACAGATTCGGACTCAGCAAGCTCGATTACCTATTGGCATGTATCAAAAATGTCGAACTTGCACTTTTTCCTTATTTTTTCTAGGGACCAGTAAAGCTGAAGATTACATAAAAATCAAAGATATTCATATCCAAATGTCAAGCACGCCCCCGAAACAATCTTTTTATGCCATAACTAAACTATTAGAACCATTTTTGCCGCATTTAATATGGTTTAAAATTTAGAACCTCAGATAGAACTTTTCCAATTTTTATTTATTTTTATTAAAAGATTACCACCCCTTTTTGCACGAGATGTTCAATACTAAATTTAACAAGAGATTTTCCATGTGAAGAGGGTTAAGTTATCACTTGTGGAGAGAACCCAACAAATATTAATTTATTTAATCAACATAAATATTCTCTCTATTTTTCGAAAAAATGCTTATCTAGTTTATAAATTAGTTAAAATAGTAAAGAAATTAAGTCTTTCGAGCAAAGAGAAAAAGTTGATAAACATATGCATCGTGCTGTACATATGTATTATAAAGAAAAATAAAATAATTTTAATTATTTAAGTCAATAAATTGTATTTTTTAAATTTATTTCCGCATTTATTGTAGCGACAGTCAAAAAATGAAAAATTAGAAAAATAATAATAAAGTCAAAATAAATAATCATAATAATAAAGTAAATAATAATAAGGTCTAACAAGAATCAAATCAAAAGGTTCACTTGGAAAACGAGAAAGATAGTCGGGATGGGGTGGGGGAAAAGGGTAGTTTGTGGGGAGAGAGATGGTGGGGAGAGGGTAGGTGGTGGAGAGAGGGTAGGTGGTGGAGAGAGGGTAGGTGGTGGAGAGAGTGTAGGTGGTGGAGAGAGGGTAGGTGGTGGAGAGAGGGTAGGTGGTGGGGATTTTACAAAGTACCGAAAAGCCCACTACTAGAAACACAAACCGCTGCTTTTTTGAAGAACCTTTTGATTCGATTTTAAATTTTTAAATAAACAAAAAATCCAAAAAAACTTGTCCATAATAATTTTAATTTTTATTAACCTCATCCTGTCATTTAAATAAATTTTTTATTTCTACTTCAGCTCTTAGAATATCTGCACTTGGTGACGTGGAGTCGGCCTAAATACAAATAAAAATAAATGAACAAATATATTTGATTCACGAATATCGCCGAATTGACATGAGTCTTATATTCAGCAAATACATATGTATGGACTACCGCTCATTAAACATAAAAAATTTTTTGTGTATAAACTGTGAAATAACCGAAAAACCATAAAAGTGCTCAAAAGGCTGAATGAATTAAGATGTTTTTGCAGGTTAACCATTTGATTTTCCCGCGCGGGTTCGAATCCGAGACCCAAAATTTTCAATTTTAAGGGCACATTATAATCAAGAGCTCGTCGAGATAAGTTGAATGACACACCAATGGCAGCCTTTACATCAGGCCTACGCGGTTTTTTCCACCGTAGGGAAGTTGAGCATGTCGAGAGGAATGACGTCCTCCACTTCGCTACCGTTGCCACGAACAAAACGAGGACCGCAGGGAGTTTCGCCAGCGAAAATTCAATTGATCATAACTTTGTTCAGAATCATCAAACCCAGCTGATAATTTGACCATTAAAAATTTTGGGTCGCGGGTTCGAAACCACGCGGTAAGATATATTTTTCAATCTCAAGAAACACCTTAATTGCACCTTTTGAGCAATTTTATGTTTTTCAGTTATTTCACATTTTGCTATTAACAAAAATATAATTTTCAATGTATTATTAAGCAAAAGTCACACCCATAAGGGAGTTATTAGTTTTATAATACATACCTAGTTTTTTTAATTTTAATACTTAAATTTAATTTTATACTTACCTCTATGACAACATGCATTTCACTTCCTTCACGTCGTACATGGATTTTGCATCCAGTTGTGCGCTCCAGGTGTTTATGTAAATACCATTGTTGGAGCCCTATTCGTTCATAAAATACCTAAATTTTAGATTAATTAAAATTTATATTACATATTATAAGATTATTACCTCCTGACGTTCCTTAGGAACAACAAGCTTTATTTCTCGATTACTTTTCATTAATGGTGTAGGTCTGGTTTGATTAATCTTGAATAATGGAGGTCGTCCGTAGGTTGAATGTGTCTAACTGAAATGTAGTTCTTAAAATTTTGGTACTACTCCGTCATCCTACAAATTTCTTTCCAGAATAGAAAGGTCCACCGTATGGAAGTTGAGGATGTCAAGAGGAATGACGTCCTCCACTTCGCTACCGTTGCCACGAACGAAACGAGGACCGCAAGGAGTTTCTCCAGCGAAAATTCAATTGATCATAACTTTGTTCAGAATTATCAAACCCAGCTGATAATTTGACCATAAAAAAGTTTGGGTCGTGGGTTCGAAACCACGCGGTAAGATATATTTTTCAATCTCAAAAAACACCTTAATTGCACCTTTTGAGCAATTTTATGGTGTTTTTCAGTTATTTCACATTTTGCTATTAACAAAAATATAATTTTCAATGTATTATTAAGCAAAAGTCACACCCATAAGGGAGTTATTAGTTTTATAATACATACCTAGTTTTTTTAATTTTAATACTTAAATTTAATTTATACTTACCTCTATGACAACATGCATTTCACTTCCTTCACTACGTACATGGATTTTGCATCCAGTTGTGCGCTCCAGGTGTTTATGTAAATACCATTGTTGGAGCCCTATTCGTTCATAAAATACCTAAATTTTAGATTAATTAAAATTTATATTACATAAGATTATTACTTTCTGACGATCCTTAGGAACAACAAGCTTTATTTCTCGATTACTTTTCATTAATGGTGTAGGTCTGGTTTGATTAATCTTGAATAATGGAGGTCGTCCGTAGGTTGAATGTGGCTTCTCGTTTTCTAACTGAAAATGTAGTTCTTAAAATTTTGAAACTACTCCGTCATCCTACGAATTTCTTTCCAGAATAGAAAGGTCCACACATCTGGTCAACTCACAGTGTTCGTACTATAAGAATGAGAGAACGGAATTTTAAGTTACTCCCAATGCAGAAAACGCCCGGACAGATTCTGGAAATTCTTTTTAAAAAAGGTATACAGTAGAGTTGCTGGCTAAACATTTTACATGCTATAGAGCAGTAGGTGGTTAACTTCAAATATTCGGGCGGAAAAGGAGGGAGTTGACCAGATTGGTTGAACCCTACCCGCAGTATCACGACTTTTGCGCCGAGAACATTTGCGTCGCGGCTTAGCGCCGGGTGACTTATGCGCCGCCATTATTTTAAAAAATAAAATAATAACTACAATTGCACCTGTACCACGTGGGGGTAAATGTCCAGCTCGCTGTCCACATGTCCGCAGAAGGCATTTCTGCGAAAAGCATTTTCTGCATTTTACTCCTTTGTCTCTCTTGATTGATGACAGGTTGAATGATGGGTGACAGTTTGGCGTAAATTCTGTTTATTATGTAAAATTAATTATGGAAAAAGAGCCTTTATTTACAACTTTGAAAATCAATTTTTAAATTTATTGTAAACATGAAACGGTTCTTAAGTTTTAAAGGAATTCAAGATAATCTTCGGTTCGAGTTTCGGGTCGAAAAGTGTCCATTTTTCGGGATTTTGTCTTGTCATTTCCTCTGATATCCCCCTTAATCCCTATAAATCTTTTAATATTCCCGATTTGGTGGTTAGGAAGGATAACGGAGTTAGTCAAGTTATCACAAAATCCAGACACTCCTTTCTTTTTCCATAATTTTTTTTTACATAATAAACAGAATTTGCGCCAAACCGTCACCCATCATCCAACCTGTCACTTCAGGAGAGGAAAAGGAGAAAAATGTAGAAAAATGCTTTTCGCAGAAATGCCTTTTGCGGACATGTGGACAGCGAGCTGGACATTTACCACCCGTGGGTTTAGAAAATGGCATCCAGGAACTGAAGTAAGTTCAGAAAGTACATACAATAGATTTCCAGTAGCTGATGAATTAAATAAGGAGTAAGCGGAAATATTCGAATGGATGTACAAGAATTTAAATTAAAAATACATGGGATCCGATATCCCAAATGATTTCTGATTTGCTGACTTTTTCGGATCAGGATATTTGAATCTGCTGACCCTATTCCGGCATGATTTTCTGCCCAAGTGAGGCAGAAAAAAGATCCGACAACCCCACTATAGTATAGGGTTGTTGGATCCGGATATCCGAAGATTTCCAACTATCCTACAACCCTACTATAGTGAGGTCTGGCTGTAGTTATTCATATATTTTTAATGATAGCGACGGCGCTAGCTTAAGTCGGCACATAGGTCGCGGTGCAAATGTTCACGGCCGCAAAAGTCACGGAAACGATCCCAAAAAATGATATATTAAACCTGAGGAAAAATTTCGATACAAAATACATAGCGCGATCCGCTTCACCGAACTGAGTGGATGTTGCATATACGAATTTTCACCCTAAAATTTGGCTTCCCATATATAGGTTTTCGAGGATCTCGATTCACTGGTATTTCCGTAGAGTGGTATCGTTAGACCCATCTCGCTTTGACAAATCGATGGTATGTGTTTGTATCGAAATTTTGTCTCAGGAATACCATTTTACAGACAAAATTTTTTTAAAAATACCTTTCCACGTTTTAATTTCTCCATTTCATTGTTTAATTCGTTAGTTTTTCGTTTCAATGAAGAATTAGTTTCCGTCAACTATAAAAAAATATTTTTTTAAATAAAAATTGAAATGATTTAAGAGAAACTGATCCTTAAGAGCTTAATGGTTTATTCTATCTACTATGTATATTTATTTGGTTTAAATCAAATTTTATGTTAAATTTATATTTAAAAAATAAAATACCGTTTTATTTTGTTCTTCCAATAATCGGAATTTTTGCACATCTTTTGAATTACGTTCAAGCTAAAAAATAAAAAGTTTAACCTTAAACGTTTAGAGTTTAACCTCGGCAAATTTTGTTTGCAAATTTCCATTCAAAATAATTAATTCCTCAACTTCTTTCCTCTCTTCACTTAATTCTTTTTCTTTAATTTTAATAAAATCAAGAGCACATTTCTTGTCTGCTTCCAGATCAGCAACTTTATTTTCAAGATTGTCAACTTTATTTTTAATGTCCTAAATAAAAATAAATGTAAATTGAAATAACTTTAGGAAAAAAGGAGAAGGATGGGGATGACCTTAATTTCTACTTTTGCCGTTGGCCCACTCACTTTAGCCGGTGGCCCACTCAGAAACGGGTCAAATTACGTACCATTCAATTCGTTTCGGCGAGCTGAATTTCGGACCTTCGATTTTTAGGACAATATCTCGGTTAAATCAAGTCGGAATTCGTTATTTTGGTGTAATTCGACTTTCGAATGAGCTATTATTTGCATATTCTGAGTAAACCAGCGGCTAAAGTATATCCTAAGCTGCTTTTAATTATTAAAATTAGAGCCCGGAATTTCGTACCGTACCGTATTCCGTACCGTACTACCGTATAATACCGATACCGATAAATACCGATGAAATTCAAAATTCTTCCGTACCGTATTACCGATACGGAATACCGAAAAATACCGATACCGATAAATACCGATAAAAATTAATCGGTATTCCGTACCGTATTTTTAAAAAATTAATTTATTAAAAAATAAATATTTTTATATAAAAATTTGTAGGGATAAAGTCGCATATTGAAGAATTGCAGGGATTAGTATGGATTTGGAGGGATATCTGAGTATCTAGAGGGATATAGGTGGATTTTGAGGGATTAAGGAGATATGAATTGATATCATCGTCTTAAGGGGAATATCGTTAAGTTTGTACTATTAAGGGTGATCCGGAGATTTGATGATTATGGTGGATATGAGTGGATTAAAGGGATTAAGGCGATTTAAAAGATATCAGCGGATTAACCGTAAAATTCCTCCTTACCCTTCTTGACAACAATTAACCTTCAATTCCCTCAATATCCCTATTCCCTCAATATCCCCAAAGCCAGATATCTCTTAATCCCTAGACTTGAACGTAAAACCCATTAAATCCATTTAATCCACACAAATCCACTTAATCATCACAAACCCTCTCGATACATCTGATAATCCCCTAAATCCAGTCTTGTTTACTCATAATCCCTCTATATCAGTCCATCGGACTTAAACACTTTCAGCGACGCAAACGAAAATCTTGTGAAATTTTCGAAAACCAAGGGAAATATTTCTTAATTTTTCTGATTCTTCTTCTAAATCTTGAGAATTTTAAAATCCATGAAGTTGAATTTCATCCTATTATAGCGCCGCAGGCAAAAATTTTAAGAATTTTCAATGGCCAAGAAGCCTTTTTTCCCTTAAAATATAATAAAATTTTGAAAAATTTCATCGGTCGGTAGTATCGGTATTTTGATTTTTCCGTACCGTATTACCGATACGGAATACCGAAAAATACCGATACCGAAAAATACCGATAAACTTGAAAATCTTATCGGTCGGTATTCCGTATCGTACTACCGATACGGAATACCGATAAATACCGAAAAATACGGCCGTAGTACGGTACGGTCCGGGCTCTAATTAAAATGTTTCAAATCCCCAAAAATTAATAGTTATCACATCGAGAAATTTGACATAATTCGTATTGCATGACAAGTGTTTATAAGCTCGTACCACAATTCGTACTCGTACTTAGGTTCGAAATACGAGACCAAAAATAGGCCTGTACAGAGTACGAGTAAATCTGAACTTTATAAACACTGTCATGACTTGAAATATACTTAAAAATGAAATTACACAATAAAAGTACCTTAAGTTCCTTTTCATATTCGATTGAAAGCTCACCCCCCCCCCCCCCCCCGTCCGCAATTTAGTTGAAGTACGGGGTAAATATGTGTGACAGGCAATAAAAAACAAAGATGCCTGAATTGAAGTAAGAGTGAATGAATGTGAACACAGGCAAATTTTTTAAACTTTTGGAAGGAAAAAATGACTGACCATTCCGCACTCCAACTAAATTGCGGACTGGGGGGGGGGGAATAAGTACAAAAAATCTTAGATTTTTTGTTTTTTTCTCAATTAGCTCCCTTATTGAATTAAATCTTAAATTTTTTTAAATCTTTACCGCTTTAAGTTTACTTACCTCAAATACATATGCTGAAGTCCCATGAAAATAATCAAGATTACGAACATAATTTCCATTATATGACCATATCGGGTCAAATCCAGGAGCAAATGCGCTAAAATTTTAAACTGAGTTTTTAAATAAATAAATTTTTCACATATCAACTCGAAAGCCATACAAGGTTCCGGGTACAGGTGAATTCCCGTTTTTATCAGAAAATCCGCCAGCTGGCACATTAAAAATCTAAGAAAAAATTTAAGGGAAAAGTAAATTTTGAAAAATTTTTAGAAAATATCCACCGGAAGACTTTCTTGTCCATACAAAGGACAAATTGGTAATGCAACTTTTGAATTTTTATGTTGTAACGATGAAAATAAGGATAAGTCTGGTGCAAAATATATAGGCAATGATACCTAAAAAATAAATAAAAATTAAAGAGCTAACAGAATTCCTTTAAATTCACCTCAATCAAAGTAAATCCTTCCTCAGCTCGAATTAAAATTGTTGGAATAAATTCATCCATTAATTTCCAATAAGTCTTAGTTATTGCTGAATGTTCATCCTTAACACGCACTTGGCGATACCTTAAGTTTAAACTGTTTCTATTAAGATCTATTTAAATGTTTTGTTCAAATTAAAGTTTATTTAAATGTTTTGTTCAAATTAAAGTTTATTTAGATGTTTGTTTTAACAATTAGGGTTAATTATTGTAACTTGAATGTTTTGTTTAAATGTTTGCATTCAAGTTCATTTAAACAAATTCATTTAAACGTGTTTAAAAACATGTTTATTAAAAAACATGTTTTTGTTGTCTTCATGTTTTGATTGAATTAAACATGTTTAAAAACATTTCTAAAAACAAGTTTAAAAATTCACGTTTGTCAATGTTTACAAACATGTTTATTTAGATGCATGTTTTAGCGGTTTGTTTATGACTGTTCAAAACAACTAAAACATTGTTTGGTAATCTTCCGCTTTACTGGTCCCTAAAAAAAGAGGAATAACTGCTAGTTCGACATTTTTGAGGCATGCCAGTAGTTAATCGAGCTTGCTGAGTCCGAATCTGAGCTTAGAATTTGTTTATTTCGAACCCCGGACCCGAATTCGACCATGTCAAACATGGGATAAAAATTCGAAATTTCAAATTTTATGTCTAATCGGACTCAGCTCCTCGAGCTGAGTCGATTGATACCAAACTAACCAGGCGTGTATTTAATTGATTATAACTCAGTCTAAAGTTGTCGAAACACAATAATTTTGATATCATTCGACTCAGCTTGCAGAGATGCGTCAGAATATCTACAGCCTAATAGTTTCGAATTCTTACCCCGAATTCGACTTGGTCGAATTCGGGTCCGGGGTTCGAAATAAACAAATTCTAAGCTCAGATTCGGACTCAGCAAGCTCGATTACCCACTGGCATGCCTCAAAAATATCGAAAAAGTACTTCTACCACATTTTTTACTAGGGACCAGTAAAGCGGAAGATTACCCATTGTTTTGTTTAGCTGTTAATGTTTAATTAAACATTGACAAACATTCCCATGTTTTAATTTAATTAAAATTTATTTTACTCACCAACGGCCAATTTCAAAATGTTCGTCTAACTTCCACGGACAAGTAAAGGTGCGTTGTGGTCGATCTAGATTTTAAAAATTTATAACTAGGGTAATTAGCAAAATTCTCCGGAAGCTCTAGTATCATAAGAAAAGATCCCTCTTAAAACCCCGGAGTTATTTTACGTGAGAAAATTTAAAATCATGCGGGACCCACCCTCCCCGATCGTTCAGGCGCAACCCTTACCTAACACAAGTAGATGAGCTAATTCAAAACATTCATCTTTTGTAATACCAACACAAATTGCAATATTAGAGAGAAGCATTCCCTCATCACCAATATTCATTTTTAATAAAAAAATTTTTTAATTTAATCACCTTAAAATTTTGAAAAATAAAAATAATTTTTGGGATGCTTAAAAAAGACTCCGATTTTTGAGTTTTCTTAAGATTATGGTCGAAATTTAAAAAAATGTTACGGAAATAATTAGGTACATATTTACAAAAATCAATTTATGAAAAATTTCCTGAGAAAACTCAAAAAAAAGTGAAGTTAATAAATAATTATGAACTAGAGACAGGCAATCCATTTTTGTTACAACATCTCACTTAGACAAAATATGCAACACATTTTTGTAAAAAGAGAAAGTGTATAGAAAGGGGTGAATTTATGTGAATGATTTGGAAAGGGAAGAAGCGAAAGTCTTCTTTTAAGATAAAACATTTTTACCTATGTAATTCACATAACAGGCAAAAAAGAAGATTATACAAATACGCATTTATTAAGATGTAGGAGAAAAAACATTTTTTCAAAAGAAAAACAAAAATAATTTAAAAAAATATGTAAATAGTAGAAAAAGACAAAAATAGATTGCCGATTTGTGAAAAATCGTTATGCCAAAAAAACATAACGCCATAATTGTTTAAAATTTAAATAAAATCTTTGATCTGTTGTACGTTGGGACGAATCCGCGGGTTTTGTTCAAGGAGAGTTCGTAGAGATTTAGGGTCTGAAAACATTTTTAATTAAAAAAATTTGCGGACAAAAAATTTTTGCGGACAATTTTTGCGGGTTTTTCTTTTTGTGATTTTTAAGAAATTATTTATGTGGCACATGGGATTTTTAAAATTAAGGTCTGATCTCATTTTAAGATACCTCTCGGGGTTAAAAAAATCGTCCCGTATAGTAAGGTTTGTCAGAAATTTCACGTATTGAAGAAATATTGTGTTTTCGGTCTATTAAAAAAAGGTTAGGTTTTTAAATAGGTTCCTGGTTTCGAGTAAGCTATAACATGCCGAGGTATATATTAAATCGTGGTGTTTCGCTTTGTCTATACAATTCTAATGAAAAATTTGTTTTGCGGACAAAAATTTTTTTGCGGACAGATTTTGCGGACATTTTTTTATTTTTCTTAAAAAGTTTTTTTTATTTTTTCAGTTAGAATTCCACCCATTCGACAGTTTAATACCTCTAAAATTGAAAGAAATTCCTTCAAGAAATTATGACTCAGCAAACAAAATTTGGAATTTTTTGTTGAAAGATTATTGAAGTGGCCAAAAATAAATTAAATCAATTACGTTCAAAAAATGTTTTGGCAAAATTTGATGAAATTCCTAGTGGAGTTAGAAAGGTTTTTTAAAATAATTTTTGTGAATAAATGAAATTTTGGATTTTTTTCATTAGAGGAAATTCCGTCTGCATATTTCAAAATTTTATTTGCGGACAAAGCTTTTTTTATTAAAAATTCGCAAAAATTTTGCGGACAATTCTTGCGGATAATTTTTGCTGACATTTGATATAAAAGTTTTTTACTTTAAAAAATCCGCAAAATATTTGCGGATTTTTACTAAATGAACATTTTAGTAAACAAGTCCGCAAAAAATATTCTGCTAGTAAACCCATATTTTTTATTTATTTGTTAAGGTGGTCGGATCAATTGGAATTTATGCTGAGTTGACTGTTATTTATGGCGTCGCAACTTTTAATGATTGCAAAAATGCTAGAGAGGAATTAATTAAAGAAGTGGCTGAAGCAAAAGAAGTCTTGAGGAAGACAGGAATTATTGAGTGATTTGGGGGTTGTTTAAGGTTTTTTTGATATTTTATTTTTAAAATATTTAATAATTTATAAATGTTAGTCAGAATATTTTTGATTTTTGGTATCGTTAATTAAACGATTTTTAATATTTTTTATCATTTGTTTTTTGCGGACAGATTTTGCAGATATTTTTTGCGGACCTTTTTTACAGACTTTATTGCGGTCAATTTTTGCAGACTTTTGCGAGCAATTTTTTGCTACAAATTGTTGCGGACATTATTCAGATAAAAATAGTCCGCAAAATTTGTACGCAAATTTTTTTTAATTTCTAAAGATATTCGGTTTAGATTTTTATAAATAAAAAATGACAGGCCAACAATGAAGACAAGTCCAACAGCAAAACAATTGCTGATTCAAAAACGACAAACTCTTCGCAGCCTGATCCGCTTTTCTGTGAATACAAGGATTGCAAGCTTCGTTTTGATATAAATGTGAGGTTTGTTTAGTTTATTTTTCTGGGGGTTTCTGATTGGTCCAGGTCCGAGTGCCCACTGCTATCTAACCACTTTAAGATACCCCTTTGGTCTGAAACGGACCTTACTTTATAATGAGGTTTTGTTTCAAATAGAAGGTCCAGAATCTTTTCCTGAAATTGGGAGTGGTAACATCGACTCAGCTCGTCGAGACGAATCGAATGACATGCCACGTCCCGAACTTTTATCTCCGGTACACTACACTACAGCCGAAAGAAAAAAAGGGGAAACAAACTTAACTATTGTTTTTTGAATTTGCCCTTTAACTTTGCTTGTTTTTCTAGGTTTGTTGGAAAGTTCAAATTGGCGATGCTATCAATTCTGATAAACTTCGTGAAATCTTTTTTGCATTTGGAGATTATTTCGGCAAAATCAATGGAGGATAATGATGGAAAGCCTAGAGGTTTTGGTTTTGTTGCTTTCATGGATCATGAGAGCGCGGCTCGATCGGTGGAGGAAATGAATGAAAAGGAAGTTCCTGGCCGCGCAGATTTACATTTTACTGTCTTGCCGTGCACAGAAGAAGAGTGAACGCCAATCTGAACTAACATCGCTATGAACAATTCAAGGCTGATCGTATTCGACGTTTGCAAGTTGTCAATCTTTATGTGAAGAATTTGGACGATACAGTTTTGGATGATGCTCTTCGTATACATTTGAATAACATGGAGCTATTGCTAGTGCTAAGGTTTTTTTAAAGATTTTTTGATTGAAAAATGATTTTTAAAAATTTTTTGTAGGTCATTTGTGACGAAAGTGGACGTTCTAAAGGATTTGGTTTTTTTGCTTTGAGAAACCTGACAATGCGACTAAAGCGGTTGTTGAAATCTATAATAAAATTATTGGGAACAAACTACTTTATGTTGCTTTGGCTCAGCGCAAGGAGGATCGTATGGCTCAACTTGCTAATCAATACATGCAACGCTTGGTTAGTTTTTGGATGTTCGAGGTTATATTTTCAATTTTAAGGCTACTATGCGTATGCAAAACCCTCCTGGAATTATGGAAACAATGTATGCACCTGCTAGTGGAGGATTCTTCCTCCTCAAGCTCTTCAAAATAAGCGCATGCACCATTTATACAATCTGCAAACATACCTGGAGCTCAATTCCGTGGAATACAGCTGCTTTGGAATGGCGGTTTTAGACGTTTGTCTTTCTTTGAGAATTGACAATAAACTTATTTTTAGACCAATGCAAGGCTACATGATGTGACAAATGCTGGGGGCCCTTATGCTAATCAGGTCGCTTGTGATTTTCGTGGCGGTGGTGGTATGGACGGACCTGGCGAATTTGTGGTCCGAAGACGATCAGCAACGTCAGCAGCAACAGTCTCGTATACTGGAAAGGCTGCTCAGCAAGGTCAAATGCGTTATCAGGTTTTTTCTATGTTTTTAGTCTCGTGTAGTATTTATAAAATTTGTTAAAGGGCCCGCCAAAAACCGTGCAATAGACTAATGCTGTCGCATATTCTTGCTATTCAAACCCGATGAATCAACAGCGTGGTCCGCAGTTGTCTGGAGGTGGAGCTGGACATAGAATGGCTGCTGCAAATCCAGAAAATTCTACAAACCAACTTTTGACTGTTAACAACGTTTGAGGTTTATCTAATAAAATGTTTTGATTGAAAAAATTATTTTTTAAATTTTTAGGTGCAGAAGCAAATTCTTGGTGAGCTGCTTCATCCAATGGTATCTCGTTATTGCCGCGGAGAAGATGATGGAAAGATCACTGGAATGATTTTGGAGAATGAGAATTCGAATTTTTGGTATTTATAAAAAAATTTTGGGTAAAAATTAAATTAGGCATCTGGTAAATTTTCGGGGTCGGAAGTTAAAGTAAATAAGTTCCTACAACTACTTAAGGACAATTTATTCATCGACAAAATATTTCTCAGGAAAAACAATCAACAAAACATTAATTAGAACAAAGAAGAAAATGTTTTTGAAAACAACCAACAAAAACAAACAACCTACAACAGTTAATAAATGTTTTAGTGTTCAAAAGAAATTAAATCTTGAGAATATAGAAAATTCAACAACAACAAGCAGTAGTACTTTAAAAATAAATAATGTTGAAGTTGTTGAAGAACAAAACAACAACAACGATGTTTATTCAAGCAATAATAGTTTAATGAATGAAACATTAGAAATTAGAATGAGTGAAAGTTCGTATGAAAATATTGGTAATGAACAACAAAAACAACAACAAATATTTTTTGGTAATGCTGTTGATCAATACGTATTTCAGAATCTGGGCCAGTATTTCTTTAATTTCATTTAATTTTTTTAATTGGAATAAAATTTCAATTTGATTTTATTTATAAAATAACTAGTTTTAAACATTATAATATCTTTTCTTGTAGCGATAACTTGGCGGCTAAATTATAAGCCATTTAATTTTCTCATTTTTATTTTAGAATGGTTTTTTGGAAGTCCAATAAGGAAAAACAATTGGAAGAGGAGTTGACAAAAATAAAGGAAGAATTCAACGAACATAAAGAATTTTCTGAACGTTTAGTTAAATCTTGTGAAGAGAAGAATGCTCAACTTTTAAGAGAAAATTCTCAAATTAAAGAAGTTCTTTTTTGATATTCTTAAATTTACGAATAATTCTATTTTAGTTATTAGACACGAAAACTGCATTAGACAACGCTGGCGATGTAATTATGAAAATGGAAGAAGAATTAAAATGTGCAAATGCTGATATGGCGATTAAAGAGGCTATGTTAATTGACAAACAAAATGAACAGGAGAAGAGCGACAATTTAATCGCTGATTTAAAGAAGAAAATTAAGCAACTAGAAGATGACAAATTAAAACTTTGTTATGATCAAGGAACTTCAGTTTGATTTTTAAATTAAGCATTTTATTAAAAATGAAAATTTAGGTTGGCACTAGCGGAACTGGCTATCAGCGTTTTACTACCGAACAGCTTGCCGCACTTAATTCGTTATATGAAGGGAACCAATGGACAAAAGATGACCTCAATAACTTGCTTGAAAATTATGGAATTAGAATGGAGGTTGTTTTTTTAATATTGCCTTGTCATTTTATTTCAGCGAGCTAAGGTTTGGCATAAGAATCAAAAAGCCAAGAATCGTAAAATTCAAGATGCTAAGGAAGACGAAGACAATAATCCCAAATGAGAAGTTGTTAATAGAGGAAATAATTTAAGAGGATTGAAATGTTGCCCACCCACCCTCTGCCCTCCACACACCCTCTTCCCAACTACCACCCGAACTATCCCGTTTTCGATTTGGAATTGTAAATTTTGTAAGTTGATGGGCGTCATGCTGCATGGGAATTTAAATTATTGTTTTTGGCAATTGTTTGACATTTTTATTTTTTGTTTTTATTAACACAAAAGTAAGATCCTTATTGGATCTGTTTTGACGAATAAATATTGCTATAGGTACAAATTTTTTTAGTGATTTAGCAATCAATACTATAATTATTTTCTTTTTATTTACAATTTGTTGATTCGGATTATAATTTATTCGAATTTTAAAAATAAGGTAATCGATTTCCCTTGACGACAATTACTGGTTCCTTTCACAAAATTTGAACTTTTACATGGTTTGGACCAGATTGATCGATTAGCAACTCGACCTCTGGATGTTATATGGCCTGGTGGAGATACTCTTGCTTTTTGGGGGTTTGACTGCAGAGCTTGAGAGGTTTGGAAAATATGATTTTTTGGGCGAAAACTTTTTTTCTATACCATTTTTAGTTCACAATTGCATGGACAGCCATCGCAGCAATCTTCTCAGCAGCAACATTTTTACAACAGCAACAATAATAGAAAAAGGAAGAGCGGCACCACCTCTGGGTTTAAGAGAGTTGGAAAAAGCTTTGGACTTGACTAAATTTTGTGAACAATTGAGACGTTTAATTGATCAGCCAATCAAGTTTGGTTTTAAATTATTTAAAGTGCCTAAAAGGTCTGAGAGACCCTCTCTCTAATAGACGCCCTCTCTCCAATAGATAGACGCCGGCTCTATTAGGACCCTACATAAGCGGGCCTTTTGTAGATAAACGACCTCTCTAATAGAAACTCATTCAAAATGATCCATTAAAAATGTAACCTCCTTCTCCAATAAAATCCCACCCAAGGGGCCCATTGAGAAATAGAAGCTCAGGGTTTTAATTAGAACTTTAATGTAATCTCTTTAATTTTTGTAGAATTCCAAGTACACTTTCAATGTGTCCTGCTAGTCTGTAGCTAGAAGTAGACGTTCCTGGAAAAGCAAGGAGGGATCTTCTCACAGTTAATGTATGTGGAGGTTTTTTTCTTCTTTATTCCTCTAAAAAGTCCACAAGTTTTATCCGCAAATTACTTAGAAAATTTTTATCAAAAGTCCACAAAGATTTTTGCATTTTTTTATGAAGTTTGCGGACTTTACATAAATCCGCAAAAAATTTTTCGGACTTTTATTAGAGAGCAAAATTCCAAGAAATTTGCGGACAGTTTTTTGCCGTCTAAAAATCTGCAAAAAATTTGCGGATTTTCCGCAAGTAATTTTTTATAAAAAACTGGCCTCCCTGTATTTAGATATTTCCTTGGGGCTGAAGAAATTCATACTTTAAAATTGGATATTTGGGCTGATGACACTGAAAAACAAAAGGAAGACAAAAAATGTTTTACAACGTAGAAGATGTTGATGAAGAAAGGAAATGGTTATTAGATTTATTGTTGGAGAAATCTGATGCGGATTTTGGTATTTTTTAAAATAATTATTTGCTTCTAGCGGAACTTTTATCGAATTTGTTAGAGATAAAAGGACTCTAGCGTCCGTAGAAATTTTTGCGGATCCAAAGCTTTTGATTATCAATGTCCGCAAAAGTTTTCCGCAAGAAATTTGCGGATTTAGAAATTTTGATTAAAAGTCCGCAAAAATTTTGCGGACAATTCTTGCGGATAATTTTTGCTGACATTTGATATAAAAGCCTTTTACTTTAAAAAATCCGCAAAATATTTGCGGATTTTTACTAAATGAACATTTTAGTAAACAAGTCCGCAAAAATATTCCGCAATAAAACCCATATTTTTTATTTATTTTTAAGGTGGTCAGATCAATTAGAATTAGGGTTGCTCCCCGACCCCGACTAACCCCGACTAACCCCGACCCCGATCCCCGACATTTTTTGACCTAAAACCCCGACCCCGACATTCCCGACCCCGAAAACCCCGACCCCCGAAAGTTCGACCCCGAACCCCGAAAAATTTTTATGACCCCGACTCAAACTGCATAATTTACTAGTGATCGGTTAAATATATGAAGGAAAAGGGAAAGGAATATTTATATTTTCTTCTATTTCTTTTAGTTGGTCGGTGGTTGAGTGGGTAAGGCGACTGGCTTAATATTTTCATGGGTGTGGGCTCGAGTCCAGGGCGGGAAATGGGCTTAAAATATTTTTTCTTTTCAAAAATAAATGTTTTTAAACTTTAATTATTATTTTAGATTTTTAAATTTATTTTTTTTAATATTTTAAGCTTGAAAAAGCATTAAAAATTTAAACTTAGTCATGAATTTTGCAAAATTTTCGCCTGCGGCGCATAAAATTAAGAGTTCTGGCTTCATGAACAACTAAACTTCAATAAAATTTTTTGCCTGCGGTTCTGACAAGTGAATTTTTTCTCCTAAGGCATTACAAAATTCTCAAAATTTTCGCCTGCGGCCCTGAAAAGGGAAGAATCCTGGCTTAGGGATCTTCCAAAATTCTTAAAATTTTTGCCTGCAGTTTTTTTGCCTACCCCTTCAAATCCAAAATTCTGCCTATCCCTTCAAATCTCTCTAAATCCCATTATATCCATCTTAATCCTCTGATATGCCTTCAGATCCCCTCAATCCCTTTAAGAGGAAGAAATGAAGATATGTTGATTTTTTAATAAAAATGTTGATTTAGAACAGTAATGTTGGATAAAAATGCTGGATTTTGTAAATTTTGACTTCAACCCCGACCCCGACCCCGAACCCCGACATTATTTATAGCCCCGACCCCGACCCCGAACAATTTGAGCAACCCCGACCCCGACTCCGACTTTGTCAACCCCGAAAACCCCGACCCCCGACTTTTTCAACCCCGAAGGCTCGGGGAGCAACCCTAATTAGAATTTATGCAGTGTTGACTGTTATTTATGGCGTCGCAACTTTTAATGATTGCAAAAATGCTAGAGAGGAATTAATTAAAGAAGTGGCTGAAGCAAAAGAAGACTTGAGGAAGAGAGGAATTATTGAGTGATTTGGGGGTTTAAGGTTTTTTTGATATTTTATTTTTAAAATATTTAATAATTTATAAATGTTAGTTAGAATATTTTTGTTTTTTGGTATCGTTATTTAAACGATTTTTAATATTTTTTATCTGTTGTTTCTTGCTGACAAATTTTTGTGGAGATTTTTTGCGGACGGATTTTGCGGATATTTTTTGCGGACCTTTTTTGCAGACTTGCGTTCAATTTTTTGCTACAAATTGTTGCGGACATTATTCAAATAAAAATAGTCTTCAAAAATAGTCCGCAAAATTTTTTTAATTTCTAAAGATACTCGGTTTAGATTTTATAAATAAAAAATGACTAGCAATAATGAAGACAAAGTCCAACAGCAAAACAATTGCTGATTCAAAAACGACAAACTCTTCGCAGCCTGATCCGCTTTTCTGTGAATACAAGGATTGCAAGTTCCGTTTTGATATAATTGTGAGGAGGTTTGTTTAGTTTATTTTTCTAGGGGTTTCTGATTGGTTCGGGTCCGAGTGCCCACTGCTACCTTAGCTCATCTTGTGTTAGGTAAGGTTGCGGCCGAAGCTCGGGGAGGGTGGGTCCCGCATGATTTTTAATTTTCTCACGTAAAATAACTCCAGGATTTTAAAAAGGGGCTCTTTTATAATAGCGGAGCTTCCGAAGAATTTGTTTGCTCATTATCCTAGATATAAATTTTTTAAATTTAGAGCGACCACAATGAACCAATACTTGTCCGTGGAATTTAGACGAACATTTTGATCTCAGCAGCAACATTTTTACAACAGCAACAATAATAGAAAAAGGAAGAGCGGCACCACCTCTGGGTTTAAGAGAGTTGGAAAAAGCTTTGGACTTGACTAAATTTTGTGAACAATTGAGACGTTTAATTGATCAGCCAATCAAGTTTGGTTTTAAATTATTTAAAGTGCCTAAAAGGTCTGAGAGACCCTCTCTCTAATAGACGCCCTCTCTCCAATAGATAGACGCCGGCTCTATTAGGACCCTACATAAGCGGGCCTTTTGTAGATAAACGACCTCTCTAATAGAAACTCATTCAAAATGATCCATTAAAAATGTAACCTCCTTCTCCAATAAAATCCCACCCAAGGGGCCCATTGAGAAATAGAAGCTCAGGGTTTTAATTAGAACTTTAATGTAATCTCTTTAATTTTTGTAGAATTCCAAGTACACTTTCAATGTGTCCTGCTAGTCTGTAGCTAGAAGTAGACGTTCCTGGAAAAGCAAGGAGGGATCTTCTCACAGTTAATGTATGTGGAGGTTTTTTTCTTCTTTATTTTTCTAAAAAGTCCACAAGTTTTATCGGCAAATTACTTTCGAAAATTTTTATCAAAAGTCCGTAAAAATTTTTGCGGATCTTTATTATGAAGTTTCGGACTATACATAAATTCGCAAAAAAATTTTCGGACTTTTGTTAGAGTTTGCGGAAAATAAAAAATCCGCAAAAATTTGCGGACAATTTTTTGCCGACTAAAAAAGTCCGTAAATAATTTGCGGATTTTCCGCAAGTACTCCCTGTAGATATTTCCTTGGGGCTGAAGAAATTCATACTTTAAATTTTTTATTAAAAATTTTTTTGAAGGATATTTGGGCTGATGACACTGAAAAACAAAAGGAAGACAGAAAATCTTGACAACGTAGAAGATGTTGATGAAGAAAGAAATGGTTATTAGATTTATTGTTGGAGGAATCTGATGCGGATTTTGGTATTTTTTAAAATAATTATTTACTCTAGCGGAACTTTTATCGAATTTGTTAGAGATAAAAGAACTCTAGCGTCCGCAGGAACTCTAGCTATCACGTTTGCCGACAAAATATTTGCGTTCAAAATTTTGAAATGACAAAATTAAAATTTTAGGGAATGCCTTTTGCTATTCGTCTTCATCGAGATTGGCTATTTAGCATTGGGGATGATCGATCACTTTGTGTTTGGGCATTGGATGGACTTCAAGTTTTATTTAAAATTTATTTTAAATATTTTTTTTTAATTTTAAGATTTTTGAAAATATGGGCATCGTGCACGTCTTTTGCTTTGGAAATTTTTGAACGAGCAAAAAATGATTTCTACGGGTGGGATTGATGAATATTTGTGTATTTGGAGATGGACAGGTTTTTATAAAATTTTTTTATAATACTCTCGTTTATAATACTCTTTATAATACCCTCTATAAGCCCCCCAATTTTTAAATTGTCATACAAATTTGCGGACATCCGCAAAAATTGTCCGCAAATATAGTATTTTTATGGGTTGCCACTGTCAGATGGCCAATGTGTGAGGGAGCTACCTAACAAATAAGTGGTACTTCTATGTAAGATAAAGTCCACAAAGTTTCCGCAAAGGTGGCCACCCCCCCTTTGTGTGAGGGTGGTCACTGTCAGGTGGCCGCTTTGTGTTCAAAGCATTTTTCCAATTTTTAAAAATCAATCGGGAATTCTTAATTTGGTATTCTCTAAAAAATTTAATTTTTGCGGACGTCAGCAAAAAAATTTGCGGACTTTTTTATTTTTTTTTTTAAGTTAATTTCATCTCGAATGGGTGCTTTGGTTAGTGTTTGTCTTGCTCTTTCTGAAGTTGATCATTGTTCCAGTTTTGAACCAAGGCATCTTTTTGAATTTGGCTTGAACCTAAATGCATTTGTTGTAACAAAAAGTAAAGATTCGAATGCTTCCTCAATGTTGTTTGCTCTGGACGAGTTAAGGTTTATATTTAAAAATTTTTTTAAAGCCTGTAAAATATAAGGAATGATAAATATAATTTACGACTGAAATTTTTTGCGGCTTTTATAAAATAATTTGCGGACATTTTTTCTGGATTTTTTTGAAATATTCTTATTTTCCTCAAAAATGAGTGTAAAATTGTCCGCAAATTTTTAGCTTTTTAGCAGTCCGCAAAAACTTTTTCCGCAAAAACTTGCGGATTTATGACAAAAAGTTTCGTCCGCAAATAATCTTCCGCAAAACTATCGATCTAATCTTGTCCTTTTTTAATATTTATTTTTTTAGACAATTTTCTGGCCATCAATTATGTTTTGATCACAAAAAATTCAATGAACTTTAGAAGTCAATGGACTTCAATTGCTAATTGATGACAAAGAATTTCGGCCAGATCTTTTTATCTATTCTCAAAAGGTTGAACTTGTTGCTGTTTGTTCACAAAATTCTTCAATTATTTTAAAAGGTTTATTAAACCTTAAATTTTTTTTAATTTTAAATTTAAAAATTTTGAAAAATTTTTGTCCGCAAAACTTGCGGACAATCTTTGCGGATTTAAAAAATAATTTTTATGCCTAATGTACATCAAGTACATGAAATTTGGCAATCAGAGTTGGAGTTAAAAATTTCATCTACAAAAATTTGCGGACAGTATTTGCGGATTTGAGTTTTGTGGACAAATTTTTTTGCGGATTTTCTTCAAAATAATATTTAAAAATTTTTTTCCAGTTTTTTCAATTGGCCAACAACTTTTTGATTTTTTCTTTATTCTGTTTAATGGAAATTTTGCTCAAATTCTTTGGATTAATTCAGTTGAAGATTGTAGTTATTTATTTTCTTTGGAATATACTGGGAAAGCGGTTTATTTTTGAAATTATTTTTCTTCTATTTTTTAAGAAAGAAAATTTTGTCCGCAAAAAAATTTTGAAAAATTTTGTCCAAAAAATTTTTACGGACAATAATATTTATTTGTGGACAAAATTTTTCCTTTTATAAATGTAATAAATATTTTATAAATGTATTTAAATTAGAGCTCGACCCGAGCCGGGAACGGATTTTCCGTGCACTAGAGAAGATAATAAGGAAGTAGAAGAAGACAAGGAAGTAGAAGATAAGAGACATGTAGAGACAGTAGAGAGTAGAGTGTGTAGAGACAGTAATGTGTAGACAGTAGTGTGTAGAGACACCACATTAATATCTCTAAATCCTTTGAATACTTATAGATGAAGGTGACACCAAATTTTAATTATTTTTTATTCAAAATAGGAAAAATTTCAGCGAAAAAGCTAAAATTTGATCATTTTTAAAATTTTGAAAAAACCGGGTCCGTGTCTAAAAAACCGGGTTTTCGAGTTTTCCGGGTTTTCGAGGTTTTAGCCCGAAAACCCCGGCCCGGGTCAACTTGGGGGAAAACCCGGCAAAGTGAAAATGTCGAGCTCTAATTCAAATGTTGATAATACCTGCTGTATTAAAAAAGTTTTAATATTTATGTGAATGATTTGAAAGGAAAGATTTTATTTTTTTAATTTTCGAGTTCTATTAAATCTTCATTTAATTCAAAATTTTATACGGAAATAAACTCATTGTAACTAATCCGTTTTTTATTTAATTTTGTTTTTATCTTACATTACTTGTTTTTTATTTTTACGCTATTTTTACCGACCCATTTTAGATTTATTTAAATTTTAAAAATTTTGATTTGATTAATTAGAATGTCTGGATGTCAAGAAGGAATCATTATTTCTTTTGAGGTTATTTTTAATTAATTCGATGCACTATTGACCGTGTTTGTATATTAAACATAGTTTTGTACACGGGCATTAGGTAAAATATCGGGATGCGACACAGACGCCGATTAAATCGATTGATATGTCATTCGAAAGAGCTCATCGAGATGAGTCGAATGACACTAAAATTACAGTGATTAATCAAGTTTTGACAAAGTTATGGCATAAGCATCGACTCCCACAGGTCTCCCATAGGTTTACTTTATGTCATAACTTTGTCAAAACATGTCCAACCACGTTGATTTTGGTGCTATTCGACTCAGCTCGACGAGCTCTTTCGAACAACAAATTAATTGACCTAGTCTGTGTCTTATATCGAAATTTTTCCGGGCATTATAATATAATGTTACCATTTAAGGGTAACATTATATTATATTACCATTTAAGGGTATATACTAGTGAGTAGTTATTTGAGGGGTGGGGGTAATTATTCGAGGAGATACAAATTTTTAAAATTTAATATTTTTCAGCAAAATCAATCAGATCAAACACACAATTTAAAAGAAGAATTGGAAAATGCAAAAATTACAATTGAAAATTTGAAGAATAATCAAGAAGAAATTTCTGAAGAATTACTTGAAAAATGTGAACAAAACGTTAAATTAGTTGAAAATGTGAAGAAATGTGAAAAGGAAATTAAGGTACTTTTATCGCACAATTTCATTTTTAAATATATTTAATGTCATGCAGGGTTTATAAATTTCAGATTTACTCGTATCTCGTACCGGCCTATTTTTGGCCTCGTACTTGTTTACTCTCAGAAACGGGTCAATTTACATACCTTTCGATTCGTCACGGCGATCTGAGTTGAATGTTACCACTCACTTTTTGCTAAAATGCCTACGAGCCGAGATACTAGTCCTTGAAAACCGAAAAATCACTGGGAGGAGTAGGCACATTTTTGGGGGTGATAAATTCGAATATGCAAATAATAGCTCATTCGAAATAACTCCTCGAACTGATTCGAATGACACCAAAATAACGAAATCCGACTTGATTGTACCAAAATATAGGCACCTAAAAATCGAAGATCCGAAACTCAGCTCGCCGAGACGAATCGAATAGTACACTCTGTAACAAAATGATAGCGCCACCTAGTTTTTTATCAATATCTCACCAAATATGAAACGGATATGTTTCAAATTTTTGTTGAATATAGGTAAGGATATTATTTATCAATATTGAAAAGAAAAAGTTTGTTGAAATTTTTTGAAAAATTTTATAACAATAAATTTGATTTTAGAGTGTAACAAAAAGATAGCGCCACTTGTATTTTCGACCTTAGGGGTGATCCGAAAAATCTGCAAAAATCCCTGTAAACATATCCATTGATATGTATAGAAAATAGAAAAGAAATGAAGTTCTGATGTACTTCCATCATCGAGATCTGGAAACCCGAAAATCAACGGAAACCCGGGGGTAGACGTATTTAAAAAATATTTTCGAGCCCTTACAAGTAAAATAAAAATTTCAATTTGGGCTTATTTAAAAGCCCTTGAAATTTGCTACAAGTTAGTTTTATCTCATAACCCAGAAAAAATTCTTTTTTGAGAAATAATGAGTTAAGTTTATAAGTCACATTTTCATCACTTTTTGGGGGCGTTTGAGTGATTTTTATGACATGAAAGTTTATCACATTATGTTTTAAAGGTAAATTTTTTTCAGTAAATAAAATTGATGCTATCTTGTGCAAATTTCAAGGGCTTTCAAATGAGCCGAAAATAAAATTTTTATTTCACGTGTAAGGGGTCGAAAATATTTTTTAAAGACGTCTACCCCGGTTTTCCGTTGATTTTCGGGTTTCAAGATCTCAATGAAGGAATCATATAGGAACTTAGTTTCTTTTGTGTTTAGTATAGATATTAATAGATATGTATACTGGAATTTTTTAGATTTTTCGGACAACCCCTAAGGTCAAAAATACAAGTGGCGCTATCTTTTTGTTACACTCTAAAATCAAATTTATTGTTATAAAATTTTTTTTTAAATCTGCATTAAACTTTTTATTTCCATTATTGATACATAATATCCTTATCTATATTCTATTAAAATTTGAAACAGATCCATTTAATATTTGGTAGGATATCGATAAAAACTAGGTGGCGCTATCATTTTGTTACAGAGTGTATGTAATTTGACGCGTTTCTAGTGGGCCACCGGCTAAAGTACAGCCGCAGCTTAGAAATTAAGGTCGTCCCCATCCTTCTCCTTTTTTCTAAAGTTATGTCAATTTACATATATTTTTATTTAGGACATTAAAAATAAAGTTGCTGAGCTTGAAGCAGACAAGAAATGTGTTCTTGATTTTATTAAAATTAAAGAAAAAGAATTAAGTGAAGAGAAGAAAAAAGTTGAGGAATTAATTATTTTGAATGAAAATTTGCAAACAAAATTTGCCGAGGTTAAACTCTAAACGTTTAAGGTTAAACTTTGTATTTTTTAGCTTGAACGTAATTCAAAAGATGTGCAAAAATTACTATTATTGGAAGAACAAAATAAAACGGTATTTTATTTTTTAAATATAAATTTAATATAAAATTTGATTTTAACCAAATAAATACACATAGTAGATATAGTGATGTTCGAGACTCGAGTTGAGAAATTTCATGGGTTTTTTGAGCTCTCGGTCTCGGTGTTTTGGTCTCGGAAAATGAGACTAAATTTACACACTTAATGACGGAAATTTTTTGAACTTTACTCGGACATTGCGTACTTGATACTAAATTTTTAAAAGAAAAGTCTCCAAAATTCTCAAAATTTTCGCCGACTCTCGAACATCACTAGTGGATAGAATAAATCACTAAGCTCTCAAAGATCAGTTTCTCCTTAAATCATTTCAATTTTTATTTTTAAAAAAATATTTTTTTATAGTTGACGGAAACTAATTCTTCATTGAAACGAAAAAATATGGAATTAAACAATGAAATGGAGAAATTAAAACGTGGAAAGGTATTTTTAAAAAAATTTTTTGTCTGTAAAATGGTATACCGGAGACAAAATTTCGATACAAACACATACCATCGATTTGTCAAAGCGAGATGGGTCTAACGATACCACTCTACGGAAATACCAGTGAATCGAGATCCTCGAAAACCTATATATGGGAAGCCAAATTTTAGGGTGAAAATTCGTATATGCAACATCCACTCAGTTCGGTGAAGCGGATCGCGCTATGTATTTTGTATCGAAATTTTTCCTCAGGTTTAATATATCATTTTTTGGGATCGTTTCCGTGACTTTTGCGGCCGTGAACATTTGCACCGCGACCTATGTGCCGACTTAAGCTAGCGCCGTCACTATCATTAGAAATATATGAATAACTACAGCCAGACCTCACTATAGTAGGGTTGTAGAATAGTTGGAAATCTTCGGATACCCGGATCCAACAACCATATACTATAGTGGGGTTGTCGGATCTTTTTTCTGCCTCACTTGGGCAGAAAATCATGCCGGAATAGGGTCAGCAGATTCAAATATCCTGATCCGAAAAAGTCAGCAAATCAGAAATCATTTGGGGTATCTGATCCCATGTATTTTTAATTTATTTGGTGGTCTGGTATATATATTCGGATATTTCCGCTTACTCCTTATTTAATTCATCAGCTACTGGACATCTATTTTATGTACTTTCTGAACTTACTTCAGTTCCTGGATGCAATTTTCTAAACCCACGGGGGTAAATGTCCAGCTCGCTGTTTACATGTCGCAAAAGGCATTTCTGCGAAAAGCATTTCTGCATTTTTCTCCTTTTCCTCTCCTGATTAGTGACAGGTTGGATGATGGGTTACGGTTTGGCGCAAATTCTGTTTATTATGTAAAAAAATATGGAAAAAGAAAGGAGTGTCTGGATTTTGTGATAACTTTACTAACTCCGTTATCCTTCCTAACCACCAAATCGGGAATATTAAAAGATTTATAGGGATTAAGGTGGATATCAGAGGAAATGACAAGACAAAATCCCGAAAAATGGACACTTTTCGACCCGAAACTCGAACCGAAGATTATTTTGAATTCCTTTAAAAAAAAGAACCATTTCATGTTTACAATAAATTTAAAAATTGATTTTCAAAGTTGTAAATAAAAGCTCTCTTTTTTCATAATTAATTTTACATAATAAACAGAATTTACGCCAAACTATCACCCATCATTCAACCTGTCATCAATCAAGAGAGGCAAAGGAGTAAAATGCAGAAAATGCTTTTCGCAGAAATGCCTTTTGCGGAGATGTAGACAGCGAGATGGACATTTCCCACACGGGGTGCAATTGTAGTTATTATTTTATTCTTTAAAATAATGGCGGCAAAAATGTCGCGGCGCATAAGTCACCCGGCGCAAAAGCCGCGGCGCAAATGTTCTCGGCGCAAAACTCGTGATACTTAGGGTAGGGTTCAACGAATCTGGTCAACTCCCTTCTTTTCCGCCCGAATATTTGAAGTTAACCACCTACTGCTCTATAGCATGTAAAATGTTTAGCCAGCAACTCTACCGTATACCTTTTTTATTTCTTCCTCCTTTTCTTGGCGCAAGCAGCTCTCCACTCTTTTTGTTTTATACGGGAAATTTGGCGTAGGTAGGACCATCCTATCACCTTCTCGTGTCAGGGGTAACTTCAAACGGACAAAACTTCTACCGATAAAACTCTGTCAGACAAAACCGTCTTACAAATACTTCGTTCGAACAAAACGTCATATGACCAAAACTTCGTCCAAAAAGAAAAATATGAATTTTCAACAGCTTTAGGTTATTTTGGTGCGAGCAATCTTGTTTATTTTTTAAACCGGCAACTGGAATTTTTCGGTACCGGTACCGGAAGTAGCGAAAAGAATCGATACCGAGAAGTACCTAAATTTTCCAAAATCTGTCTGGGCGTTTTCTGCATTGGGAGTAACTTAAAATTCCGTCCCCTCATTCCTATAGTACGAACACTGGGAGTTGACCAGATGGTGTGGACCTTTCTATTCTGGAAAGAAATTTGTAGGATGACGGAGTAGTACCAAAATTTTAAGAACTACATTTCAGTTAGACACATTCAACCTACGGACGACCTCCATTATTCAAGATTAATCAAACCAGACCTACACCATTAATGAAAAGTAATCGAGAAATAAAGCTTGTTGTTCCTAAGGAACGTCAGGAGGTAATAATCTTATAATATGTAATATAAATTTTAATTAATCTAAAATTTAGGTATTTTATGAACGAATAGGGCTCCAACAATGGTATTTACATAAACACCTGGAGCGCACAACTGGATGCAAAATCCATGTACGACGTGAAGGAAGTGAAATGCATGTTGTCATAGAGGTAAGTATAAAATTAAATTTAAGTATTAAAATTAAAAAAACTAGGTATGTATTATAAAACTAATAACTCCCTTATGGGTGTGACTTTTGCTTAATAATACATTGAAAATTATATTTTTGTTAATAGCAAAATGTGAAATAACTGAAAAACACCATAAAATTGCTCAAAAGGTGCAATTAAGGTGTTTTTTGAGATTGAAAAATATATCTTACCGCGTGGTTTCGAACCCACGACCCAAACTTTTTTATGGTCAAATTATCAGCTGGGTTTGATAATTCTGAACAAAGTTATGATCAATTGAATTTTCGCTGGAGAAACTCCTTGCGGTCCTCGTTTCGTTCGTGGCAACGGTAGCGAAGTGGAGGACGTCATTCCTCTTGACATCCTCAACTTCCATACGGTGGAAAAAACCGCGTAGGCCTGATGTAAAGGCTGACATTGGTGTGTCATTCAACTTATCTTGACGAGTTCTTGATTATAATGTGCCCTTAAAATTGAAAATTTTGGGTCTCGGATTCGAACCCGCGCGGGAAAATCAAATGGTTTGCAAAAACATCTTAATTCATTCAGCCTTTTGAGCACTTTTATGGTTTTTCGGTTATTTCACAGTTTATACACAAAAAAATTTTTTGTTTAATGAGCGGTAGTCCATACATATGTATTTGCTGAATATAAGACTTATGTCAATTCGGCGATATTCGTGAATCAAATATATTTGTTCATTTATTTTTATTTGTATTTAGGCCGACTCCACGTCACCAAGTGCAGATATTCTAAGAGCTGAAGTAGAAATAAAAAATTTATTTGAATGACAGGATGAGGTTAATAAAAATTAAAAATATTATGGACATGTTTTTTTTGGATTTTTTTGTTTATTTAAAAATTTAAAATTGAATCAAAAGGTTCATTTGGAATCCTCAAAAAAGCAGCGGTTTGTGTCTCTGGGCTTTTCGGTACTTTGTAAAATCCTGCCCCCTCTATTTGAGTTCAAATTGATTTTGTTTTTTGTCATTCGTTTATTTCCCTCAGGCATAAGTAAAAAATTGTCAAAAAAACAGCGGTTTAAATCAATCTAACGGCAAAATAAACATTTATAAATAAGCAAATTTGACCATTCCGAGGCAGAAAAGAATAAATGAAAATTACCTAGACTCAAATAGGGAGGATGGGGTACTTTTTGAGTGCCGGAAAATTGGGCTCTGGAAAATTGGGCTCCAAGATTTTTCGGAAAATTGGGGGAAAAAAGTCAAATTATGCAATGTCAATGGGGGACGTTGTTAGTATGACGGGGGTCAACGGGGGATGTTGTTCCGTCAATGGGGGATGTTGTTAGAATGACGGGGGTCAACGGGGGATGTTGTTCCGTCAACGTGGGAAGTTGTTCCGACAACGGGGGATGTTGTTCCGTTAACGGGGGAAGTTGTTCCGTCAACGGGGGATGTTGTTAGAATGACGGGGTAACGGGGGAAGTGTTCCGTCAACGGGGGATGTCGTTAGAATGACGGGGGTCAACGGGGGATGTTGTTCCGTCAACGGGGGATGTTGTTCCGTCAACGGGGGAAGTTGTTCCGTCAACGGGGGATGTTGTTCCATCAATGGGAGATGTTGTTCCACCAACGGATGCGGTACATCAGCGTGTGCCCCATATAAACATCTCTTTTTTTGCATAATTTGACTTTTTTCCATAGAGCCCAAAATTCCTCTGGAGCCCAAAATTTTAGAGCCCAATATTCCGCTTTTTTCACGAAGAGCCCAAATTTCCGCTGGAGCCCAATTTTCCGAAAAGTTGGAATTTTCCTGATTTTCCTGACACCTACTTTTTCATCTCACTCCCTCTCTCCACCACCTACCCTCTCTCCACCACATACCTCTCCCCACCACCTACCCTCTCTCCACCACATACCTCTCCCCACCACCTACCCTCTCTCCACCACCTACCCTCTCCCCACCACATACATTCTCCACACCACCTACCATCTCTCCACCACCTACCCTCTCCCCCTCCCCCCCCATCCCAACTAGCTTTCTCGTTTTCCAGGTGAACCTTTTGATTCGATTCTTGTTGGACCTTAGTATTATTTACTTCATTATTATGATTATTTGTTTTGACTTTATTATTATTTTTATAATTTTTCATTTTTTGACTCGCGCTATAAAGGCGGAAATAAATTTTAAAAATACAATTTACTTTTTGACTTTTACAATTAAAATTATTTAATTTTTCTTTATAATATGTACAGCAGGGATGAGCGCAAGAGACAATCTCAAAAAACGCAAAACGCACGGCCAAAATTTAACGCAAATAACGCAAGAGCGCAAAAATATGGGAAAAAATTTTTTTAAACAAGTATTAGTCATTTTTCAGTTAAAAATTGAAGTATTACTTTAAGTTAGCGTATCCTACTCGATTTTGTGATACATGTAAGTTGTATGGGTAATGTTTTAGAGATTAGGATTTAGAGGGATCAAGGAGATTTAAAAAGGATACAATGGGGATGTCGGATGAGTTGGGGAGATAGCAAAGGATAAAGGGCTATCAGTAGTTATGGATTGATACGGGGATATCAGGGGATTTGGAGGGATAACGGGAGATCTGAGCTCCATATACTGAACCGATATTTTTTTGAGCCGTTCCATTATGGAAACTTGGTAATTAAATACTCAACTTTTAGCGCCGCAGGCGAAAATTTTGAGAATTTAGGAAGGACGAGTGCCAGATTTCTTCCATTTTATGCATTTTATGCGCCGCAGGCGAAAATTTTGAAAATTGTGGAAAGTCACAAGACCGATTTCTTTCAATTTTTGCCCTCAGATTAGAAGGATATCAGGGAATTGAGCATATACATGGTAGGGAGGGATGCCAGACATTAAAAGCAGAACTTGATAATTAACAAGAAAAATTTAAACGAGAAACTGAATTAAATGAAACGGTATTTTTAGAAAAAATCTTAAAAGAAAAATTAAAATTAAGAAAACAATTAATTTAGAACAAAAAATAAAAGAAATTCAATCAGAATTAGAAAATACAAATACTAATTTGCAAAAACAAAAATGGTTAAGTGAAAATAGTGGAAATTCTGAACAGGTGGAAAGGAACGTTTAATTAAAAAAATATTTTTTTAATTTAAAGGTTGAATGTGCTTATCATACTTTGGAGGTACTTTTAATTCTATTTGCATTCCAAAAAAATTTTTTATGACTATAACGCGGCTATTCATGAAAAAGCACAAAATTTCTCAAATATTTTTTTCCTACTATAAAGTGCGTTGCAAAATTATAAGTCCACCCCAATTTTTTCTGTTTCTCTGGCCTTAACTTCTATTCTTTTTGAAGTTCGGCCTTTTTGGATCGTGCCTAGCAATAGGAAAGGGAAAATAAAAAAAAATTAAGAAAAAATCAGAAAGAGAAAAAATCTTAGTGAAAAAAATTGAAAAAAGTGGTGTTGCAAAATTATAAGTCCACTTTGAAATTTGCTTGGAACTTGTTTGGAAACTATTCTAAAAATTTTGAAAAATTCCAGTGAACATAACTTTTAAAATAAAGAATATTTATCCAAGAAACGAGCTCCTTATCCCTTTCCAACTTCAAGATATGAAAACCCCAAAATCAACGGGAAACAGGGGTCGAGCACTTCAAAAAATATTTTCGACCCCTTAGGGCAGACTTAAAAATTTTCTTTCATATCCGACAGATAGCCAATAAAATTTGCTATAAGACATAAAAAGAACCATCCTTCTAAAAAATTTATCCGTGGCGGCGCTTATGCTAGAAAAATATTAGTGCAAAAATAGTGCTTTTTTAGGCTATTTTTGGCCAGCAGTTTTTCTAGCATAAGCGCCGCTTTGCTAGAAAGCATAAGACTACAATTTTGGGGTTTTCATATCTTGAAGTTGGAAAGGGATAAGGAGCTCGTTTCTTGGATAAATATTCTTTATTTTAAAAGTTATGTTCACTGGAATTTTTCAAAATTTTTAGAATAGTTTCCAAACAAGTTCCAAGCAAATTTCAAAGTGGACTTATAATTTTGCAACACCACTTTTTTCAATTTTTTTCACTAAGATTTTTTCTCTTTCTGATTTTTTCTTAATTTTTTTATTTTCCCTTTCCTATTGCTAGGCACGATCCAAAAAGGCCGAACTTCAAAAAGAATAGAAGTTAAGGCCAGAGAAACAGAAAAAATTGGGGTGGACTTATAATTTTGCAACGCACTTTATATCCCTTTGGACAATTTAAAATTTTTAAAAATTTAGAAACAAAAAGAAGAATGTAATCAACAAATTGCTTCATTAACTAAAGAATTTGAACAAACACAAATGTGGCAAAATCTTGTACAAATATTTGAAATTAGATTAAAATGTCAACAACAAATAAAGTTTTATTGAAATTTTTTTTTAAATTTTAAAAACTTTTAGAAATAGAGACGATTTATTTTAGGATGGAAAAAATACAATTAGAACATAAATATGAAGGAAGTATTTTTTTCTTGAAACAGATTAATTATTTTGTCGTTTTTGACTGTTTATCTCTTCAAAAATAATTTGTTATTTAATTTAAAATATAAAAATAATTTTTTTTATTTTTTAATTAATATCCAAAAAAATAATTAAAAATATAGTACAAAAAATTAAAAAACAAAAAATAGTCAAAATTAATTTCTTTTTTTCCTGATTTTATTTGATATTATTCATTTGGTAAAAAAAAGGTGCTGAGTCACCAATACAACTCTTTTTACCCGGAGATGCTTTTGAACCAAAATATTGGGCTCGAAATGGTCAAAAACCATAGGGGGGAGTAAGCTTAATTTTAGGGTAATTCGAATAGGTATTCAGATATGGATTTAAGATTTGTTATTTCTCTACCAAAAGCAACATTTGTAGAGGAAGGCACTGATTTTTGTTGAGGAGGAATGCTCTTTACTTTATAAAAATATTGAAATTAAATATTTATCTTCCAATATATTCAAGAAAATATATTGGAAGATCATTTGGTAGTATTTTAGATATGGATTTAAGATCTATATGAGAAAAGCGAGGTTGTAGTCTAGGTACCTCGTTGGTACCTAGACGACTCTCAAAAGGTGATAGTTATATTTTATTTCTAAGAATAATATTTTGAATTTTAAATTAAGCCTAATATATTTATTTAAAAAATTAATTATTAAAATAATTATTCTAATATGCTTCAATTGTTTAAATTAATTAAAAAATAATAAATTCCCGAAAAAAATTTTTATCTTTTAAAAAATGCTTACAAATGAAAGATAAAATAATTTAAGAAATAATTTTAAACAAAAAAATAAAATTAAAGTGAAAGTATTTTTTGTATTTTTTAAATTTTTTTTTAATTTTTTTTTGGAATTATAAATGTCACTGAATTGAGAATAAAATATACAAGAAATTTTTTTGATCATTATAAAAATTTAAATAAATTAATCATTATATTCCGCTAACAAAAACAAGGGAATATAATGATCAAAAAACCCCGCTCATTTGTAAAAATATAAAAGAAGAGGCAGACTATTTTCTTGTTTAATTTTTTAAATGATCTATTTCAATTTTTTAAAATTAAATTATAATAAAATTTTAAACAAGAAAATGTCTATAATTTTAAATTGTTTTTAAAAAAGCCAAATACCTCAAAAAATATAAAGAATGATCGAGATATCTCGGTCGAGATATCTCTATATCGAAAATTAAAAAAAAATAATAAACAAATTTTTAAATAATTTCTATAATCCAAAACATAAAATGAAGAATAATTTAAAAAAATTTTTTTTAATTTTTGAAAAAATTAGGGATGTTAATTTAAAATTGGTTAAATCAGAAAAATAAATTTGAGAAAATTTATTTTAATGTTTGTTATATTTGGTTAAGAATTAGGTGAAAAATGTTAAAATAAATTGATGAAGAATGAAAAAAAATAGATATAAAATTCGAAAAAAATAATAAAATAAAATAATAAAATAATAAATCAATAACCTTTAGGTTTTGGGAGGATTATAATTAGAGGTGAACCAGGACCTGATCCGGTTGTATCCGGATTTTTTGATAGAACCCGGCTTTTCTGGATTTTGTAGATTTTGATCCGGAAATTTCTATTGAAATCCTGAAACCGGATCCGGAATTTTGGAAATTTTGAACTTATAATAATAAAAAAAAATTTAAAAAAAAAATTAAAAAATCAATTTAATCTTGCTGTTTTTTCAAGTCATGAGGCAGAGTAGAGACGTGCGAGACCGAAAATTTTCCAAGACCCAAGACTACACCCCAAGACCAAGACCCAAGACTACACCCCAAGACCAAGACCCAAGCCTACACCCCAAAACCATTACCGAAAAACCCAAGAAAATTCTCGGAAAAAAGTCCAAGAAAGAGTCTCGCACGTCTCTAGGGTAGAGGAAATCATTTCAAATAAAAAATTTTTTCAATAAAAACTCAAATCATCCATACTATAATTTAATTGTTCATAATCATCATTAGAATTATGGATTATTTCCACTACTTTCTCCTTTTTCAAAATTTAAAGTATTTCGACAAAATGGACATTTAAAACTATTTAAATTTTTTGTACTATCTTGATTTTTATTTACCCATTTAATTAAACAAACTTGATGAAGATAATGTCCACAATTAAGCTTAATAATTTGTTGACCAATTTTATTTTCTGCTTCACAGAAACATAATTTTTTGTCTTTAGGAATTTGATCTTTATTTTTATAAACAAAACTATTTTTAATAATATCATTAATAATAGTTTCACGTGCCATTTTCTTAAAGAAAAATTTTTTATTTCAAAAAGATTTAAAGGAATTTATGTAGTTTATCATTACCCCGCTGTATTTTTGGGGAATTCCTTGCTACGGGGTAAAATTAAAAACAATTCTATTTACCACAATCCTTCACCCTTCCCATTATTGAAATAATTTTTTATTGAGACAGAATCGAATACCGAAGGTAATACTGGGTTAATTATATATTTTGTATCCAGGTTCAATGTCCAATTTTATTTCCAATATTTTCTATGTGACAAGCAATTTATCCCTCCCACTTTACAACTACTTAATTCCTTTGTTCTTACTTACAGTTAGTTCAGTTTGTAATTAGGTAATTATTACTTCGGGGTGTTTCGGTGTTGGGAAGAATCCGAATGACCTGATCAACCTTAAGGAGCTTCTAGGAATGTCCCGATCACATCCTTCCCCGTTACAATATCCCTTAACATCTGGGTATGGTTCAGCCGCTTCGGCGCAGAGTATAAATAATTAAGGAGAAAGAACACATCCCCCCCACCTGGGATCCCATTTTACTTTATTAAATTATTATTTTAATTTTTTTCTTATCTAAAAATTTAACTAAAAAATTTACATCAAAATTTGTATTTATTATTTCTTTAATATGTTCCATTTCAGAATATACACTTTGAAAATAAGTTTGTATATAATTAGATGCTTGATCAGTATTCATTGATCTTATAGCATCTCTAAGTTGTCGATGATTACCTCTAATTCCAGTTGATTTCATAGCTCTAACAAGAAGTTCTTTATCCTGTAATTCAAATAAAAAAAATTTTTTTAAAAAGATAATAATTTGTTAAATAATTTTGGCTTACAGTGGCGGAAATTTAAATAGGGAAAAATATTTTTAATTTTATTTCTAAAAATTATCCGGCTAATCATTTATCTTGGGTTATAAATTTATATAGTTTTGTAGCTTTATTTATAAGCTATCAAATGACTAAAAATCATTAAACTAAAACTTTACACTTACGCTGAAAAAAATCATTTATCAATGTTGACTTATAATGTGCGCGGAAATTTAAATAGGGAAAATTTTTGTAATTAGTTTTTATGGACAAATCAATATAAAAAATTTTGAAAAAAATTCTAGGATCTTCCTATCATCGTGATCTCGAAACCCAAAACCAACGGAAAATGGGGGTGAATTAAAATGGGGGTGCTTATGTAGGTGAATGACATTGAAAAAATTTTTTACATTTAATGGCCTTTTAAAGATTTGAGTTTGTTTATCATACATATCAAACATTTTATTAGAATCTTTATATAATATTTTATATCGGTCTCCAATAGATTTATTTCCATAATCATAAGAATAATCTAAATAGTCTTCATCGGTAAATGCAGCATTTAAATGTTTAATTAAACAAATAAATAAAATAAAAATAAATAAAAGTTTTAATTTAATTAATTTAAACATTTTTTAAATTTAATTTTTGAATGAATTTAATTTTTAAATTAACTAATTTTGAAGCTTATTTTATATTAAAATTTTTGGAAATTAAAAAAATTTTTTTTTTAATTTTCTATCATGCGCAAGAAGCCTTGCAAGAAGCCCTGCCCTTGCGTTTCCCCTTAAGCCCGCCCACACATTTTTAAATTATTAAAAAATTTTTTAAATTGGCATTTCCGTTTTTATTTTAACGACTCGAGACTTGATTAAATTAATTTTTTAAACCTCGAAAAAAAATTTTTATAAAAAATATTAGAAAATTAAAAAGATATTTTTTATGGCTGTACTTTAGTACGTGGGTCCCGGAGTTAATATACAAATGTTATACCATTCGAAAGAGCTCCTCGAGCTGAGTCGAATGACACCAAAATCAACGAAATCCGACTTGAATGGACAAAGTTATGATTTTTTATTTTAGCTCCTTACCTATGGCATCTGCGGAGATTTTTGCTGCTACGGAGACCCCAAATACGTCCAGAGCAAGGGAGATAGCAATAGGTTTATGTTACGAGCCCAGACCCATCGCCCGTAGACTCCCCGCGAGGCGCGTGCCGCAAAACCCCGCGCGAAGCGCGGGGTTTTGCACAAGCGCCTCGCCGACGCCCCATAGGTTTAGGTTTTAGTTTTTCTATCGTAACTTTGTCTAATCATATTCAATCACGGTGATTTTGGTGTCATTCGACTCAGCTTGTCGAGCTCTTTCAAATGAGATATAATATGGTTAAAAAATTTTTAATTCCAAAAATCAACCCTTTGGATTAACAGTTTTCAGAGGCCTATATCTCGGTCCAATCAAGTCGGATTTCGTTGATTTTGGTGTCATTCGACTCAGCTCGAGGAGCTCTTTCGAATGAGGTATCATTTGCATTTTCGAATTTTTCACCCCAAAAAAGTGCTTGGTCCCCCCTATGCTTTTTCAAATTTCGGGGACCTATATCTCGGTCCAAAAATTTTTCCTCGGGCTAAAACTTGTGTCATTCGACTCAGCTCGAGGAGCTCTTTCGAATGTTATAACATTTGTATATTAACTCCGGGACCCACGTACTAAAGTGACCCCAAAATTATTTAATTAAAATTTAATTAAAATAATTTAAATAAATAATTCTCGAGACTTTAATTAATTTAATTTAAAAATTTCCCGAATTAAATTTTTTGAGAAAAAATTTTTTTTCTCCCTGCTACTACTTCCGGCGCCTATCTCTCTCCTTGCTACTACCTCCCTGCTACCTACTTCCGGCGCCTTTCCATTGTTTTATTTATTTAAATTTTTTTTATATTTTACTCCCACTCGTTTAACCTTTTAATTAATTTTATTAAATGCTCTTTCCTTTTATTTATTATTTTGCAAAAAATTATTAATTATTACCGATTTCCGATTTTTCTTCTAATTTTAAATCTCCTCATATTTAATTAATTTTTTTTCTCTAATATTTTTATTTAATTTTAAACTTAATAAAAAATTAAAATAATATTTTTTATTATTTCAATTAATAAAAATCAAAATTAAAAAATAGGGTTGCACAAAACCGTTTAATTTTGAAAAAACCGTATACCGTTTATGCCGTTTATCTGAGACCCGTATACCGTTTCGTTTATTTTTGAAGACCCCGTTTAAACGCCCGTTTACCGTTTATTTTTAGAATTTTTTAAAAACAATTCATAATTCAAAAAAATCAATAAAAAAGTAATAATTTTACTCACCCACCTCTATTACAAATTATAATTTAACAATATATCGAGCAATAACCGAGGAATGAGATGGATATCAAGGGATTAAGCGGGATTTGGGCTGATTATAGTGAGATTTGGGTGTATTAATAGCAAAATCTATACAATTCGGGGAATTAATTGGATTTTGTCGGATTAGGTATATCGTCGAATGGTGGACCATAGATCCGTCCATTCTTTCCCTCCTTTTTTTGCACCGCAGGCGAAAACTGAAAATACTGGATGATCCTTAAGCCAAAAATCCTCCTTTTTGCGCCGGTGCAAAAATTTTGGAATGAACTCGAACTCGATCGACACGGACGTACTCTAATATATAGAGAGATCAAAAAAAGTTCCAGTTTCGGGATCCGGAACTTAAATTGGATCCGGTTCCGGTACAATTTCGATTCCGGTGAAAACTAATATTCGCAGATATAGGGAGATTGTACTTATTCGATTTAAATTTGGTTTTATTAATTTTTCAATTAATCCTACTTCCTTTTTCAGCGCCGCAGGCGAAAATTTCGTAGATTTTGGAAGGATAAGAAGCCAGATTTAACCCATTTCCTGCGCCGCAGGCAAAAATTTTGAGAATTTTGGAAGGTCAAGAAGCCAGTTTTCTTCCATTTCCAGCGCCGCAGGCAAGAATTTTTTGATTTTAGTGGTTAGAAGACAAAAATTCACGTTTTAACTGACTAATTTCAGGAAAAATTAAACGAAATAAACGCCGTTTAGAAGGACCGTATACCGTTTATGCCGTTTATCTGAGACCCGTTTACCGTTCCGTTTAATTTTACCAAAAAACCCGTTTACCGTATACCGTTTAGCTAAACGGTTTTGTGCAACCCTATTAAAAAAATAAAAAAATAATAATTTTCACTTTTTATTAATTATTTGATACCGCTGTAATATTCAGCTCTTAAATAATAACTTTGACAAGTTTAAAATTAAAAATATTATTTTTAGAAATAAAATATATAACTAAAAATATTTTTCTAAAAAATATTAAATAAATTAAAAATAGATATTTATTCATTTTTTTTATTAAAAATGTTAAAATTAAAAAAGAGTGTAAATTACATATCTTTATTTCGGTTAAACCCATTATTGTTATATTAAAAAAAATTCCAATTTATTTATTTTTAAATTAAATTCATTATTCTTCAAATTATTTTTATTTATTTTTTATTTAATTCTTTTTATAATTAAAATTATTTTTTCCCAGAATTACAACAATAAGGTTCATTTTTATGATCAAAACAGCAATCATCATATCTACACATTCTAAAAAATTTTTTTTTAAAATATAAAAATTAATTTTTATTAAAATATACACTGAATGACGTTCATTGCTACAAGGCTGAACAAGCTGAAGGTTAAGAGAATTAATTTGAATAAATAATAAAATAAAATATAAAAATAAATAATTAAATTTAATAGACATTTTATTTTAAATTTAATTTTTTCTAAAAGAAATATTAAATTTTTATTTTAATTGAATTAAAGAAGAGATTTAAATAATAAATTTATTTTAAGCTAAGCAAATATATTTTTTTGATTTTTAATTTTTAATCCTGTCTAATTTTTTTAATTTTGTTTTTTAATTTATTTAAAAATTATTTTTAAAGTTTGTCTAGGTTTCCTTTTTATTTTTTTTGAATTTTATTTTTTTAATTTAGATGAACAGTTTTTTAAATTTTTATAGACTTCCTTATTTTATTTTAATTTAAAGCTTTTTATGTTTATATAGCTTTAAATATATTAACTCAAAATTTAAAATTTGCTTTTTTTAAAAAGTGTCAAAAAAGATTACGTGGATTTAATTAAACTAGCCTGGAAACAATTGAATAATTAAATTAAATTAATTAATATAAACATTGATTCGACGCATAAATTTTTAATGTACGTAGGTATAAAAGTTGATGGACGTATATTGTGTAATAGAGCCCTTACTTTTTAAAATGGTCAAAGAAAACCAGTGAAAGCGTCAGTCTAGTTGGATCATACTAGCGGGGCTAGTCACTGATCTCCTTCGTCTGTCCCATTCCCTTCGCCTACACATTGTTTATTTCTACACCGGATAAATTGTTATTCTTGTGCACGTCAACATCAGTGAAATCTCGGACATTTCCGGTCGTAACAGAACTCATTCCAGACTAATTAACGAGACAATAACACAAAAATTTATCAATATTAGTTAAATTCTAAATTAATTTTCTTAAGCATTTGATACAAAAATTAAGGGTTGTTTTCCACTAATTAATTGGTTATCTTCATTATTCCCTCTATTTTCTTCCCTATTATTTATTAAAATTTCTTTTTGTGATTGATTAAATTTTAATCTTCTTTGTTCTTGCTCTTGTTGTAATTGTCTTTCCTGTTCCTCCATAGCTAATAATTCTGCTTTGAATTGTTCTGTTTGTTGTTCCTCTTGAGCTACTTTGATAAAATTATCGACAATAATTGTGATGGGTAAAGCTGTAAATTAAATTTGAATTATTTTTTGGGAATATTTATTTCAGGAAAATATTTGACTCTATCCCAAAAGAAGGGCGGAATCGTTTTTTTCATTACCTGCAAGGAAAGGAAAAATTGGCACGGACGGACTCGAACAGGCAAAACGCGGACTCCGTGTCCATCCGTGTTTTGTTTGCCCGTGTCAATCCGTCTCACTTTTTCCATTTTCTTCATTTTTCCTTTCCTTGCAAGTAATGAAAAAACGATTCCGCCCTTTTTGGGATAGGGCCAAATATTTTATCTGAATTTATAATTCTCCGTAAATACATATATTAATCAAAAATTAAAATTTTTCTTGGAAAATAACTAAAATTCGATATTCTTCCGTTAATTAATAACTCAGAATTTTTATTTTTCCTCAAAGTAAAACTAGTAATTCTCGGAACTTATTTGTTAATGAATTTCAGGAAATAAAATAATTATAATTATACATAATTGATAATCTTGAATTTACTGACCTAATACAAGCACTCCACTCATTATAGCGGCAGAAGCAATTATTTTACCCACTAAAAATTATTTTATTTAAAAATTAAAAAATTTTTTTTTAATTTATTAAATTTAACAAATTTATCCCTCTTTATAATTACTTGTAGTTGCCGGCACAACATCTCCATACCCAACAGTAGTCATTGTAACAATACACCACCTATATTTAAAATAATTTAAATATTAAAATTATTTCACCAATAAGCAGCTGGAATGCTGGTGAAGGGTGAACCTTTCTCGTCTTTCTACAATTAATTATTTAATTAAAATAATTTTTTTAAGGAAATTTTATGTTCAAATTTAATCTTCAGATACCTCAAGAAAGTATATCATAGTTGAGAAAAAGACAACCCCAGTTAACAATACAATAGTCATCATTTGCAATTGTTTTTGACTCCTTTAAAAATTGAATTTTAAATTTAATCATGATATTTTATTACCGTATTTACTCGATTAATTACCCACACTCTATTAATTCCCCATGCCAGGGATGGGTTGAAAAAATAATTCCCTACTTTTAATTACCCTACTGCACGTTCAAATGCTCGAATAATTCTCCTCCTCGAATTCCCCATCCCACGGATTGGTTGAAATATTAATTCCCCAGGGGAATTAATCGAGCAAATACGATATATTGGAATTTATTATTATTTCAGAAAATTAAATGAACAATGATTTATGATTGTCCGGAAAATCAGAATTTCATAGCTTCGGAACTTGGGAAAAATTTGTTTAAATATTTCCGTTGGTTAAAAAAGGGCTCTAGATATTTAATAATTTTGCCATTCCGTAAATTAAATAATTTTCATCATTCCTGAATTAATAAAATAAAACATATGATCAACTTTCAGGAAAATAAAAATCAGGATAACTTTCCCAAAATAAATCAGAATCTAATTACCCCTCCTCAATAATTTGGGGATTATTATAAATAATTTAAATTAAGCACCTTTGTAAAGTCATTCCAAAAGTTTGTAAACCAGAAGAGAACCGTCCAAGTTTAATTATTCTAATAACCCTTAATACCCTCAAAATACGGACAACCAAAAAAGCCCAACGCAAATCTCTCAACTTTTTATCATCTACCCCCATTAAAGTCAACATAAGTTCTAAATAAAAGGGCATAATTGCGAGCAAGTCAACCTTCAAATTTAATTTAATTTTTAATTATTTCTATTAATTATTAACCAAATTGAGAGGTTTCAAAACAAATCTCAATTTTCTCGGTGCAGCAAAAAGCCTCAATAAATATTCTATTGTAAAGAAGGCTATACAAACACGCTCGGTAAATACAAATATTGGATGTTCGATTCTTATTGGTTCTATATCTTCTTGAATTATTTCTGTTCCGTTTGGAAGCATAATTGTCTGGTTTCCAGAAGAAACGTATTCGATTACCTTTTTAGAATAATTTAATAATTTTTAATATTTTCCCGTAAATTGTATTTCTTGTAATTATTTTTCAGAATTAAGTATAATAAATAAATTTGAGAGCTTTTTTTGGATCCCTCTCCCCCAAATAGTGTAAGGATGATTCATCTAGAGCATTTAAGACGCTTAGGCGACGGGGGTTAAACGAGGATAAAAGAGACAGCATTAGTCGATGCCCCGATAGCTCAATGGCAGAGCTCTTGTATATGGTGTGCGAAAGCACCTAGCAATAACTGTCAGGAGGTCGCAGGTTCAATCGTGCCCGGTGGCTAAGCTTTTGCTAAACTCTTTCCCTAGTTCAAGTCTCAGTTATTATTTCCTTCTTCATGCCCATCATTAATTTTCCTCTAGCAATAATTTCCGGAAATAATACAACGAAGAAATTTCACCAGATTCATTGATCCCGGTAGAAGCAAGTACCCATTTTAATTTTCTATACTTTCTACCGACCTGAAAATCAGGTATTGTACCAAAACTTAAACCAAGAACCGATATCATTACAAACATTGTTGAAGATAATTCAAAGACCTTTGCCTAAAAGCTTAACAAAATAAATATATCCGACTAGAAATGACCTGCATAGAAGACCCGGGTCTCTCCAAAAAAGTCCACATTCTTCGTCTAAACTGCCCAAATCTCAACTTCTCAAAGCTTGTATCGTCCACTTTATCTTCCTTACTTGACTCTAAAAGCCGTTCAAGTGGTGAAACTGAATCAGAACAGCAAGCGCCTTTAAATCATATTAATTACCCAAAGCTGTTTTATCCAATAAATTAACCAATATAGCTAGTTGGCACACGCCAAAATTCAAGTTCAGCACTAAATGCAGATGGGCATAATTCAGGCGGTTTGTGCACAACTCCATTAGCGTAATATTGAAAAACTGCCTCAAAAGCAAGTGGCGATCTCTTAATTTAGGGATTGTTTTTAAGGTATCTTTAAGAATATACAACATAATGTGGAGAAGATAAACCCTAATTAAAATAAATCAAAATTTTTAACTGTCTGGAAAACAAAAAATAATGATTTTACTTATCGTATAACCTGTATTAATTGCCCTCCCTCAAATAATTATCCTCCCCACTTCCATTAATTACCAAATTCAGCATAGAATGGGGTATGCTGAATCGTATAACCCTGTATAATTACCCCCTCGATTAATTACTCACTCCACCGGAAGGTCGAAACAATAATTATCCAGGGTAGTTATTAAAGGATATATGGTAAATTTACAATCTTCTCTGAAATAGAGAAAGGAAAATCATATCAAAAACCCTCTCAATTAATTAACTAAAACACTAAATACGAAAACAAAATAAATAAAAATAAACTCTTCATAAATTATTATTAATTTTCAAAGTTACCTGGAAATAATAGGCACGTTCAGGGAGCAAAAAAGCATCAGCAACCTAATTATTTTAAACATTTTTAATTTATAAATTAATTAAAATTACCTTCAATTTCGCTCTATGAGATAGTTGAACAAATTTGGTAAGGAAGGTACTTGGATCAGCATGCAAAAGAGCTTCAACAAGAACAAAAAAAGGTACTCCTCCAATGTTTAGTCTACATGATTTAAAATAATTTTTAATTAATTTTAAATAATTTTAAATTTATCTTATTAGCTATGTTTGTAAAAAAAAAGATAAAATTATAAATATTAAGAAGGTGAAAGATTTTGAAAGATTTCTTTCTATTTCGTAACCAGAAAGGTAATTCTTAAGCCTTTTAGTTAGAAAATCCGAGTATGGCTATAATATTCCATATCTCAGGGCAATCTAATACATACTTTTCTCGAAAAATAATAAGATAAATTATCATTAACTCAAAAATATTTAATATTTAGTGTTTAGTGTGCCTATGTTAATATAAAATGTAGCTAGTGTGTGCTAGGGTCTACTACATAGTGATGTTCGAGACTCTCGGTCTTGGTTCAAGTTTCAGTCTCGGAGTTGATTCTCAGTCTCGGCTTTTTATAACTCTCGAACATCACTAGGGTTTATCAAGAATATAGTATAGTCTCGCCTATTCTATTGTTATTTTTGCATTGTATTTATTAGTTACCTCAAAACAACAGAATTTTCCTCTTCCCTAAATTCCGACGGTTGTTGGGGGATCCTCTCATTTTCCCTCTCTTCTGGTTTTTGTTTTATTTTTAAAGTTTTATCTCCATCGCTTTTTTCAATTAATGGATCCTTCTCTAAATAATTCAAATTTTCATCTTCTTCAATTACCGCCAAATTTTGATGATTTTCTGATTTTGTTTGATTTTCTGATGTTGATAGATTCTGAATATTTTTTTGCTTAAAAAATTTTTTTTCATTCCCCTACCAAAAACGAGGAGGGATCGCCTTGCATCCAAATTTGGTCCAAAACTGTTCCATTTTGTCTTTCTGCGTGATTCATAGCATCCGTTTTTCTGATTGCCAGGGATCTCTTTTTCCTGTGTTGTTGCGCTGCAGCCATCATATTTCCAGAAATTCTGAGAACAAAAATTAATTTTTAAAAATTATTCTGATTTTTTAGTATTCATTTAAATGTTTTTCAATTTTTTAATTAAAATAATTTTTAAGGGAAAACATCGAAACAAACAATTGAAGCAAAAAGTAAATTAAAACAAACAAAAATCAGAAATTTATCTGAACATTAAAAAAACAAATAAACAGAACAAATCAGAAATAAATCTGAACATGAATAAACAAATAAACAGAAAAAATCAGAAATTAATCTGAACATGAATAAACAGAAATATTTAAATATAAATCAGAACAATTAATATTAAAGAAAACAAACATATCTGAAATCAGAATTTTATCCAAACTTGAAAACCAGAATTTTATTTGAACATTAAAAAGAAATAAGTAAAACAAACAATTAAACAAACATAGGAAAACAAAACAAACTAAACATACATATGAACAAACAAAAAATGTGAAACAAATATGAAACAAACAATTAATTTATGAACACGTGATAAACAATGTTTCAACAAAATAAATAAACATTTAAAAATACATAAACAAATTGAGATAACAAACAAACAGCATTGTTTGCGTCGAAGACGTCAAATATATTTATTCAACATTTTTTAAAATATACCAATATTTTATTAAATTCATTTATTTTGGCATAAATGAATAAAAAAGGCATTTATTTCTTTTTTTCAATTAAAAGCTAACACAAAAAACCCCAAAAAGACAACAAAAATAAACACAAAAAGAAATATAATAATTGACTAAAACCCCCAAAATTTTTTGTAAAGCTAAATTTAATTTAATAGAAGCTCCTTTTCTTTCTTTATTTTCTCCAGTTTTATTATTTTTAAATTTTATTTTAATTTTTTATTTTTTGTTCAAGTGAATGTTTAATTCATTCCTTGGAGCAGGCCAGTGTACCGCGAGCCCAATGTATCGCTGAGCTATAACTTTTTACAGAATTGTCGAATACGTGGCGCTTCGGTATGTTCGATTCAGCTGATCGAGCCGCATCCAACCATATCAGGGCGCCAAGGATACGACAATTTTGAACGTTATAGCTCGGCGGTACATTGGGCTCACGGTACATCGGGGTGTACCCCATAAGCTAATTCAAAGTCCCATAACTTTATGAAAAATAAACAGGATAAAATAAGCATGTAATCATTCGATGGAGAATTAAATTTACAGGGTGCGGCAAATTAAGCGCGCGTTTGTTTTTTGCCATAACTTTCTTTAATTTTAATGAAAATTGATAATTCTTTTTTTGTTTTATTCCCAACACTTTAGGAAACTTGCTGATACCAAATATTAAAAATTTGGTTCACTGTTGGCAAAGATAATCGAGTTCGAACGTCTGGAAAATTTAAAAACATTTTTTATGCCAAAGTTTAATTGATCATAACTTCGTTCAAAATCGTTCAATACCAATGATTTTGGTACTAAACGACTCATCTCGTTCAGGAGCATCGAAATAGCTTATAATCTCATTTTTGAAAATTTTACACAAAAATTTTATTTTTATCAAAATTATTTTAATTTATCATTCAGAGGACCGTATCTCATTCGATTTTTGTCGTAGCCCCCTGATTTTTATGTCATTCGAATCAGAATGAAGAGCTGATTCGAATGATATAAACATTTCCAATATTAAAATCTCAGCCTTGAATCTAGGCCAATTTTTATCCAAAAAATTCTGCTCAAACTTTGAGGATAGTTTACTCAGAGTAAACTTAAAATTAAAAAGCAATTTTGGTATCAGCAAGTTTCCTAAAGTGTTGGGAATAAAACAAAAAAAGAATTATCAATTTTCATTAAAATTAAAGAAAGTTATGGCAAAAAACAAACGCGCGCTTAATTTGCCGCACCCTGTACTACAAAATAAAATTTAAAAAAATTTTAGAGAAAAAATTAAAACAGTTGTGCCCAAAAATTCAACATTTTTGTCTATTTTTGAAGGTTTTTTGATCATAACTTTTCTGATTTTTAGAGTAAAATTTTAATTTAAATTTTATTTTATAGAAAATTTAATTATCTATCGAATAATACCAAAAAAATTGGAATAGGTGCATCAGAATCCAAGTTTTAAGCCCAAAATTCATCCCCTACTTAACTCAACTTAAGCAAACCCTCTTATAATTATTTCCATATAAATTTGTTTTAAACTTACGGTCTAAGCATAGAAGTAGCGCTAACACTTGCGCAACTCATTTTTAGAGCAATGTGCATACAATTAATAAATTTAAATTTTATATAATTTTTTGAAGACTTTAATTATAAATAATTTATTGAGAATTTTAAGAAAAAATCGGGAATCTCGTTATTAGTAACAGTAAGGGGAAAAATAAATAATAGATTAATATAAATTATATGCTTGGACTCTTTTAAAAGAAAGATGCAGTACCATCCGAAATGTCTTGGTAACGGAGTCGAGTGATACCCTCCTTTCGCGTTTTTAGATTAGTATTCCTTCTCAATTACCAAAAAATTATTATTTAATGTGGGGGTGAACGAAAATTATTGGAGGAGATCGTTGGAGCTTAAATCTTCAGGATCGGCTTTTTCCTGAATTGAGACTTTTGGAGTCTGGATTTATTCAAAAAAAGACGGAGTCCAAGTCCAAACCAAGTCCAAACTTAATATACTTCTGTTAGAAGCCTACCTCTAATATAAGCCCATCCGAGGAGACCCATTGAAAAATATAAGCCCAGGGCTTATATTAGAATATTTACGGTATACATCTTCATAAAAGAATATTAAGGATTTTAAAATTCATAACTTTATATAATTAAGTGGAATAAAAAGGAAGTAAAAATTGGCATTAAAAATAAAAAGTTAATTTTAGTCTTTGGACAATCTGGGGGGGGGGGGGGGGTTTATTTAATATAAAATTTCCTAAAAAGAAATAAAAGCAACAAAAAAAGTTTTAAATCTTTTAAAAAACTTTTTCCTTTAATAAAATTATTAAAAGCAGCATGAAAAAATATGAAAAAATGAAAAGAAAGTAAAATAGGGGAGGGGATCACTTGAGGAATTTTAAATAATTTTAACCTCAAATTTAATAATTTTTTGAACAACTGACTTTTATTTTTTAAAATTTAACCTCAAAATAATAAAACACAATTTAAAAAAGAAAAGGTGAATTATTTTGTGAAATTTTTTTATTTTAAAATGTGTGAGAAAAACTTGAAGGCAGTTTATGTTTGTGTGAACATGCTTCCTTAAAAAATTCATAACTTTTTAATAAATAAACTTTTTTTCAAAGTTTTTGGTATCTTTCGATAGAGAATTTAATTTTCTTTAAAATAAGACAAAAAATTTAATTTTAGATTATTTTTTAAAAAAAGTTATGGTCAGAATACATGCAATAACTTTGCATTTTTTCGAAGATAACTCAGAATTTCGAAAATAACTTTTCTGGTAAACATTCAAAAATTCTGATTTTTATTCCATTTTATAACGAATTGAATTCTCTATCGACTGACATAAAAAATGGAAGATAAAATTAATTTATTAAAATTTTATTTTATCGACAAAAAATACATGTATTTATTAAAATTGAGTGTTTATAAAATAATATATTTTGTACTAATGGACTTTTTTCACACAAAAGCTTAAAACATTAAAAAAAGCAATGGCGCAAGTCCGTCTAAAAACAAAAATAAAGGGGTTTTAATTCCGTTATAGAGAAAAGAGAGAGAAGTAATGTGAAAGGAACACATAAGTAATGTGAAGGGAACATTGTTAGTTTAGTTGAGTCTTTGGTTAATAATTCTAGAACGGATGGATATTTTCCAAATCTTTTTATTTCATTCGATAGAGGATTAAATTTGCTATAAATTATCAGAAAACTAGAAATTCAACTTAATTCTGAAAAATGTTATAGACAAAAACAGACAAAAATAAGCACAAAAACGGGCATTTTTGTCAGGTTTTTAGCCTATATCTTTTTTCTTATTTAACTCAAAATTTTAATTTCTTCTCCCATTTTGTAGCAAATTTAATTCTCTATCGAATGGTATAAAAATCTTTTTAAAAATTTCCAGCTATTCATGAGTTATTCGCTCGGGACTCAACTAAGGTATGTTTGGATGTCGTGCCGAGTACAAATTAAAAAGGGAAAATGAAAAGGAGATAAATAACGAACATTTTTTATTCAAACAAATTAAAATGTAAAAAGAGGGGAGAGAATTGGTGCGCAAAGTGACGAGATTTTTTTTAAATTAATCCTTTATATTTTTAAGAATCGATAGAAAAATTATTTGAGTGAATATAGTTAATTACAAGGACATTTTCAAGTGAAAATTATTAAATGTATAATTCTTTTCATAATTTTTTTTCCAGAAATTAAATTATTTTTTGGAATGTATGAAAAAAGAAAGAGTTTAGTAAAAGCTTAGCCACCGGGCAGGATTAACCTGCGACCTCCTCGTAGTTATTACTAGCCGCCTTCGCTCACTACATACATACAGAAGCTCTACCAATGAGCTACCGGAGCATCGACTAATGCTTCTCTTTTACCTTCTAAGATCGTTTAACCCTCGCCTAAGTGTTTTAAATCTCTAGGTGAATCATCCTTACAAAAAAGAGAGTTCAGTCTTATTAAAAAAAGTGTTCAGTCAGTAGAGCAACTGTACGTGGTGAGCGAATAACTAGAAGGATGGCGAAGGGTCATTGCTTGCCAGGGGCTAAGCTTTTACCTCACTTCCACTATATTATAAATATTTTCCGGAAAACAAATTCCGGAATAGACATTTATATTTCTTCGATATTACAACTTTCCGGAATATAGTAATTTCCGGATTCTGGTTAGAGATAGAACGAAATAGTCTTTTTTGAGAGATAAAAATAGGAGAGAAATCTCGTGCATATACCTGCTATTTTCATCCCTAATTTATTAACATATGCATATTTTTCTATTTTCATATAAATTATATACAACAAAGAAAAATAAAATAATTTCAAAAATTTCAAGAATTTCTTTGGAATTTCCAAAAAAAAATTTTTTTTTAATTTAAAAACCCCACAAATCAAGCAAACGGAAAGAAAGTCTAAGACAGACAAAAATTTTTTATATAAATTTTAAAAGAAAAAAATAAATGTTGGTTTAATACAAAGAGAATTTAAACTAGCGGAAAGATTAAAAAAAGAATAAAAAAATTTAAGAAAAAATAAATTTTGTTTAGTAATTGAACTTGTTTTAAGGAAGGAATGCGTGGGAGAAAAATGGCTGGGTAAAAAGATTTTTTGTTGAATAATTGGAATTTAAATTAAAATTTTAACATTTCTTTCTAACAGAATTTAAACTTAACGCCAAGAAAATTTGCAAAAAGCCAAAAATTAATCTAATGGTGAAGAGGCTTAGAGCCCTGAATGTTGAAAAAAAACTGAGAACGGGAAACAAGGGAATTGAAATATCGCCAACGGCACGGTTTCCTAAAAGAGCCGAGAAGAGGGATAAGCCTGATAAGACTTCCAACACTGAAAATTTTCCAAAGACTCAAGATCAAGATTTATATTCAAGTCGTGGAAAACTTTACAAAAAAAACTCTGGACTATAGGCAATTTTTTCGTTCCAGACTTCAAAATACCAAAGAATTATATTTTTTCTAAAAAATCTTTGGAAAAAAATGGTCTAAGACAGTGATAAGAAATTCACACAAACTTTTAAATTTATTTAAACATATTTAACGGAAACTTACTTTAAAATTCAGCTGGCTCACAAAGAAATAAATAAAATTTAATTTTGTGTTAACTTTAATTAAATAAATTTTATTTTAGTGTATTTATAAATATTTTTATTTTTAAAAATTAAAAAGTGCTTCACAGGAAAAAGAAGAAATTCGAGAAAATGAAGTGATTTACTTTTTAATTTTTTCTTCAAAAAAAATTTTTATTTCAAGTATTTTCAAATATTTACCTACACACATCCCCTCCGCTTTAAATTATTTACAATCACAATCAAGCTCTACCCAAAATATCGACAAAAACTCATTTATGATTTCATTCATTCATTTAAACACACTCTGATTTTTGTTATTCTGATCATAATTATTATTAGGTATATATGTACTAGTGCAAAGATGATTCACCTACATTGAGCATTTAAAACGCTTAAGCGGGGGTTGAACGATCTAAAAAGGGAAGAAAGCATTAGTGCCCCGGTAGCTCCGTGGTAGAGCACCTGCATTTGTGTGAGCGAGGCCGAGCGAACGTTGTCGCGGGTTGAAATCCGCCCAGTAACTAAACTTTTGCTAAACTCTTACTCAAGTTTTGTATATCTTTTCAGATCTTCGATCATCTGCCCTCAATAATTTTAAAAATACAGTTAATAAAAAATTATAAAAATAGCTTTTTCTATTAAGTAATTGTTGTTCATTCTCACAATTTATATTTACTTAAAATTTAATTGAAGAGGAGAGAAAAAACAATTTTTTTATTTAGGCTTAAAACAAATATATATTTAATTTTAAAAATAGATTTATTAAATTAAAAGTATTTGGACTTTTAAATTTTTTGAAACAAATGAAAGGGAAAACAAAAACGAATTTAAAAAAAACAAAACGAATTTCATTTGATTAATTTTTGAATTTTCTCCTCCTACTGGTTTGTAGTTGGCCTTGGTTTATCATCCAGTATTTGCTAAAAAAGAAAAATTTAACGAATTGAGAGATATAAGAGAGGAAGTGACTCAACTCAGTATTAGGACTTTTTTCGATCCGAGACTGAAGAAAATTTTAAAACCAGACCACAATCTTTTAAAGACAGTTCCCGTCCTATACGAAAACGAATCCATAAACCGAGGATTTTTCAGTCTTTTAGTTCGATCCCAAATATTAGAAAATTTTTCTAGTCCCTGAAACAAGCCAGTAGCCAGGATTTTGTTTCGGGGAGGGGGGGGGGGGCGGAGGGCCAAGGGAGGAAAAATTTTCTGCGACGAATTTTTGGAAAATTCTGAATTTTAGGCGAAAACTTTGAGAATTTTTAGAAGGCCACTGTACCCCCCTGGCCACTGTCCTGCCCTAAACCCTTCAATTAAGGTTCAACTCTAATTTTTTAAAAACAAAATTTTTCTCAACCGTTTTTTGCCATCCATACAACATATGGTAAACAATATTTCTTAACCCCTTCAAATTAGCCCAATGAATTTCCAAAGTTTCAGTTCTGTTGTTGTTTAAATTATTTAAATTATTAACTCCATAAATATATTTTATTTGGCAATATAACTGTTTTTCGTCCAAATTCCAAACAAGCCCAACTAAACAAAGCCCTTTTGGGGACACAAAACTTGAAGATTTATATAAATAGAAGGAAGAGGATGAATTTTCTTTGGATTTGGAAATACCTGGAAAAATAAAAGGAAAATATGGGAAAGTTTTTAAAAAATGTTTTTGCGGACAAAAATTTTTTTTAGTCGAAAATCAATTTTAGGGGTGGGTCGTTTTGGCGCCGGGCCGTTTTGGCGCGAGTACTAAAAACTGGTACTTAGGCGAGACCTAAATTTATAAAATTTTTCTCAAATTTCTTTAACATCCTTGACTACCTCCTACAGAAATTTCAGAATTGTTCATCAAATATTTCAGAAGTTATAGTCGATAGACCTCGAAAAATTAGGCATTTTTCAGAAAATCAACATTTTTGGCCATAATTTCTAAAACTCACATTATTTTAAATTTGGTATTTTAACAGATTTTGGAAGACGATTTTCGAAGATTTTTCTCTATCTAAGGGAATATTTTTCAAATTTGTTGGCCATTGGCTGGGAAGCTACATAAGCAATAACCTCAATTTATATAACCCCTCTCATTATCTTTCTAAGGTATCTAAAAATGAGGTATCCGATTTCAAATAATTTTATCAGCATAAATTTGTCCGAAAAATAGGTCCAGAAAAATATTTTCAATTCAAGAAAACTCCCCAAACCTTTACATTTCTCAATTATTCCATGTATATTTTCATTACATTCATCAGTAAGAATATCCAATGATCTCAAAAACAGAAAAGCATCGTTTGAATATGAAAAAGTAAATCGTTTCGAAGATTTTTTGTCGGCTTTAAACTAAAATTTGAAAGAAAATTTAAATTGGGTAATTATACTAAACTTGCGGACAATTTTTGCGGATTTTAAAAAAGTAAAAGTTTGCCCCAAAAAATAGGATTAAATGATCACTACTCGCAAATAAATGTATTTTAAATAGATTAGAACTATAAAACACCTAAATCTTGATATTAAAAAATTTTTAGCTTTCCCGAGAAAAGTTAACAGAAGTTAATCTCCAAGGGGAAATCCATTCTAAAAATTTGGCAGTCAGAAAATCTTTGGTAGCACTTTCTAACGCACTTTTCCTAGCCTTTTTTATTGTTTTGTCATCCAATTAATTAATAAAAGGAAAGGGTAGAAGAATTAAAAAAATTTTTTAAGGAAGCCCTTAGAAAAATACAATTTAAAAAAAATCCGCAAAATGTGTCCGCAAAAATACCAAATCTTTAAAAGTTTTCTTCCTTCAAAAATTCACCTAAAAATCAAGATAAAAATTAAAAAACCTTTGCCAAATGTAAATATCTTTCATTTTCCTCCTTAGCCCCAGTCGTTTTAACACATATTCGTTCAAAGTTGTCGATAGTCAATGGAAAAGTTATTGGGCCACGAATTAGCGAATGTTTATTTTTTGAGGCTGGAAAAAATTTTTTATACGAGAAAATTAAGTAGAATTATTTTAAAAATAATTTTTAGACAAAAAAAGTTAAAAATAAAAAGAAAAACCACGAACGGATTCGAACCTTCGACCCCCTTAGGGGAAAACTAAACACCTTCCCACTACACCAAAATTGCTCTTTTCAATTTTAATTAATTTTAAACAAACTTTTATTTTCTTTAATATTTTGTTCTTCTTCATTTTTAATTGAAACATTTTTTGTTAATTTATTTTGTGAAGAAACTGGAATATTTTTGCCAACAAGTCTTGATGCTAATCTATAATTAATTTGTAGAAGGCGTTTAGCGGAAGTTATGGATGAGGAAAACATTGGAAAAAGTCTGTTAAATTGAGAAAATTAAACAAAAAATAAAATTTTTATAGGTAGTGGAAAACTCAGGGACAAAATGTCATCAAAATGCATAACTTTGCAGACAAAATGCCATAGGCGAAAAATTGACAAAATGCCAATAAGAACATTTTTGACAAAATGCCCATTCGGCAAAAAATAGACAAAATGCCAGTAGGGGTTGAAAAAATTACTTGGGCGCTGGATAAAATTTTAAATTTGAAAACAACAGCTTTTTTATTGACAAAAAAATTATACACAACATATTTAAGATTTTTAAATAAACACAACAATAATTTCAACAAAAAATAAACATCCAATGAATCCTATTATTTACATATTTCTCCATTCCACCCCTTCTTTTCAGCCAGAACTCTCAGACCCACCACTAGTTTCACTTTCATTCGAACCAGCAGAAGTACTCGAAGCTTCTTCTGTGCTGTCGGACGATTTACTGCCTTCTGAAAAAGAGGAAATTTAAAAAATTCGGAAACATTTTTTGAAAGTTGGACCTCTCTACAAGATACTACCAATATAAGAACACCTCTATTTAAGATACTTTTTAAATTTGGATAACCACTAGATAGCAAATGTTGTGGAAGGTAGTGTCTAGGGCAAAAAATTTCTTTAATTAGGCAGAACCTCAACATAAGTTACAGTTTTTAAGCTCAGAGGGGTTCCCTATGGTAAGGTCCGACGGTAATGCTTCAAAAAACAGTCAAAATGCTTCAGTCACTAAATACTAGAGATTGACCTTAATTTAAAATCAGAGTAATGTTTAAAAGTTTCTTTAGTTTTGACTCAAAGTCAAAAATCTGGTCAATGACAGCAAATCAAGAGTCAACCCCCAAGCTTCCCCCAATTTTTTTCTTTAACTCAAAACCCCCTACCGCTTCCTCCCGATGTAGTAGAAGTTTTCCCAGTTTCCGTAGTTCTCTTTGAAGTACTCGTCGTTGTCCCTTTCTTACTTGTTGTTGCTTTGGTAGAAGTCGCCGTTCTAGTGGATGTTGATTTTGCCGTTGATTCTTCTGAACTTTTTGTAGAAGGAAGCTTTGCAGACTTTTGAGACTTTGAAGTTCCCCTCTCAGATTCCTTTTGGGTTTTTTGTGATTTTGGGGGTCTACGAGAAGCTTGTTTGGCTGAGGGAAGGCTAAGACTTTTGGCTGTACGAACACTAAGGTCTCCTGCAGTTTTTGCACTTTCCGAGTACTCCACGTTGCTAAATTCGACGACGGTAGAGGAAGAAGCCGATGCTGATTTGGGGGAGACCTCAAAGAAAAAATAGTTCTGATTTTAACGAAAAAATCAGAATTCTGTTTCTAAATTAATCAGAATTCTTGGAAGTCTGACCACACCTTAAGATACCCCTTAGAATTATATAAGATGCTCCTTTCAATTCCAAGGGTATACTTTATAGCGTAGTCTGACCCCCAAAACTTTACCGTAGCAACAGCACACTTCTTCTCAAGATAACAGCAATAGGTAAGAACATAGACCAGAGCGTTCCTAAAATTCGTTAAAATTCCTTTTTTGGCTCTAAAGAAAAAAACTCACATAGCAAGGTACATAGCAGCAGCAACACTCCAAACTTTCCACTCCCCAATAGTGTGCTGGAAGAAGTTTTGATCGAAGACAGGAATAATTTCTGATGGGGTAATGGCTGTCGTGGTAGTTGTTGCGGCGTTTGTTGTGGTAGTAGGTTCTTTAGTAGAAGGAAGGAAACGAGGGACGGAACGTCCAAACACGGAACCAACAACATTAAGCAGGAGAACAATTGCAACAAAAAAGCGATTATTGAGAGGAATTGTAGCCATTAGGTAGAAGAAAAGTGGAGAAAACACAAACTAGAGTTGAAGTTTTGAGAAATGTTTGGGAAGAAATGTTTAGATGTTTGTTGTTTTTATAGTAAGAAATTCAGAACTGATATAAATCAGAATTTTATCTGAACATTAAAATCCTATTAAAAAATCAGAATTTAATACGAACATGAAAATAAAAAATCAGAATTTAATCCGAACTTTAAAATAAAGTCAGAATTTAATACGAACTTGAAAATAAAATCAGGATTTAATATGAACTTGAAAAAAAATCAGAATTTAATACGAACTTGAAAATAAAATCAGAATTTAATCCGAACTTTAAAATAAAATCAGAATTTAATACGAACATGAAAATAAAATCAGAATTTAATACGAACTTGAAAATAAAATCAGAATTTAATACGAACATGAAAATAAAATCAGAATTTAATACGAACTTGAAAATAAAATCAGAATTTAATACGAACTTGAAAATAAAATCAGAATTTAATACGAACTTGAAAATAAAATATCAGAATTTAATACGAACCCGAAAATAAAATCAGAAAAACTGAAACAATAATTAATAAATCAGAATAATGTTGTGAGAAAGTTTATTTAAAATGTTCAGATTTAATTCTGATGTTTTTATTGTAAAATGATTATTTAAATCATCAAATTAAGCTAATTCTGGTGTCACTCGACTCAGCTTGACGAGCTCATTCGATTAACATAAATATGTATAAATTGCCAATATTTAGCTCAATCTCAAAAAGCGAATTTAGGCCAGAAATTGATAACTAGGTAAATTGTAAGATAGATTGTTTAAATCAATTTATGTAATTGACACGTTATTATTTTTTAATTTTTTATATTTTTTTTCTCTCCAAATTAATTTTTTTAAATTTAGTTGGAATAAAAACTAAAAATAAATTTTAAAATCTATCCAAATTTGATGATTTAAATAAACAAAATATCACGTTCAATTTTACTTCACATGAGGCGTACAAGGCGCTATGAGGCAATCACATGTACAAATCACATGTAATCACATGTAATTTAAATAATTTAAGCTAATTAAACATTTAATAAAAAATTAAGTAAATTTTTATTGTTGGTAAAAAATTTATTTTATTTAAATTTAAAAAATTATTTGAGTAAAAATTAAATATTTCATCCAAAAATTTTTTTATTAAAAATAATTTAATTAAATGAAAAATCTCTAAAGTTCTGATTCAAAATTATTTATTTTAATTACCGTATTTACTGAAATAGTACGGCCGGCCGTACTATTTTTCAACCCTCTTCCAAAGGGCCGTACTATTTGAGGGGGCCGCACTAATTGAGGGGGCCGTACTATATTTCAACCCTCCTTTGGAATTTCTGAATAATTTCTTGGTTGTGCTACCCTAAACTAAGTCTGTGTATATTGAATATTTCTTTGTTTTTTATTATACACCAACGAAATCCTTTTTAATCCCCCGATATCTACCTTGGTCCTCACAAATTCAACGTTATCTCCCTTGATCCCATAAATTCTCAGGTACGCTTACGCCTACAATTCCTCCAAAATTCTTTTTAATCTTTCTAACTCCTTAGATATCTCTCAAATCCCTTTATATGCCTGTTAGCCTTCAAATAACTTAACTTCTAATCCTTCTATATCCACATGCGGAGGATATTATTAGACATTAAATGATCTTTGAATAAACTTAAATTAGCGCCTGAAGTTAATTAACTTCATTTAAATAATGATGATGATTGAATAAAAATTTTTTGAAATAGGACTCGAAAAACTCGACCCGCTCGAAAAAAATCTTAGCTCGAAAAACTACTCAAAATACTCAAAATTTGGACTACTCAAAATTCGGACCTATTTTTGGCCTTTTTCGGATTTTATTGAATCCGTGATCTTAAATACCTCATAGTCTTCCGGACTAATATAAATGGAATCTCCTTATATTACTAATTTATCTTATTTTACTCAAGTTTCCGGTCATTTAAAACAGGCGCGGAAAGACTCTTGTAAAGGGTTGAGTTCTCTTCTTCGGTTCGGTTTCGGATATCCGATTTTTCACCGTTGTATACACCTCAGTTGTCTTAATAGTTTAATAAGAAAGATGGATTTAACTCTCGACTCTCGGCTTTTTTAACTCCCGTCCATCACTACTATACTACTAAAATTTCATAAAATCAGCTTAATATTGTGAGGATAATTAATATAATTCAAAGAAAAGATTTTTACTATTTTTTCATGGGGGCCGTACTAATAAGTGGGCCGTACTAATTGAGGGGGCCGTACTATTTTTCAACCCTCATCGAAAGGGCCGTACTATTTGAGGGGGCCGTTCTAATAAAGGGGGCCGTACTATTTCAGTAAATACGGTATCACCATTTTGGAGATTGGGAGGGTTATTCATTGGGAGGGTTATTCCTACTTTAGTTGTGAAATTTGCACCATCCCAACTAAAGTATGATCTATCTGTCTACAAATTTCATCCCGACGTCCCACTGACACCCCGCAGCCTCTCCTTTGCATCGGACTACAAGTTAAATTTATTTTAAATTATAAAATAGAGCTACTAAAAACAAAACTTATGAAACTTTCAGAAAACCAAAAAATCTTTTCATCAAGTAAATTTTCATTACTCTAAAAATATTTTAAAATAAAAATTAAAAAAATTTTCTAAATTAAGATAAATTAATTTTTTCTACAACAAAATTTACAAAAAAATGGCTTCATTCAACAATACTTTAATAATTTTTGTTTTTACAATTTTATTAATAATTAAATTAATAAAAAGTGATTGTATTAATTTAGGGGAGATTTTTCCCTGTGACAACACACAAAATATTCCTTGCTGTCCCGGCTTATATTGCCGACTTACAGCTGTCAAAAATATCAACCTTTATAGATGTTCTAAAGATAAATGTAATACTGATGGAATGGGGTGTAAAAGTGATAATGCTTGTTGTTATGGTACTAAATGTAAGGGGGGTAAATGTACAAAATGTGTTAAAGTTTATGATAGTTGTAATAATGATGCTGATTGTTGTGAAGGAAGTTGTAGTATTTCTGATAATATTTGCATTTAATTTATTTAAAATGTCTGTCTTATTCTCTTTCTTTAATTTTATTTAATTTCTAAAACTTTGTAATTAATAAGGCTTGGATTTATGGGTAAGTAAAAACAGTGAAATACCGTATTTACTCGATTAATTTCCCTCCCTTGAATATTCCCCTCCCTCAAATAATTCGCCCAGCCATGGATGAGTTGAAACATTAATTCCCCAGGGAATTGATCGAGTAAATACGGTAGGCGCCTAAAATTGGCCAATAAAAAAAGGCAAATAAAGGCACAAGAATAGGCAGATTAAAGGGCATGCTAGTCGTTTCAGACCAAGCTCAAAACACGTTTTTTGAACGTATCACATCATGCCAGGCTTCCAAAAAATTGGCATTTGCCTATAAATCCGAGCCCTAGTAATTAATTATTATCGATACAAATGAATAATGTTTCGGTTTCTTTCCTTTCGTGTTTCGTCAATATTGGCCGTATTCTAAGAATTTAATACTCTATTTCTATTTTCTTTTCATATAAATTTAACACAAATACTGAATAAATTTTTCTCTTTTCAAATAAACTAAAAATTCTTTTTTGGTAAATGTCCAGAGCGCATGCTAACTACCGCAAATGAGTCCGCAAAGGGTCTTCTTTCCTTTAATCCCTTAAAATGTCGCTGCGGCCCTGGAAAGGTTCAGTGAATTGGGATAGATTTCGGAGAATCCACCATGAAAAAATATCTTGGTTTTGGTGTATAGTCACGATTTTTAGCGCCTGCGGCGCTAAAAAGGAAGAAATCTTGCTTCTTGGTCTTTCAAAATTCTCAACATTTTTGCCTTTGGCTCTAAAAGTGAAATGCTATTATATACTTCAGTTCAGTATCTTGAGCTCAGATCTCCCGGTATCCCTTCAAATCTCTTTGGTATTACTAATTCAAACTTACTGATATCATCGATATCATAACACGGTACGAAAAAATGTTTTTCACGCACGACGGTACTTTACTACCGACGATATTATTTATCGTAATTCCGTACCGTAGTATTTTAACCATTTTATTATCCTTTGATATTTTCATTTCCATTTATATTCTCAAAAATTTATCAAAAAAATTAACGAGTTTAGCAGACCTCCATCCGAATTTACAACTGATAGATCACCTATGGCTCGAAACGTATCTTTCGTTACTGAATCCCCTTCCTCAATGGAAGATACACCGAAGTGCAAGACATAGTATGTGTGAACTAACAGGAAACGGCGGCAGCTAACTCTCAAAAAATTCAATAATTCTTAAAGTTGAAAGTATAAATAAATTGAAAGTATCTTAAATAAATATTTGATGTGGTGTATTAAGAAATACACCATGTGTTAAGAAAGAAGAGTGAGGTGAATTTTTTTTCTAATTTTAATTGATGTTGGTATTTTTCAAGAATTATTTTAAAATTAAAATAATTTGATAACAAAAAATTTTTTATAAAGACATTTTCAAATGTTCAGATTTAATTCTGATGTTTCTACAACAAAATTTATTATGTTTTTTTGAATTTTGTTTTAATTTATTTCTGATTTTGTTTCTATTGCTTTCTGTTTGAGTATCTAAGTTCGGATTTAATTCTGATGTTTATAATGTACCTATTCATATTTTCTAACAAATTAAAAGCAAAATGAGGATATCTTTGTTTAGATTAGAATCTATTCATTATTTTACAAAATTCAATGAAAAAATAATAAAAATTTAAAAATATTTTTTAATGGAAAAAATTCACGAGTTCCTCTATAGCCCTCCATCCGAATCCACCGCTAGGAACATAGGTACGCCTATTTGCCGGGCCTGAGGCCACGCTAGACTTCTGCAATAGAAGCAAACAAACATACGTGTTCGGGAGTTTCTGTCCTGCAGCGCTAACAAGACTGTCCCTCCTTTTCTAGAGGGAAACGGCGGCAAGTAAACTCGCATACTTTTCAAACTATTTTCTTTTAATTATATATAAATTGTGATTATTTTAAAATAATATTCGATGAGGTGTAATTTAGAATTAGTAAAAAGAAAAGGTATGTAGTTCTGTATGTAGTTCTAATTTTTTAAATATTTTCCAATTTATTCAAAACTGTTTATTATTTATTAACTATACAATGTTTTTATTTAATTTATGATATCAAGTATGTTCAGATTTAATTCTGATTTTTAATTGTAATTGAAGTTATTTAAAATATTTTTTATTTATTAAAATTTATTTCTGATTCTGTTTTTACTAATGTTTTTCTGTTTATTATATTTTGATGCTTTTTGTCATTTCAGAATTATTATATGTAGATTTGTTCAGATTTAATTCTGAATTAAAATTAATGATTAAAGTTCAAATTTATAATACAATATGGAAAAAATCAGAATTAAATCTGAACATATTCAGAATTAATAGAAAACCAAAATAAAAACAAATAGAAAAACAAAGTAAAAACAAAATCAGCTTTGTTCAAATTTAATTCTGATTTTAATTCCTATTTTTAAAATGTTCATCAATCTAAACTTATGATGTTTATTAAATGTTCAGATTTAATTCTGATTTTTTATTACTACAAAATTTAATACAAAATAATTAATATTTTAAATTAATTTATAAAAATTAATTCTATTTTTCCGAGAAAGTTTAAGCAAATAAGTGATCATTGGCCCTTTTCCCTTTATATTAATTTCTCCTCTATAAATCCACTGATAATCTGATTTCTTTTTTGATAAAATTTGTTTAGTTTCTTCATTTACTTGAATATAACCAATAACTCCTGAACTGTCCATCTTTTTATTTTTTAAATAATAAAATTTAAATGAATTAAAAATTAAATTACTCGACTGGCAATATTAACAGAATTACCCCAAATATCATATTGAGGTTTTTGCCCTAAAACTCCGGCAACAACAGGGCCGACATTTATACCTTAAATATATGAGAAATCAGAATACTTTAATTTAATAGCAAGAAGCAGAATTTTTATCAGAATTTGAACCAGAATTTGTTTGAAAAAATCAGAAATAAAATCAGAATTTTGGTCAGAAACAAAACCAGAATTTACTCAGAAACAAAACCAGAATTATGGTCAGAAAAAAATCAGAATTTTGTTCAGGAACAAAACCAGAATTTACTCAGAAACAAAACCAGAATTATGGTCAGGAACAAAACCAGAATTTACTCAGAAACAAAACCAGAATTATGGTCAGAAAAAAATCAGAATTTTGTTCAGAGACAAAACAGAATTTATTCAGCAACTATTCTGATTGAGAAATTAAAAACAGAATTTAATTACCTATACGAAGTTCAAAATTCTGAAATGAGTCGATGTTTAGTTGATCCAATACAGAAGCCATTGCCTGTGCAAACTCGACAATCTAATAATTTTAAAAAATTAAAAACTAAAATTTTTTACCACAACAGCATTTCGTTCAGGCTATAATTAATTTTAGAAATTAATGATCAAAATATATTCATCTATTTTATATTCTTACACTATTGTCGGCATTGTCAGAGTCAGTCAATCCTGCAGCTAAAAAATGATTTTTTTGAAAATAAGATTTGGATTTTTTAATGAGAATTTCCAAAATTTTTCCAAAAAAATTTCCAAAATTTTTTAAAAATTTTCAGAAATTTTTTCAAAAAAATTACCAGCCATATAAGTACTTGCAACAGTTTTGATTTTCTCAATGCAGCTGAACTTTGGCTTTGACAACAACTTTTAAATTAAAAATAATTAAAGAATAATTTGATGGATTCTATAAACACCTTATCAAACTCACAAACAATTTCATTTAATAATCTAAGACACTCCAATTTTCTAGTATGGTCACATTCACTCCAATACTCTTTAAAGTTGGGAATTGAAGCAAACATCTAAATAAAAACAATTAAATGTTCGAATAAATTCTGAAAATGTTTAGAAACAAATGAATGTTTGAATAAAATTCTGATATATAAAACAAACTTACAACACAAACATTATCATGATCGCGGGCATAAAGTTCCTAGAAAAACATGTTTTATAAAATTAAATGTTTTTAAACAAACATCAGTGTTTCGATCGTGTGAGAGAAACTTGTGAGCAACAGTAGGAGGGAGAATGTTGTCAATTAATAACTAAAACATTAAAAACATAAACATTTTAATAAACTTTGTTGTAATGGGAATAATTCTGATTTATTATTTAGACAAACATCTTTGTTTTACCGATGTTTGAATTAAATTCTGATTTTTTAATTTGAAAACGAAGTTTATGTGTTTAAATAAAATTCTGATTGTTTAATTCTGGTAAAACAAATGTTTGAATTAAATTCTGGTAAAACAAATGTTTGAATTAAATTCTGGTAAAACAAATGTTTGAATTAAATTCTGGTAAAACAAATGTTTGAATTCAATTCTGGTAAAACAAATGTTTGAATTAAATCAGAATTGATTTCCACTAATGTTTTTATAAACAAACTCTATTAATATCTTGCATAAGTTGAACATCTCTTTCTTCATTTTTAAATGCAACATTACACGAAGCTTCAGATTTACGTTCATATTCTGTCTAAAAATAAATCAGAATTTTAAATTCTGATCAGTAAAAAACAAACAATTCGGGTAATAAATATTAAAAGGAGTAAAAGTGATATCATGTTGACAAAACTATGAAAAAAATTATTGAAAATTTTTTATTTTTATTACCAAATAGTTATTTGACAGCTAATAATAGGTGCTGATTGCAATACATTAGAAACAGAGGTTGAGAAGAATACGAGCAAAATAAGGAAGAAACCACAATCTAAAGACGCCAAAAAACATCTAAGTGAATAAGGAAGTCTTTAAAATTAATTAATAATTTGATAAATTTTATAGAGAATTTTTGAACCTGTATAGAGCAAAAACTAGGCACATATGGCTAATACATGCTTAAATGGGCGATTTTTAGTTTAAAAATAATGTGTATGTTCAAATTTAATTCTGAATGTGTTAAAACATTCAGAAATTCTTGATGTTTAGATTTAATTCTGATTGTTTAATTAAATCAGAATTATTTAAAAAAATTATTTAAACATTCAGAATAAGTTTAAATTAAATTCTGAATGTTCGAATTTAATTCTGAATAAATATTTTTTTAAAATTTATTTCAGAAAATGTTCGAAATTAATTCTGATGTTTAACTATGTTTAATTGTTTAATTTAATTCAGAATATGTTCGAATTTAATTCTGAAATTTCAGAATATGTTCAAATCTAATTCTGAATGTTCATTTTAATTCCAACAAATAAAAAATATGTTTATAATTCAAAACAAACATGGAAGCCAAAGAATAGAGAAAACAGGCAGTCTATGCCATGTAACCGCTAATAAAACAAGGCATAACTAAAAAATTTTTTTAAATAAAATTTTTAAATTTAAAATCAACATGTTGGCCTATAGGTAAGAACATTGAAACAATAAATGCAGAAATTGTTAATAATAAGTTTGCTGTTCGGCAAAGTGATTCTAGAGCGCAAATAAATAATAAAATTCCTTAAAATATTAATAGAATTATTAAAAAATAAATTTGTTTACCAAGACAAACAAGAATTTGTCCAAAAACAACAGGTTGGACTTTTTGACTGAAGGAAAAATAAATCAGAATATTTTTAATAAAAATTCTGGTTTTATTTATTTTCTCCTAATTCTGATTTATTTTCTAGAAAGTTCAGATTTAATTCTGATTTTTTATTAAAAATCAGAATTTCTTTATCTGATGTTTATTAAATCAGAATTTCATAATTCTGATGTTTTTATTACAAATCAGAATTTTTTAAAAACAAAAAATAAACTAACGGAACATTCTGATAAACAATTAAATAATTGGCTATAGCTAGAGGAATTGAAAGAAAGAGAATAAGGCGGCATTCTGATTTAAGCGACACTTCTCGATTGAAAAAAGGCAAAAGAAGAGAAGGGGAAAGTTCACAACTTCCGGTTGTACAATGAAATAAAATGTTTAATCTATGAAAAAATTAAGCATTTATTCCGGTTTATTTAGACTATAAATTCTGGCTTATTTTATGTATGTTCAGATTTAATTCTGATGTTTTTATTTATTCCTGTTCAAATTTTATTCTGATTATTTATAATAATGGTTAAATGTTCAGATTTAATTCTGAACATTAAGCCAATTTCTATTATAAAGTTTATAATTCGGTACTTTCGGTAGTACCGATGTAGTACCGAACCGTGCCGAACACTATTATAAACATACTACCTTGTTGTAGGCAAACTACCCAAATTATTTTCTATTAAAGTAATGCTAACACCATTTCTATTAACTTCGGAATAATCTACAAATCTATCTTTTCGTCGACGTTTTTCTGATTGCAATATGTTGTTGTTAGTTAGTGTGCTTGAAAATCCATTTAATTTAGGATTCTCGTCATCAGAAATAACAATACTTGGATTAACGACATTTTCACTTCCTTAATTTTTTAAATAAAATTTAAAAAAAATTTAACGAGTTTTCGTTGACTCAGCCCTCCATCCGAATCCTTACTACCGCCAGGGAGAACATAAGGTCAAGCACACAGTCAAGTAATTACCTTGCCAATAGCGACCTATCCGTTTACCTCTGAGTTGACTTAGTCACTTCACCTTTCCACTATGGAAAGAACACCGAAGTGTGAGATAAACATGTTCAGGAGTTACAGACAAGTTCGCGACCTCGTCCGCTACTCCTCTCCTAGCAGGAAACGGCGGCAAGTCAACTCGCACATTTTCCTACCCATTTCTTTTTGGTTATAAATAAATTGTGATTATTCTAAAATAATATTCAATGGGGTGCAATTTAGGATGAGTACGAGAAGAAATAAGTAAACGAAAAATTTTTTCTCTAATTTTATTTTTGTAAAGTCAATTTGAGTATTTATAGATGTTTGTGTTAATTTATTTCTGATTTTATTTCTGCTTCTTATTTTATTTTTTTAAATTTTGATTTTATTGTTTCTAATTAATTCTGATTTTTCTTTCTATTAACTAAAATGGTCTGATTTTGTTGTTTTTTTCGATTATTCTGATTGTGTTTATTTGATTAATTCTGATTTAAACATATTTTTATTTAATTCTGATTTTTTATAAAACCTATAAAACATGAAACATTTACCTTTATTAGTTTGTTGTGATGTTTGTAGTTTAAGAGAACCTCTTGTTTTAATATTTGTTTCTTTTGTTTCAGAACAAAAAACATTATTATTCTGAAAATCTTTGTTGTTTGTTTTGTTGTTATCTACTAAATGTTTTTATTTAATTCTGATTTTTATCCAATGTTTTTCTGATTTTTATTTGTTTTTAAAATTGTTTTGCTTCCAATAAATTATTTAAAATTGTTTATCCACCTGTATATCCACTTTGTTTATTTTCCTTATTTTTATCATTTAATTCATTTCTAAATTTTCTTTTAACATTGGGTGTTGTAGACAAAGGTGCAAGAACTCTAGTTTGTTCCCCCCAATATTCCGCCATTTTAACACCCTTAGCTTTCATAGAAATAGCTCTGTGGTGTCTAGTAAAATCATCCCGTATTGGAAGTAGGTGATTTTCATCGAAATTATTTTTGGCTTGGATTTGAGATAAATTACATTCTGAGGGGCTAAAAAATTATTTAAAAATTTTTTTATATAAAAAATTTTTTTTTTAATTTTCAGAATTTTTTCACAAAAAATTCAAATTTAACAAGCCTTTTATTTATACAAATATTCGAAGGCCTCTCAAAATCATTATAATAATTATCAGGCAAAATAAAATAAGTTTTGTGTTTATTGGCTGAAATTAATAAATTTATTCTTAAAATCAGAATTTTAAACAAACATTTAAATATTTGTTCATCTAAAGGGGGCGCTTCAAGTATATTATATTTGTCTATAAGGCTGTCTTTTGTTTTGTTGCTGATATGTAAAGCTCTAAATTTTTTGAAAAAAAATTTTCAAAAAAATTTTTTTCCAAAAACCCAGGTTTCCCAGTCGTTTCCATTTGATTAGCTAAAGTAACATCATCAGACCAAACGTCAAATTGCCATTTTCGTAAACCCAAAATTCCACACAGAACAGAACCACTATGTACTCCAATCCTCATATCTACATTAACTCCTGTAGCTAATCTAACTTGCCTTATTGTTTTTATCATCTCCAGGCCTTAAATAAATACAAATCTATTTAGGAAGCTTAAGTTTTGAAATACCGTATATGCTCGAATAATTACCCTAGGTAATTATTGTTTCGACCTCTCGCTGTAGGGGTAATTAATAGTGATGGTCGGGATTCCCGGTCTCGGTTCCCGAGTCGGGAAATTTCCCGGGTTTTTTGAGCTCTCGGTCTCGGTCTCGGTGTTTTAGTCTCGGAAAACGAGACTAAATTTACACCCCTAATGACGGAAATTTTTTGAATTTTATTCGTCCCTCGCGTACTTTGACATTTATTTTTTTAAGAAAAGGGAAAGGAATATATATATTTTTTCCTAAGTTTTCTTCTGATGGTCGATGGTTGAGTGGTTAGTGTGACTGACTTCAATCACTTTGTTATTTTGTTAGGTTTGGGTTCGAATCCAGGGGTGGAATTTAGACTGGAAAATTTTTTCTTTTCAAAAATAAATGTCTTTTAACTTTGATTTTGATTTCAAATTTATTCTTTAAATATTTTAAACTTGAAAAGACATTAAATATTTTAAATGAATCATGAATTTTTTTAAATTTTCGCATGAGGTGCCTAAATCCTCAGTATACATCCTCATTTGCGGCGTAGTAAATGGGAGAAATCTGGCTTCATGACCACCAAAATTTTTCAAAAGTTTCGCCTGCGGCGCAGATTTAGAAGGAGTTAAGTTATATTGTGAATGTGGAAATTCAAGGAATTTGGGGGATTATGAAGAATATATAGGGGTATATCAAGTGATATCCCTCCTAATCTCTGGTCTCGACTCTCGGTCTCGACTCTCGGTCTCGACCCGGGACTCGGTCTCGGGGTTGATTCCCGGTCTCGGTCTCGACTCCCGACTCTCGGCTTTTTTTAACTCCCGACCATCACTAGTAATTAATCGAGAAGATGGGCTAAATTTGGGGTATATCTCAATAAATCTAGGAGAAAATCCATTTATTTTTTGACATTGATTCTTATAATGTTTCAATAATTAAAATTGACAATGATTTTTCAATATTTTTAAAATTAGAGAAGGAAAGGGAGGAGGTAATTATTTGAGAGAGGGTAATTATTCAAGCATTTATGTACTTTATGGACGTCTTGAAAGTGAGCGTTTGAATGATTAAATATTTGAATTTTTGAAGTAAAACTAAAATTTTGTAGTTTTCGAAATTTTCGAAAATTTCGACATTTTAAAATAATTTATAAGAAAAAATCTCCCACCCATAAGAACACACATATCTGCATGATTAGGCCTATTAACAGGCATACCGCTAACACAATAATAACAATCTCCAAGAAATTTAATTCTCATACAGCTTAATTTCTTTAAACAAAATTTAAAATTAATTTTAGTATTTTTCAAAATTTGCCTGGGCATCAGCATCGAATTTACTGTAAAGCTCATTTAAAGTTTTAACTAAATCTTTAGCTACAAGTTGGGCAGCTAATTGAGTAAAATTAACAATATCAGCAAATAAAATGGAAACATTATCGTGAACCTTTAATTAAATTATTGTTGAGATTTTTGAAATTATTTTTAAAAATAATTTTTGATATTTTGTGAGATTTTTTGGATAATTTGCTGTTTTGAGGAATTTTTAGTTTCAGGAATTTTTAGTTTTTTTGTGTTAGTAAGGAACCTTATTTTGGGGCACAACTCTTTCATTCCCGGTATTGTAAAATTTGGGAATATTATATCAGTCTAAAGTTTTTTGAATGTAGATTATTTTACCTAACAAGGCTTTTCTGATCATACCCTTAAATAAAATGTTGAGCCAGAGTGTGCGCAATAATGATTTTTTGTCTTTATCCGGTTCTAACTTTTTTATATGAGACACATATCAGAACAGCCTTGCTAGGTAAAATAATCAACACATTTAAAGGGCTTTAGATTAATATAACAATTATTGAGATCAAGTTGGAATTTAAAAAGTTGTGTGATAGAAATTGCTATGGAGACTGAAACTATGAGGCATCCAACCCTCGATAACGCACACTTCACGTATATTTCGTTTAATCTTTTAAAAATATTTTTTACCTGAACATGTAACTCATGAAATAGTTTCATTTGTGTAGTTCCCTGTTTGCTAAAATCAGCAGCTGAGGAAGTAGCAAAAATTGACTTGCTAACTTTGTCAGTTAAATAAGGGGGAATTACACTTAATAATAGTTGGTCCTGTATTTTTAAAAATAAATTTTAATTAATATTTATTTCAATAAATAGTCTGAGCTCGCTATTAGATGCCCTCTTAGGGGTTAAAAATTATAAATCCTATAATGTGATGCTTCCTAAATTTGAGGTTTAGTTTAAGCAGCTCCTCCACCCAGCGACCAACTAAATTTGAAAATCGTATCTTAAATGGAGATATACAGGGTAACCAGAAAGTAATTGCAACTTTAATTTTAATTTTCTGGTCACCCTGTATTAATATTGGGGTTATCTTGTAATGAGAGCAGACTGCAGTGTAGCCTCACTTGTAATGTTAGTGAATCCGGATATCCGAATCCGAAAAGAGACCGAATATCAGGAAATTTTCAGTTTGGATACCGGATCGGATATCCGAAAATTTTCAGGATCCTCCGACCTTATTCACATGTCGATACATTCAATAATAGATACACCTTTATTTAGGATAAGTTTTATTAAATTTGTTGGTCACTAGTTGGGAAAGATAAGTCCCGATACCCTCTCTATTTAGGCTACATCTCATTATAAGATACAGTGCGTCCGTAAATTATACGACCACTTGTATTTTTTGTCATATCTTATCTTTATCATGACATTTTCGTTTCATTTCTTTTTTATATTAATCATTTATGTATTCAGAATTCCTAGGCAAAATTTCATTTAAATATTCCCAACCATCCCTCGGAAAATTAAATTTAATTAAAAGTAGTCGTTTTTCAAGCGTCCGTAAATTATACGACCACCTATGATAATCATGTTTCGGATAGCAGAAAAAATCCACAAAAATTCTGGTAAACATATCTATTGATATTAATGTAAAATACAAAAGAAACGGAGTTTTATTATAACTCCATCATCAAGGTCTCGAAGCCCGAAAATCAACGGAAAACCGGGGTAAATGTCTTTGAAAAAATTTTTCGACCCCTTTATGGTTATATTAAATTTTGATTTTATACTTTTCTGAAAGCCCTTTAAATTTACTTATAGCAAATTTAAAGGGCTTTCAGAAAAGTATAAAATCAAAATTTAATTTAGTCCATAAGGGGTCGAAAATATTTTTTAAAGACCTTCACCTCGATTTTCCGTTGATTTTCGGATTTTGAGATCTCGATGAAGGGATTATATTTCAACTTCGTTTCTTTTGTATTTCTTATGTATACTGATAGATATGTTCTGAAAATTTTTTGTAGATTTTTCCTATTATCTGATACAGAATTATCCAGGGTGGTCGTATAATTTACGGACGCTTGAAAATCAACTACTTTTAATTAAATTTAATTTTCTGAGAGATGGTTCATAATATTTAATTGAAATTTTGCTAACAAGTTCTGAATACATAATTAATAAATATAATAAAGAAATGAAGTGAAAATATCATATCAAAGATAAGATATTATAAAAAATGCAGGTGGTCGTATAATTTACGGACGCACAGTAACATTTTTTAAACTCTATGGGGTATCTAAAAGGGATTTCAGACTCCCATCCATTTCCACCTGTCTATTTTTAAGTTGTTCAAGTTCATCCCTCCTTTGAATTGCTTCAGTTAATTTTTGTGCTATAGCTTGTCTACTACTTGCAGAATTTGAATCACAAATAATTCCAACAATCAAAACAATTAATTGATAGATAAAGAGAGGGATAACTGCAAGTATTGGGGATTCTGAGAAAGCTAGTTGATCATTGTAAATATATAAAAATATTCCAATAATTAAAGTATTGCAAATAATAAATCCAAGGGAGAGAAAAGTGAATAAACGCCTGAGGCGAGGCAAAACAAAAAATTGATAGAGGGTACAAATTGCTAATGAAGATGATAATGAAGCTTAAAAATTAAGTTTATTTTTAAATTGGCCAAGTTTTATTTAAAGTTTATTTATTTCTTGAGAAAATTTCAAAATAAATTAAATAACCCTCCTATAGAGGTCATCGTTCAGACTATTTCAAAAAATCATAACTCGAGAAAGCTTGAACCTTTTGGAAAGATTTTACTATCATTCGATAGAGAATTAAATTTGCTATAAAATAAAATAAAAAACAAAATTATTGATAATTAATGAAAAAAATTATGACGGAAAAATCATCTAAAATGATGATTTTAGCTAAAAATGTTAGATTTTATTAACCAGAAAATTTTTAAATTTTCGGAATAAAAGTGAGCTTCTAACTCCATTTTGTAATCAATTTAATTCTCTATCAATTGACACCAAAATCTTTACAAAATATTTAGTAAATCAAGAGTTATTAATTTTAGAAAGTGCCGAGGTGGGCTTCAACAACATACCTAGTTCAGCTATTCTTTCTTGTTTAACTCGAAATTCAGAAATTAGCGGCAAGTGAATGAGCCATAAAAATACTGGAAATGAGACAGACGAAATCTGAGAAATTATTTTTTTATTTATTTTTCAATTTTAAAATCATTAAAATTATAAACACTCATCAGTAACTACTCGAGAAGGAATTTACTGAATTCTTTTAGAGACTCTCTTTTAAGACAACTGGACATAAATAAAGTAAGCTTATATTGAAACGTCTCTAATATAGGGAGTCACTAATAAAGAGAGTCGCTAATATACGGGGTCGCTAATAAAGAGAGTCGCTAATAAAGAGAGTTCTTTTAAATTTGTTCTCGATATTCAACAAGAACCCTAAAATTTAATTTCTTCAAAAACCAACCAAAGAAAACCACCGTAGTCGTTTCCTAGAAAATTCCAACCGTCCATAACGTATCAACACAATAGAAGCCAAAACTAAAGCTGGGAATATCGCACAAAAGAAAACATAAACAAAGGACCAAACACGGTGGCATAAATAGTGAAATAAAAAAATTTGTGCCAAGGAATAAACAAATAGCCAAAAATGGAAAGTATGCAGTCTAGCACGGTCTAACCAAGTCCAGTGACGTAAAAGTGCAGAACGGACTTGTTGACGTTGTTGGTGTTCTTCATCTATTAAGGTTGTTGTACTCATACCTGAAGGCGTTGAATGGAAGGATTGGTGATGGTTAGAGGCTTAAATTGAAGGGAAAGAAATTATTTTAAAGTGGGAAGGCAATATGTATATCTAGTTTCCGGTAGAATTATATTTCCGGTGATTGAAATGAGATTCGGTTTCCAAATCCGGTCTGGCGCTTGACAGTAGTAATTACCCTTTTAGGTACACTATAGTCAAACTGTCATAACTTCTGAACGCCTGAACCGATTTTTATGAATCATTTTAAAATCCTCCCATCGCATTTTAGACTAAAAATTAAATATATCAGTCTTGAGAAATCTCTCAGCAATTCCATCTCTCCGGTATTCCATATCCAACCGGGATATATAAAGGATTGAGACTTAAAAACTGATTTAAAGAATAATAGGGGGTGCCGAAACAGATTTAAAGAGCGAAAGGCCATCCCTGATACTTATTGAGTTGTTTATATTTCCGATATAATAATTTTCTTTAATTTTCTTAAATTTAAGAAACAAAGATGCACTTTTATTTCAATGATTATTTGCACTTTTATTATTGAAAAAATATTAAAAAAGGTTGAGAAATTGTCCTTTGAGATTTTTTAATTTGTCTGAGAGCTTTATTGCCTTGATCTATATGAGTAAATTACTAAATTATTTCTCACTGCTCTATACATAAATTTAATTTTTTTAATTTAATTTTAAAATTAATTTAGGATGAAATTTGAAAGTGTTTTAATTTTTTAAATTTTCAATGCGATATTATGGAGTTTAATTAATTCTGTTAAGGATAATAAAGTTTAAAATGAGTTAAATGAAGTTGGTGAAGTGTCAAAGAATATACATGAATATTCAACTAATGCGGCTGAATCTTCGGTTAATCCTCAAATTCAGAAACCTGATGAAACGTCAAAACATACAAGAGAGGACACAACTGGAAATAACGAAAAAAAGTTGAATAGAAGAGAATATCTCAAAGTTTATTGACAAAATAATAGGGAGAAGTTTATGGGATATCAGCAAAAGTATAGAAATAATAATAAAGAAAAGATTCGAATTTTTAGGCAAAAATATTATGAAATTAACAAAGAAAAGGTAAAAGAAAATAACCGAAAATACTATCAAAAAATTAAAAACGGAAAAGAAATTGGCGAAAGTTCAAAATTAGGAAACCTAGAATCTTCTAATAATGAAGGAACTTCATTTGTTAATCCACAAATTGATGAGTCTAGGAATAAAGGAAAAGAACCTATTGTTTCCGAAGAGAGCTTAGATACCGAGGAAGGAAATCATTTTAATCAAGGAGGGGAAGAATATGAAGAAAACGAAGCAGAAAATAATTAGGATAATTTAAATCAAATTATGGAGCCAAACAAGATTCAAGAAAATGAGATAAATCAAATAAATTTGAATAAAAATAATTATCGTTTTGATCTAACTAAATAAAAAACCTGAAGATGAACAAGAGGATGATTTTTAAGAAAATTTTTTGTTAAAGAAAAATTTCAAAATTAAATTAAAAATTAACGAATTAAATATTTCGTAAGCTTAGTCGTGAATTCATTTTATAGTTTATTTGTCAATTTAAATTTTAAATATAAAATGCTAAAATAAATTTTCCTTTCAATAAAACTATTTTGAATACAGTCCTCCACATAACTATACAGCCACCCTATTTTTCGAAATTTTTCCCGCTTAAATAGGAATTTGGAAATTTTTACACTTAAATATAATATACAAGCAGCAAATGGACCGATTATTATGCTTTTTCAGTAATTATTAAGTTTTATTCCATTATTTTCCACTTTACCTGTAAAAATTACCTCCACATAACTATACAGCCACTTGTATTTTCGACCTTCGGAGTGGCCCGAAAAATCTACAAAATTTTCTGTAAACATATCTATTGATATCTATACTAAATACAAAAGAAACGAAGTTCCTATATAATTCCTTCATTGAGATCTGAAAACCCGAAAATCAACGGAAAACCGGGGTAGACGTCTTTAAAAAATATTTTCGACCCCTTACAGGTAAAATAAAAATTTCATTTTGGGCTTATTTGAAAGCCCTTGAAATTTGCTACAAGATAGCATTAATATTATTTTTCGAAAAAAATTCACCTTGAAGACATAATGTGATAAACTTTCAGGTCATAAAAATCACTCAGACGCCCCCAAAAAAGTGATGAAAATGTAACTTAAAAACTAAACTCATTATTTCTCAAAGATTAATTTTTTCTGATTTATGAGATGAAAACTAACTTGTAGCAAATTTCAAGGGCTTTCAAATAAGCCCAAAATGAAATTTTTATTTTACCTGTAAGGGGTCGAAAATATTTTTTAAAGACGTCTACCCCGGTTTTCCGTTGATTTTCGGGTTTTCAGATCTCAATGAAGGAATTATATAGGAACTTCGTTTCTTTTGTATTTAGTATAGATATCAATAGATATGTTTACAGAAAATTTTGTAGATTTTTCGGGCCACTCCGAAGGTCGAAAATACAAGTGGCTGTATAGTTATGTGGAGGTAATTTTTACAGGTAAAGTGGAAAATAATGGAACAAAACTTAATAATTACTGAAAAAGCATAATAATCGGTTCATTTGCTGCTTGTATATTATATTTAAGTGTAAAAATTTACAAATTCCTATTTAAGCGGGAAAAATTTCGAAAAATAGGGTGGCTGTATAGTTATGTGGAGGACTGTATTTATTAATAAGTTTTAAATAGTTATTAAATATTTAAATAACGACTACGGAACCAGATCCTCCTTACTCCCTCCAAATTCCTATGTATTCCTCTAGTACCTCTAAACCTTTGATATCCTCCGTAATCCCATATATCACCGATATCACCCCTCCTAATCCACAAAATCAAGATATAAGGATAATGATTCACTCGCACTCGTATTATGCACGGATACGAATATTGGTAAGAACGACCAAGACTGGCAATGGCTTTTTAATAATAAAGGATGGGATAACTTAGAGAGATTTTAAATATTTAACTGACATACAATTATTTCGACTGCTTTCTCTCCGCCTGACAGAATTTTTGTTGAAATTTTTAGGTTGTTTATGTTGATTTTTCTTTCTAGGACTATTCTCTACTAAAACGGGGACTGATTTGGTAAAAATCATTAAATTTACTGAAAGAAAATATTTTTAGGATTGAATGAAGTATAAAATTAGTTACAGACAAACATCGCTTTAGATACGCCTTGGAGGGGAAATTGGCCCTTATAATCGAGTGTTTATTAAATAGAGGGTTTCTTATAACGACACATATATTGAATTTCTTATACTAAAATTATATTAAATAAAAGGTTTCTTATAGGGTTGCCGGCCCGGTTCGGTCCGAAAGATCGAGTCGTGCATCGAATTTTGGCCCGAAAAAGACTCGGTCGGGCCGGCCCTATAAAAATGAGGCCCGAAAAAATTACTCGAACGTCGGCCTCGAAAATGGCAACCCTAGTCTCTTATACTGAAATGTATACATATATTAAATTGAGGGTATCTCGTTTAGGCAGTATCTCTCCCCCTATCCAGTAGCCAATTAAAATTAAAAAAAACGTGTCTACATAAAATCGAGGTTTAACCAATTTAGTGCGTATTACTGTTCTATGTCTTTATATATTTTTTGGTTTTTGGTAAAAATATTTTTGGAAATTAAAAATAAAATGCACTTAATAATAAAGAAAATAATGGCAAAAAATATAGGCAATAAAGGAATATGAAACCAATGGGAATTTATTTATTTAAATGTCCAAAACATGTTGTGAGGTTATTATTAAAGAGAAAAAAAGGAGAAATTGATATATGTATTTTAAACAAACAAAAAAGTTGGCATTTTTGAGGAATTATTTAATTTAATTAAAGAATTATAAAGCACATTTTTGAGATTAAAAAAATTAATTTTTTTTGCTAAATAAAAATACAGAAAAATAAAGGGGTGTGTAAACCATTTCGGCACACCCATGGTGCTTTATAATTAGGTAAATCATTTGTAATTATTTGAAAGCTTGAACCATAACCAGTAATTGAGAGATGAATTTAAAAAGAACAAAACTTGGCTAAACTAATCTTCAATTTTGAATTTATATTAAAAGATAAAGCAGATTTTTGGTTATAAAATAAGAGTAAAATTAAATTTTTATTCTTGAGATAAAGGAAGGTATAAATTTTAGCAAAAAATATAATTAGATTTTAATGAGGATTATTGTTAATTCTTTTAATAATTAATTAATTTTTCTAAAAATAGATTAAAAATAGAAAAAAAGAATTAATATGTCATTTTGTAGCCAAGAATCTCTTCTATCTAAAGACGTTAAAATATATTTTCTATCTCATTCCAATTAAAAGTTGTGAATTTTTGAAGATTTTTAGTTAGAATTTTTTTATTAAAGTTACTCCAGGTTTGAGCAATAATCATTTTAATTTTTTGGCCTTATCTTTAGTTAAAAATTATTTTAAAGGATTAAGGAATTACACAAAGAAAAACTTAGATTATTCAGAGTCCTTAAAGAAAGAAAACATGATCACGAGTTGAAACTTGAGTATAAAATCGTTTCAAGAAACTTGAAAAAACAATTAAAAATTCACCATAATACTAAGGAAGAAAAAATAATAAATAAAGGTGGAAATTCGATACATAAGTTTATTAGAAACAGACTTACCCAAGATAATAACATACCCTGTTTAATTGATAAAGAAAATAAATTTTACTTTAGTAATGAAGAAAAATGTAATGTTTTAGGAAAAGAATTTCAAAAAAACTTCCAAAATAAAAATATTAATCTATCGAATTATAACAGAAATATAATTCCGAAAACAAAATTTTTAGACATAGATTTAAGTACTAGCACTGTGTGGGATGTCCTCAGATCACTTCCTAATCGTAATTCAACTTCTCCAGATAACATTCCTTATATATTATTAAAATATTGCGCTGACACACTTACAAAGCTAATCACAGATATCTTTAGATGTATTATTGATAATGGGCAAATTCCATCAATTTGGAAATCATCATTTATTATTCCATTGTATAAAAAGGGAGAAAAATCAGATCCAAAAAATTATCGTCCAATATCGCTAACATGCACCTTATGTAGGGTTCTTGAAAGAATTATTGCACAGCAATTAACAAAATTCTTAGAAGATAATAAGTTCTTTAATAAAAATCAATTTGGATTTCTTAAATCAAGATCCACAACCACACAGTTATTATCTACCATGGATGATTTCTATAATGCAATACAAGATGGATATAGCATAGATATTATTTATATAGACTTTGCTAAGGCATTTGACACTGTACCAATAAATATTCTTTTAGATAAATTAGAAAAGGCAGGCATAAGTGGAAAAGTTTATACTTTTCTTAAAAACTTCATATCGGATAGGAATTTCAAGATTAAGATAGGTGACCAATTATCCCAAAACTATGAAACATTATCGGGTGTACCTCAAGGAAGTGTCTTAGGGCCACTTTTATTCCTTATTTTTATAAATGATCTTCCTAATGAAATCCCTGAAAATGTTGGAGTAAAACTATATGCAGACGATGTAAAATTATATATAGCTCATAAAAACGGCATAGAAAGAGATCAACTTAATAAAGCTTTATTTAAACTTGAAAAATGGACAGAAGATAATGGTTTAGAAATATCCCCAAATAAATGCTATGTTTTATATTTAGGTAAAAATAACATGAAAAAAGAGTATAGCATTCATGGATTAAAAGTACAAGAAACAGAATGTATTCGTGATCTTGGAGTATTAATTGATTCAAAAATATCATTTAATAACCATATAAATATGATTATAAAAAACGCATATCTAAAGAGCTTCCAAATAATAAGAATAATTAAATCTAGAGATTTAAATCTCCTCGTTAATATATATAAAACATATATAAGATCCCAACTAGAATATGCAACTGAAGTATGGAATCCACAAATGAAATATCAAATAGATAAAATCGAAAAAATCCAAAAACTATTCACTAAAAATATTTACAAAAAATGCGGCTTAGTTAAGGTCCCATATGAAGAAAGATTAATTACCTGTAAACTCGAAAAGTTAATAGATAGAAGAAAGGTTGCCGATCTATCCACCGCCTTTAAAATTATAAAAGGCTTTACATCTCTTAATTCCCAAAAATATTTTAATTTATCAAATAGATCTCTTCGCAGGCCTCTACTTCTTAGGACAAAAAAATATATAAATAGAACAAAAAATAATTTTTTTCACAGAGTAGTAAATAACTGGAATAATCTTCCAAATGAGTCATTTAAATTAACTGATCCGAAAAAATTTAGAAGTTTTATTAAACAGTATTTTAATGATAAAGTAAAATACTAAAGACATAAAACCCTAGCGTGTGTGTTTTTTAGAGTGTTTTTTTACTATTTTCTTATACATATTTTTTTAATTTTTTTTTAAATTTATTCATGTTTTTGTTTGCTGTTTTTTCACATATTTTTTCAATTTGTATATTTTTTTATGCACCACTTTAATGTATTTTAAAATACCTGTGGTTTGCTGATAAATAAATAATCAGATAGTAGTTAAGATTCTCCTCTATCTAAAGTTATTAAAATTTAATTTTCATCTCTATTCTGATGAAAGTTATAAATTTTTAAAGCTCCTATGTCAAGGATTTATACATGAGGGGTTAAATGGTTGTTGAAAGGATTGAAAGTAGGGTTGTTGGTGACCGGCTTTAAAACCGGAATTTTTGAAATTTTTTGCCAAAAATTAAACAGTTTTAAAGTTTTAAAAACCGAAACCGGAAATTTGTGAAAATGAGTGATTTTATTATAAATTCCCTCAAAAATAAACCGGTATTTTCCTAAAATTCAAAACCGAAAACCGGAAGTACCTGTTAATAACCGGTCGTCAACAACCTTAATTTTTTGTTAAAATTTTTAATTAGATTACACCAGGTTTTGGTCATAATTATTTTAATTTTTTGGATTTATATAAAAATGGTTTTAAAGATTAGATAGTAGCTTAGATTCTCCTCTATTTAAAGGTATTTAAATTAAATTTTAATCTTTTTATTGAGTAAAGTTATAAATTTTTCAAGCTCCTATGTTAAGGAGTTATACTTAAATAGTTAAAAGGTTATTGAAGGGGTTAGAAAAATTAATTCCTAAAAAATAATTTTTTTTAAAAAATCTTATAAAATAGCCTAGATTTTCCTCTATTTAATAACGTCAAAATTTAAGTTATATCCTTATTTTGAAGGATATTAGAGGAATATTTTAGCGCCAATCTTTGTTCTATTTTAAGTATTACGTTGAAAAATAATTTTAAAAAATCCAAATTAAAAACGTAAAATAAGGATGTAAAGGATTTAGACTTAAGGGGTTAAATGCAGTGCTTCGAAGCTCGTACCAAAATTCGTACTCGTACCTCGTACTCGTACTCGTACCTGGTACGAAGTACGAGTACGAGTACGAGCAAAAAAATGGAGCAGGTACGAAGTACGAGTACGAGTACGAGGCCAAAAAAAGTGAAAAGTACGAGGTACGAGGCCTAAGTACGAGCTCGTACTTCTCGTACTTGGTGTTAATAGGAAAATTTAAGAAATATATTTAATTCCTTTCATTCTCCATTATATGAGCGGGTGGCCGAGTGGTGAAGGTGCGTGGCTGCCCAAAGTCTTTAATGACTTGATATTGGGTTCGATTCCTATTCACTGGACAATAAATTGTAATGTTTTTCTTTTCATAAATAACTTATTTTATAAGTTTAATTTTGTTTTAAAAATTATTTTATTATTACATGGAGTAATTATGAAATTTTGCCCTCTAAAATTCTTAAAATATTTTACTTTGAACACTAAAAAGTGATTTTTTTCGCCTACGGCCTTCCGAAATTTTCAAAATTTTCGCCTGCGGCGCTGAAAAATGGAAGAAATCTGACTTAAGGACCTCAAATTCTCAAAATTTTTGCCTGCGGCGCAGAAAGGGAATAGAGATTAAGAGGGATATCCGGAGATAAAACTGTGTAAAAAAATGTATAAAAATTTATAACGTTCCATGGAAGAGAATGAAAAACGGATGAAAAAATACCCGTCGCATCTTGGAAACCGACCCATCTTGGAGGAAATATTGCTCAATGCACTCCAAAATGCTCAAAAATTTTGCCTACGGCGCAGAAAATGGATTATATGTGAGGATTTATGGCTTCAAAGCCTTCCAAGATTCAAAAATCATCGCACAAACGCTTAAAATTTAAAACTAGATGTCCTGGACTCCAAAAAATCTTAAAAATTTTCGATTTTTTGCTTTTTTCTCAAGTACGAGTAAGTACGAGGTACGAGTACGAGGTACGAGGCCAAAAATAAGGGTGGTACGAGGTACGAGTACGAGTACGAGCAAAAAAAATAGGGGTGGTACGAGGTACGAGTACGAGTACGAGGCCAAAAAAAGAGGTGGTACGAAGTACGAGTACGAGTACGAGCAAATTTGAAATTTCGAAGCACTGGTTAAATGGGTGTTGAAAGGGTTAAAAAATTAATTCCTAAAAAAATAAATTTTTTTAAATCTTATAAAATAGCTTAGATTCTCCTCTATCTAATAACGTCAAAATTTAATTTATTTCCTTATTTTGAAGGATATTAAAGAAAAATTTTAGCGGCAATCTTTGCTCTATTTTAAGTATTACGTTGAAAAATAATTTAAAAAAATTAAATTATAAACGTAAAATAGGTATGTAATTTGAACAAAATATTAAAAATAAGCAAATAAATGTGTGGCATTTTATAAAAAATTTGAAAAAAAGGAAAAGTTTTTTTTAATTTAATAACCCTATGTAAAACTTGACTTACGCCCTCACCCTCTAACGCCCTCTACTTTGTATTCAAGTTAATATGGGAGAGACTAGCTTTCAAAAGCAATTTTGTGAATAAAGTGATGAGTCTGGCTTTTTTGAGATGTTAAAAAATATTAAAAATATTTAAAAAAGGGAAAAAATTTGTTTCAAGCCGTTTACTCAATGAGGCAAGGGTTGACATTCTGTCTCATAAAAAATTTATTTTTTGATTTTTTATTAAAAAATTTTTTTTATTAATTTTACTAACAAGGAACCATATCGAACTGTCAGGAAAAATTTTCAAATAAAAATTATACCATCGTGTAGAGCATTGAAAAAAACTTCATACGTATTTTTTCTTTTTTGGCCCTAACCCCCATTTCGAAAAGTTATAAGGCTTCAAAGTTTTCGAATTTTGGAGCGGTTGAGTCGCCCTCACTTTTCTTATTATTTGCTTCCCAAGGAGAAAAATGAGACTCCTCTTCTCAATTTTTCCTTTCCTTTTCTTTTCACATGTTTGTTAAAGAAAGAGAAAAGGAGGAAAGAGAAAAGAAAGGAAAAGGCTACTCTGCCTTTCTTCCATTGCGGATTAAAAACGAAAGAGGAGACGACAGAGTAGCCTTTTCCTTTTCTTTTCTCTCTCCTCCTTTTCTCTTTCTTTAACAAACATGGGAAAAGAAAAGGAAAGGAGAAAAGGAAGATGGGAGTCTTATTTTTCTCCTTAATAAAAGAAAAATTTCTCTTTATGGGGGCGACTCAACCACTCCAAAATTCGAAAACTTTGAAGCCCTATAACTTTTCGAAATGGGGGTTAGGGCCAAAAAAGAAAAAATACGTATGAAGTTTTTTTCAATGCTCTACACGATGGTATAATTTTTATTTGAAAATTTTTCCTGACAGTTCGATATGGTTCCTTGTAAGATGTCTATATCCACTTTGACATTTTTCTAGAACTTTTTCTGCTTATTTGACGCGCTAGAAATTCTCTAGGGAGGGTTTGAGGATAGGGGAAATTGGATAAGTAAAAAGAAAAAATAGGTCACTACTCTTTGGTTTGGTCTATGCCTTTTTTGAGATGCAAGGAGGTAAAAAAAAGTTAAAAGTACAAAAAGAAAATTTTGTTAAAAATAAATATGCCATAAAAAGAGTATGGGAAGGTACAATTTTGTGTATAAACTCATGTCAGTTTTTGCTTCATAACTCAGAAAAGGATGAAGCTTTTAAAATAAGCTTTATGTCATTCGATAAAGAATTAAATTAGCTACAAAATAGCCAAAATTAATAATCATATATAAAAATATGAGCAAAATAGAAAGGAAAATAAGAGTTGTACTAAGTACAAAAACTTTCATTTTCATAGTTTCCCATCAAAAATATTAATTCGATTCAACTCTTGAAATTTATCTCTTAGCATATCTGATAGAAAATTTAATTCTCTATCGAAATATATAGAAACTGTCTTAAAAGGTTAATTATTTCTAAAATTATGAAGCAAAAACTGACGTGTGTTCACGAACATGGAGGTGTACCTACTCCACATTTTCCTTTCTATTTTTTAATTTTTTTTAAATAAACTTTCAACTTTAGCCTATTTTGTAGATAATTTAATTCTCTATTAAATAAAATATAAAAAAATTAAAAAAAGCTTATTTTTTCGTTTAGTTACTAAGGTTATTTCAACTCATATTTAATTAAAAATTTAATAAAAATATTATAAAAAAGCCTTTTTAAATTTATTTTTCAACAAAATTTTTTTTGAACATTTCGGTTAAAAGAGGAGAAAAAAAGCATTTTTAGACTAGCTATAAAATTAAATATTTTGGTTTACGGAAATTAAATTTTTTTATTTGGCAACATATTCAATCCAAAAGGAAGGGAAAAAAGAATTATTTGAGGCAAAAAACAATTTTTTATTCGAAATTTAATTGAAATTTGGGAAAATTAAAATTTGATATATTAGAGTATAGAATAATTATTTTAATATTTCCGAGTCTCAATTTTAGAGTAAAAATATTTAAAATAGTGCAAAACAGATAATATTAAAAATAATTTTAACTTTAACAAGTAGAAACCAGAAATTTAGAAAATTTTAGGGCGTAGGGTCGTTACGCGCGAGCTTATAAAATTGTTAATTAACCATCTAGAATTATAAAATTTTACTAAAGCAACTCAGAAATGGTTTATCTAGGTTTCAAAAATTTGAAAATTTTAGGAAATATTTATGAAAATTTTCAGAATTTTTGGTGTTATATTTCAGAAATTATAATTAACAGATTTTATTATTTAACAAAATAGGTAATACATAATTTTTCTAAGTTCTCGCTTATAATTTCAAAAAAATATTAAATGAAAAAAATTCTGAAATTTATGGAAGAAGTGGTTGAGGAATGTAAAATCAATTTAGAAAATTTTTTTAAAAAATTCAGGTTCCAGCTACGTGCCAAATTTGTCGCTTCAAGGCGTCTAGACGACCCAACTCATTTTAATAATTTTAATAATAATATTTTTCTAAATTTAAAAAAATGTTTAAAAAAGTCTCAAGAGATGTCCCATTAAAAAAGGGAAATGGCAAAAGTGAGGATTACACATAGTTTATATTAATACTTTTTTTACTTTGTACTATTAAACAAAAAAAAGGAAAAAAATTATTCCCTCTCTAGATAAACACATTTAAATTAGTTAAAATTTTCTTTCCGGTTAAATTCCGGAAGAAAAATAAAAATAATAAAAATATAGCTAATTTAAAATTGTTTTTGACATATTAAATTGTTTGTTTGTTTAAATTGGTTAGAATTTTTATTTGAAATTGAAGGAAATTTGGGGGAATTTAGGGGAATTTAAAAAATTTTAGAGAAAATTTTGTTGTTATGAAATAATGAAACATTTTTGAAGATTTTAGGCTCTAAAATAATAAAACTTGAGTAAAACTTAACATCAATATTGTATAAGTTAAGGATTGCCGAGTTAGAAAAAAGTCGGGTTGGGTTTCGGGTCGGGGGGTTTGTCAAAGAAAATTACTCGTCCGTGTTTCGTATCGAAATAAGTTAGAGGTTTGGATGATGGTGTCGAGTAACACATAAATCCTGCTTGGTAGGAGTAAAAGTGCAAATTTAGATTATGCTAAGCACACTCTAGTGTGCAAAATAAAGAAAATCTCACTCGTATTTTCACTTTAGATATTGTTAAAAACTTTTATTTGGTTGTTATTTTAATCTTTTAACAGGATTAAATATTGTATAAGGAAGAGATTACTTAAGTCCTCAACTAATTAAGTCCCAATAGCTCAGTCGATAGATCAGCTGTACGTAATCAGCGAAAGCGCTACACTCTTCCAAACATTTATGTTGAAAATTTTTAACGTCATTTATAACAAGAAAAATTTTACAAATTAATATTATCTAGGTTTTCCAAAACAAGAGCATTTAGGCACTCCTCTACGATTTTCTGAACTGGGTGACACAACACAGTAACCTCCAGATTCTTGACCCTAAATTTAAAAAAATTATTTTTTCCATTTTTGTCAATGGAAATTCAGTCTAAACATAATAAAGGGTACCCGTGAATTGAAAAAAAGTTTATTTTATAATGAAAGGTAGGGTTGCCGGCCCGGGTCGGTTCGATAGATCGAACCGGGCCTCGATTTTTGGCCCGAAAAAAGACTCGACCGGTCCGACCCGAAAAAAATGAGGCCCGAAAAATATGACTCGAACGTCGGCCCGGTTCGATAACGGCAACCCTAATGAAAGTTATCGGAAATAGGAGGTATAGCTTATGCCGCTCTCCACTTTTACTGGCTAACAAATTCAAAATATCGTATGCTAAATTGAGCGAGTTAAGGATCTTGTAGCTAATCTTGTAGCTAAGATCTGATTGTACTTCGAATAAGAAATTTTAAACCCAAAAAAGACTTCAATTTTTACCTTCCCTCTACATTCTTCCACACATTTTTGTTGTCTCGAGGGCCCACAAACATTTCCTTCCAAAGGATATCTGTAACCACTACAACTACATTTCAGGTCCCGTCCATCCCATGCTGAACAAAATCCATACCAATAACTATCCCCTTTGCAAACATCATCACAACTTCGGTGGTCCTGTTCTGAACAACCCAGAGTTCGTTGAAAACTTAAAATTAATGGAGAAATTTAGTGAATTTTTTGACTTTGATATTTTCTAAATTATAATAACTATCCCATACCAATAAAATCCATACCAATACCTATATTATCTTTTTTAATCTGATCTAATTGCCATCAAAAAGTGAAGATCCAAAGGTTTAAAACTATTATATTATTTTTTTTTAAATTTTGCTCTATCATCCAATCTCAATCAAAAAAAATTTTTACCGCTTTTGGATAATTTCGATGTTTATTGTCGCACAAGTTTCAAAAATTAAAATTAACAATAAATAATTCCAACTTTGTACTAACATTTTTAAAATTTTGTTTTAATTAATTATCGGAATATTTGGATAATAAATTTAAATTAAAATAAGAGAGAGAAAGTGGCCTTCAAGAAGAATATATTTCCTTTTTTAATTACTCATGCAAAATTAATTATTTAATTAATTTGATTGATTACCCCACTCAATTTCTAAATTGATTAAGATGTTGTAAAAATTGATTAAGAATTAGTAATATATGTATGTGGGACAACAAATGTAAATGCATCCTTAAATTGAGATTCATCTTAAAGATAATCCTTCTACGCTTCCTCCTTCAGCAGACTTTAAGCGGACTTTTAAGCGAGCCATCAAAGATAAGCGACCCAAAGATAGTATATGCGTCCCATCAGAGAATATGCGACCCACAACTATAATAGGCATCTCATGAGAGTATATGCGTCCCAAGAATATAAGCGTCCCAAAATAGTAAAGCAAACAGTAGATTTCGTTAGTATGTAATATCGAGGTTTCTAATTATTTCATAAATTGCCACCGGCGCTGTAAATGGAAGTAATTCGGAACTTTGGCCTTCCAAAATTCTCAAAATTTTCGCTTAAGGTGCTAAAAAGTTGAGTTCCAGTGAATGGATAGAGTACGGTAACTTGAGCTCGCGGTGCCATGGACTGAGGTACTTTAGGCTGCGGTAACTTGCCTGTTCATAGCTCAGCCTAACCCAAGTCACATTAAAAAATTAATATAATGGAACGTTTATATCTTAAATATTGTAATTAAAATATAAATTTTTCTAAACAAACAGTATCAAATAAATTAACGAAAAACATTCTATGAAATATAAAAGTTTCCGATTTTTCCTTCACATTAAGCGTGTCAGTTTTCATTAATGCAAAACGGCCGTGGCGCATGAACCAATCGAAATTGCGTAGGAAGCGATGACGTATGAAAAAGCTTCCATAAACTGGTTGATTATGGACTTCTATGTTCATTTGACAAAGTGTTACTGGGAGTTGTTCGTATTGTTCTTAAAAATAGATTTTGTTACATAAGTTTCATATGTGTTTGTGTTTAATTCTCCATGATTTTGAAATTATCAATAACCTGCAAGAAGTTTAAAAATAGCAAATTCTGTCCCTTCAACATCAAGTAAAAGTAAATCAATTACTGATTTGTCAGTATAAAATTGAAAGAAATCAAAAAAACCAATTGAGAGTTCATCGAAATTGCCATTGAATTTACGTTTTCCTGTCAATGTAAAACTTGAAAAAACTCGAATTTGAAAGTTTTTTTTTTGAAATTTGATAATCTAAGGACGAAGATTAGAGGGATTAAGTGGATTTGAGCTTTAAAATTAAAATTCCCCATTTTCTCTAGAATAGCCCGCCCTATAAAATAACCTCTCGCTAAAATAGCCACCATCTCTAGAGGTTAATCGGAAAAATAACCCCTTTCTTTTAAAATGCATCCTCCCATAAAATATTTACCCATTTGTTATTTGCATTATGTTTTTTAAAGCATGACATTGTCAATATCGAGGGATTTGATCGAAATAGGTATCCTTAGATATATCGAGAAATTTAGTTGGATTAAGAATGACATGAGTGTATGGGAGGGAGTGAAGTGAATATGGAAAAAGTTATCAAGGAATCACGAGTTATAAATGAAAATATCAGAGAAATTGGAGAGATATCATGAGATGTGGAGTGATAGAAGGTGTAAGGGGATATGAGGAGATAATGAGGGGTTGAGGTAGTGAAAGGTGGTCTTTTCAAATCCTTTGACATCTTCAGTATACGTCAAAATTTACTATATCATCCTTAATCACAAATCCCATTATATGACACTCCAAATCACTAATATCCACTAAATCCCTTCTAATACCTCGTTATCACCTTACATTCCTTCATATTCTCTCCATATCCTCAATTATCCCTTAAATAAGTATGGCATAAAAATTTCTATGTATAATTTAACTATCCACGGGAAAACGTTAGATTTGAGAATGATGGCTGCTAGAGAACGGCCAGACGGCAAAATCAAATATTTGCTCAAATAATTTAAAATTATTTGATATTTGAAAAATTTTGATCAAAAAATTCAAATATTTTATCAAATACATATCAAATTTTTTAAAAAATATTGGAATAACATATAAATAGGAGTATTTGAGAAGATATCGGGTATATTAGGATATGGAGATGATATCAGAGGATTAACATGGATAGGGAGGAATTATGGGTGATATAAGGAATTATGGGTGATTGAGGCTCAATTCAGTTAAGACATCCCGGGAAAGCTATTTCATTTTAACACATTTTTGCTTTGCGGTATTTTTTCTTTCATCTTTTTTGCGTGTCGACGCAGAAGACCCACAGACAGAAGACCCAAGGACAGAAGACCCACAGACAAAAGACCCAAAATCGTTTTTTTATTTTATTCTATTATGCTTCCATATTGGCTCCTTACCTATGGTATTTTTAGATGTTTTACTGCTGCGGAGGATCCCAGGCATGCCCACTACAGCGATAATAGGAATAGGTTTATGTTACCAGTGCAGAACCCAGCGACCGTTGACTCCCTGCGAGACGCGTGCCGCAAAACCCCGCGCGAAGCGCGGGGTTTTGCACAAGCGTCTCGCCGACTTCCCATAGGTTTACTTTGTGTTTTTTGTATCGTAACTTTGTCAAATCTTGTTCTTCTAAACGATTTGTAAAAAATATTTCCTTGTGGGTCTTTTGTCTGTGGGTCTCCTGTCTGTGGGTCTTCTGTCCTTGGGTCTTCTGTCTGTGGGTCTTCTGTCACTACGCCCTTTTTTGACTGACGCGACCCGACAACTCGAAATTCGGACCTTTTCGGCTATAGCCCCAATCGAACGAAAATTGTAGAACCTCGAACAGACTTTTTTCGCCATCCGCCCTTCCTTAGGTTGTGTTAAATTAATTATGTGGCAAAAATTCTGACCTTTACTATTCCATATATTTGCTTTTTTATTTGCAGTATAGCTATCTTCAGCTGTAATTACTTTCTCTATAAAAGTCCCGTTAAGTTGTTTTTCAACCAAGTCTGCATTAACCTCAGCAACGGGATCTAATGCAAGAAAATTACACTTTGGATAATATCCTTTAAGTTCCAATTCAGTTCCTATATGTTGTCCAACACCTTGTGATAAAATTGATAAAAAATATTCATTTCTAATTCTAGTGTGCGAATTGTATGGTTTGGGCCGATTTAGCATTGGGAATTAAGTTGTCGAGCTATGAATCTTCATATACTGACAAATCCTAAGAGGAGATTAATCCAACAACAAAAGTCATAATTTCGAATCCTTTCTATTTAAATACAAACGGATAATAGAACGAGGATTTTAGTCCCTAGGATGAAAAACGTATTATCCAATTAATTTATTACCACTTCTTGGAAAAGCATAAATATTTACTTATTGAAATTAAACAATGTAAATATCCAGCTCGATGGAAACTTGACCTCAAACGGTATTATACAAAAGTAATTTTTGTAGCGTTTATAAGGTTTTTTACTGGTTATAATCATGTATTAATCGTTAAATTTTACCCATTGTAACAACATTGCAATCATAATTACCGGATGTAGAATTTTTGAATTTTAAAAAATATTTCATTTCATCACTTTCTCGTAAGCCAATTGGATTAAGACTATTAAACTGTTCTTGCCAAATTGCCTTAATTAAATTTTAAATCAAGATCGTAAAAAGATTGAAAAAGAAGATTTAGATTCCTTTAATCTTTAAATATCCCATAATCCTCCTTTAATTTTCAAATCCTTTAATTTCAAAATATCAAATATGCCATCAATTCGCCTTATGACTCCCCTTAATCCATTCAATTCCACTGATATCTTCCTTGCTACGGATATCACTTCAAATTTCACTTAATACCACAAATCTCAGACTTTATCCCCACAGATCCCCTGATATCAGAGCTGTGCGCCTTGACGTTTTGGCGTTGTCATTATTTTTTTGTTGTTATTATTTTCTTTCTGGAACGTAAGCAAGGCGATTATGGAAAACCCAGTGAGGCGCGTTCTGCAGCACGCGCCTCGCTGGGAGTCTACGGTCGCTGGGTTCTGGACACGTAACATAATCCTATTCCTAGAATCGATAAGGTGGGCAAGCCTGGCTTCCTCCGCAGCAGCAAAAACTCCACAGATGGCATAGGTAAGAAGCTAAAACAATCAGATCATAACTTTCTCAAATCAAATCAGATTTTGCTGATTTTGGTGTCATTCGACTCATTTTGTCGAGATCTTTTCATCAGTCCAGTTATTAAGAGGCAGAGTTTTTTCTCTTTTTCCTTCAGTTTTTGTAGGTTCCTTTGGTATTCAGCAGCTCTTTTGATTGGCTCATCTAAGATACTTTCTTCAGTCCAGTTATACGAGGCAGTGTTTTCTCACTTTTTCCTCCAGTTTTTGTTTAGCATTTCAACTCGTTGTGCAAAGGAATTGTTATTGTTGTCCGTTATGAGTTCAGTGGCCAAAATCCATGAGTGCATTTGTGTGATGTAAGGAAGAGAAAGATCCAGCTGGCTAGCATTTAAAACGTTCACTAGAGGGGGGGGTTTAAGATCTATTAAAAGAGAAGGTGAAAGCAGCGTTCCGGTAGCTCAGTTAGTAGAGCACCTGTACGTGGTGAGCGAAAGCGCCTAGCAATAACTGCCAGGAGGTCGCAGGATCGAAACCTCCCGGGATTAAACTTTTACCTAGCTCTTACTGTGAGAAGCTATTTTGCCCATACAGGAATTGCCTTGTCTCTTCCATTTCTTGTTGTAAATTTTTTAAGTCAAAAAGTTGAGATGCTCCACAAATTTAGTTCTTTTTTCATTGGTCTGGTTATTTAAATTTAATGGGAGATGTTATCTGACTCATTCACATATATTTTTGCTTTTCATATTCAATCCAATTTTTATTGCTTTTCAATAGACTTTACTTATTCTTAATAATTCTTTAACTTGTATCTTTGTTCATTCTTAGCTTTTAATCGACTTTATTATTTTTGCTTGTAAACAAAAATCTTTTGGAAATTTTAATCGCGGATAAAGTTGGCTACCCGACACCTAGGGACCCGACTTTTGGAGATCCGAGTTCTAAGAACCCGACCATTGGGGGACTACATAGAATTTTGAAAAAATTTTAAACATACATTAAATTGAATTGGTATGTTTGCTAGTGTTGCTGTATAATTAGTAATTGAAGAATTATCATTTCTAATCAGGATAAGACCTTGTTTTTGTTTGATAAAAGCATTTAGAATCGATTTTGCTTTGTCTGTGTTCTGTATAAGCATTTCATTAATTTCATTTCCCTTTGATATAAATTGAAATTTATTCCAAAATAAATTAATTTTATTTTTATTAAAATACAAAATAAAGAATTTAATCATAGCTAAGATCAGATAAATGTCTTTTCATAGAAGAGAATAACCCGCGCAAAAAGCGGGGTTTGCGGCACGTGTCATGTGTTAAATGAACGGTCGCTAGGTTCTAAGCTTGGAGGATTCGCTTTCCGGATCCGATATCCGGATCATATATCTGAAACGAAAATTTCCTGATATCCAGATCCGTATCCGAAATTTCTAGAAATCCATTTTTCTGCGACGCAGGCGAAAATTCCGCAGTTCGTAAAAAGCCGTAATTCGTAATTTATAAAAAAAAGTATGAAAAATATCGAGCTCTTTCTAAACATATATTTTTTCCACGTTAATGACCCTATTTAAACATTTTTAAAGTGGGGTTACTTAACAAGAAATTACCCTATTTTTTGTTCAAAAAACATTCGTTAATCAATTTAAAAAATAACCAGTTTTTTTATTTGAAAATCTTTTTTTAATATGGACTATTAAAAAAATTTTAATTCTATTTCGTCCCCAAATGTCAGGTCCCAATGGTCGGGTCCCCATTTGTAGGGTCCCTAAGTGTCAGGTTCCGAAAAGTTGACCTGCAAATGTCTGCGCCACGGACAAATTTATTTGTTTACTTTTGATTCGTTCTAAATAAAATTGCTAGAACCCATTCGCGCGAACTTCACGCCGCGACACTTTGATCTCGGCTTTTCGGGCCTCGGTGATCCTCAGCCTCGGTTATTCTAAAAACCTCGAACTAGTGCTATCTAGATTTAACATACATTAAATTGAATTGGTATGTTTGCTAGTGTTGTTGTATAATTAGTAATTGAAGAATTATCATTTCGCATACGAATAAGATCTTGTTCTTGTTTGATAAGTGCGTTTAAAATTGTTTTTGCTTTATCCGTGTTCTGTATAAGCATTTCATTAATTTCATTTCCCTTTGATATAAATTGAAATTTATTCCAAAAGAAATTAAATTTATTTTTATTAATATACAAAATAAATAATATAATTATAGCTAAGATCAGATAAATTTCTTTTCTTAGATTCGTCATTTTTAAACTAAAATTTTAAATTTAACTATGATAATAATATCAGTCTTTTCTTGGCTAATGAGTAGAGTTTCACCGGGCAGCGAAAGCCTTCACGGAGATCATAGGTAAGGAGCTAAAACAAACGAGCATAACTTTGTCAAATCAAGTCAGATTTCGTTAATATTGGTGTCATTCGACTCAGCTCGAAGAGCTGAGTCGAATGAACTATAATTTGCATATTCGAATTTTTCACCCCGAAATTGAGCTTACTCCCCCCTTATGGTTTTTTGATTTTTGGGGACCTATATCTCAGCCCCTCTATGAATCCGCACGAAAATTTTTTTACCATTCGACTCAACTCGAAGAGACATATGATTTGGCCAATTTGCGTTCTGTTTAGTATTCCGAAATTATACCGTTTTTTTTGGCTTAAAATATTGATTCTTAAAGCAAATTTTCACTATTTTCTGTTACATATTTAGTGCATAATTGGGCAAATTTTTCTTATTTTGGTGCATATTTTGGCTTTTTTCTGTGCATATATATGTGCATATTTTGCGATTTTGCGTGCATATTTTTCTCGGCCCCAGTAATGAGACACTAGCGATGCCTATTTTCGTAAATAATTGAAAATTGTAAAATTTTAAAGATCCAAATTAAAAAATTGAGAATTGTAAATTGAATTAAAAAAGGCTGTAAGCTAAATTTCAATCAGTTCTGCAATTACATATGTAACAAAAAATTAATTTAAAGAAAAATAAACAAATGTGGATAATAAAAAATGCCATAATTTTCAAGGGTCGTGATTTCCCGACAGGATAAAGATAAAACAAAAAATATATATATTTGATTTTTATCTATTTTTTTGCATTTGACTACCTACCTATTAAGGAAATAACACTTTTAAAGATGAAATACACGATAGCTTTTATTCTATTATTTATAATTGTCAAAAATTTTTATTTGCGCAACAAACATATCGTTTGGAAAAATTATCGAATATTCATTTCATTTCTTTTAGTTATGAATGAGATTTGAGGATATGGAATTGTCTGGTTGTGCGAGTGCGGGCTTTCAGAGGTCCTACCCGTTCCAAACCAATTCACCAAACATTGTTTATATATTTTATTGATAATTGATATTATGAAATAAACATTGATAGTAAATCTAGGCTTATACACTGCGTTCCAAAATGATACGCACCAGGGCTGGAGAATTTTGAATTTTTAAAGGCGGAAGCGGAATATAGCGGAACAAAATAAAAAAGCGGCAGACGGAAGAGCGGAAGGGCCAAAAAAGGCGGAATTCTGCGGAAGGCGGAAGCGGAAGAAAAATAAAAAAAATTTTTTATTCGTAATAAAAATTATAAATTTTTATATTATGATGTGAATATGTTTCCCTACATTTCAGTGGGTAGTAAAATCTTAAAAGTGATCAAGAACCCTGGATATCCTGATCCAGAAATAAAATCCAATTGTAAAAAAATTGATTGAACTCATAAAGTGAAGTAGAACCGAAGAACATTTGTTCTATTACCTTGGGCGTGCGGTACCTTAGTCTCGCATTACCCATGCCTTTAGGCAGTGTAACTTGCATGTTCATAGCTCAGCTAACCCAAGCATACAGTAGATAAATTAATATAATGGAATGTATATTTCTTAAATATTAATTAAAATATAAATTTTTCTAAACAAACAGTATCAAATAAATTAACGAAAAACATTCTATGAAATATAAAAGTTTCCGATTTATCATTCGTTATATTAATCGTATTTGTTTTCATTAGTGCAAAACGGCCGTGACGGATGAACCAATCGAAATTGCGTAGGAAGCGATGACGTGTGAAAAAGCTTCCATAAACTGGTCCATTATGGACTTCTATGTTCATTTGACAAAGTGTTACGGGGAGTTGTTCGTATTGTTCTTAAAAAATATTTAGATATTGCTACATAATTTTCATGTGTGTGTGTTTAATTTTCCATGATTTTGAATATAAACAAAAACCTGCAATAAGTTTAAAAATTGCAAATTCGGTTCCTTCAACATCAAGTAAAAGTAAATCTATTACTGATTTGTCACTATAGTATTGAAAGAAATCAAAAAAACCAATTGAGATTTCATCGAAATTGCCTTTGAATTGACTTTTTCCTGTTAATGGAAAATTTAAAAGACTACACGAAAAAGATTCTTTTGAAATGTGATAATCTAAAGAAGAAGATTAGAGGGATTAAATGGCTTTAAGCTTTAAAATCCAAAATTCCTTAGTTTCTCTAGAATAACCCGCCCTATAAAATAACCGCCCGCTAAAATAGCCATCGCCTCTAGAGGTTAATCGGAAAAAACAACCCCATCCTTCTAAAATGCCCCCTCTCATAAAATATTTATCCAGTTGTTCTCAGCATTGTGTTTTTCAAACCTTGACATTGTCAATATAGAGGAATTCGACGTAATAGGTATCCTTAGACAGATATATCGAAGAATTTGGTTGGATTGGTAAGATATCAGTGTATGGGAGGCTGTAAAGTGATATGGAGGGAGGTATCAAGGGATCACGAGTTATAAATGAAAATATCAAAGAAGTTGAAGAGATTTCAGGACTGATAGTAGGTGTAAGGGGATATATGGAGATAATGAAGGATTTGAAGTATTGAAAGTGGTCTTTTCAAATCCTTTGATATCTTCAATATACGTCAAAATTTAATGATATCATCCCTAATCCCGGATCACTAAAATTAATTTCTCTCAAATTAATAAAAATCCCTCAAATCAATCCTTAATCCCAAATCCCTTTAAATCACTAATTTCCCCTAAATCTATTCTAATAAATCGTTATCACGTGTAGCATCTTTCATATTCCCGCCAAATCCCCAGTTATCGCTGACATAAGTATGACATAAAAATTTCTGTGTGCAAATTCAGCTATGCCCGTTCTTTTGCAATGATGGGTGCAAGAGAACGGGCAGACGGCAAAATCAAATATTTGATCAAATAATTTGAAAATTATTTGATATTTATAAAACTTTCATCAAAAAAGTCAAATATTTTTTAACGGATTAAAAAGTGACCGGATTAATCCGGAATATCCGGTCCGGAATGAATGTGAAATCAAAAATCCGGTTCAAATTTTTTTAAATATTGGAATACCATATAAATCGGGGTATTTGAGAATATATGGGAATTTAGGATATGGAGATGATATTATAGGATTAAGATGGATAGTGAGAAATTAATGGTGATATAAGTGATTTGGAATGATTAAGAGGACTATAAGGATTAAAGGGAATACAACTATCCTCCTTCATAATCCTCTAACATCCTTAGATATCCAGTTTCCTGACCTGGATGGATTAAGGAAAATATAAGTGGATTTTAAGTGATTAAGATGGTTAAAAATATATAGGGATATCAGGTGATAACGGGAACAACTATCCTCCTTCATAATCCTCTAATATTCTTAAATATCCTCGCTAACAACTTTATAACACATAAACAAAACACATCTTACAAAATTTTAACAAAAAAATTAAAAAAATTTTTTTTTGAAACATCCGGGAAAAACCGGATTCGGTACGGAATCCCGAAATTATTTTTAACGGATAAAAACTGACCGGATTAATCCGGAATATCCGGTCAGAAATGAATGTGAAATCCGGTTTCCGGACCTGGAAAAATAATTTGTCTTGAGCAAAGATCTCGGTTACTATGTATATCAATATTATGTACTTATAAGAAAAATATGCCAACTTTACATTTTTGAACGAAAATCAAATAATTTTTCAGATTATTTGATATTTTATCATTTGTATTTTATCTCTCTGTCGGTATTTTTTCTTTTGATCTTTTTTATTAACTAGCCCGACCCGACAACTCAAAATTCGGACCTTTTTTGACACGAACTCCAATCCAAAGGAAATTTTAAAACCTTAAATTTTTATGCCAAAAAGAGTGTAAGCAAGGACTTTCTACGCACCCTGTAAATAAGTGGCAAAAATCTGACCTTGAGTATTCCATATATTTGCTTTTTTATTTGCAGTATAGCTATCTTCAGCTGTAATTACTCTCTCTATAAAAGTGCCGTTAAGTTGTTTTTCAACCAAGTCTGCATTAACCTCAGCAACGGGATCTAATGCAAGAAAATTACACTTTGGATAATATCCTTTAAGTTCCAATTCAGTTCCTATATGTTGTCCAACACCTTGTATAAAATTGATAAAATAATCATTTATAATTTTAGGGTAAGAATTGTATGCTTTGGGCCGATTTAGCATTGCGAATTCAGTTGACGAGCTATGCATCTTCATATACTGTCAGTTTTGCCATTCTAAGCACAAAATCAATGAATTTTAACTTCACTCATTGTGATAGGGCTGGGTTCGAATTAGTGTTTCGCCGGAACCGAAAAGTCATTAGACAAGAATTTTAATATTTTCTTTTCATAAATAACTTATTTTATAAGTTTAATTTTTTTAAAATTAGCTATTTTTACATGGAGGAATTATGATATAATATTTTGACCCTATTGTATACGATATTCATGCTGTGGAAAAATTCATTGGATGGAAGATGGAATTAAATCATCACGGAAAGGGCCCAGACCGAAGCACAACCGACTGTGCCACCATCCAACCCGATGAAGGGTTATTTATTTTCATTTATATTCTTTCTGCAAGTGCGGACACAACACTCCTTCCACCTTGCGAAACAAATTATGATATAATATTTTGATATAATATTTCCTCGCTTGTTGTTTGTCTCATTAATTATCAACTGTTTTTGATTTTTAAAATTAAAACTAGATAAAATTTAAAACTAGATGTCCTGGACTCAAAAAAATCATAAAAATTTTAGATTTTTTTATTTATTAAGTACGTGTAAGTACGAGGTACGAGGCCTAAAATAAGGGTAGTACGAGGTACGAGGCCAAAAAAGAGGTGGTACGAAGTACGAGTACAAACGGTACTACTGAAGATATGAGGGCTTTTTCTGCGGACTTTTTTTGCGGACTTTTCCTTTCTTTTAAATGTTTCTTTTTTAACGTTTTGGTTGTCTTGCTTGTAGCAAGTTTTGCTTGTAGCAACAAACTGTCAAAGGATTAATTCTTATGCAAATTTGAAAAATATGTGTTCACGATTAATTGAACAATCTAAACGTAAAAATGTTACAATCAATAAAAAATTTTACTTTAACTAAATTTTCAATTACCCGATGATGAATTTCAACGATGGATCACTGATCTCGGAATGCTTCATAGAAAAAGAATATGTGATTGTGGAACAGAAATGCGGGTAATTTCAAACCTTGCCCCCCCCCCTTATTATTTTTATTACCTAAAATTGTACAAAATGGTCAGATTTCTTTCTTTCTCTCTTTCCTCTGAGCTTGGCACATTCAAACAAGAGACATTGTTGATAAAGAGAAGATTAAACTTAATTGAGTTTTTCAATATTTTTAATCGAGTTGTTCAATATTTTTAAATATAAGTACGAATGTAATGTTTTTACACAGAAATGCATAATGTTATACACCAAATCATTTTATTTAATTCTTTTATTTTGTTTTAATTGTTTTCGGAGGCAAAAAAATAATCTTCTCTTTATCAATGTCTCTTGTTTGAATATGTCATAGGGCAAATAGAAGGAAGGAGAGGAAGAAGAAAATCTGACCATTATGTACAATCTTAGGTAAGAAAAATAATAAAGGAGGGCCTTTGACAGTTTGTTGCTACAAGTATGTAAAACATTTAAAAGAAAGGAAAAGTCCGCAAAAAAAGTCCGCAGAAAAAGCCCTCCTATCTTCAGTAGTACCGTACAAACAATATCGAAATTTCGAAGCACTGCTCACAAGCCTGTCGAGAGTTTTGTGAGGATTAAGAGAATTTTTAGGAGATATAGAATATGTAATTTGAGATACAAAGATAGTGAATTTGTACTTACTCTTACTAGAATAAAATACAAAAAATCTAAGAATTCTTATGATTTTTTGCTGTCCAGGACATCGGATTTTAAATTTAAAGCGTCGTATGAGATAATTTTTGAATCTTGGAAGGATTTGAAGACTGCCGAAGTTCGACATTTTTGAGAAATATTGATGACTCATTTTTCTTTCACACTTTTTTCACGTGCTTAATTTTCTATCTCTTTTACTCTTTGTACTCTTCTTTCTCTAGGATTAATCACTTTCTTTCTTTACAACAATACTTTCCCATCCTTTAAAGACTTGCGCCCTTAGAGGCGATGAATATAAAAATATTTTTTCTAGCTTAAGTTTTGTTCTCTTTTCACTTAACACTTTAATAAATATAAAAATTGTTCGTTTTAAATTATTTTTGAATAAAAATATTTGTTTGGAATCTATTATTCGGAATTAACTAATTTATTATTTAATTAACTAATTCTAATATTAAAATTATTTTAATAATTTAATATTATTTAATTGTTTGTTGAATTAATAGAACCTGCCGAAAACTCTGTTTTCGACATCTAACGAGCACAGGCTGCAAATTCAATCAATTAGTGTTTGGAAAATATAGTATAGTAAAATTTTTTAAAATTTTTTAAATTTCTAAAAATTTTTTCAAAAATTAGAATTAATTTTTTAAAATTAATCTAATTTTTTTTTAACCAAAAGAATCAAAAATTTTTTTAATCTAAATTGGTTGGAAAAATGAACTGAACTTAGATTCAGATTCACAAAAACAAAATTTTTTATAAATTTAGGGAAAAAGTTAGGTTTTTCCTCCAGAAAAAGGAACTTAGTTTATAGTTAAGAGTTAAAATGACGGAGTATATAAATTTAAAATATGAGACTTCGTTGGAGAAGTTGAAGATTTGTTTAGTCCGGGAAATTCCGATGGACTTAGGGCCTGAAGCAACTTAATCAGTTGAGGAGGCAATTGTACTGGACTAAAGAGACGATTAAGGATTTGGAGGAGAGCTCTGCAATTGTAGCGAAGGCAGATGAGAAAATAAAAGAGAAGATAGAACGATTGCCGACTACAGTTCGAGAGGAAAAGATGGTAGAATATAGAAAATGGGTAAAGGAGGCAGCAGTTAAGAATATTTTAGAGGCAGCAAGCACTCATTTGGCCAATTGGAAACAACATCGAGTTAGTCTCGCTAATAGACTCGACATAACAATAGATTTAGAAGAGTCGACGTATGAATTGCAGACTTCGAATAAAGTCGAAACGAAGCGATTACAAAGACCAGCAATCCAATTACGCCGCTATGACGGCAGTATTGAAAATTGGTGTTCTTTTTGGGAAACATTCCGTGTTTTAATACACGAAGACAACGCACTGAGTCATGTAGAGAAATTTAATATTTTAGAATCAATTCTAGATAATGAAGCGAAAGTTGGTAAAACCCACTATATTTGTAAAATCCCACTTTTATAAAATCCCACTATATGCTAATATCGCTCCGCTTTATTTCCATTAAAGCCTCGAATTTTCTCGCGTTTTTAGCGTCGGAGGCGAAAATTTTAGTGATTTTGTAAGGCCTTAGGAGAAAAAATTCAATTGTCAGAACCGAATGAAAAAAATTTTGGTGAATTTTAGTTGGTCTTGAAGCCAGAACTCCTAATTTTATGCGACGCAGGCGAAAATTTTGCAAAATTCATGACTAAATTAAAATTTTTATGCTTTTTCAAGCTTAAAATTAGAGATCGGAACGGGATCGGGACCCGGTCCCGTTTCCCGGTTTCCCGGTCCTTTTTCCCGGCTTTTTTGAAGACGCCGGGATGAAACCGGGATCGGGAATTCCCGGTTTTCCCGGTCCGGGTCCCGGCCGGTTAATTTTCATTTCCCGTTTCCCGTTCCCGATCCCGGCTTTTTTTGGACCGGGAAACCAGGAAAAATTCTAACAGCTAATTTTAAATATTTTTGCTTGGCGTTTTGATTTTTGACTTAAAAATATTGGAGATTTTACAAAAATTCTCAAAATTTTCGCCTGCGGCGCTGAAAACAGAAGAAATTTGGCTGTTTGGCCTTCCAAAATTCTCAAAATTTTCGCAGAAGAATTTGGAACGGAGAAATTTCGAAGTATTATTGGAGGAAAAGTTGAGGGAAATTAGTGTATAGTGCGATTTTTCAAGGGACCTGGTGATTAAGCCATCTTTATCCCTCTAAATCCATTAGATCTGCCTTAATCATCTGATATCATTGCCTTCCAATTGAAGGGATTTGAATAGATATCAGGTGATATAGGTGGTTGGAGGTCTTTCTCCACAATCTCTCTTAATACTTGAATCTCTCGATATCTCTTTTAATCCCTGATATCACTATTGCACAGAAAAGATCAGAGTGGATTTGGAGGGATTAAATAAAAATAAAATTAGCATCAAGGTGGATTAGGAGGTATTAAAGGAAATTAGATGAGGAATACATAAAGGCGATATAAAAAATTTGAGGAGGCTATCGGGAGATCTTAAACCCCAAAATCTCCTAATATCCCCTCATATCCCCCCAAAATCTCCTAATATCCCCTCATTTTCAGGGACTCGAACCCACCCCTATGAAAATATAAGCCAGCGCCTTACCCATTCGGGTATCGGGTTTCGGGCAGCAACCCTGATAGTATATGAGCCAGCGCCTTATCCGTTCTTTTTAACGGTTTTCAGCATTGAAATGCCGACTACCCATTCAGTAGTAGCTTACCCATTGTAACAACATTGCAATCATAATTACCGGATGTAGAATTTTTGAATTTTAAAAAATATTTTATTTCATCACTTTCTCGTAAGCCAATTGGATTAAGACTATTAAATTGTTCTTGCCAAATTGCCTTAATTAAATATTAAATTAAGGTCGTTAAAAGAGTAAAAAAGCAGATTTAGCTAGAGTAGCATGAGGTCGAGGCCTCGCAGAAAACCGAGGACCTCGATGTTCTCACAACCTCGATTATGCTGAACTCAGGCCTCGGTATTTTGTCTCGGTCCTTACCAAGAACTTCGCCGAGGATCGAGCTAAATATATACCTTTAAAACTGCCTTTTTTAATGAATCTGCTGTTTTGACTTCCAAAATTCAATACATTGATTTTATACATAGTTCATTTACTATCTAAAGCAACGATATCTTCTTTAATTTTCAAATATGCCAGCTATTCACTTTATTAATCCCCTTAATCCATCTAATTCCACTATCTTCCTTACTAACGATATCCCTTAAAATTCCACTTAATACCACTAAATCTCGACTTTTTTAGCCTGGTTGATCCTCTGTTTCGGTTTTTCTCAAAACCTCGATCCAGTGCTACCAGGGTGACCATTTTACCCTATTTATAGGGCATTTGCCCTATTTTTGAAGTAAAAATAATTTATTCATTATTTTCATCATCCATATCATCAGATAAACGGTCTTCATCATCTGGATACGATTCGATTGATGGTTTCTGCGCCGCAGGCGAAAATTTTGAGAATTTTGAAGTCCAAGCAGTAGATTTCTTCCCTTTTCTGCGCCGCAGGCGAAAATCTCTGAGCCTGTATTCGAAAATACCCCCATCTCCGGGTATTCTAAAATTAAGGGGATTACGTTGGATAATTAAGGGATTGATTAATAATTAAGCGATCTGAGTGTCCCTTAAAATTGGCCCCAGGTTGATGGTGTGATTTGGTTGGATAAAGGCGAATATCAGAGGATTTATGTGAAGGGGATTTAGTGGATATAGACATCTTAAGCGACGCGGCAAAAATTTCGAGAATTTTAAAAGCTCTAGTAGCCAGATTTGTTCCTTTTTCAGCACCGCAGACAAAAATATTGAGAATTTTGTAAGTCCAAGCAGCATATTTCTTATTTTTTTGCACCGCAGGCGAAAATTTTGGAAAATCTGGAATGCCAAGCCACCAGATTTCTCCCATTTTTTGGTAAAAATATTATCGAGTCAAGTTAAACTACAAATTAGCTTTATAAACCTCTAAATCTGGATAACTTTGCCAAATTACTTTGGACAATATTGAGGATTTTGTTTCTTTGAGTCAGGCCAACGATGCCTCCTTTAATCTTCAAATATGCCACCGATTCTCCTTATGACTCCTATGAATCCATCAATTCAACTGATATCTTCCTTACTACCGATATCCCTTCAAATTCCACTTAATACCACTAAATCTCCTATATACCAAGGGCTACCCGACACTTGAGGATATGACTTTTGAGGATCAGACACTTGAGGACCGACTTTTGAGGACGCGACCTTTGAGGATGCGACTTTTGAGGATGCGACTTTTGAGGATCAGACATTTGAGGATACTCTAATGTCAAAAAAAAATTAAAAAATAAATAATGTTAATTTTATGTTAAAAAAATTTAAATTTTATAATTTTATGGATTGCTCAGGTCTAACGAGCAAATAATTGTAATTTCCAGACATTAGATAAACGAGTACCGTATTTCCTCTAAAATAAGCCCCGAGGCTTATTTTTTCAATCGATTTCTAGAGGGGGCTTATTTTGGAGGGGGCTTATTTTTTCGATAAATTTTTCCAAAACTAAAATTTGTTACCTATTTTCAATGACAATTTTCTAAAATTAATTTTAAAAAATCCCATACTGAAAGTCCAATACATGCATTTAACTTGGATATAAGTTTCAATTATTATCTTCTTTGTATAAATGGAGTATGGATATCTGATATGTATATGGATATTGGAGGAATATTTAGAATTAGAGGGTGTAATAAGTATATTATGGATGTGAGGTATTAGTTGATATAGGGTTTTATTCAAAAAGGGTATATAGAGAGATATCGAAGGATAATAAATCTACTCATTAGAAGTAATTAAAAGGGTTAATGGATTGATGGAGGATTAATGGATTTGACCGAAACGCGTTTATCCACTTAATCCTCGATATTCTTAGAAGTAGTCAAAAAATCCCCAATATAAATTCAAATCTTTCTTAATCAACAGAAACACTCTAATCCCTAACATTATTTTATCCACCGAAATCCCTCTTAATCTTGCCGATACCCCTCTTAATTACCTCACTTATGTCTCACAATTCCTCTATATTCTAGGCTATTGCTCGTTAGGCCTTGAGCAAGCCATAAAATTATAAAATTTGAATTTTTTAAACATAAAATTAACATTATTTATTTTTAAATTTTTTTTTGAGATTAGAGTATCCTCAAATGTCTGATCCTCAAAAGTCGCATCCTCAAAAGTCAATCCTCACACAGCATCTTAACCTGTTACTTTTAGCGATTTCAGTGGCACTGAAATAAATAAAAATAATGTATCTTTTTCTTTTCCCCACTATTTTCTCGTGCTATTTTCTAAAGATTTGGGGGGTTGCAATTTCGAGAAGTTTAATCTCGAAAGAACTCCTTTTAAAAAAATTTTGTCCAACCCAACCCATGAAACGAAGTCTTATCTTTGTTTTAGAACAAAATTTATAATTTTTTACTGTTTAAAAAAAGTTACTCATGGCTGTGTAACTAAATTTAGAAAATGGAAAATAATAGGAAAAAATTATTTTGAAAAAATTTATTTTAATTTAAAATATCATTAAACGTTAATTAGAAAAGATATTATTAGGATTTACATTTTTATACACTGCGTTTCAAAAAGATGGCACATCATGTTTTTTCGACATAACTTAACGGAAAATTGTCCATTTCGTTTAAAATTTTTTTTGTAATTAGTTTTGATCAATAAAAGGCTATTAAGAAAACCCTAGCGAAAAAATCATTTTTTAAAAATTTTTTATAAAATAATTTTCAATTTTTCACTGTTTCAAAAAGATGGCACACTTTAAATTTTTGGCATTAGGGGTAGTCCGAAAAATCTACAAAAATTTCTATAAACATATCTATTGATGTGGATAGAAATACAAAAGAAATGAAGTTTTTATTTACTTCCATCATCGAGATCCTGAAACACAAAAATCAACGGGAAACCGGGTGTAGACGTCTTTGAAAAATATTTACGACCCCTTACAGGTGAAATAAAAATTTTATTTTAGGCTTATTTAAAAGCCCTTAAAATTTGCTACAAGATAGCATCAATTTTATCTTCCCAAGAAAAGTCACCTTTAAGACACAATGTGATAAACATTCAGATCAGAAAAATCACTCAACCGCCCCCAAAAAAGTTATGAAAATGTAACTTATAAACTAAACTCAATATTTATCAAAGATGATTTTTTTCTGGATAATGAGATAAAAGCTATCTTGTAGCAAATTTTAAGGGCTTTTAAATAAGCCTAAAATAAAATTTTTATTTCACCTGTAAGGGGTCGTAAATATTTTTCAAAGACGTCTACACCCGGTTTCCCGTTGATTTTTGTGTTTCAGGATCTCGATGATGGAAGTAAATAAAAACTTCATTTCTTTTGTATTTCTATCCACATCAATAGATATGTTTATAGAAATTTTTGTAGATTTTTCGGACTACCCCTAATGCCAAAAATTTAAAGTGTGCCATCTTTTTGAAACAGTGAAAAATTGAAAATTATTTTATAAAAAATTTTTAAAAAATGATTTTTTCGCTAGGGTTTTCTTAATAGCCTTTTATTGATCAAAACTAATTACAAAAAAAATTTTAAACGAAATGGACAATTTTCCGTTAAGTTATGTCGAAAAAACATGATGTGCCATCTTTTTGAAACGCAGTGTAAGTCATTTTAATTGATTGGGTTCGAACCTTACACTTAAAGTGGGCGCGCTACCAACTAAGCCACAGTTACCGCGATGAAAGGCTAGTAACAGCCTATGCCTATTTTAAGATGCTGTGTCCTCAAGTGTCTGTCCTAAAAAGTCATATCCTCATGTGTCGCGCCACGAAACCAGGGATGTCACGAGTTGAGAAAAAAGTCGGGTCGGGTTTTCAAAATTTTTTTCGGATCGGGTTTAAGGTTTCGGGTCGAGAAAAAGTCCGTATCTCGGGTCGGGTTTTTAAAAATTCGACCAAGTAGCCAGATTTTTCGGAGCGGTTAGAAGATTAAGAGGTATAAAGTTAAATTTGCAATGATGTGGAGAAAATCTTGTATTTGTTCGGTTTAGACCCCCCACTCATTTTTCTGACCATTTTTTCATTTTTCCTTCTCTTTCTCCCTTATTTTTCATCAGGCAATTATCAAAAAGGATTATTAATATTTATTTACTTTTTTCCAACAGCATAAAAATAGAAACATGATAACAAAAATTACAAAAAAACTTGAGAAATATCACCAAATCGTTTTCGCCACAGAAATTCAGGAAAATATGTTCGGTATGTATCAGTGTTGCTACCTACTTGATGACGGAACTTACGCTCTTCGAGCCAAGCATCGAAATCGTTGTCGCTTAATCTCAGTTTGTCACCCAAATTAATCATCACCCAAATCACCCAAATAAATTTTTTAGTTGCTCCATATTGGTTAGTGAATAATGTAAATGAGTTTACTAGAACTTTTACCAGAACTTTTCTCATGCATAAATACATATGTACAGCTTCCTTTTTAATACGTGCCCTGGAAAAAATAAAGGGAATGGGAAGGAAAAAGGAAAAAATGGTTCTATATTGGTTACAATGGTTACACACATCACCCCTTAAATTACATACTATTTTCCAATCTATTTTTAAAATAAATTTATTTATGAAATTTCAAAATGTCATTTTCAAAATGGTCAATTTTTTAAAAGATTTTTAATAGGCCCAACCTAATGGCTCACCCACTTCTTTCCCAGATCGCTCCATGCCTTTAGTATGCAATTAACCACCCTCAGATTATTAATTACCAGAATTAATCATGATTAATAACCCCAAATCAAAAGTAAAGTGCCCATTGGCCACCATCACCCCTCAATTGCCCCTATAGGCTCAGGTTTGATGTGACAGGTGATCAAATGGGGTGAGCGATTTGGGTAGAAGAGCGATTGACAATCCCGGAGAATTGGGGTTTCTTCGGAAAAAAGTTTAAAAATAAGAAAAAGGATTTTTCTAGGGTAAAAAATATGCTGATTACGAATCTGAGCTCAGATTTCGAAAAAGTCGAATCCCGGACCCGAACCAAATTTCGAACCCTGAACCCGGATTTCGAATATGCATATGATAGCTCGTTCGAAAGAGCTCGTCGAGCTGCATCGAATGATACTAAAATCAACGTGATTGGATATGTTTTGACAAAGATATGACATAAAGTATACCTATGGGAGTACTGTGTGAGTCGGCGACTTATGTCATAACTTTGTCAAAACTTGATCAATCACTGTAATTTTGGTGTCATTCGACTCAGCTCGACGAGCTCTTTCGACTGAGCTATCATTTGCATAAACTTTTTATTCCAAAAAATCACCCCTATGGTTTTTCAATATTCCGGGGTCTGTATCTCGGTCCAACCACGTCGGATTTCATCGATTTTGGCGGCATTCGATGCATCTCGATGAGTTCTGCTTGCATATGAAAGACTGACCATTTTGTACAATGTCCGACAATGTCCAGGGTCAAATTCCGAATTCGGGTCCGGGATTCGACTTTTTCGAAATCTGAGCTCAGATTCGTAATCAGCATATTTTTTTATCCTAGAAAAATCCTTTTTCTTATTTTTAAACTTTTTTCCGAAGATACCCCAATTCTCCGGGATTGCCGAGCGATTTGGGTTGTATTAACTACTCATACATTAAATTGGATCGGTATGTTTGCTAGTGTTGATGTATAATTAGTAATTGAAGAATTATCATTTCGCATCAGGATAAGACCTTGTTTTTGTTCGATAAATGCGTTTAGAATCGATTTTGCTTTGTCCGTGTTTTGCATAAGCATTTCATTAATTTCATTTCCCTTTGATAGAATTTGAAATTTATTCCAAATAAAATTAAATTTATTTTTATTAGCATACAAAATAAAGAATATAATTATAGCTAAGATTAGATAAATTTCTTTTCTTAGATTCGTCATTTTTAAACTGAAATTTCTCAAATTAAAATTTTAAATTTAAAGATGATAATAATTCAGTCTGGTGTTGGCTAATGAGCTACAAAGATTTGAAAAAGGTCGGAAGGATCTATTTCTTTTAAATTTTTCAAACCCAGGATTGTCGGTTCACCTAATTTTCCATATCCACAAATATTCTTCTATCGCTCTATATCCTTCATAAACCTTCTGGTCCCTAGTTATAATAATATGTCCAAATCACTCAACATTACTTTTAAGTTTAAACACAATTTATATTTATCCGCAGGCGAAAATTTTGAAAATATAGAAGACTAATTACCAAATTTCTTTCTTATTAACCGCCGCAGGTAAAAATTTTTTGATTTTATTGCGTACAGAAGTTAGAAATTCCCGTTTTAAGCAAATAAATTTATTTATTTACTGTAACTATCCTAAATGAAGCTCATCCCTAATATAAGCTCATGGCCTATTAGAAGCCCACTCATTGGGGGTATTAAAAAATATACCTTTGCCATAATAGAAGCCCATGCCCTATTAGAAGCCGATCTGTTTTTAATGCCTATTTTTCTATTACCTTTTTTATAGTCGACTAAAAGTATTGATAACGAAATTCAATGGACTAAAATGAATAAAAAGGGATTTGGAAGGAATATAAGGAGATGTGGATTTATTTAGTAGGATATTTATTATGAAGTATATGGAGGTATTAAGGGGATTAGAAGCTTTAGAAGATATCTAAGAAATTGGGGTTAAGAGTAGATGATTGAGAGTTGGATATCGTTGGTTATCAATGAATTAAGAGGGATATAGAGAGATTTGATTAATATTGACGGATTGTGTTTATGTCAAGTTATTTAGATGGATTGAGAGTGAAATGGAGGCATTATTTGATATCAACGTGGGTATGAAAAATATAGAATAAGCAGATTTAAATAACTTAAAGTAAAATGCTCAGGTGATAATTAAAAATCCAAAATAGTAACATTTCTATTGGGTATACATTTTATTATGCACCGTTCTGTCCTCAATCAAATTCAAATTTAATAGCAATACACAGTGGGGTAAAAATAAAATTTTAAAAATCATTGCAGTATTATTTAACTGATAATTGATTAAGATTTACTGGTAATTTACCGTATTTATTCTAATAAAATGACCGCCATTCTATTTTTCGATATCCCCAAAAATATCTATGAAGCCCGTGGGCTTCTATGCTTCATTAGAAGCCCACGCTCTGTTAGAAGCCCACTCGATGAGGAGTATTGAAAATAGAAGCCCAGGGTTTCTATTAGGATATTTACGGTATTCAAAATATAAAGATCCAACGAAAGAAGGTCAAATAAAGAAGTGACCCTGCCTCTATTAGTTGTCCCTCTATCGAAAAATTGCAACGATAATTACCCAGGGTAATTTACCCCTAGACGACGGATGAGGTCAAAATATCCCCAAAGTGTTTCTAAGCTCTATATCTCTCTTCGCATATTTACTGCACTCATCCCTTTCTTGACTTTGTTCATATCGCTCGCTAGTATTAAAAAATGAATAAACAATAGAAATACATACACTGCGGTGCAAAAGTTTATCTACACCTACCGAAAAATTTTTTAGAACGATATATTTCGGGTAAATTTCGTTTTCATGAAATGATTTTTGTCACAGTTATTAAGTGGAAAGTGCTAAGTGGAAAGTGCCCTTGTGTCAAAAATAAGCACCAAAACTTTTTATGATATGCTCCTTTTTCCCAAACTAATTCGTTTTTTGTCGGTGCAAAAGTTTATCTACACTTTGCAAAAATTGGATTTTTAAAAAAATAAATGGCAGAAAAAATACCAAAAAAATTTTGTGGACATTTCCATTGATACTGAGTTAAAAATAAAAAAGAACTAAGTCCGTAACAGTTTTCTTCATCGAGATCTCAAATCACAGAAATCAACGGGAAATCGGGGTACAGTACTTTAAAAAATATTTTAGCTCCATTGAGCTTGTATAAAAATTTTCTTTTGAGCTCATTAGAAAACCCATAAAATTTGCTACAAAATAGCTCAAGCTTAAATTTTCCTATAAAAAACTTCTTGAGATAAGGGTCGATTAATTTAGTAAGTTATTATTTTCGATAAAAATTATCAAAAATACCCCATAAAATGCTCATTTTTAATTTCACAATAAGTAGCCCACACTTAGCTACTATACAGATGTGTTTACAAATATGAGACCAATGGTATTTTGTAGCAAATTTTATGGGCTTTCTAATGAGCTCAAAAGAAAATTTTTGATACAGGCCCTAGGGAGCTAAAATATTTTTTGAAATACTGTAACCCCATTTCCCGTTGATTTTCGAGATTTGAGATCTCGATGAAAAAATTAGCTAGAAATATTGTTCTTTCTGATTTTATATTCAATATCAATCGAAATGCCCACAGAAATTTTTTTGTGTTTTTATTTCCATCTATTCATCTAAAAATTTAATTTTTGCAAAGTGTAGATAAACTTTTGCACCGAAAAAAATTGAAGCAGTTTCGGAAACTGGTGTATATTTTAATAAGTACTGGGGGTTATTTTTAAAACTATGGCTTATTAGAAAGAGCACTTTTTACTTAATAATAATAAAAATAATCCATGTCATCTAAACGAATTCTTCACGAGATATACTGTTTTAAATAAATTTGCAGTCAGTGTAGATAAACTTTTGCACCGCAGTGTATCTGTAAAAATTTTTATGCCATCTAGACGGTTGGGGTCATTTTGACCCCAGTTGTGTTAATGCCTGATAGACCCAAGAACTAAATTCAGATATATATCAATCGATCCTCTCTCCAAGCTGAGTCGAACGGTACCATTGACTGGGTGCGGAATTGCATGTGGATCAAAATATAGATCGAGATATATCACAGTAACCGACCTATAACTCGGTCCTATCAAGTCAGATTGGTTTGATTTTGGTGTCATTCGACTCAGCTCGAGGCACATTTTCGAATGAGCTAACATTTGAATAATCGAATTTTTTACGCCAAAAATGTGCTTGCTATCCCTTTGGGTTTTCGATATTCGGGGGCCTGTATCTCTGCGAGTTTTCGTCCCCCGCTAAAAATTCTTACATATTTGAACTCAGCTCATCGAGAGGAATTGATTGGTGTAAATTTTGAAACTAGAGCTAGGGTCTAAAATCGATTGGGTCAAAATGACTCCAAACAGGCTTTAATTTCGTATAAAATTTTCCGTCGTTCAAGTGTTAATATTCAATTTTTTAAATCCATTCCATAGTAATGAGACACGTACGAAGTATAATTTCATAAATAAAAGAAAATTGCAGAATTTTAAAAATCGAAATTTAAAAAATGAAAATTGTAAATTGAATTAAAAAAGGCTTAAAGCTAAATTTTGACTCAGTTCTGCAACTACATATCTAATAAAAAAATTAATTTAAAAAGAAATGAACTGAATGTGAAGAATAAAAAATGCCATAATTTTTAACGGCCGTGAATTCCCTTCAGAATAAAGATAAAACAAAAAATTTTAATATTCGATTTTTATCTATTTTTTTGCACTTGACTAAACACACGTAAAGAAAATAACAATTTTAAAGATGAAATACACGATAGCATTTATTTTATTATTTATAATAGTCAAAAATTAACCAAATGAAATTTTTATTTGCGCAACAAACATGTCGTCTGGAAAAATGATCGTATATAAATATAGTTACATTTATTTTAGTTAGAATAGGGCTTTGAGGATATAAATTGTGTGGACGTGCGAGTGCGGGCTTCCAGATGTCCTACCCATTTCCAAACCATTTACCAAACACTGTTTGTATACTTTATCAATAATTGATGTTATGGAATGAAATATGATAGTGGAATGCAATGGACTAAGTATGAGACGGAATTTATTGGATTTAATGTATGTAGTTGATAATAGTAGGGAATGGAACTGACACTTGAAATAGGATTTGAGTGGAAAAATATGATATTGAACATTTGAAATGAAGGATAGCGAATTAGACCGAATTGAGGATTGGACAGAACTAAGATGGTAATTGGAGTTAAAGATAGAGTTGGACAAAACAATACAGGTATCGGCCAACCCGAGACCAAGATTGACCGATATCAATAATCCGATACAAAGACCGATACCATCATTTTGAGCCAAGACCGAGAAACGATACTTACCGAGACTAACAGAAATTTTTATTTTATGTCAAAAAATACGTGTAAAAATAATTTATTCATTATTATTTCAATAATTTATTCATTATTATTCAGCGCCTGCGGCGCTGAAAAACGAGGGAGGTATCTAATTCTTTGAGGAGGCATCAATCCGACAAGTAATGTCATTCAAATTAGAGCGATTAGAATTAATTAAAATCTATTCGGGGGAAGATCTAGAGGGCAAAGAAGGCTACCGGTGGAATAAGAGAAACATCTAGCGCTATAAGGATTGGAGGTGATTCAAAGGATGCGAGCATAACCTTTGATATTGACCTATTTTGGAACGGACTTTATTGAGATTTTTTTATCCGAAAAATCTTAAATCCGAAAAATCTTAAAAATCATTGCGCGATAGATTTTATGAGTTTTCAAAAATGGGTGTCAAGAAATTTAGCTTCACATGAATCAAATTTAGAGTAAAATAAGATGGATGATAAAAAAGAACAAATTTTTGCCTTCCAAAATTCTCAAACTTTTCGCCTCCGTTTTAAAATTTCTCCCATTTCATACAAAAAGTTTCAAGTCTAGGGTGTGTATATTTTTTTGGCCCAGCCTGGACTCATATTAAAAAATAAAATTAAGATATTTATGATACTTTCATCAATTTAAAATATCTTCTCTAAAATTGGACTCATCTAAAAAATAGAAAAATCCCCTAAAATCGGGAATACCCAATGCTCTCTTGATCTGGATCTAAAAACACTGAAGATTATTGTTGCTTTTGGATATATATTAATATTACATGTATAAAAAACTATTTTCCCTTTAGAAATTACCTATATATTTTTTTATAAAAAAGATACGAAAAATTAGATTACTTTTAAAGATTATTTTAATAAAAATTTCATACATCTATCTTCTAATCTTCCTTTAGAATTAAATTGGGTCTCCATATTGTCATTTAAATGGTTCTGTGCATTTGCGCCGCGATTTATTTACGCCACTCTGACCTTAAACATAAAAAAGTGCTGAATTTTGTTTTCTTGGCCTTTATGCTTTATAAAAATTTTGGCTTTTGCATCAGGGTTGCCGCCCGAAACCCAAAACTCGAAACCCGGCCTTTTTTGTACCCGAAACCCGATAACCGAATTGAAAATTTTCCAACCCGAAACCCGTACCCGATATTTTTGCCAACCCGAAACCCGTGACCCTAAATGAAAACGCTCCAACCCGATACTCGAAACCCGTATCCGAAAATTTTTTGTACCCGTGGCAACCCTGGTTTGCATTCACTTTTGGCTGATTTTTGGCAGGCACTGAAAAGACAGCGAATTCAGGTAGACAGGAAATTTCCTGTTTATTGCCATCGTTTTTTCTTCATTTTTCTCAGCCTACTTCTGTAAAGAATGGTCAGATTTTCTTTCCTTCTCGAATTCATTCATTTCCCATCGGCATCAGAGCTCATCGAAATAAAAATACTTTTATTTTTGAGTTCATAAAAACTTTTAATCGATATTTAAATCAGAAATATGCACCCCAAGAGATAGATGCATGAAAAAGAATACCAGAAACAAAAGTAGGCCCTACTATAATAATATTCCGATACCCACCTTAATCACCTTAAATCGCATATATCCGCCTTAATCTTCGATATCCTATTAATATCCAGGATATATCCAAATTCGCTTTGGAGTATACCACTTTAAATATAGATCAAGGGGGATAAAGTAAGAGAAAAGGAAGAAAAAATGAAGGCCGATAACACATCTAGTTTCTAATTTTAATATTATTATTTACATCGATTTTGTAATATTCGTTCAGAAAAAAATTTTATATTTACCACGTAAGCAGAAAATTCATATTTTGTTCCGAGCAAGAGCATACTTAAATTTTAATTGCAAAGATAGTTGAATAAATGTTTTTCAGTTGAAAAATTATAGCGAAAAATAAAATCAAAAATAATAAAATATAATTAAAAAGAACTATCACCAAAGTTTTAATCCGTGAAGTACATAAAAAACTAGATCAAGTTAAAAATATAGAAAAATGAGCAAGGTATGTTGACATAATAATTAAAAAAAATTTAATTTCAAATTATCCTTGTGGTGGGTCGGAACAGTCAGAGGTGCTGAAATCGGAAAACTTATTATCTCATAAATTGATAGAGAGAGAAATTTAGGTAAATAAAAAGTAGTTCTTGTTTAAAACCCAAGGTTCCGCAGCCCAAGGTTTTACGCCAATTACCATTGACGTAAACTCTAAATGTAGATAATCGGAATATAGAATGTAGCTAACTTCCTACATTTATAAATTTATCCAAATGATTTTCTTTTTCTTTTTTTTTCTCGAAAAGCTTATTCTTATGTATCAGGAGAGATGTTATATTTTTCGGTACTCCCCGAACCTTTACCATACCGATAATACTCGTTAATAATACTCGTTCAGTATCGTTCATTTCGTTACTACCGGTACCGGTACCGAAAAAATCCATTTACCAAACACTAATGGAGAGTCGATTGTAGAAGATTAAATAAATTATATAAATTTAGTTAAAATGCAACATTAAAGTTTTTATCATACAAATAATTTTTATGTTGGCGTTGATTTATTTGGTTATTAAAAAGATGCCAAGTATTAAAAAGATGCCAAGTCATACAAAAATGACTCAAATGCCAATAACAATAACTGGTAGCTTTATTTCGAACAAGGTTTTAAATAATTTTGTTTATAACAATTTCGTTAATTTGGGTTAAATAGAACGACTAAATCCCGATAAAAAACGGATATACTTTAGCCGGTGGCCCACTAGAAACGGGACAAATTATATACCATTCGATTCGTCTCGGCGAGCTGAGTCGAATGGTACCATTCTTTTTTTGCGGAAATGCCTACGAGCCGAGATATAGGTCCTTGAAAACCGAAAAACCATAGGGGGGAGTAAGCACAATTTTGGGGTGAAAAATTCGATTTTTTGAATGATAGCTCATTCGAAAGAGCTCCTCGAGCTGAGTCGAATGACACCAAAATCAGCGAAATCCGACTTGATTTGACCGAGATATAGGCCCCTAAAAACCGAAGATCAAAATGGACGATTTTTGGAATTAAAAATTTTTTACACAGATAATAGCTCATTCGAAAGAGCTCGACGAGCTGAGTCGAATGACACCAAAATCACCGTGATTGAGTAAGTTTAGACAAAGTTACAACAAAAACAATCAACATAAACCTATGGGGTATCGGCGAGGCGCTTGTGCAAAACCCCGCGCTTCGCGCGGGGTTTTGCGGCACGCGCCTCGCGGGGAATCTACGGGCGCTGGGTCTGGGCTCGTAACAAAAACATATGCCAATTTTAGCTGTGGTCGGCATGTCTGGCTTCTTCCCCAGCAACAAAAACCTGCACGTAGACCAAAGGTAAGGAGCTAAAACTATGCTCATAACTTTGTCAAATCAAGTCGGATTTCGCTGATTTTGGTGTCATTCGACTCAGCTCGAGGAGCTCTTTCGAATGAGCTATCATTCAAAAAATCGAATTTTTCACCCCAAAATTGTGCTTACTCCCCCCTATGGTTTTTCGGTTTTCAAGGAACTATATCTCGGCTTGTAGGCATTTCCGCAAAAAAAGAATGGTACCATTCGACTCAGCTCGCAGAGACGAATCGAATGGTATATAATTTGTCCCGTTTCTGAGTGGGCCACCGGCTAAAGTACAGCCTAAAAAACATCGGAAATCGGAATTCCGACCCACCTCTGCTAACGACCATGATATGGCGTGTTTTTGGTGTACGGAATTTTGGTCACCGGAATTTTGGTCACCACGATTTTTCGGAACTTTGGTCACCAATTTTTTTGGAATTTTGGTCACCAGCGGAATTTTGGTCACCAAGTCAAAAAACGGAATATTGGGCACTGAAATTTTGGTCACCAAGAGGAATTTTGGTCACCAAACGGAAAAAAATAATCTTATCTAAAACTGATATCAAAGTGATAAAAAATGATTTTTCAACCCCCATTTGATCAATTTCAATTTTTGTCACTTTTCCGGCTGATCACTCTCGATCACTCTCCCGGATAATTGATTAATTGTGAGAGTGATCAACATTGAAATTGATCAAATAGGGGTTGAAAAATCATTTTTTATCACTTTTTATATTTTTTTTTAAATAAGATTATATTTTTCCGTTTGGTGACCAAAATTCCTCTTAGTGACCAAAATTTCAGTGTCCATTATTCCGTTTTTTGATTTGGTGACCAAAATTCCGCTGGTGACCAAAATTCCAAAAAAATTGGTGACCAAAGTTCCGAAAAAGCGTGGTGACCAAAATTCCGGTGACCAAAATTCCGGCACCCGTGTTTTTAGAGAAAATGAATATAATTTTAGAAAAAACTGATATATTCAAGGTTACCGCGGTTACCGCGGATGGATATAGGGATATAAAAAGATATGTATGCATATCAGCGGAAATAACCTGATCCGGAAAACAAAATCCGTTTATATATGCAAGTAAATTAAATTTTTAAAATAAATAATATCAGTCGAAGCCGATCATACTTGGTTGGAATAATCATTTCGTAGATGAAAATGTAATGGTAATATTAACTGGACTATATAACACCGATGAATGCCCATATGAATGTGAATATTCAGCTAATAAAAATTTGTAAAATTTCAGATTTTTTAGACTAACTATTACAAAATAAAGGTATTTAAATGCCTCTGCTATTATTTACCATATACGAGATGAGCACAAAAATTTGCCAGAATTCAGATTTTCTAATCAATTATATGTCTTCTTCTTGGAAGAACCACCTATTTTAACATTTGAACATTTTAAAGTCAATACCTTCTTTATATCTTATAAAATATATATTTATATTAGAATGTATCATCTGATTTTTTTAATATAACCATGACCTATCGTGCTGACAGTAATATTTACTATCCATATGATGCTTTAGTTCCCTGTAATGGAAAATGCCAGGTCGATGAATATTGGAAAGAAAATGAGGTAATTTATTAAGTTATACTCTTAGGGGTGGTATTCTAGGGTTAGGGGTTAACCAACCCTCAGCTGCGGGTAAAAATTGAAATAAAAGCAGTGGGGAGATTCTACCCTGTTAGCGTCTCGCCAGGCCTAACTACAGTTTCCGGATCAGGCTCAGAATTGGACGATTTATATGTTATTCGAAAGAATTCATCGAGCTGATAAGGGAACATTCCGAACTGTCAGTAAAAATTTTTAAATAAAAAAAAACTTACTATAGTAACTTTCATTTTGGCTCCGACCCCCATTTCGAAAAGTTATAGGCGGTTCAAAGTTTCCTACTTTTGGAGCGGTTGAGTCTCCCCCTATTTCCCTTTCTCTTCTCTCACTTTTCTTCTCCTTTTCTTCTACCCTGCTTTTTTTAAACAAATAATTTTTAACAATATTTATTCATTTAATTTTAATGAGTACAATGGTGAGGTTGTAAAATAAAATGCTCAAAGCATATATTGATGGCACACCAAGAACAACGAATAAACGGGGGTTTTCCACAGTTACAATTTAAAGATATGGTCATGTCTCGAAAACAATATTGAGGAGGCGTATCATAAGAAGGAATTTCGATCAATCCTAAAAAGCCTGAAAGCTTCCAAGCATATCGGATGAAGTCCTTAAAAACTGGAGCCGAGAACATAAAATGTGTCTCGTTGAGTATTCTGCCTATAATCCAAAAATTATACCGATAATGATGCAAAAATTATACCGATGCTGGTCCTATGTGAAAGATTATAATTATTATAAGATCTTCTTATTTTTTCGTGAATAATTCGTAAAAAAAGCTTGAGTTGCCGATTAAATAACCTATCCAATGGCTGAATTTTCGAAGTCGATTTTGGCGGTAAACATAAAAACGTATATGGAACCCAAGTCTGTTATCTGCAGTACATCTTTTGAAACCCGCCCAGGAGTCATGTATGAATATTGTCCCTGATTTAACTTTTGGTGCAAATTCATTTAAAAACCATTGTAATCGAAGTTCACTGGTCATTTTGCCAGAAGAACTAGCAAATGAAACCAAACGTTCAAACTGGGCCATATCCTTAAATTCCAACATTTTCGAGAATAATTACCCTCCCTCGAATAATTACCTGTTCAAATCGTTGAGGTTTCTGTGGTTCATAAAACACAATAGAAATGTGTTGAATAACTTCCCAGCCAAACTTATAACCGGAAATAATGTGAAGGAATGAGTAATAGAACGTAGTTTCTGTTGTGCTGCTAGAACATCTTTGGAACCTGATGTTTCTAATGTACGGTAGGAAGGAAGCTCAATGTTTATACCGGTATGGTCGCCGTTCGTGATCTTAAAATACCATGACCCCAACTGGAAATTGGCCGATAGATTACCATGTGTGCCGGAATATTCTCTCTAACAAATAAAGTAATGGTTTGATTTAAAAATTCTCGCACAGAATTTTTAATAGACTCTTCATCTTGCTCATAGGTGGAACCCTATTTTTTAAAATAATTGCCCTTAACAATTACCTTAAAATTTTGGCCTATTTCATATGCTTTGACAAAAGCAATTTCCGCTAGGTCGCTGTCATGGTCTGGTTCATTACGTCCCCTGGAGGCCTTAAATGTCTCTAAATTTTGTCGTTCTATTTCCGCAAACTTCTGAAAGGTTGCCCCTCCTTGTGAAACATATTCCTTTATTCTTACAATTTCTTTATCACTTTTTAATTTTTTGAAGCGATTTCGAATATATGTAATTATAAGTTTTGCCGGAATTCAACAATCGGACAATTTCCATTTGGGTCTCAAAGGGGTATTTTGATTTTGTGGGGTTCCTATTAACGGGATGCACATCATCGACTTCTTCATCCGAATTTAAATATACATCATCCTCATCACTATCTGAAGATAATATTACTTCCTCATGCTCTTGATGGGAATAATTAATAGTATCTTCAAAGCCCTTTAGACCGGCCATTTTAAATAAATTAGAAAAAATAATATTATAGAGTATTTTTTTAATTTTAAAAATGTGTATGATTTAATTTTTAATTTTAAATATATATTTAAATTTTTTAAATTTCCTAGCTAAATTTACATAAATTCCAATCAGTACCAATCGCATCCACTTCTATTTTTTAGACAAAGCAAATGGAGGGGAAAAGAATAGCAAACGGAGAAGAAAAGGAGAGAAGAGAAAGGGAAATAGGGGAGACTCAACCGCTCCAAAAGTAGGAAACTTTGAACCGCCTATAACTTTTCGAAATGGGGGTCGGAGCCTAAAAAGAAAGTTACTATAGTAAGTTTCCGACCACGCTCTACACGATGGTATAATTTTTATTTAAAAATTTTTACTGACAGTTCGGAATGTTCCCTTGTGAGCCAAATGTCACCAAAATTAGTCCGCGGAAAAAACACTGCACCGAGATATAGACTCGAAATGGTCAAATTTATGTGGGGATTTTTGGGGAAAAAACCGACTATGTAAATAATAGCTCATTCAAAAGAGCTCGTCGAGCTGAGTTCAATGACCCCAAAATCAATGAAATCTAACTTGATTTCACAAAGTTATGACCGTAAGTTTTTATCCCCTACATACGGTCTACGCGGAAAAAAGTTTTTGCCGCTGCGGAGGAAGCCTGCATGTCGAGAGGAACGACGGCCGCCGCTTCGCTACGAATGCCGCGTGCGAAGCGAGCACAACCGCGCGAAGCACGGTTATCGTGTAGCGAAGACCATGCCCGGCCTACCCTCCGTAGCACCACAAAAAGTTTTTACAGCGATGATTCTGTTGGTCATAACCTTGTTCATAATCATCCAATCGAGCTGATTTAGGTGTCATTCAACTCAGCTCAACGAGCTTTTTCGAATAAGCTATTATTTGCATATTCGAAATTTTTGACCCCAAAAAATTTCAAACTTCTGGGGTCTGATATCCCTTATGTTTTCCGAATCTCACATTATCCCACCAAATCCAGTAATATTCCCTTAATCTTTAATAATCACTCGCTATCCTCAAATCCATTGACTAGATTAATGTTCCAAAGAAACTCATCACATAAAATTAAATTCTAAAATTTTTAGTGATTAAATTTATTGCGAAAAATGAGTTAGAAATTCTTTGATATTATGTCATTTTATTGTGAGTGCCGAAATACTGCGGCACTCCCGAAAATTTTTTGGTATTTTTCTGTATCGGTACCTTTCGGTCTCTGGTATCGGTAATCCTTTTGCCGTGCATTAGTCTGTATAGTTATTGATTAACTTTGAGGTAGAGGGGAGGAATTTAAGAAGAAATCGATTTTTGTTAGAAGAATCGATTTCACGCCCTCCAGAAATGGGGTGAAAATTAAAACGACATGTCGTTATATTAGAATAAATACGGTATAAATAGTTATCTCCAAATTTATATTTTATTTTAGGTATCGGAAAATGTTAGAAGGAAAACAAAATTGGCAATGCAAGCTGTCACAAATTGCGGTAATTAAATTGATTAAATTCCGATTTCCTTATCTTTCCTTTTCTTTGCCTTCTTTTCTTCAGTGGTTCAACCAACAATAAGAAATACTACTTGAAAAATCAACAACTTTTTATTACGTTGACAGATTTTAATGGTATTTGGTATTTCGAATCTATATTTTATGGCTTTTTTGACATAAAAATTTTCTAAATTCGAACCCTAACCCTCTATTTCAATTTCGTACTCTACCTTTCTATTTTCTCCCTCTTTTCATTGCGTGCTATCTTCTCATTTATTTTACAGCGAGTGGCAACAAACACACTTGTGCCAAATTACTATTTTTTACACGTCATAATAAAAACAAGAAAATTTGTATAAAGCCAATTTCATACCTTAATTAAACAAATCCCCTACATATTACAGTTCCGACATCTTCCTACCTCCAAATCTTGTTGAAACACCATAGTCTAAAATTCGGAAGAACTCGGGCCGCTGTGAAAAATTGGGTGACCAGTAAGATCATATAGCTATTTTGATCAAAATTTTTTGGCCAAAAGTAGGGTCCGATAGTGCCGTTTTGCCCAATTATAGCCCATACTGTGATTCGAGGTGAATGCAATGGCTCATCTGTGAACCAATTTGGATTACTATCAAACCTGCATATTTTTGGGTTGAAAATTATGAAAATTTTCTAACCAATAAATAAAATTGTGTCTATTAACACCCCCATGCAAGTGAAAATGTGCCTCATCAGAAAAAAAATTCTTGAAAAGTTTTGATCAGCTGCTTGATGAGATTTGTCTTTAGAACATGACGCAAAAATGTCTCTGAAAAATAAGTGTTAGACGCGACAACATTTTTTACTCCTTTTTCATAAGATTTTCTATCGAAGTTGCTTTATGTATATCTTTACGTAGCACAGCATTATTACAAAACAATTTTTACTAAATTTTTTACTAAAAGTCATGATTCATAAAATCTAAACACTGAAATAAATTATGCTTATTTTTTTTTGAAGATACTGAATCAAAGAGAGAAAATATTGTTGCTGAATTAAATAAATTTATAAAGATTGATTTGTATGGGAAATGTGTTGGCAATAAATGCGATTTTGAGCAATGTCTTAAACAAGAATTAGGTAAAAAATATTTTTTATATAAACGCAGAATGTGACAACATAAGTTTTATACTAGAGTTCGAATCCGGATCGGGTCCGGATTTTGGTCCGGAAAATCCGGGCCGAGTTGAAAAAACCCGGGTACTTTTCGGTTTTGCCACACCCCTCCCATATATTCGCAGGATATTTCCTTCATACGTACAGAATGGACAGACTTCCTCCTTTCTAGGTGAAATTGATTGAAGGGAACTAAGTAAAAAATAATCTTTTCTTTATTAATGTCTCTCATTGAACATGCCACAGGGAAAATTGAGTGAATTGCATAAAGGAGAAATTTACATCTGAAGGAACAGCTACAGTTATTAAAAAATCGTGCCTCCGGCTCTGGATAATTTTAACTCCTAGTAATATTTTATTGTGGGATTTGATGATTAAGAACAGAGGTTTCTGCAAATCCACTGTACTTCCTGCATCTCCTCTGTCATAAATATGACATGTCATCTCAGAAATATGATAGTATACGCCCCTGGTACTATTGTTCTCAGTTCACTCCTGGACTTTGTTTACTTCTATCCAAAAAAAGTTATACACGAAACATTCTTGTCGATATACCTATTATTTAAATTATTTTCAGCTAGTCACATGTTTTATTTGGCATTTGAAAATTCTGTTTGTAAGGAATATATTACGGAAAAATTTTGGAATTTGAAACATTTAATTGTGCCTATAGTACTTAGTCGTCGTGTATTCAATAATACAAAAATACCAGATAATGTGTATATTGCTGTAGATGATTTTAACAATGTGGAGGAACTAGCCAAATATTTGCTTTATTTGCAAAAGAATGAAACAGCTTATTTGAGGTAGAACTACGGCTACGGCCGTATTTTTCGGTATTCCGTATCGGTATTACGGCACGGAATACGGTACGGCAAAATTTTGAAGTTGATAGGTATTTTTCGGTATCAGTATTATACGGTATTACGGTACGGAATACGGTATGGAACAAAATTCCGATCTTTAATATTTATTATCGAACACCTCTTTTACGGGTAACCTAGACAAATATCCTGGTGCTTATCTTGCGCTTATCCAAAATTTACCGAAAATATATTAATTTTTAAAGATATTTTGACTGGACAAAAACCTACAGAAAAACTACTTATAGATCTAATTTCGACAAATTTATTATTTACGTTCGTCAGGCTTATATTAGTGCTAAGAATAATACTTATGCACCATCATATAATCCACTATGCAATCTCTGTGAATTTGTACATAAACAACAAGAAAATAATCATCCAAAGCATATAATCAGAGATATTTGGAAATACTGGTATGATCCCAAATTTTGTATTAAAAATTGGGCAGATAAGTGGTTAAGAAGTAAGAACAAGGCAGCTTTTAAGAAGGCTATGTGGCAATAAAAGATAAATTGTTTCTTTATTTCCATATCATTTATTTTAAGTAATCTTTGATATTATTAATATTGGACATTCTTGATGATTTGAAAAATACTTTTATTATTTGCTTATTTTTATATCAACCATTTGTTGTAGATAATTTGTTGTAGATAATTTGTTGTATTTTTAAATTTATTTTACATGATATTTTTTATTTATTTATACATATTAACATTTATTATTTAATATTTGATTATTTAAAAAATATTTTACACTCGTAAACTGGCCGAGATATCCGGATTAAGCCGGATATCCCAAATCCTATACCCGCGGAAAAATTTTTCGGAAAATATTTGTAAATGGAATCTGATAAAGCATATTTTTGTGAGTATTTACCACAAAACCGCTTAGAAATATCTTTTTCCGGAACGGAGATATGAATTTTTAAAAATAACATTTTCTGACTAAAAATGACCTATTTGACAAAAATACCCTAAAAATGCCATTTTTAAAAACTCGTATCTCCGTTCCGGAAAAAGATATTTCTAAGCGGTTTTCTGGTAAATACTCACAAAAATGTGCTTTATCAGATTTTATTTACAAATATTTTCCGAAAAATTTTTCCGCGGATATAGGATTTGGGATATCCGGCTTAATCCGGATATCTCGGCCAGTTTTCATTTTCATGAAAAATGCAGAAACATGTCAATTGAGATACAAATAGAGCTTTCGATTGATATATAGAACGTATTTTTTGACCGAGAAATAGTTGATTTTTATTTCAATTACTCTTGTCCCTATCTTTATGTCGACTACTGTAACTAACAAAATATAAAAATGGCCCTGTGCAAAAGTATTGCACCAAAAGTTTATCATCATTATTTTCATTCAAAAATGTGTAAACTTAACTTAAAAAAGATTTGCTTATTAGAATTAATTAATTAACCATTTGAGATGAAAAATATGACGAAAAAAGAAGGTAAAAATCAAAATCTGAAAAGCCAAAAATCAACGGGAAATAGGGGTAAGTAACTTTAAAGAGTATTCTAACACAGATAAAGCTTTTAATAAAATTTCCTTTTGTTATTAGGATAGCCCTTAAAATTTGCTACAAGATACAATTGGTTTCATATGGATAAAAAATTTATATATGAGTTAAGGAGCGAACCAATTCATTATGAGCCAAAATCACTTAAATGCCCTATAAAATACCCATTTTTAATTTTTTCGTAATTCGTTCCTCCTTAACTCCAATGCTAATTTTTTTCGACATATGAGACCTGAAGTATTTAATAGCAAATTTTAAGGGCTTTCAGGCATATATAAAAGAAAATTTTACTATGAACCTTAAGTTAGTCAAAATTTATTTTAAAGTTGCTTACCCCTATTTTCCATTGTTTTTCAACTTTCAAGATTTCGACTTTGACACTATTTTTTCGTCATATTTCACATCACAAAAGATTAATTATTTAATTTCGATAAGCAAACATGATTTTTCAGTCAAATTTACACATTTTTGAATGAGAATTATGATGACAAACTTTTGGTGCAATACTTTTGACCGCCGCAAATTTGACTCATTTTTACTTTCGGTTAATTTTCTTTTTTCTTTTCATTTGGTGTTAAACTTTTTTCTTTTATTTTAAAACTAATAGATAGTAAAATGTTTTTTCCTAAACCTAGGTTGAAATATTTTTCAAAATTTAAGTGTTAGTAGCAACTATGTAAAATAGTATATGAATCTGTTGCAATACTTTTGACCACGGGTGTAAATCAAAAAAAAATATTTAAAAAAATAAAGTTCTAATCCTTTTTTTCTAAAATTTTATGCTAAACTTCACTAAATAAACTATATATGTATGTATAAGGATGACCCTGCCGTATTTTAAATTTTTATTCATGATTAAAAAATTCTTACATTATAATGTGCTTTTAAATCTACACTAGGTAAAAGAGTTGCTCTCAACAGACCATAGTTTAAAGTAGTGACCGGATCGATACGATATATCGATACCGATATTATCGAACGAAATTTTTTTTGATTTTTTCGAAGAAAACCTAAAATATAACCTAAAAATCCGAGCCCTAGTAATTATACATAAACGTATTCGTTGTTACGCGAATTTCAAAGTCTTTTTAATTATAGATAAAATCGTGTCATTTATAAGGTTAAATGTAGCACAACTCATTTTAAAAGTTGCGTGTCTTTTTGCAAAATTTTAATATTCATTTACGGACGTCAACAAGACAAAATATTAAAATGAAGTAAAATGCAATAAATATTAAAAATGTTATAGTAGAATACATTTATTTGATTTTTATCTTTTTTGCATTTAGTTAGCTTTTAGATATTCAAGCAAATCAAGCCTATTTATTTAGATAAGGTAAATATATATTTCTCTTTATTTCCTTTTAAACTGACCTTGCGTTTTAAATTCTTTAACAGTAAATACTAACGTTGGTGATCAATCCTTATTTTTGAGGCTTGCCAATAGGCAATAGAGCTCTTCGAATGAGTATAGAGCTCTTCGAATGAGCTCTTTCGAATGAGTTATAATTTGCATATTCGAATTTTTCACCCCCAAAAAACAGCTTACTCCACCCTATGGTTTTTCGATTTTCGGAGGCCTATATCTCAGCCCCTGTATGAGTCCGCACGAAAATTTTTTCACCATTCGACTCATTCGACGAGCTCTTTCGAATTACATATAACTTGACCCATTTGCTTTCTGTTTAGTATTCCGAAATTATACCCGAACCGAAATTATAATATACCCTAATTTTTACCCTAAATTCGACTATGTCGAATTTAGGGTTTTTCGACTATGTCGAATTTAGGGCCGGAATTCAAAATAGACAAATTCTAAGCTTCAATTCAGACTTATCACACTCGATTACCATGTGGTAAACCTCAAAAATATCGAAATAGCACTATTTTATCAGTTATTCCTAGGGGACCAATGATATTTTCCTCACTAAATTAAATTAGGGTACTTTTCCGTTATGACGTAACCCCCTAAATTAATGTTCAAATTGTTATATACATAGAGTAGAAAATAGTGCTGTTTCGAACGGTACCACTCTTTTTTCAAGGAACTGCCTATGGACCGAGATATAGGGCTCGAAATGGTCAAAAACCAAGGGATAGTAAGCTCATTTTTGTGGTGAAAAATTCCATTTTTTAAATGATAGCTCATTGAAAGAGTTCCTCGAGCTGAGTCGAATGCACAAAATCAGCTCGAAATCTCGATTTTGAGACGAGATGAACAAGCTTAAAATGGTCAACATAAACCTAGGGGCATGGCGAGGCGCTTGTGCAAAACTCCGCTTTTCTTTTTTTTCAAACTCCAGCACATCTCAGTACGAATTTTATTTTAAATATAGTAAATTTGGATTATTTATTATTAGAGAGCGGATTCTTATTGAAATATTTTTTTCCTGAATATATTATGTCGAGAAAAGCCCAAATATTAGTGTTATTCACGAGACGATATATCGACGATATTTTTCGAGATATCGCGAGATTTTTTTCGAGATTATCGATCTCGATCTCGTCTCGATAAATTTTTGAAAAAATCGAGATTTTTCGATATCGAGATTTTTCGAGACTGGTGGGAATAAACTGGTTTAATCACTCATTTGAAACAACATCCAGCGTATTTACATTAAGGTTGTCGGATCAGGATATCCGGATCCGAAAAAGGCCGGATATCCGGAAATTTTCGGTTCGGATACCGGATCCGGATATCCGAAATTTTCGGTTCGGATACCGGATCCGGATATCCGAAATTTTCGGTTCGGATACCGGATCCGGATATTCGAAATTTTCGGTTCGGATACCGGATCCGGATATCCGAAATTTTCGGTTTGGATACCGGATCCGGACGATCAATTTTTGGAAAAATCGAGATTTTTTCGATATCGAGATTTTTCGATAATCTCGATCTCGATCTCGAAAAATCACAAATGAATAACACTACCAAATATGCCGTTAGTTTTTCGATATTATGATTTTGAACAAAGCTGTATTACAATATATTTCAATATTTTGCCAATTTTACAGTTATTTCAATTTTTGGCACTTTTTTCAAATTATTTCAATATTTTTGCATATTTTTACCAAAATTTTGGGATTTTTCATAAATTTTAGCAAAAAAGTGAAGAAAGTCGGCCGCATGACAACAAAAATTCACAAAATTTTCGCCTGCGACGCTGAAAATTAGGAATTCTGCTTATATAGGGTAATTCTTCTGGGAGATTGTACTTGCACTTTTTGTACTTACACTTGGAGTACGTCGAGTGGATAAGCCCACAAAATGTCACATCCTCATTTCGTCAATCTCAGAATGCCTAAGAGAGTAAAAGTATTCAATTCGTCGAACTAAAAAGCTAATATGCAATTTTAAAAACTTACTAACTTTTTTTGTTAAATTTCAACTTTTTTTGGGGTTTTCGCTAGTGAATATACGAAAATTTATTTCAATATTTCATTAAATTTTGGCATTTTTTGTCAATATTTTGCCCATTTATTTCAATATTTTATGGCCATATTTTGCGATTTTTTATCAATAAAAATCCTTACACTATTTATTATTCATCTAACAATCACTGGAGTCAAAAAAAGAAAAGCAATTTTTTTATTTAGCTAAAATTTTTAGAGATTTGCAAAAACTAAAATTTGATAGTTGCCGGAATTTTCGTTTTTGGAACATTCGTCTCCAAATTTAGGTGGATTAATATATAATATATATTAATCCATAATATATATTAATATATAATATATATTAATCCACCTAAATAACTTCCTGATCCACTTACGGTTGCGGTATCGGTATACGGTTGCGGTATCGTTATACCGAAAAAATACCGATACCGAAAAATACCGTTTTTTCAAAATTTGACCGGTACGGTTTCGGTATCGGTATACCGTAAAAAAATACCGCGGTATACCGTACCGTGCCGAACACTAATTATAATTAGACAAAATTTGTGCTTTGCTTTTTTTATGCTTTACTTCAGTCGATTTTTCCTCCAGAGACGAAAATTCCTAGAGGAGACAAAATTTCGGAGACGAAAGTTCCATTTATTTCCTTGGTGACGAAAATTCCGCTGGAGATAAGAATTCCGAAAATTTGGAGACGAATGTTTCAAAGACGAAAATTCCGTACACCAATTTGATGCAAAAAATTTAAAAATGCCTTATTTAAACAAAGGAAATTGTTTTCTATTTGTTATTATATTATATTTCATTTTTCATTTTTGCATCAATGAAAATAATTTATCATTTATTTGGAAGAATCTACCTGATCAAACAAGGAAAAATAATAATAAATGCATAACCGAGACTGCAAATTTTTTAGATGCAATAAACAAACAAAAACAAGGCGTAGTTATGATACGAAATGCCACTAATGAAATAACAGACTATGAAGCAACATTGGCAAATATACCCGAAAGTTTCAACGTAAGTGATATGTTTGTTCCGCGTCCTCGACCCGAATAACTATGAATATAAAACTAGGCCTGATATCAAGAATTTATGACACGAGTATTATGGAATTCCACAAGGTGGAATTCCATCCTGAGCCATCTCCTATTTCCGATAGCTTCGAGTTCCGGCACTACACAAGTAACATGTTTATACTGTATAAGTCTCATAAATAAAAAAATACAAAATAACATTGTCAATTATTTCCCAAAGCCTAGCTATTTATTTAACCATTAAAAGCTTATTTCAAATTTAGGCAATCTGGCTAGAACAATTTAATGTTCTCAATCCACTAGCCTTACAAGCTGATCCAACAGAAAAGAAATATTTTATAAAATTTAAGAATAATACATCTACTAATTATGATTGTAACGTAATTACTTTAGGTAAAAAATTGAATATATATAGTACATATTATTAAAAGGATTCTTGCGGAATTAAAAAGGGATCAATTTTGGTTTTCTGTCCTTTATGCTGTATAAAATTTTAGACGTTTGAAAAGCGGAAAAATCTCATTGCCTGTTTTGGTCCTCTTTTTATTATTAATTTTTTTAGGACATGATGGCGGCTTTTCCTTGACATTTAGGACATGTCACTATATTATACCCTGATGGTGCAGAAAATATCGTGCACTAGCCGGAATAGGATTTGCAAATTCGGATAAAAAATGTCAGGACATCTGAAATTTTTTGTTCGGATAAGAGATCAGGGGATTTCTCAAGAACCTCCAACCATATGCTGAAATTACTAAAGAGGTTACTGACTAGGAGTTGTTTCCTGAACCAAGAATACTGTAATTTCTCATAATAAAAGGAGTTGGACAAACTGTACAAGCTGAGATGGAACTTAAAGGATATTATCCAAAATGTAATTTTCTTGCTTTGGACCCTGTTGCTGAAGTTAATGCAGATTTGGTAGAAAAAAAACTTAATGGGACCTTTGTTCAAAGAGTGATCACAGCTGAAGATAGTTATACTGCAAATCTTAAAGGAACTATATGGAATAGTGAGGGTTAGAAATATTTTTACATTTTTAGCCAACTCCAAAATGTCCAACTCCAAAACTCCAAAATGTCCCACCACCAAAACGCCTAATCTCAAAATGTCCAACGGAGCAAAAATACTCAATTCGTCGAACTATAAATTAAAAATGGGAGTTGGCACCGATTTTTTTTTAAATCTGGGGTGATATTTTAGATTTTGCACTGATTTTTAGGCAAAATTTAGAAAAAAAGCGCTAAAAAGGCAAAAATAGTACCGAAAATTCCAAAATAGGCAAAAAGGCACAAAAAGTCCAAAATAGGCAAAAATAGGCAAAATAAAAGTCATGCTAGACTCTTCGTACCAATCTAAAAACACGTTTTTTGAACGTATAACATCATGCCAAGCTCGCAGAAAAAAAGGCATTTGCCTATAAATCCGCGCCTTATTTATGACAGAGGAGATGCAGGAAGTCCAAATTATTTAATCAATTAAAATTATGTTCCACTGAACATATTTACTTTTATGAAAGGAAAAATAAAGGAGAAAAAAAATAAAATGGTGGCTGCTAATGCGATAGTACCGAAAGAAATACACTCTTTCATCATGGAGTGGCAAATCTTTCATCAAGGATTAGCTCAAAAAAACTTCGCCTCCTTATTGGGTCAATTGACTATCAAATCAATTGACTATCCCATGGTATCTGATCTTTCTTCGTAATCCCCGATATCTCAATATATCCCTTAGATCCGCTAAATCCCCAATATCCTTCATAATCTACCTGTAATCATTATTAGGGATGGGATTTATATGGACTATCAATCGAAAAATATGGACTGAAATATGGAATAAAATCCAAAATATTGATCAAATATAGACCGAAAACTGAAAATTTTTAACGGTAAAATTTTAATTTTAAGCAGCAAAATGTTAATTAATCAAATTTTTATGTATGTATAATATTACAAATAATTCAATTTATAGTAGTTATTTTGTTTCTAAAAATATTTTGGATAATATTGTGTCGAAAATTTTTTGGAAAATTTTTGTCAAAATTTTTATACAAAAATTTCATGAATTTGGAAATTTTAACCAATTTTTGGCAAAATTTTACAAAAAATGACGAAATACATATGGATAAAATATTAGTGTTTCACCGGAACCGAAATTTTGACCGGAACCGGATCCAATTTAAGTTCCGGTTCCCGGAACCGGAACCGGAACTTTTCAAAGTTCCGGCCCGGAACCGGAACCGGAACTTTTAAAAAAATTTTTGCTAGCACATTTTAAAAAATTTTTATTTATGTAGGGGTGCGGTTTCGCCAAATTTTTCGATTAAATTCTGCCAAATTCTTCTGTTAATCGAAACGAGAAAAAATCCAAGTTTTGGAAGACCAAATCCCCAGCTATTCAATCCCTGATATCTAACTTGCACAGCTCATTCCCTGGACATCACACCCAAATCCCTCTATATTACCTATAGCCCCTTGAACTCACATAATCTAACTCAAAATCCACCTTCATCCATCCAAATCCTTCGATTTACCATACAACTTCCCCTCATAGCGCCGCAGGCGAAAATTTGGGATTTTAGGTGAACCAAGGATACAAATTTCTTCCTTTTTAAGCGCCGCAGGCGAAAATTTTGAGAATTTTGGAAGGCCAATCGGGGAAAGCCAATCCATATTTCTTTAAAAAACTAATCCTTAGGGGTGTAAAAAAGTTCCGGTTTGCCCGGAACCGATTTGTAAACCGGAGCCGGAACCGGAACTAATTTGAGTTCCGGTTCCCGGAACCGGAACCAAAAAAAGACCGGAACTTTCCGGAACGAGAACTTCCGGTGAAACTCTATAAAATATGGAAATATGGACGGAACGCCTAAATATGTAAAAATATGGAAAATATGGATTGATAACTCAAAAACGGCCTTATCACCATATGCTAAAAACATCTTTTTGGACGTTTCAGAACCCAACGAGTTCAGGAAAAAAATATGGAAATCCATATAAATCCCATCCCTAGTGATAAGTATGCTTTGTAAAATTAATCTAGTCAATCTCCATTTCTAAAAGACTTAAAGCTTTTCGTATCTTATTTAGGAAAAAGTGAAAGCACAGATTTTACCGAACTATCTATTGGGTTTTTTGATTTCTTTCAATATTATAATGCAAAACCAGTAATTGATTTGCTAATCATTGATATTGAAGGAAGTGAATTTGCTATTCTTCAACTCATTGCAGGTTGTTAGATTTTTAATATGCAATTTTTGATGCTTATTAATGAAATTAGTATATGACCACAATTTTGAAAGCTGACGACTAAAAATATGAGAATATTTGAGCATTTGTGTTAGGGACTGTTGTTCTATTAGATCAGGGCTCTGATCCAGAAAATGTTAAATGGCTATACAAGAAGTTTAATTTCTAAGTAATAGTGGAAAAATTTTCCAGATGTAAGTTCAAAAACTTTTTTGAACTTAATTGATTAATTCGAAAAATAACACAAAATAAATCAAATAACGTAAAACTATGGGCTTCGCGCGTGATTTTGCGGCACGCGCCGCGCGGGAGTCAACAATCGCTGGGTTTAGTAACATAAACCTATCCTTTTTTACTGATTTTTAGCTTTGAAATGTCGACCTACCACCTAAGTATCAGAACAAAAACAGTTATCCAAGCAAGAATCAATTTTTGCAATCGCCTTATGCTACGCTTACATAAAAATCGCGCGCGACACGCGACAGAAAAGATAATGAAAAAAGAGGAGAGAAAAGTCGCCGGCGATTTTGTCGCTTTTTTTGCGTGCTTACATAAAAAGCGACTCCCGCCGGCGACTTGTCGCAGAGATTAAGAGGGTCCATATCCGCGGACCATATTTGTCCTTCGATATACTGATATTATCCGTATCCTTGACCATGCCTGGTTTAAAACATTAAAAAAAATAAATTTGCAAATTTAAAATCAAAATCAAAGTTTAAAGTTTTTGAAAAGAAAATTTTCTAAGCCCCATTTCCTACATGGATTTGAACCCCATCCTTATTAAGATAACTAGATGAGTAAAGTCAGTCAACTTAACCACTCAACCATCGACCAATTAAAGAAAATAGTGGAAATTATAAATATTCCTTTCCCTTTTCCTTCAAAAATTTAATATTAAAGTACGCAAATACACTAAATATTTTTCCCGTTTCCCGGTAAAAAAAAGCCGGGACCGAGTCCATGAAACCGTGAAAACCCGTTCCCGGTTTCCACCCGGTTGCTTCAAAAAAACGTAAAAAAGGACCCGGAAAACGGGGAACGGGTTAGGAACGGACCCGTTCCTAACTCTAATATCAATGGAAAAATTTAAAAAAACCACAATATAAAAGCCACAATAAAATAGTGGCAACGAATTGTCCTATATAAATTACAGTACTCTGACTTTCACCAAAGTGAAAAATAGAGATAAATAAATAAAGAAAATATAGAAGAAAAAGATAGAGAAACTAATAATTTTGTGCTTACATAAAAATCGCGCGCGATTTGCGACGTCGCTAGGCGACATGTCGCCGGCGACAGTCGCTGCATTGTGCTTACATAAAAATAGCGTTTTGTCGCTTTGCGACAGTCGCTTTTGCGGAAGTCGCCAATTTTATGTAAGCACACAACTAGCAAATGTCGCCGGCGACATGTCGCCTAGCGACTGTCGCGTTCGCGCAAGATTTTTATGTAAGCGTAGCATTACTCACGCCCATAGGTTTACGCAGTTTGATTTTGTGTTATTTTTTGAATAAATCAAGAAATTCACTCCGACGCCCACAACTCCAGCGCCAAAAAATTACGGAGACGAAAATTCCGATTTTTAACTTGGTGACGAATATTCCGCTGGAGAAGAATATTCCGAAAATTTTGAGACGAATATTCCGAAAAATCTTGGAGACGAAAGTTACAAAGATTAAAATTCCGACACACTTCACCCCTGGTCTTCGATTTCAAGTGGGTATATCCTCGGCCCATTGGTTAATTCAGAACCTAAACCGCGGAACTTTTTCGAATGACATATTATTTTTAATAATCGGAATATGGTTATGCAGAATGTTACCTTGTCACCAAATATTTTTTATAGACGCTTCTTTGTCATTGTACATCAACATTTTTTTATTTAATCAAATTTAAATATTTTCAGAACATTATGACCAACTTACAGTACAAGTTTGCCAAATGAATATTGAATTCCATCATACACCACTTCTCGCCAAACTTTTTTTGCGACATCGCTTTTTTCGAGACTTCGATTTATTCTTGCGTCAGGGTCGATTTGCGCTTATGAAATCAGATGTGTATTATGCATCATATCACAGAATGTATTTTGTAAATTTTGTCGACAAAATATGTGTAGAAAAATTTTTATGTTGATTTTTATTAGAATAAAGTAATTTATAACGTTCATTTACTCAACTCATACTTCGTATTACCATCAATTTTGCTTGTACTCTTACAATTGCATAAGTTCATTTTTTGTTGTGATTTTAGTACGAGCATGCACATATTCATACATAAATTATTTCATATACTAATTATTTTGCGATATTTAGTGTCAAGATATTTTGGGCGATATTTTGGGTGAGATACATATTCTGGGTTGATCCCATTTCCCTGCCTCCCCTATAGAGTTTTCGGATAGTTTGAAATCTTCAGACATCATGATCCGAACCGAAATTTCGGAAATCCGGATCCAAAATTTTGGTTATCCGGATGTGATATTCGAACCAAAAATTTCGGATATCTGTATCGTGAACCGAAATTTATATTTTCAAAATTTTCGCCTGTGAACTGATAAGTTGAATCCATTGGAGAGATATAGAGGGAGTAGAAGTAATTAAGATTGTTTTGGAGATTAACAAAGTTATCGAGGGGAGCTATAATTAATAGTTTTCTAGGATGGATAAATGTGTAGAAAATTATAATCCTATGAACTAAATATCCTATGAACAATGCGAGACCATTGTGAGTCACAACCGTAAGTGTTAGATCAAAACCGTAAGCGTTGGTCATTTTGAGCAATTAATTTAATAAAATGATTATTATATCCTATTGATTATATTTTATCATTTTTTTCATGTTAAATAAATTTTTACAATAGATTTTATTAAAAACATTTGTCGCCGAATTTATGCTCCACCATGTATAGTATTATAAATTTTTACTGTCGTGATTTAGTTGTTAACACACACGACTTGCACTTACTAATTAATGTGAGATTCAGTTTTTATTTTCCGGCGACAGCGTAAAGAGGATCGTTCCGTTTTAAATGATCGTCATCAGGGCTAAGCGTCATGGCGTCTGTCGTTTTGCTTTTGACGTCCATTTTTGGCCGATTTTTGGCGTTTTGCGTTTGGCGTGATTTTCGTCTTTTGGCGCTCCAAAACGCCAAAATTATACACCCCTAATGATGAAAATTTTTTTAAATAAATGGAGGAAAGATGTTAAGAGAAGATGTTCAGAAAATCAAATTTTCTGGCTTGGCCTTCCAAAATACCAAAATTTTCGCCTGCGACGCTTAAATGAGGAATGCCATATCTAAATACCATTAATCTTTCATCATTATACTGCTCAGAAAAACTTGGCTACGTATTTGGAGCCCAGTTCCATAGGTATCCCCCGAAATCCCCTGATCATAAATGGGCGAAAATAGAATTTTGCCCTCAACGAAACGAAAACGAAAAAAATAAAATCATTAATGTACGAAACGAAAACGAAACGAAAATCATAAAAATCCACGAAACGAAACGAAACGAAAAAAACCAAAATTATTAATCAGTGAATTTTTTTCTCCAAGGAGAGAAAATTTTTAAATTGATATTCCCTGTAAGGAGATAAAATTTTTAAATTTTCTCTCCTTGGAGAAAAAATTTCAATTTTTGTCTTAAAAATAAGACAAAAAATGACTAAAAATGTCGATTTTTTCGTCCAAAAATGTAGTTTATGAAACGAAAACGAAACGAAAATACTTTTTCAACGAAAAACGAAACGAAAGAAAAACGAAAATAAATTTTCAAACGAAAACGAAACGAAAACCATGAAAAATCCACGAAAATCACGAAAAACGAAACGAAAATTTTCGCCCATCTATGCCCCTGATATTCCCTTTATCACTTCATATCCAGGGATATTCCCTTTAATTAAATTGATTAAATTGTACCCATTAGTGTCACTACTGTCCAGGTTCGAAACAAATCCCAAAAGTCCAAGTTAGCCTATGTATTACTCTTAATGAAAAAGAAGAGTCTGCCCTCTAAAATCCTATTAGCCCTTTCAAATCCTTTAATTCTGGAGGGCAAAGAAAATATCAACACCTCTAGATATATGTACATACTTCTAAACCTCCCAATTTTCTTGAATTATTTAAAAAAGAATGATTTCTATCATTTATCTTTACAAATTTCAATAATCTTTGCTGTTAGCGCTAAAAAGGATGAATTCTGGGTGCAGTGAATCTTGAAAATTCAAAAATTTTGCGCTAAAAAGAGATGTATTCCGGTTTTTGGGCCTTTATAGATTATAAAAATTTTGGCGTTTGGCGTCTGGCTTTTGCGTTTGGCGTCCATTTTTGGCCGATTTTTGGCGTTTTGCGTTCGGCGGTTTTTAAAAATTTGAAAAATTGGCGTTTAGCGTTTAGCATTCCACCAGAAAATTTTGGCGCTCAGCCCTGATCGTCATAGCTAAAAGGATCAAAGGATTTTATACACTCCGCGTCAAAGATTCGGACACCTGGTTTTTGGGTATATTTTCGATTATCTCCAAACAATTATAGTAAATACTTTAAAAATATTTAAATAATGACTAAAGATATTTGTATAAACAAAAAATTTAAAAAAAATTTGAAGTAAAATTTTTCATTAAATAATTTTTGAAAATCAACTGCGTCATAAAAATTTTTTAATGTTCCATAAATGATCCAGAAATTACACAAAAATTTATATAAACATTTCCATCGATATTGAGTAGGAATGCAAAAAGAACGAAGTCTGAAAATGTTTTCTTCATTTAGACAAAAATTTCCTTTAATTGCTTCACAGCCTTGGAACAAGAATGCATCCTTATAATGTCAACGTGTAAAACTTTAAAATTATTGGTCCTTTTCATCCTCAACAGCATCAGCCACAACAAATTATACAAAACATATATGTAAAGTAAAAATAGCTTGCAACATATTTTAATATTTTATAAACTTTGTAAATATTTTTACATCATTTTTTACATTTTTTTATTTCACTATAATATTGACACACCATCCATCATAACAACAAAATAATCAAGCGTTTAATTTCTTACTATAACGATGTCACATTAAACAACTACTTCGTGAAGGAAAAGAAAAATTACATAAAATACATCTCCAGCATTAAGATCAAAAGCCAATTGTGCCTCTGGGCATAAGATTCACCTGTCAATCAAACTCAAAACCCCCTATAGGTGTGAGTTTGATATTTTTTTCTATTGGTGGCATTGTATTTTTCGATTATAAATTTATAATTTATAATAAATTTTTACTAACAAATTCAATTCAGTCAACCTTTCTATAATAACATTATTTATGTATTGTATAACTATTATGATTAGTCATATAGTATCATTGATATTGACAAATGCTGTAGAATTTTCAAATTTGAAATGTTCTTTGAGTAAGTACATAGGAAAGCGGCCTTTACTATTTAACCGAGGATTCTCTCCACGTATATAGCCATCATGAACTGGACTTCTTACAACTGTAAAATAAATAATTTTAAAATACGGTTGTGGTTGTTAAATCAGCATCTGAAGTATCATTCGGGATCTCGGAATTTTTCGTGATTTATCCCTCGAGATTCCGTCGCGGCATCGGTTAAGAAAAAAATCCCGAACCGGGATCCCGGATGCAATTTTGCCGACCTCTATTCTAAATTGTTGATAATAGATATCTTTATATTAGCCGATATCTGTATATTAGCTCAATTATGCCGAGAGTTATGACTGATTGATATTAAACTTATCAACATTTTGTGATAAGAGATATAATTTTACAAGATAAATTAACCTACTAATGATGTCGCCCTTTTCAGCCCACATATCATCTGGTGACCATGGATATACTATAAAAAAATATTAATATTTTTCTCCGTCAAAATTTTTTGTCGCTGCTTTAAAAAATGCTCTGATGCCGCTGCATTAATCCTTATGATCATTAGATTTTCCGATTTCCGCTGTTACTCAAATTTGATTTTTCATTCGATTTTGTAGTCAGTGTGATTAAAGGGTAAAAAATTCGGTTAATATCGTCGGTACGAATCGATTAACCGGTGTCGACGTAGAAGACCCACAGACAGAAGAACCCAAGGACAGAAGACCCAAAGACAAAAGCGCCACCCCTTACATGGGGTGGCGCTCGGGCTCCCTGACAATGCGTCAGTGGACATTGCGACAGTGGAAAATGCGTTAGTGGACATTCGGTCAGTATTGATATTAAGTGATTAAAGGTGACGATATAAAGAGATAAAAATTCACTTATATCTCTCCAAATCGGCTGATCCCGATCTTAATCCAACCAAATTACTTAATATCTCTGTTAATCCTCTTAAACACGAGATATCAGCCTTAAGTCCAGCATATCCCTCTATATCTTTTCTAACCTCCAAAATCCCATTTTAAATACTCCTAATCTGTTTATATCCCATCTTTAGTTTTTATATCATTTTTTATCTCGTTACATCATCACTTTTAATCACTTTATATCAATACTGACCGATTGTCCACTGACGCATTTTCCACTGAAGCATTGTCCGGACACGGGCGCTCGTCTCGTATCTCGTGAAATCTCGTGTTTTTTAGAGGTCTCGTATCTCTATCTCATATTTTGCACGAGACACGATCAATATATTTTAGAAAAAATGACAAAAATTAGGGCCTATTTTAAGATCCTATAATTAGGAAAATAGGAAGAAATCTTGGCTGTACTTTAGTACGTGGGTCCCGGAGTTAATATACAAATGTTATACCATTCGAAAGAGCTAGTCGAGCTGAGTCGAATGCCACCAGTTTTAGCCCGAGGAAAAATTTTTGGACCGAGATATAGGTCCCCGAAATTTGAAAAAGCATAGGGGGGACCAAGCACTTTTTTGGGGTGAAAAATTCGAAAATGCAAATGATACCTCATTCGAAAGAGCTCCTCGAGCTGTGTCGAATGACACCAAAATCAACGAAATCCGACTTGATTGGACAAAGTTATGATCTTTTATTTTAGCTCCTTACCTATGGCATCTGCTGAGATTTTTGCTGCTACGGAGACCCCAAATACGTCCAGAGCAAGGGAGATAGGAATAGGTTTATGTTACGAGCCCAGACCCAGCGCCCGTAGACTCCCCGCGAGGCGCGTGCCGCAAAACCCCGCGCGAAGCGCGGGGTTTTGCACAAGCGCCTCGCCGACGCTCCATAGGTTTAGGTTTTTTGTATCATAACTTCAATCACGGTGATTTTGGTGTCATTCGACTCAGCTTGTCGAGCTCTTTCGAATGAGGTATAATTTTCATATTCGAATTTTTTGACCCAAAAAATTTTCAAAATTCGGGGGTCTGTAACTCGGCCAAATGAAGTCAGATTTCGTTGATTTTGGTTTAATTCGACTCAGCTCGAGGAGCTCTTTCGAATGAGGTATCATTTGCATTTTCGAATCTTTCACCCCAAAAAAGTGCTTGGTCCCCCCTATGCTTTTTCAAATTTCGGGGACCTATATCTCGGTCCAAAAATTTTTCCTCGAGCTAAAACTGGTGGCATTCGACTCAGCTCGACTAGCTCTTTCGAATGGTATAACATTTGTATATTAACTCCGGGACCCACGTACTAAAGTGACCCCGAAATCTTGCCCATTGGTCTTCCAAAATTCTCAAATTTTCGCCTGTGGCGCTGAAATGGGAATTTTTTGGCCTACGGCCTTGTAAATCTCAAAATTTTGCATCCGGCGCTGGAAATGGAAGAATTCTTGTTTCTTGGTCTTCCAAAATTCTAAAATTTCCGCCTGCGGCGCTGGAATTAAAAAATAAATATGCTTGATCCTCTAAATCCCCAATATCCTTCATAATCATTATTCATTATTATGATTAAAGCTGGATTATTACCCAGCTGTAATCATTATCCCTTATATTTTCGTCTTTACAATTTTATGTATGAATAATTTTGAAAAAAAATAAATACGTAATATCTCGTATACCGTATCTCGTGAAATCTCGTATTTTTGAGTTATCTCGTAGAATTAAGTAAGATATCGAATTAAGTAAGATATCTTTCGAATGAGGTAAAATTAGCATATTCGAATTTTTTACCCCAAAATCGAGCTTACTCACCCCTATGGTTTTCCGATTTTCAATCGCTGTATCTCCGAGAGTTTTCGTCTCCCGCAGAAAATTCTTGAATATTTAAACTCAGCTCGGCGAGCGAATCGAATTGTACATAATATCAGTTCTGATCTTGGTGCACCTATACTATAGTACGGCTCATTCTGCTTCCGTCTTCCGCTTTTTAATATAAAAATTCTCTAGCCCTGATATATAGTAGGGTTGTTCCCCGACGGAGGAGAGTGGGGGAGGGCCACGGTGATTTTCGGGGAGGCAGCGTCACGGGGGCGGGGGGAACGATTTTTTACGGGGAATAAAAAATTTTTTAGCGACTTCGCCGCCAAAAATTTTCATTTTTTTTGCGCCGCAGAAAATGAAAAAAATTCCGCGACTTTAGTCTCTCTCAAATTTTCCGACTTTCGTGGACGGGGACGGTGAACAACCCTAATATGTATTATAACAAATTCTTACAGCGTAATAATTATTAAATATACCTTGAACAGGCTTATATTCAACAGTCGCCTCCATCTCATTTTCTAAATAACTAAATTTATAAACCGAAACATATGCTCTAGAATAATAGGCTAAAAATTTTTTAGCTTTTCGATATTTGCAGCTAATCGATATACTCTATTTTTTATAAATCTAAGGGTGGGTTCGATTCATAATTTTAAATAATAGAATTATGTTTTTCCTTCCCTCAATATTTTAAGAACTTAATTTTTTTTCAAAAATTAATCTATTTATTTACAGTAGTGGACAAAACTACAAAGACTCTTTGCTTCGTTTGTTTAAATTTTTATAGATTTTTTTAAATTTCTAGTATTGTAAGTTAAGTCCTTGGAAATTGTTGTGGATTTTTCTTTATCTTTTTGCCTGTCAAAAAATTTTTTAGATTAAGTCTTTATAATTTTGTTGCAACAAAAAGGGTAATAGTTCGGTTCGTACCCCCCCCCCTTTTCCTTATAAAAGTATTAAAAAATGGTCAGTCCGTCTTAGATTATAGAACTCATCGAGCTGTATCGAATGATACCAAAATCAACCTCTGGTCTTAACTTTGGGCCGAGAAACAGACCCCCAATAAAAATATGATGATGTATATATAATTAGAATTAGAGGTTTGTAATAGAAATCCGACTTTATTATACATATATTAATTTACCAAACCAAAATTCATTATAAAAATAATTAAGTGAATGTGCATTTTCGGTTGCATCGCCTTGAATTGATTGCATAAGTTCATAGATTACTTGACAAGCCTGTTTGTTTTATAAAAATAATTAAGCTAATTGCAGAAATCAAAATATGCAGTTAATTTTGAATAAGGTTGTTTGTTCTAAACCCAACAAACTGAAGGGGAAAACCAAGGATCTGAACTTTTAGGGATTTATTAAATTATCCAAGAACTGACAAATCTAGCTTTGAAAACAAAATTCTAACAAATGTGTTTTATGCTTTAACTATTAACTTATACAATCGGCCAGATGGATCGGTCTATTATCAATTTAATCGTAAAATAATGAATCGTAAATGAAGATCAAAAGATTCTTCATTCTTTTTCTCTATGGCATGCTGGAGTGCAATGTTTTATTAAGATTTATCAAACTTACAATACTGCTTAATGTACAGACTAGAAACTGGCATCTAGCAAGAACATGAAAAACAGCTAAAGTTGAAGCAGCAACTTCCCATGAATCAGCTAGAAATAGATAAAATTAATAATGTTAGATAGCATTATACATATAATTAAGGATGGGATTTATATGGACTATCAATCGAAAAATATGGACTAAAAATATTAAAATATGGACTGGATTATGGATTATAACCTAAAATATGGACCGAAAACTGGAAATTTTTAACAGAAAAATTTCATTTCTAAACAGAAAATGTTAAATAAGCTAATTTTAATGCAAAATATTACAAATAAATAGTGACCGGGGCCGGACCGGATCCGGCCGGATTTTGAGAGATTAAGATGACAAAAGGAGAGATTTCTGCTTTTTTCAGCGCCGCAGGTGAAAATTTGGGAAATTTTGATGTCCAAGAGTCAGTTTTCTTTGTTTTTTTAGCATTTTCTTACAGATAACAAAAAATTTGAAAAATATTATAAAATGCTAAAAATAGGGCAAAATATGGAAAAAGTATGAAATAGGAAAAAAATAGACGAAAAGATCAAAAATAGGGAAAATCCTGTATAAATAGGGTAAAAAGCCACCCTGGTAGACACATATAACGTTTAAGTGGTGATGCGACTTTTGCGGCGCGTACACTTGCGGCTCAGACATTTGCGGCCCAGACACTTGCGGCTCGCCCCTATTTCGACACTTGCGGTCCCGACACTTGCGGCTAAGAATATTTATTATAATATACATATATTATAATATACCTGTTGTATTACATATATTATATACCTGTTTGTACATATATTATAATATACCTGTTGTATTATAGGTTTCATGATAGATTTCGTATTTGCTTCCCCAGCTATCCACAGCTTCACTAACCACATCTTTATCATCCGATGCAATGAACAGCATACGCTTTTTTGTACAATGTGAAGGTGCCTGGGCAATCCGACCCTCTTCGCCCATAACATCAAAAAAAAATTCGACCCATTCCTAAATATTTATTAAGAAATATAATAAATAACGCGTTATAAAGAACATTCCTCTACTATAGAAATTTTTCTCTGATTGAACACACATAGAACGTTATAATGTGTGAGTTTACCAAAATGATCTCACTAATTTTTGTGAGTTCATTTTGATATCATAATCAATTATCGAAATCTCGAAACCCTTTATTTATTCCGGTATACTTTAGCCGGTGGCCCACTCAGAAACGGGTCAAATTATATACCATTCGAGTCGTCTCGGCAAGCTGAGTCGAATGCTACCACTCTTTTTTTGCGGAAATTCCTACGAGCCGAGATATAGGTCCTTAAAAACCGAAAAACCATAGGGGGACCAAGCACTTTTTAGGGCTGAAAAATTCGAATATGCAAATAATAGCTCACTCGAAAGAGCTCGTCGAGCTGAGTCGAATGACACAAAATCACCGGGATTAAACAAATTTAGACAAAGCTACAACACAAAAAACTAGCAACATAAACCTATGGGGCATCGGCGAGGCGCTTGTGCGCTCGTAGGAATTTACTGTGTAATTATCGGTGTACGGAATTTTCGTCTCTGGAACTTTCGTCTCCAAGACTTTTTGTAACTTTGTCTCCAACATTTTCGGAATTTTCGTCTCCAGAGATAAACTTACCCGTTGACGGAACAACTTCCCCCGTCAACGGGGAATAGTGTTCCATCAACGGGGGAAGTTGTTCCGTCAACGGGGATAGTGTTCCATCAACGGGGGAAGTTGTTCCGTCAACGGGTGATCGTGTTCCTCAACGGAGATGGTGTTCCATCAATGGGGAAGTTGTTACGTCAACGGGGAATAGTGTTCCATCAACGGGGGAAGTTGTTCCGTCAACGGGTGATCGTGTTCCATCAACGGAGATGGTGTTCCATCAACGGGGAAGTTGTTCCGTCAACGGGGATAGTGTTCCATCAACGGGGGAAGTTGTTTCGTCAACGGGGGATAGTGTTCCATCAACGGGGATGTTGTTCCGTCAACGGGTAAGTTTTTCTCTGGAGACGAAAATTCCTAGCGGAGACGAAAAAAACGGAGACGAATATTCCGTTTATTTCATTAGTGACAAATATTCCGATGGAGACGAAAATTCCGGCACCCGTAATTACCAAGGTTGGGTTAAATCGTTGGACCCCGCTGCCCTCAATAATTTAGGGTTATAACTACTGATATTTGTTTGTTCCAACCATATATTCCTCAAGTTCAATCAATTTTGTTTCGGTTATTTTGTCTGTTCGTCTAACGTGAATACCAACAATCGGGCCTATAAAAATTAAATTGAAAGCAAGATTAATTAAAATAATAAAACTCGTAGCTTTAATGAAAGGAAAATGAAGATGGAACGCCTTAAAATCTGTGACTTGTTATGTAAAGGCCCGGTCCTTTTTTAAAGATTATATAAACACTAAGATTCAGTTGATCATATTTTTGTTCAGAATCACAGAATCAAACTGATTTTTGTTTAATTTACTACGTACGTCTGGCTATTTCAGAAGAACTACATACGTATTTCATATTTGAATTTTACTCCAAAATTGAGCTTTGACATTTACTTTTTGCCTTCAGTATTGTGGATTGCCAGGAGACGGAGATTGTATTGGGAATAATTTTCCGGGACTTATTTAGACAATAAGTTAGTATTCCCTTTTTCAGCGTCGCAGGCGTTGATTTTGTGATTTTGGGTAACAGAATGGCAAATGAAAAGTTTGAAATTTTTAAATGATTACAAAGCTAGTTCCAAAAAAGTAGATTGTAGGAGCGTATACTCACGTTCTCGGCATGGTTTATTTAAAAAATTATGCTACCACATGCAAATGGAATCCTCGAAACAATTTGATGTATAAATTTCTTTGTTTTTGCATTTTCTCTCCAAATATATTTTAATAACTAAAAAGCATTTTTAATTAAAATATAGATAACCCTAAATAATAAGATACATTGGAATGTTATTCACAAAAGAAAATTAGCTAGATATAAAAAAATACAGAATTACTTTTATTATGCGGTTTAAACCGAACTTAAGAACCAATGATTTTTTAATTCCCGATAACAATTCGCCTTAATGAGTTCTGTACGAAGCTTTTCACAGAACTGACAACCATATTTTTTTGATGATTTTAATGTCAGTCCTTACGTTTGGCATTATAAAAAGATAGTTATACTTGTCCATGAAACCATAGTGTAGGATTTGCATGATATTTGAAGAGATATTTAAGTTCAATCGGAGTAAAATCAAACGCACAGATTCTCTTAAGATATTTTTATAAAAATTTTATATCAAATAAAACAGAGTTGAATGAATAGAAATTTGATTAGAAACAACAAAATAGTGCTTGCTAAGTTCAGAAATTGCTATAAAGTTGCTCAAAAGGGTCCTCTATCTAATGGTATCATAATATATAGACAGTAAACGACAGTAAACGCACTAACATTAAACAATGTTTCCTTGTTAGAAGAAGCAATAGCTCTTGTCAAGACCTTTACCAAGAAAACATTACGCGTCTAATGTAAAATTCACACGTCCAAACGAATTTTCATTAGAGATCGGAACGGGATCGGGACCCGGTCCCGTTTCCCGGTTTCCCAGACCCTTTTCCCGGCTTTTTTGAAGATGCCGGGATGAAACCGGGATAGGGAATTCCCGGTTTTCCCGGTCCGGGTCCCGGCCGGTCGACCTTCAGAACCCAGTTCCCGATTTTTTCAAAATTTCGAGCTCTAATTTTCATGCGTCCAATCACACTTTATGGGTCTAATCTTTGGTTCGATTTTACGCGTGTGTACCATAACTCTCGGTTATTAGACACTAAGAACCGGACACTTACTGCCAAGATTAGAAAATTTGTTTCAATGAGTAAACTTTTCAATGAACGCGTAAAGGTTGATCGTCTCTACTCGTAATCCGGAAGCTGAAAATATTTTAGGGTGACAGTAAGCTCACAAACACATTGATAAGCTTTTTTCATATGTAATATAACGCGGAATGACGAAAAATATTATAAAATGCTCAAAAGATGAGTAGATCGTCCAACGCAAGAGTTCTTCTCTCCGAGTCGCTGAATGTAGAGGGGCTGGAAGCCAAAAGGTACGACAAAAATAAATTTCTCAAAATAAGGAATTTCCGACCCGAAGAACGTTAGGAATTTTCGATTTTCTATTTGTGTTAATAAAGAAGGATATCGAGGGATTTGAGATAATTATGAGGGATATTGGGGATAAACTTGTGATTCAGGGCTGTGCGTCATGGCGTTTGGCGTTTTGCGTTTTGGCGTTAATTTTGGCCGATTTTTGGCGTTTTGCGTTTGGCGTGATTTTCCGATTTTGGCGCGCCAAACGCCAAAAATATACACCCCTAATGATGGAATTTTTTTTAAATAAATGGAGAAAGGGATGATCGAAAAAGGAAATTTTTCTGCATACAGTCATCCAAAATTCTCAAAATTTTCGCCTGCGGCGCATAAAAATGAAGAAATCTACTACTTGGACTTACAAAATTTTCAAAATTTTCGCCTGCGGCGCTTAAAGGAGGAAGCCCTTATCTCAAACTAATAGATGGTAGAAAAAAACTAGTCCCGCCAATCGTTTACTCTTTATTTGACCTCTGTTATACTCATTACTTCCTTTATCCCTTCATATCCACCTTAATCTCAAAGAGTTCTATGAATTTCTTATTTTTTAAAATTTTTTAAAGGATGAATTTCGGTTTCTTTGCCTCCAAAATTCTCAAAAATTTCACTCCGGCGGTAAAAAAGGATGAATTCTGGCTTCTGGTAATCTTGAAAATTAAAAAAATTTCGCCTGCGGCGCTAAAATGAGATGAACAGCGATTTTTAAGTCTTTATAGACTCTAAAAATTTTGGCGTTTGGCGTTTTGGCGTTGATTTTGGCCGATTTTTGGCGTTTGGCGTGTTTTTAAAATTTGAAAAATTGGCGTTTGGCGCGCCACGCGAAAATTTTGGCGCACAGCCCTGTTGTGATTAATTAGTACATCGAGGATTTATGGGGAATATACTCTGATTAGAGGAAATAAAGAGGTATTATAATATCGCCCCGAAGGTAAAAGATAACAAAAGGTAAACCCATACCGGCTTTTAATAAACGATACTTAGCCGGTATCGCGATTTGTATCATCATTTAAAATCATGATACAGATTTTGGTAATCCCTATCAGGGCTGGCGCAATTGAAAAAAAATTTCCGCAGCCGCAAACCGCAGCCTTACTGCGTTGACCGTACTTTTTTCGTTTACCGTACTTTTACGATGACCGTACTTTCTTTGCGTTGACCGTAGCGAATCACGACCGACGTTCCGCTCGGCATGCCCGGAGTGCTCTGCAGCGGCAAAACTTTTTGCAGTAAAAATATTAAATTTCACATTTTGAGCACTTTTATGATGGGTTTTTTCGTTAATTTCGCATTTTTACACAAAGTGATATAATTTTCAATGTGTTCATAAGCAATAATCAGCCTATATTATTTACGAAAGCCAAAATCTAGCCCATTAAAATGTTAAGATCAAAAAATATTTTTGAATATATATTAGTAAAGCATGTAAATTACCATATCAGTTTTAAATTCGAAAATTAATATTCTATCAGATTCGTTTTGTTTCAAATTTTCGTTTATTGGAAGAAATGGTTCAACCTAAATATAAAAAGTTATTAAATTTTGTTAAATTAATATAAGCAACGCAATTTTTGTTAACAAAAAGTTTGAACTAACTAAGTTGAACTTTTTTAATAATTGAGACCGGATTTTTATCATGTAAAAACATGAAAAATATAAACTATAATATGTGTAAAAAAATGGAAATTTACACGAAAATACGCAAAAAAATAAATTTATACTTTGAAATCAGGATATCCCTTTTCAAAACAACAAAACATGGCGCAGCCATCTAAAAATTTGGCAAAAATATCGCGAAATTGGTCAAAAATAGGGAAAAATAGGTCATTATTTAAAACACTTGAAAAGCATTCCGTAAGTCAAAAAACACACACAATTTTGCGCAATCCGCAATTACATGCATCACTCGACCACAGGCATTTCCATTATTAGACAGCTCACCGATCGAATCGCTGCTATGCGTTTGCCTCCGGTATACCAGAGGTAAGTCGGAATTCCGATTTACGACTTCCGATTTATGATTTCCAGCGTTTTTTCCTTCCGATTTCCTATAATTCTTAAAGCATATTTTCGACAAAAAATTTTTCCAAAATTTTCATAATTTAGTCTGCGGCGCTAAAAAGGAAGAAATCTGCCTTTTAGCAACAAAATTCTCAAAATTTTCACTGCAACGCTAAAAATATAGAAATTCTTAGATCATCCCTCTTACACGCTTGAACCCTCAATGCCACTCCAAAAAAATTTAACTGAAAAGACAAGAACTGTTTTTTAGCGCCGCAGGCGAAAATTTTGAGAAATTTAGAAGGCCTTAGGCAGAAAAATTCACTCTCTTGTTCATTTCTTTCCAAATGTTTATCGGAATCGGCTCCTATACAAAGGATCGTTTTTTAAAGGATCGCCCTGTTAAAGGATCGTCACGGGAAAAAAGTATTAAAGGGCCGTTCATTAAAGGATCGTCCATCAAAGGTTCGACACGAGTAAAAACGATCAAAGGATCGTAATTTTTTTAATTACGGAAAGCCGTTTGAGTGCCAGCATATGCTGCTTATTGGAAGCTGAAATTTTTGATTTACTCTATCTGATAATTCTAAAGTTTTATCTTTTAATTAAGATTTTTTCACTGAATTAAGTGAAAGACAACCAGAAGCAAATTCAGAAAGTAATCAAGAAAATTCTCGAACAAATTTGATTATATTTGAACAAGGAATTACACAGATGGGGGCTGTCAACCTTTGGCATGCAAGTTTCATATTATGTTAATTTTTTAACTAGTTTTTTAAAGGGTATCGATATGTGAAAAATAAAAATAATCGTTGGAGGTGTTCGAATAAGGATTGCCTGGCAAGTGCAAATGCATGCGAGAAGAATGGCCATTTTGTAGGAGCTTTGGGAGGAAAAGAACATAATCATCCTCCTGCAATACAAAAAAAGATTTGTGAAACGATTAGAAGTAAACTGAAGAGAGGTAATCGACCAACTTTGGGAGAAGTGCGAGCGAATGTTCCTGATGAAGTATACATTGGTTTGGGTAGTGATGAAGCTTTAAACCAACTGATACGAAGGTTTATTTTTATCTTTCGTTTTCAATAAATTTCCATTAATTTTAGGCAGAAAAAGAAGTTCGGAAACGTTAATTGCGTTGATCTAGAAAAATGGTTATTCCAGCATTTTTGACTCAAAAATATGACTCATCAACGTTGATTTACGATAGTAGAAATGAACGTGGAAATGAAGACGTTGTTCTTGTCTTTAGCCATGCAAGGGTTATTTTAATAATTGTAAACGGCTACTATTTTTAAATATTTAGTTGCTCGATATATTATCCAAGAATAAGCATTGGGCCCTCGATGGCATCTTCAAATCAGGCCCAAAGCTGTTTGTGCAATGTTTTCGTATTGGTGCTTTTGTAAGAGGTCGCATTGTTGTTTGTGTCCAAGCCCTTCTTCCAACAAAAAAGACAATTCATTATCAGGAGGTATTGAGTAAGTAAGGCGCGCCATTAATCCAAATGAACCAAAAAGAGGTTTCTAGCTTATAATTTTTTAAATAAGTTTTTATAATTTTAAGTAATAACAGATTTTGAAAAATCCGAAATTGCCACTCTTCAATCAATCTTTCCAGCAGCTCAGCTTTCTGGTTGTTTGTTTCATTTTGGACAGTTTCTATGGCGCAGATGGAGGCAATTTGGCCTAGATTATCTTCTATGTGATGACACTGTTGATGGAGAAAGTGCTAGGACTAATTTCAGATTTGGTAGTAACATAATACTAAAATATAATTTAGAAGAGTTTGTCCGTTTGTCTGTTTGTTTGTCCTTTTATAGACAAGTGGGCTTTTATAGTAAAATGATCTGGGGAGTGAAGAAAAGTGGGCTTCTATAGTAAAGCGTTGCCAGTTGAAGGGTAGGAACATAGTATAAAAGCAGGGTATTTTGGTCAGTCCTTAACTGCTTTCAACATTTCTCAACTTTGCTGTGTTCTGTTCTACGTCAACGTTTGCTGGAGTCCTGTGTCCTCTTGAGTGCTGGGCGTCAACTTTCATTTGTCAAGTGCTAGACGACAACGTTCATTTGTCAAGTGCTAGACGTCAACGTTTATGTATCAAGTGCTAGACGTCAACGTTCATTTGTCAAGTGCTAGACGTCAACGTTCATGTGTCAAGTGCTAGACGTCATCGTTCATTTGTCAAGTGCTAGACGTCAAAGTTGATGTGTCAAGTGCTAGATGTCAACGTTCATGTGTCAAGTGATAGGTGTCAACGTTCATGCAGGCGGAATATTGAAACGGGGAATTGTAAAGCAGGCGGAATATTGAACAGGGGGAATTGTGAAGCAGGCGAAATATTGAACAGGGGGAAGTGAAGCAGGTGGAATATTTAAACAAGGAAGTTGTGAAACAGGAGGAATATTGAACAGGGTATTTTGGGAAAGAGAAAAAATATTTAAACAGTGGGAGTTTTGAAACAGGCGGTATATTGAAACGGTGAATTGTGAAGCAGGCGGAATTGTGAGGGAAAAGTGAGGCTAGCGAGGTGGGTCAGCCGAAATCTTTTAAATTTTGTTTTTTAATTGTTTTGCTATGCTAGCTGAGTCACAAAATCAGTATGTATTCAATCAGGTTCGCCTATCAGATATTGTTTTGATAATGCTTTGTTAAATGTTTTGGTAATCAGGTAATGTTTTAATGATGGTCAATGTTTTGATAATCGGGTTAGATGTGATTATGACGGCAATCCCGGAGAATCGTGGTCCCTGCGGAAAAAAATCTTAAAACCAAGAAAAAGGATTTTTCTAGGGTAAAAAAATATGCTAATTACGAATCTGAACTCAGATTTTCAAAAAGTCGAATCCCGAACCCGGACCGAATTTCGAACCCTGAACCCGAATTTCGAATATGCAAGTGATAGCTCGTTCGAAAGAGCTCGTTGAGCTGCATCGAATGACACCAAAATCAACGCGATCAGACCAGTTTCGACAAAGTTATGACATAAAGTAAACTTATGGGAGTACTGTAGGAGTCGGCGACTTATGTCATAACTTTGTCAAAACTTGATCAATCACTGTAATTTTGGTGTCATTCGACTCATCCCGACGAGCTCTTTCGAATGAGTTATCATTTGTATAAACTTTTTTTACTCCAAAAAACCAACCCTGTGGTTTTTCAATATTCAGAGGTCTGTATCTCGGTCCAACCCGGTCGGATTTCATTGATTTAGGTGTTATTCGATGCAGCTCGATGAGTTCTACTCATTGAGCTCCATTTTGTACAATAAACATTTGTACCAACCATTTTGTACAATTCCGACAATGTCCGGGGTCAAATGTCCGAATTCGGGTTCGGGATTCGACTTTTTGAAAATCTGAGTTCAGATTCGTAATTAGCATATTTTTTTACCCTAGAAAAATCCTACCCTAGAAAAATCCTTTTTCTTATTTTTAAGATTTTTTTCCGCAGGGACCACGATTCTCCGGGATTGCCATTATGACTACACAGTAACGCTTTTTAAGCGTCTTGAATTAGGGTCATGTATTGAGGTTGTTATAAGTTGATTTGGAATTAGTTTTTTAATTGTTTTGTATAATATTTGCTAGCGGGGTGGGGCGGCCGAAGGCCGACCAACTCCGCTAGTAATACTAAAATTTATAGGCGGATTCTCGCCCTGGCTTTAATTCCGCCACAACATGTTAGACGTGGTTTTGGGCCTATTGTTACTTCCTCTTCTGCCTGCATGTCAACATTTCTCGCTTATTTTGCAGCGATATATATTGGTTTAAGTCAGGTTGAAAAACATTTGGGAGCGGAAGCATTTCAACAAGGCGTTCTAGTGCATTCTGTTCAAGAAAACAGTGGAGATTTTACAGGTTTTCTATTTAATGTTCAATAATCCAAAACTAAATTAAGCTTTGAATGATCATTCTTTCCATCCAAATATTTCAACGCCTATCCATCTGGAAGCAACTGAACCTCCTACACCATCATTTAGCCTTATTACAATTGTTGAGATACCCAGATGGGAGCTGCCATTAGTTCAAAGTCCGCAATATCCTATATTATTTTGGAATGTGAATGATCGGGCCGTGAAAGCATTAGCTAAGACTAACAATGCATTGGAGTCGAGTCACTAACATTTTGTGGTATTTCTTTTGTATTTTGTACTTTTCAATTTTTTTATTAAGAAAAAGCTTAACCACCATCCTTCAATGAGTGATTTCCTTTTGGCACTTTTGGATAATGTTGATAAACAAGTAGACATTGCTCGTTCTGCTACTACCTTCACACAACAACGAAAAAGAAAATATGTAATCAAGGAGGTCCAAGTAATGCAAACATTAATAGAAGCGGAGTACGATAATAATGCCCAACTTTTGAACGTACTCACGATCATAGGCTTACAAATGAGTGTTATGTTGAGGGATTGCGCGTTGCTGTACGTCAACAAGAACGTGATACTGAATTTGAAGTGGAAAGTGCAACTTTGGAAAGTCTCATTATTAGTCTAAATCATTCCGACAATTCTAGTTCCTTATTTATTCATTAAAATTTTTTTTATTTTCATTTTACTCGAGAATTTATTGATTCTTTATTATTCAAGCTCAAATGATTTATTATTCTGTGATTTTGAATAAAATTTAATTATTTTGTTGTTTTCATGGGTAGGTCGACATGATCATTCTGTGATTCAGTAACTAATCTTGTAGGATTAATCACTTTACAATTAGAAACAGATGAGTGCCATAACTAATGGCACTGACTAGTGACCGGGGCCGGACCGGATCCGGCCGGATTTTTCCGGAGTCCGGGTCCCAAATCCGGGTTTTTTTGAAATTTCCGGATTAAAACCGGACCGGATTTATCCAGAAAAATCCGGCCGGATCCGGTCCGGCTCTAGTTGCAAATCCGGGTCCGGCAAATTTTGAGCACCGGATTTGGGATTTTATACGGTTATGGAATTTTCCCAATTTTTCCTGTATTTTTTATAAAAACGAGGATTTCTAACCCCTAACCATACTGAAATTCAAAAAATTTTCGCCTGCAGCGCTGAAAAGGGGGCTACCCGACACTTGAGGATATGACTTTTGAGGACCCGACACTTGAGGACCGACTTTTGAGGACGCGACCTTTGAGGACGCGATTTTTGAGGATGCGACTCTTGAGGACGCGACCTTTGAGGATGCGACCTTTGGGGATGCGACTTTTGAGGATCAGACATTTGAGGATACTCTAATGTCAAAAAAAATTAAAAAATAAATAATGTTAATTTTATGTTTAAAAAATTTAAATTTTATAATATTATGGCTTGCTCAAGGCCTAACGAGCAAATAGTGATCATATTCAGTTTTTGAAGTAGTTAAAATTTTGAAAATTAGTTGAAAATTTTGATGAATTGAATAGGGTTGTCGGTTCCTAGAAATTCTTCGGATATCTGAAACCGAGCCGAAGAATATAACCGAAATTTTCTGATATCCGAGACCGAACCAAAATTTTTTTCGAGGGTTAAGGAGTTAGTTATTAGGGATTAGTGGAGTTGTACTATAAGTGAATTTGTTGGATATAAAAGGTTTGTTATCGGGTGGAAAAAGGGGTCTGGATTGATCAAGGGGGACTTAAGTGCTATCAAACGAGGTTAACCTATTGATCTTTCGATATTACGCCCAAATAAGGATATCAGCGTATTCGAATGGATATCAGAATAATACCTCTATGTCTGGAAGGATATAGGATTAAGAAAGTTTTGGAAGGCTATGGGGCCAGATCTCTTCTTTTTTGACACCGCAGGCGAAAATTTTGAGAATTTCTGAAGACCAGGTGAGAAATGCCATCTTTTGTAAGGCCAAATAACCATATATCCAAATCCCTGATATATCCTTACACCACTTAATACCCCGATATAAGGCCAAACTCCCTTTATATTCATTTTTACCCTTGAAATTTCCCGATATCACTGAAATGATTATATTTAACAATGATCACTATTTGCTCGTTAGGCCTTGAGCAAGCCATAAAATTATAAAATTTAAATTTTTTAAACATAAAATTAACATTATTTATTTTTTAATTTTTTTGACATTAGAGTATCCTCAAATGTCTGATCCTCAAAAGTCGCATCCCCAAAGGTCGCATCCTCAAAGGTCGCGTCCTCAAGAGTCGCATCCTCAAAAATCGCGTCCTCAAAGGTCGCGTCCTCAAAAGTCATATCCTCATGTGTCGCGCCACGGAAAAGGGAAGCGTTCTTCTTTATTGGTTCCAAAGATCGTACCCGGAAGGCACGATTGAGTCCCCCTTATATATACCTCAACTGAGTTCCAGTACTAGGCCGAAAATAGGGTTAGCATGAGTAAGAGTCGTACCTCTGTTAGAGAGTCGGACCTCTGTTAAGAGTCGTATTAATCGACTCGTACCTCTGTTATTAGACGGCTCTAACAATAGATTTTTTCTCCCGAAACCTTCCAAAATTCTCGAAATTCTCGCCTCCGGCGGCGATAAATGGAAGAAATCTGGCTTAATTGCCCTTCAAAAATTTTCAAAATTTTCGCCTGCGGCGCAAAAATGGAAGAAATCTGACTTAAAGACCTTCAAAATTCTCAAAATTTTCGCCTGCGGCGCATGGAAGGGATTTGAGATTAAGAGAATCCTGGCAGGAAATCCTTAAAGGAAATATTGCTCTTTGGACTCCAAAATTCTCAAAAATTGGCAGTTACGATTACGAGGTAAAGAAGGCCTGTACGAAAGTAGGAGCAAATTTCAAAAATTCTAACCACGAACTTTATTTTCCAAACTTTTAACCTTGAAAAATCCACAAAATATCCTTCATAGCCTCCAAAATTTTTAGATATCACCCTAGCAACATTTTAACACATAAAGGACACATATATTACAACATTTTAACAAAAAATTCATGAAAAATTTTTTTGAAAAATCCGGAAAAAACCGGAGTCCGGTCCGGAAACCGGATAATTTCTGACGGACTCCGGAAATTATTTTTACCGGATTAAAACCGGACCGGATTTATCCGGAAAAATCCGGCCGGATCCGGTCCGGCTCAAGTTGCGAATCCGCAATCCGGGTCCGGAAAAATCGATTTTACCGGTCACTAGCACTGACCCTTTCCTTAGTTGTTAAAAATGACGAATCGTTTTTACGTGTGGCGATCCTTTGATGGACGATCCTTTGATGAGCGACCGTTTAATACTTTTTGCCCGTGACGATCCTTTAATCGTTTTTAGACTACGATCCTTTGAACGTTTTTAGCCGTGGCGATCCTTTTATGTGACGATCTTTTGTAGGGACACGTCGGAATCATGAATCGGGTCGGTGTGATCTCTTATGCACCATAATTTGCCACTTTACAAGTTTATTTATATATTAATTTAGTTCCAGATTTCTGACTTCCGATTTCCGACGTTTTTTCCTTCCCATTTCCGACTTTTAATCCAGTTCTGATTTCCATCTCTTCCGACCTCTGCGGTATACATATGTTATGCGTTCCCTTTCAAAAAGTATTTTTTTAATTATTCCCATTCAAACCCTTTCAATATTTTAATTTTTCAGAATATCTAATAATGATTAAAAAAGTTTGATTCATGTATTTAGTTAGTTGAAACTTTTCGTAAACACAATAAATGTCTAGTTTAGAATTTATTATAATTTATTTATAATTATAAGAAATAACTGATGGGACTAGTTTGAACGCTTCAGTGACTTTTTGCCGAGAACATTTAGAACGGGTTCCGGACCGGTTCCAAATACATCCCTAATGATGGTTGAAAAATAGAAGTGAGCAAAAATGGTAGTTGTAAAAAAAAAGTAAGAAGACTAAGGTCGATTCGGATAGATATCGGGTGAATTGAAGGGATATCTTCTGGGATATCAAATAATTTTGAGGGGGATATTAGGTTTTTCAATGATCTGTCATAATTTAGCTATTGCTGGATTAAGAGGGATATAACTGAACGAGATATGGAATCATGGGATATTGATGGATTCAAAGTGAAATAAGAATATCTGGGGAGCAACCAGGATTAAGGAGAATTAGGTGAGATATCGGATGAATTGGAGGGATTAAGAGTTATATTGAGAGATAGATGAACTAGAGAATGGTGGCTACTCCTATATCACATTCCATCCGATATCTTGATATATCGCTTAATCTCAAATACTCAATCCTCGATATCGCTCCAAATTACTGATATCCGTTAAGACCTCAACTTCCCTTATATCCAACGATTACTTCTTATATCCCTAGATTGCGGTATGCGGATTGCGGCTACGGATTTTTAAATTAAAATTGCGGATTGAGGCTGAGGAAAATTTTTTCCATTTGCGAACAGCCATGTTGTTGTCTCTATTACGACATGATTTCATCTCAACAAGAAGTTACATTATAGTGAGATCAGACCGTATTTATTCATATCTTCTAATGATATTGGCGGCGCAAATGTCCTCGGCGCAAAAGTTGTGATTCCACAGACCAAGGAGGTAATTATATACTTTATTAATTACCCTCTCTCAAATAATTACACCGCCTCTATTTAATGCATAAACAAGACAATCAAACCCTCAAACGAAAAGGTTGAAACAATAATTACCCCCTTAAAAATAGTTATAATTAGCCTTCCTAAAATAACCTCTATTAATTACCCCACATCTATCAATTACCCTCTCCAGAAAGAGGTCGAAACAATAACTACATAGGGTAATTAATAGAGTATATACGGTATTCGAAAACGTTATGTGTACCCTTAAATATATATGCGCATTTTTGATTGTTTAATTAAAATAGCATACATGTTCAGAAAAGCTACAATTTGAAGCTGACTCAAATAGATCATACCATTTGACGTTCAATTTAGTTATTGGTTTTTCATTTTGTATTATCATTATTCGTTCTAATTTTAATGCATAGACAAGGCAATCTCTTGTTAATTAACATATTTAATAAATAGGGATGGGATTTATATGGATTTCCATATTTTTTTCCTGAATTTGTTGGGTTCTGAAACGTCCAAAAAACATGTTTTTAGCAGACTTGTGCACGGATACGGATAATATCCGGATATCCGCGGATACGGACGGATATGGATAGTGTTTTTTAGAAAATCGGACGGATACGGATGGAGGATGGATACGGATATGATGCTCCAAATCCGCGGATATCCGTCCCTAATTTCTGCGATTAAACATCACTGATCAAATTTTAAAAATTCATTTTGCCAAGAGAAAATAATTATATTCCCAACTGCAGGAGGTAATTGAGTCTCGCACATGACCCCAAACCCAGACCCAAAAGTCAACCACGACCCCGGACTACGACATGCCCTGACCGGCAAACCCTGATCCCCAACGATCCCGAACCCGAAGGCTCGGGGACCCCTGCTCAGTGCAAAAATTTTTAGAATTTTGAAAAGCCAAGAAGCCAGATTCTTTCTTTTTCAGCGCCGCAGGCGAAAATTTTGAGAATTTTAGAAGGCCATAAGCCAAAAAATTCTTTTAGCTGAGCAACGAAAATTTTCAGAATTTTGAAGGTCCAAAAACCTATACCAGGCTCATAACCATGGAGGGAGGAGGGGGAATTCGCCACCCTCCTCTCGAAATGGGGAATAGGGATAAATTTGATGAGGGGATTGGGCAAAAAAGTGAATTTTTTTTGGCTACGGACTTCCAAAATATTCAAAATTTTCGCCTACGGCGCTAAAAACAACTGGTCAGTTGGGACACGCCCGAGTAGGCGCGGGCCAGGTAGGCGCGACCGAGTAGGCGCGACCGAGTAGGCGAAGGCCAAGTAGGCGCAAGGCCAAGTAGGCGCACGGCCCAAGTAGGCGCAAATCTTTTAGCTTAAAATACTCAAATTAAAAAATAAGTCAGTATAAATATTTTTATGTTAATGAGTTAGAAGAAAGATTCTTGATAAAAATTAGAAGAAAGGTATTTATTTTAAAAGAAAGACACCTTAAATATCGATACCCTGTTAGTATACGTTCGTACTGTATGCATTAACTAGGCAGTTCAAAAGTGTATATTTATTTTTTAATCCATTAAAAGCTTTTAATCATCAAAAGACTCCTAACTGTAGCTGGACTTTTTTGTGAAACGCCTTGATAGTCGTATCTTGATTGTTAATTGTACCTTTGTATATACTTCATGTTCCCTTAAACTGGTTAGTTCCTAAAGGCTAACTAGTTAGTCCCCCTTAAACTAGTTGAACTAGTTAGAGTATTCATAACATTGGTAAGCCACAGGAATTATCAAAGCAGCATGGCTTTCACTAATTAACAAACTTAGCAAATAATCCAAAACTTATCAGCAGCTAAGTATGGAGCTTTTATGAGAAAAATATTAAAAAAATTTTTTAATTTTATCAAAAAATAAAAACATCAACGAGCTTCACTTAATAAATTTTTTCCCTAAGAAGGGCAGTTTTAGAAAAAGTCCAGTGTCCACATAAAGTTGCTTGATTATTCAGCCAACTAATTAACAAAATTAGTTGAAGATTAATAAAAAATTTTGGGTAAAAATTAAGAAATTTACCCTTGCGCCTACTTGGGCCGTGCGCCTACTTGGCCTTGCGCCTACTTGGCCTGCGCCTACTCGGTCGCGCCTACTCGGTCGCGCCTACTTGGCCCGCGCCTACTTGGGCTGTACCCGGTCAGTTAACCGAAATTTTCAAAATTTTATTCTTTGTCAGTATGATGGGTCGGAATTCCGATCTATGCATTCCAATTTTCGAACCTCCGATGTTCAATAGCAAGGTTCGTTTTGCTGCATGCAGTTATTATCTCATTATCTAACCATTACTAAACTTTAAATAAATTTGACCATTTTGAAAATTGTAGTCAAGCTGACCATTTTGAGAAAAAACGGTATATATCCGCGGATGGATATGACTCAAAAGTCGTACGGATACAAACGGATACGGATATTGAACCCACGGATATATCCGGATACGGATAGCAAAATTCGTATCCATGTACAAGTCTGGTTTTTAGCATATGGTGATAAGGCCGTTTTTGAGTTATCAATCCATATTTTCCATATTTTTTCATATTTAGGCGTTACGTCAATATTTTCCATATTTCATCCAAATGTATTTCGTCATTTTTTGTAAAATTTTGCCAAAAATTGGTTAAAATTTTCAAAGTTATAAAAATTTTTGGTCAAAAATTTTTATAAAAAACTTTTTTGAAAAAATTTTTTCTAAAAATTTTTGAAATTTTTTTAGAAAAATTTTGACAAAAATTTTTCAAAAAATTTTCGACTCAAATATTATCCAAAATATTTTTAGAAACAAAATAATCACTATTAATTGGCTTATTTGAAATATTCTGCATCAAAATTAACTTATTTAACATTTTCTGCTTAAAAATGAAAATTTTTCTGTTAAAAATTTTCAGTTTTCGGCCCATATTTAATCTATATTTTTGATTTTAGTCCAAATTATATGTCCATATTTTTCGATTGATAGTCCATATAAATCCCATCCCTATTAATAAATAATTTAAAATATTACTTAATTTGGTGATTCACAAAACCAAACCCCCAAGCAGGGTTATCAATCTTTTAAAAAATGAATTATTTTTATAATGGAAGTAAACGTTAAACTTTGTTTAGCTACCTAGTGTTTATATTTTATACATTATCTTCGGCGCCTATTATAAAATGTAATTGCGAACAAGAATATTGGGCTACTACTCGATTTTGCGATATATGGTTCGGATAGATAATGATTTGGAGTAATATCGGGTATAAAAGGGATATTAAGAATATAAGGGGATGTAGAGCGAACAAGGAGCGATAAGAGCGATAAACTTACTCCAACCGATACATTTCTGCCTCTTCGAGCGATATAAAAATTTCCAATATCAAAATCATAGCCGTGAATTCAAGCATACTTTTAACCAAAAATTTTTGCTCGAATTCTGGGAGAGAATTATTTAAGGGTAAAAAATTTTTTAAAGTGTTTGCAATCATGAAAAAAAGAATTACCGAAATTTGTTGAAAATGAGAGAAGTTATGGCGATAACAAAAGTACCCGCTAATTTGTCGCTCCCTGTATTTTTATTACATGTATGACGAACCGTCTTTTGTCATGAGTAGTGTGGTCCACAATATGCACGGAAAAACGCCAAATATGCGCATATATTTATATGCACCGAAAAACTCCCTAAAAAAGCTTCCCTCAAAAATTAAAATCAATAACACAATCCGTTCCCAAGTTAAAATCTTCGTTCACAAAAAGAGGTGCAAGTTTGAATCAAAAATCTTAACACACGCGTTCGACCCTGTATCAACGCAGAAGGGTGGAATCTTTTGAACATCTATTAAAATTTATTTCCTATATAGTTCTCTATTTTATCATATTTATTTTAAACCCGTAGAATATTTTTGATTGAAGTTATGTAAATAAATACTTCACGATATAATATCGATTATCGAAAAATATCAAAAAAAATCAAAAAATTTTCGTTCGATAATATCGGTATCGTTTATCGATAATATCGACATCGATATACGATATTTTCCATCGATATATCGTATCGATCCGGTCTCTAGTTCCTATCTAACAACAATTATATCAGCATTTTAATTTAAAGTTCTAAATATTGAGCATTAATGGAGTAATTTGATACATTTATCTCGTCCTTTAACCCTTTGAATCCCGATGTTATCCTTTATACTACCAAGTGCTTTCGTAGCAAATTTTTTTAAGAAATTTTGTTAAAGAAATAACTTGAACTATGTATTTAATAAAAATTCGTCTCTATTGTCCTTTTGTAAATAAGAGTTACACCAAATGTTTAGGACATTTTCTATATCGTCAATATTTTTTACCTTTGTGTATATTATTTGTTTATTTGTAGCATTTTTTATCGAATTATAGCCGAACAATGACTGAAGATATATATATTTCTGTGCGAGCGTCATTTGTGAGTATGCCTCCTAAAATTATGCTGAGAATTCAATATAAATTATCGTTCTAGTTTAGGACATGCGTCACATGAACTTTTATTCGTTTCATTAAATTAAAAGCGTCCCAAAATTATTTAAGCGTCGCATCAGAGTGTATCAGTCCCAAAAATATAAGCGTCCTAAAAATAGTATAATCTAACAATAACGGTCAGCACGAGACGGGATCCCGTCAGAATTTTTAATATCCCCATGAATTGCCACCTGCGATGAAATGGAAAGAATTTTATTCTCTGGTTTCTTAAATTCTCAAAAAGTCGCCTGTGGTGCTAAAAATTTGAGAGCCAATGGATCGATTTACCGGGATTAGGAGCCATTAAAATGGATTTAGGGGCTTAACAGAGAATATCGAGGGATTTGGAAGGATTATGTGATTTTGTATGGATTAAGATATATCTGGTCTAGGAGTTTAAAGGGGATATCGAGGATTTGGAAGCTACAAAAGATATGGGACACATATTCTTTGATGGAACGTATATGATAATTTTGGGACGCATAAAATGGGGAGCATGTCATAGAATTGAGCCTAAATTAAGTAAAAAATCAACCATGTTTATTTTGACATAAGAATTTATTTTATATTTATTCTTCGACAAGACATAATTAGAATTAGAGCTGTTATTTGCAGAATACTCCCAAATATTTTTATTATTGTGTTTTAAAAATAAGTAAAATAAAAGAAGTAATAATACAACAAATACCATAACATTACGATTTATTTTTGTTAAATAAATTTTGTTGTATAGTCTCATCTTATTATCAAGACTAAAAATAAGGCAATTTTATTTTATTAGACATTGCACAAAAAAAAGTAATGTTAATCATCAAGCAATTTTTTATTACATATTTTGTCTGAATTTTTAGATTTTTTTTATTTTTATGAACTTCTAGGTTCTGAATACTGGAGTTACTCGTTAGGCTATATACTACTTAGGCGGAGACATTTTAAAAATTTAATTAGTTTCGAAGACTTAATAAAAATTCAAAATAAATGTGTCCCAACTGTATTACAATCGTCCCATCATAATAAAAGCGTCCTATCCAATAAAATTAATAATTCTTTTTTTATTTTTAGGAAAAATTTCGTTAACAAAATGGTTTTTAAATTTTACAAATTCTGAGTAATTTTTCTTAAAGTTTGGGCAGGATTGTTTGTTCAAAAATTTCGTTACTATGTTATCCATATCTTTATTGCGGACTGCGTGACTTAGGTATTCATGATATCTAGAAGATCACTCAAAATTTCGATAAAATTCTATTTAAAAAATTTCAGAAAAAATTCAAATTCAGTAAATTGAAATCATAAAAGTATTAATTTTAATAAAAATTAGAACCTGTTTAAACAAAATTCGGCACTATTCTGGCCTTTTTCTGATTTTTTTGAACCAATTTTGAATTTTTTGGACTTAAATCTTTTGGACCTAAAAAACGCTGTTTCCTTTAGTGGAACAACTTGCCTTTTTCTTGGAAGGATATAAGTTAATGGATTGATATAAGTTAATAGGGATACGAAGAATTAGTTCGTGGAGCAATGGGTTGATAATTGAAGATCTCAAAACTAGGGAAGGCGTAATTTGTTTTTGAGGTAATGAATTTGGCTATGCAAATGATTGCTGTTTTGACTGAGAGAATGAAAATAAAATACATATCCCAATTTACAAAATAGATACGCAACATTAGATTAACAAAATATAATGCACTTTTCATGTTATAGCGAATATTTGATTTATTAATTTGATAATAATCTCTACTTTTCATTTAAGAAATCAATAATATCCTATCTCCGGGGTAACAATTTTACCCCATTTATAGGACATTTGCACTATTTTTGATCTTTTCGCCCTATTTTTTCCCTATTTTTTTGTTTGCCATATTTTTTCCCTGTTTTTAGTATAATTGCTAAAAAAAGAAGAAATCTGACAGTTGATTACCATAATTCTCAAAATTTTCGCCTGCGGCGTTGAAAAGGATAGAAATCTGGTGACTTGGCGTTCAGAACAATTAAAATTTTCGCCTGCAGCACTTATAATAGAGAAATTTGGCTCAAATAATATAATAAAAGAAATTTGGCTCAATATCTTCGATGCCCAATTTGTACAAACAGGGCTGGAAACCCTAATCACTGTTATACTAGGATTAAAGGAGAAAGTTGAAGCAGTGCTCTTGTTACTCCCGCACTTGATCTTTATTTTGAGCCTGGATTGCTCAATTTAGTAAAACTAGTAAAAATATGCAGAATGCTCTTTATTTGAGATTTTAATTAATTTTTAAATTATGCCCTATTTTTTGCTCTATTTTTTGCCACATTTTTGAGTGGCTGCGCCATATTTTAGTGGTTTGGAATCGGTCACCCTGCTTATCTTTATTCTTTCAAAATCATACAGTAATTTTGAGTTTTTATGCATCAAATTTAACAAAGCATGTCATTGAATATTAAAAAAATAAAAAATAAGAATTTAACTTTCGGCGTCTGCAAATAAACAACATAAGAATAATTTGAAAAAAAAATTAAAAACAAGAAAAATGCCATAGTTTAAACCTCTTTACTTTTCCACCAACTTCCGATTTGGATAAAACAAAAAATATAATTATTTGATGTTTATCTATTTTTTTGCATTTGACTAAACGAATGTTTGCAAAAAAATAATTTTCAAAGATAAAATACACGATAGTTTATTCTATTTTCCTATACATATTTGTTTAAAGAAATTAGAACTAACTAAATCAAAATTTTACTACTATGTACAAAACAAATATTTATAAAATAAAGAATCTACTATACCGAAATTCCGCTTCACAATTTGCAATTTTCAAAGTTTAAAAAAATTTTTAGATTTTAAAACTATTAATTTTTATTTTATTTTCATAAAAAATAAGTTGTCCGAAAATTAGGCTGTGTAAATTTGGGCTCTAACTTTTTGAAATTTTGGCTTTGGAATTTAAACACTATTTAAGTTCGTGTAATCGAGTTAAGGTATTGGTTTTTTCGGGATAAATTTTATAAAAGTTCAAATGTCCAAAGTCTTACTAGAATTTATATATGTATTTAATGTTATGGGTACCGGAAATTTCGTCTTTGGAACATTCGTCTCCAAATTTTCGGAATTTTCGTCTCCAGCGGAATATTCGCCACCAAGTCAAAAATCGTAATTTTCGTCTTCAGGAACTTTAGGCGCGGGGAATTAGCTCTTAGGAGTGAATGTCGCCGAAGCGACGTTTGCCAAAATTGAATAAAATATTTTTGAATAATTTATTGGTGATCTTTTGCACCGTCTATTTTTTAACCGTTTGTACCAGTTGCCCATATCTCTTTTGTTAGCCACACCCTTTTTGTGCTAACATCATTTCTGATCATTTCTCCTATGCTTACTTAATCATTTTATTTATTTTATAAGTTTTAGCTATTTTTAGCTCTATTTACACTCTGTGTATTTTCTCCTTTAGATTTTTTCCCCACCTGCGCTTTATTTTATTTATTTCCAACTTAGGTTTGGTCTTTAATCCATTTTAAATTCTTTTTAACTAATTGGCCAAACTTAAGTCTTTTTTTACTTATTATTATTTTATGGTTTAATTACCCTAGTTTAAGTTTGAGCTTCTCGTAAATAAATATTTTAATTTGATTTTTCTTTTCTTTATTGTTTGGTATTCCTTTGCCGCCCTAAGGCAACTTCTAGCTCGTCAATAAGGAGCTCTTGGTTCTATCCGCTCGCCCTCGAGAGTGGATCACATTTTTGAAGGATAGAGAGGACTTCCCGGGACAATTCATTCAATTCCCGACAGTGCGGTTTCATACCTGTCGCGCCGCACACCGTTTTGTCTTCTTCAGCGACAGTGAATTTATTGATTTATTCGAAAATAACACAAAATCGACACAACGTAAAACTATATGCATTAGCAAGGCGCTTGTGTCGAGCTCGGAAACTTCCTACTCGACAGACTCGGTGTAAACCGAGTTTTTTATGCCCCTATCTACGTCGCAAAAAGGAAGATTTTTGGCTTAAGATCTTCCAAATTTCTCAAAATTTTCGCCTGCGGAGAGTCTTTGGATTAAGAGGGATATAGGCGGATTAAAAAAATAAGCGGGATTTGGATCAAATGCCCAATACTGTTAATGAGTAAAAGTAATGTTTTCGATAAAATTATTTTATAATACTGTTTTATAAAAATTACTCGATTTACTCGTAATCGAACTCAGCCTAAAAAGTTGAACTCGTACTCTAACTCGGAGTTTTCAAACTCTGCATTACTCGAACTCGGTTTTTACCCAATTGCTCGGTACTCGATTTACTCTAGTATCAGCACAAAAATAGTTATTAAAGCGAGATTCAATTAATTTAATTTTGTTCAGAATGATTCAATCGGGATAATTTTGGTGTCGTTTGACCTAGTTCGACATGCTCTTTCGAATAACATATTTTACGAGATTCATTTTAAAAATTACGAATTGCAAGTTGCGGATTCGTAAATTGCAGAGAATTTTGCAATTGCGAGTTGCGGAAGCGAGTTGCAAAATCCCTACAATTGCATGCAGCCCTGATACTTATGAAACACAGTGTACAAGAAAAATAGCACATAATTCGCTCACAATTGGTCACGACTACGAAAATTTAGAAATTTTATTTTTTCTATATTTTAAACTAGAAAAAATTGATGTAAAGATCTACGACAAAACTTAAAATTAAATCGCATCATTTGACGATACATATTAAATAATATATTACATCACTTGTTAATAATTTGGCAGAAAAAGCCGATTTGGTAATAATTTGGCATTCAAACAGTAAAAAAGATTTCCAATGTATTGCTACCGCATTTAATTTTTAATTTTCTTCCTAATAGAAATTCTTCTTAAGGATTTATTTAAATCTAAATCTATAGAAATATGTAAGTACTAGAGGTCGGCAAAATCGTATTTGCGGGATCCCGCGGGATAAAAATTTTTTAAAAATCTTTGCGGGACGGGATCCCGCGGGATAAATACCGCAAAATCCCGCAAATCGAAAAAAGTGCGGGATTGCGGGACGGGATCCCGCAAAATCTTGCGCGGGATCCCGTCCCGCGCCGACCTCTACTAAGTACCAAGCTCTGGGAATCAAACCAATGGAATCAAATTATTGGAATCTACATTTCATCTTATTTTCCATATTTCTGTTATTGTAGAAAAATCTTTTGAGAGATATAAAATGTGGCATTTAGGAGTTTTTATTGATATGAAATTTATATGTATATTTGCATTAGAGTAGCACAAAGCCGTTTAATTTTGAAAAAACCGTGTACCGTTTATACCGTTTATCTGAGGCCCGTATATCGTTTCGATTATTTTTGAAGAACACGTTTAAACGACAGTTTACCGTTTATTTTTAAAATTTTTTAAAAACTAGTCATATTTCAAAAAAAAAATCTATAAAAATCAATAATTTTACTCATTCCTTTCTAATACAAACTAGAGATCAAGGTTTTTGAAAAGCCTGGACATGTTCCCTGACACTGTGGTTTGATTTATTGACAAGGGCCGGATTCTGGGCCAGTAGTCCACGAAAAACCCCGGCCCAGAAAACACAGGAATTTTTTACCCGGGTCCATGCCTAGACTGCTGGGTTTTTTAGATTTACAATAAATTATAAATAAATTGCAATAATATACAAGGGGGTTAAGAGGGATATCGAGGGATTTAAGGGGATTCTAAAGGATTAAGTTGAATAGGTGTGGAATAATGTGGATATGTTGTAATTTAGAGGGATTAAGACGGATATTAGTGATTTGGGTATTAGTGTAATATCAAGAGATTATGGGGGATCAAGTAAACCTAAGTCAGATATCGGGAGTTTTTGCTGGAACATCTGGGATATTAAAGGAGGGCCTCTGTATCCCTTCATTGATCTTAATTTTTAGCGCCACAGGCAAAAATTTTGAGAATCTTGGAAGGCCAAGAAGCTATATTTCTTCCTTTTCAGCGCCGCAGGCAAAAATATTAAGAATTTTGAAGGCCAAGAAACCAGATTTTTTCTCTCTCAGCACAGCAGGCAAAAATTTTGAAAAGTTTGGAAGGCAAGAAGCCAAAGTTCTTTTTTTTCAGCGCCACAGGTTAAAATTTTGAGAATTTTGAGAGGTTAGTTAAACGCCGTTTAGAAGGACCGTATACCGTTTATGCCGTTTATCTGAGACCCATATACCGTTCCGTTTAATTTTACCAAAAAACCCGTTTACCGTATAACGTTTACCGTTTATCAAAACGGTTTTGTGCTACCCTAATTTGCATTTTCAAAAAACTAAATTATTTTATTAATTATTATATTTTAAACATGCTAATTGGCCAATAATTACCTATATGTTACCTAATAATTATGTGGAACCACAAATTATGGTTTCATTATCCATTTGTTGTGAACCCAATCAGTTCAATTGCCAATTTTTTCTTAATCTTACCTAATTCCCTATATCACTAATATTAATAGCGCAAAGACTAACATGAAATATCTTCCAGATTCCCCTAGTTCCGTCTATCCTGTTTAGGGCAAAAGCTTGCACGAGAGGTCGGGCGGAATTCCGCTTTCCTAAATTTTTTCTTTGCGATTCCGCCAAACAATCCGTAAAGGTGGGTTCGAGGTTTAGGCGGTTGGGTTGCTACCCTAATATTAACTTAATATTTATTTTAATTTCAATAGATTAAATTAATATTTATTTCAATATTTCATTCAAAAGTGCCATTTATTCTATACATATTTTTGAAATTTTTGTCCATATTTTGCGTTTTTCATCCATTTACTAATATCGTATCCTAAATAAAGAGAAAATTTAAGGAAAAAAGAAAAAATGGCATGAAAAAGGAAGGATAAAGTTATTCTGCCAAATTATTACTAGGGTTGGTCCCCGTCCCCGAAAGTCGGGGAATTTGAGAGATTTTTTGAAAATTCCCCGTCCCCGTCCCCCCCCCCCCCCGTAAAAAATGAAAAAATTTTCCCCGTCCCCCCCCACCCCGTGGCGCTGCCTCCCCGAAAATTTTCCCCGTGGCCCCCCCCCGTCGGGGACCAACCCTAATTATTACCCATTTCAGAATTTGAGTTTTTTTATTAAATACAATGACAAGTACAATATATAAAAACATTAATAATAAAGTAACAACAATATATTGTACAAAATGGAAATGCTTATTTTTAGGTAGCATTTTTAATCTACCTATTTTTCATTTTTAATCTACAGGGTGACCCAAAAGATTCCGGGCACTCTTCATTTCATCATAACTTTTTTTCTTATTTATGTATGTATTTTAATATTATTAAAATCATTTTGTAACCCTACAATCCTCTTTCAGAGCTTATATGCCGGGTTCCAATATTCGATCTTTTCACAAAGGAAAGTTAGAGGTACAGATATAAATAGGTGTAGATATCCTTCTCTATGTATTAGCACTTTCATCTATAATTTATTTAAACTAAATTTCGGTGATGCGACTTTTGCGGCGCGTACACTTACGGCTCAGACATTTGCGGCCCAGACACTTGCGGCTCGCCCCTATTTTGACACTTGCGGTCCCGACACTTGCGGCTAAGAAATTTTCGGCGCAGACATTTGCGGCTATCAACTTGAGGCCCAGACACTTACGACCCAGACTATTGCGGTTTTGACATTTGAGGCTCCCCCCTATTGTGACACTTGCGGCCCCAACATTTGCGGCCCCGACATTGCGGCCATGATTAAAAAAATAAGTGAATTTTTTAATGAAAAAGTAATTTTAAGTAATTCTTTAAATTTTCCCCCTATTTTCCACAAGCTAATTTTTAAAAAATCATTACGATTTTAATAATGGGCACTTTAAGGATCAATAAATAAAGAGAATAAAAGGATTTGGAGAAGATATCACGGAATTTATGTGAATTAAGAGAGATTAAAAGGATTGGTGGTGGTGGGTGGGGTTTGAGTAATTAAGATTAATCCCTCCAAGTCCCATTATATTTCTTTAATATCAACCTTACATTTCCATAAAAATTCCTCAAATATACCTAGATTCCGCTTTTAATAATGGCTTTTATCAAGTCGAAATAATAATTGCCAACCCTTAAATAATTACTACGTCTCTATTATTTACTCCTTCCAGCGAGAGAATGAAACAATAATTACCCAGGATAATTAATAAATTGAGTTAAGGATCTGAGAGTTAGGATTTGAGAGAAATTCTCATTAAGGATTTGAGAATTGGAATCAGAATCTATTGACCGATATTAATTGAACGATAAATTATGATTTTTTATTTTAATTTTTTAATCATGGCCGCAAATGTCGGGGCCGCAAATGTTGGGGCCGCAAGTGTCACAATAGGAGGGAGCCTCAAATGTCAAAACCGCAATAGTCTGGGTCGTAAGTGTCTGGGCCTCAAGTTGATAGCCGCAAATGTCTGCGCCGAAAATTTCTTAGCCGCAAGTGTCGGGACCGCAAGTGTCAAAATAGGGGCGATTCGCAAGTGTCTGGGCCGCAAGTGTACGCGCCGCAAAAGTCGGCCAATCCTAAATTTCTAGTCTTGTCCATATTTGCAATTTATCTCATTATGAATGCCGAAATTTCTGACCAAATTAATGATATGAGCGGACACAATAAAATAAATAAAAATAAATTTGATAAAATAAAATCAGGAAAAGGGTTGGTTGATTTTAAAGAAATCATGCAAAATGCCTATAAACCAAATGGGTTTGATGTTGATCTTCTTGAATTTAGTATTATATCAAAACTAAAACTAAAGAAAAACCAAACGTGCGATCAGGTTAGTTAAATATTAGTTAAATACTTAATATAAATAGTCATTTGTAAATTATGCATTTGATAAGAGCTGAAACATTAAAGTGACAATAAATAAAATAAAATTTGGCAAAACGCTAAAAACTGGTTCCTTACGTCAATAAATCCCTAAGCTATCCGATATTAATGCATATTTTTGCATATTCCTTTAATTCATTATTGGATTAATTCCCAGTTGGATAAATTTGTGGGAATGGATTTTCGCCTGCGGCGCTGAAAGTTGATGAAAGCTGTCTTCCAAGTCTTTCAAAGATTTCCAAGATTTTCGCCTGCGGCGCTAAAAATCGAAATTTTGGCGCTTCTGGTGACATATGGCACTTAAAAGGACTAAAATTTGTCCTATGACCAAAAAATTGTTTTGAGAGATTTTAATTTTTGGTATTGAGTCTTCAGGTCGAGTCTTGTCTTGGGGTGTAGTTTTGGTCGAGTTCGGCCTGAAAATTTTCGGTCTTGGGCATCTCTATTAATCATTATTAGGGACTCACAAAACATGCAAATGCATGTTTTGTATGCGGGTATGCCTTGAGCTGAAAGCCCAAAAATGGTGTTTTTACGTTGGTCCGAACACCTTAGGACCCGGTTCTTAATGCATATATTTGCATATTTCGGCCATCCCGTGCATATTTGTGCATATTTTGGGAAATTTTGCATATTTTGGTCAATATTTCGTCATTTTTTGGCAAATTTTAGTAAAAATTGAGGAAAATTTCGGAAATTTTTGTTTTTTGGAAAATTTTGCATATTTTTTATAGATAAATTTAGAATAATAGTAGTTAACTTTAAATTGGGATGTCCACTATTTTACCTGAAGATTACAAATATCGAATATTTATCAAAAATATGTTTAACATGTTGGTTACGTTGTTATACGCTAGTCTGATCTCTTTATTTCCAACCCAGTATTAAATTGAGATCATGATATATTAGCTAAATTTTTTAAATTCAGATTTATGACAATTGGTTAAACGTGTCAAAAAATGATATACCTACAGATAATCCTCTGATTTTATTAAAAAATAATTTTACTTTAAATGGTTATTCAACAATGAGTAAATGTTACTTTAATGATTCATATAATTATAAACAATTAAATAATGATGAAGTTTCTTCAATATCAAAAAAATGGACCAAACAAAACATTGATGAATGGATAACACAAATAAAGGATGGTAATAATTCACAACTTCAAATTAGTCAATATCCTGATGGAAGTAACTACCTATAAATTATTAATTTCAAATGTAAACTAGGGTATCACACCGTCTCTTGACCCCATGACCACAACGCCGGCGATTTTTGGCAAAACCCCCTATATCAGCAAACCCCAAGTCTGCGTTTTTAACAACCTCATGATTTTCAAGATTAAGAGTTCAGTCGCACATTTAACGTTAAATCAACATTTACGCGACCAATAAAATGTTCATAATTTCGACGAATTTTATACGCGTAAATTATAGATCGGAATTTTGTTCCTTACCGTATTCCATACAGTAATATCGGCAGTAATGGAAAGGTTACAGTTCCGGAACTGGAACCTTGGACCCGGTAAAGGTTTGAACCTGTTTGGAACTGGAACATTGGAACTGGCAACTTTCTTGAAACGGTTCCGCAGCCGGTATCAAAGGTATACCGCTAATGATGGGTGAAGGAAATTCCTGCAATATTTTTCCGAGCTCCGGAAGATATTTTATACCGTATTGAAGACTTGAAACTTCTAGTTATGAATGTTAAACATTAAGTAACGGAAATTTAGATAAGAAAAAATAACAATCGAAAAAATAACAAAATAGCAAGAAAAATAATGACACCAGTCTTTTATATGCTCGATAGTGAAAAATTACAGAGTCTAGCACCGAGATCGAGACCGAGAATTGGGTCCGAGACTGAGATCTAGCATTTTTTTTAATATATGCAAAAATTCGGATTTAAAAAATTGTAACATTTAATAATATTTCAATTAAAAATTGAGGTCCGGAGTCAGATCTGGAGCCTATGTTTATAGCTCCATGATTTTTCAGGTCGCAGGCGAAACTTTTCAGAATTTTGGAATCCAAATAGCCATAATAAATAGCCATAATCCAAATAGCCATAAATTTTAAATTTACAATTAAACATATTATTATGTTTTCTTGCTCAAGGGAGACGACTAGTAATAAATTTCCTTTTCCATCTGTGTTTAAAATTCCAATGAATTAAATTTTGAAGCTATACTAGGTTAATTTATTAAATTTTGGACAAAGCTGTATCAAAATTAAATTTATTCTTATAAAGGATTAAAATTTATAAGCTTATTTACTTAAGAAATGACAATAAAATCTTAAATCATCCTCTCATTTGAGTTTCACTTTATTATGCAACAAAATATTACAATATAATCGGGAAGATAGGTGCAGTTATTGGATCATATATTCCATGGTTGGAAACTATGTGTCTAGCAAATGGCGCAAGTAAAATTGTCACAATTGATTATCAACCAGTTAAAATTGGACATGAAAATATTATTTATTTAAATGCATTTGATTTTGTTAAAAGAAGAAATTTGTGAGTTTACCTACATACTAGTATAATTTAATTGAAATTACTTGGTACTTTCGCATTAACACACACAATGTCCGCAAATGTTTGCCCGCTTTTTTTCTCCTTCCTTTTTTCTCATAAAGTTAAAATCGTCAAGGAGTCAAAAATTAATTTTAAGTAAGGCAGTATACAGTGATGTCAAAGTTCCAGTTCCGGAACTAATTAGTTCTAGTTCCAGAACTAGAACTACGGAAATAATGATTATCTGGGATTAGATTGGAACTAGAACTACGGAACTAGTAAATGTCTGGAACTAGCTTTGGAAATATCTTCGGTACTAGTTCTGGAACTAGTTCTTGGGGGTATATTTTTGACAAAATTTCCTCGACGAAGTTTACGGGATTTTTAATATCGTTGTAAATTACTTGCATCGCGCTAAAAATTAGAGCTCGGACCGTACCGTATTCCGCACTCTACTAAAAATGGAAGAAATCACACTGTTTGAACTAGAGTACGTCCGAGTCCAAGTAATTTGGAAAAACCCGAGTCCGAGTAAAGCCGAGTATGAAAAGCCCGGGTACGAGTACGAGTTTCAATTTTTAGGCCGAGTACGAGTAAATCGAAAAAAGGAAGAAATTTGGTGAATTGGTCTTTCAAAATTCTCAAAATTTTCGCCTGCGTCGCTGAAAAGTGAATTTTTGGCCTTTTAATCCTCCAGTTTATCTTCCAATCTCCTTAAATCCTCCGATATCATCTAAAATCCTCTTATAACCCACATAGTATCACCAAAAATTCCCCCAGATATCCTACTAAATCCCTTAATCCCTTCAAATCCTTTGATCTCCCCGATATAATTACGTAAAAATTTTTTATGTGAAAATCACGAAATCCCGCGGAATCTGCTAAATTTTAGAACGAGATTACCATTTTAATTTTATCTTTTTGTGAGGAGAAAAAAGAAAAGAAGGAAAAAGAAGGTTAATTTGGGACAAAGATTTGCGACAAAATGGGGAGTTAATCCTAAAGTACCAATATCTTTTTCTAGATATTTTAATAGCTTTGACTTCGTTGCTAGCTTTTCAAGTATTGAACATTCTGGCTTAGGACGTTATGATGACCCTATTGATCCTATTGGAGATATCAGGGAAATGCAAAAAATAAGTTGTATTTTAAAGCCAGGAGGACTTTTCTTTCTTGGAATTCCTATTGGACAGGACGATGTTGGTATTAATTGTCATAGAACCTATGGAAGAATTAGATTACCATTAATGTTTGCAGGTCGTTGAATATTTTTGTGCTTATTATTAGAGCCCGGATTTTTAGGCAAATGCCTGTTTTTTTCCTAGATAGGCCTGATGCTGAAACGTTCAAATCCGGTGTTATTTTACTGAAATCTGCTTTCTAACTAATTTTATCAATGCCTAAAATTGCCTATTTTAACTTTTTCTGACAAAATGCCCTATTTTGCCTTTTTTCAGTCTATTTTGCATATTTTTACTAAAATTTGCGGATTTTTAAGCCTTTTTTGAGAAAATTGTCTACTAAAAAAATTTTTTTGGTAAAATATAAAATTTTTCCAAAAATTTTTTATCAAAAAATTTTTTTGGGAAAAATTTTCTTTTGAAAAATTTATCAAATTATTTTTGGAAACAAATTAATTAATACAAATTAATTTATTTGTAATTCTGATCGTCAAAATTAATTTAATAAACATTTTATTGCTTAGATTTATCTTTTTTGATAAAATATAGTCAATTTAAACAGAAAATCTCGAAAAAATTCTGCCTATTTTGCATTTTTTTCAGATCTTAGTGCCTATTTTGGCAGTTTTTTAGTGCCTATATAGGCGCCTATTTTTAACTTTATCGTGCCTAAATTTCCGGGCTCTACTTATTATAGCACATTATCAAAAATTTTATTATATTTTTTCGAGTAATCAATTCATTTAAATTTCATTTAAATTTGAGGATTGATTATAATAAATTTGATTAAGTAAGGGCATTAATTTCAACCTAGACAAAACTAAGCTATAAATATAAAATTGCCAAAATAACTGTACCTAGGTATAATTTAATATTTATACATACATAATAAAATATTACATCAAAAATAATATGATAGTTCAAATTTCTTTAAATTTCAGGATTCAAATTGCTAGATGTTTTCTATTTAGAACCAAATCCATTAGAGTTGAACGTTGAAGTATTTGAAAAAGTTAGAGATAAAAATCCACATATTTCAACTCAATTTGTTTTTGTACTTAAAAGTGATGAATAAAAATTTATCCATTGTAAGTGTACATGTTTGTATGTACCTTTTGGTGTTCGTTATAAATAAATAAATAAATAAAATTGCAGCAAATTAGGCCAGCGATTTAATTTTAAATAAACGTTTCAACCTAAAATTTGGGTACTTTATTAATATCCCGCCCCCACCCCTATTTGAGTCTCAGATTAATTTCCCTTCTTTTACTGTCAATCATTTTTCCTTCAAACATTGCAGGTAAAAGGCAAGTACTAGGAAGGAAAAATAGACGGCAACCGCAAAGAAAGCATTTATAAGAAGGAAAATTGACCATTCCAAGGCAGGAAAAATTAAAAGTAAAATTAATCTGCGACTCAAATAGGGGTGGGGGGCGGGATATTAATAAAGTACCAAATTTGATTTTTTACAACTTTTTCGAAGAGGATGGCATTCAGAGGTGGGGGGCAACCCCTTTTACCCTTTTTACAAGACAATGAAAATCTTCGGCGCTAAATGAACAATACCGGTTTATTGTTAAAAGTCAACGCGAAATTTCTTGTCTCCATGCAAATCGGAGGAATTAAATGGAGGAATGAAGGAATTAAGTGCATGGAGACCCGTTTTGGGTTCGGTACTTCCCGATACCGAAAAGTACCGAAGGAACATTTTCGGGAGTACCGTGGTATTTCGGCATTTACAAAAAATGATATAATATGCGAAATATTCCTGTTTAAACGTTTCTTCACTGAATTAAATTAATAAAAAAATTTTAAAATCTAATATTATGTTTTAAGTATGAATCGTAACATTAATATAGCCAGTGGGTCTGAAGGATATCGTGGGCGTATCAGTGATTGATCCGGATATAGCTAGATTTGAGAGGATAATGTTGGATTTCATGGATATAAGTGATATACAGGGATTTGGAGGGATTTAGAATTAGGATTAGAGGATTAAGGACGACCCTCAAATCTCTTGATATCCCTCCAAATTTTCCCATATCCAGGCTATCCTTTAAACCTCCTGATATCCCTTCAAATCTTGTCATATTCCTTTATCCTCAAATCTCCTGATATCCCTCCAACTCGATAATAATAAACCCCATTTTTTCCTCCACAAATTTTTTTAAATATCTATAGAATGGTCAAAAATTTTTATTCCATCCCAATTTCATAAGTTGTTCTATTTTTTTTAGATTGTTCTATTTTTTTTAATTCAATTTTGCGCCACAGATGAAAATTTGGAGAATTTATTTTTGGAAAGAAAAATTGTTTAAGTTTTATTTCATACGTTTTATTTTATATGTCTTTTAGTACCCCAAAAAACCAAAGTGATCGAAGTCAGTTAACCACTCAACCATCGACAACCGACACATCGTTCCAATAAAATTAGTTCCAAAATAGGTCGGGACTTTCTAATTTTTCCGATAAGTCAACTTTTTTTAAATATTGATTCAGCAGCTTCTTAAATATTGATTCAGCAGGGACTTTTGTAGTTTTGAAAATATATGTAGTTTTGAAAATATCTCCTTAATCCCTCGATATATATTTGAGGATTTGCATGAATTAAGGTTCTAGTCACGTGGTGAATGATTTGAGATCAAGATTGACTGGCAAAAATATTGTTTATCTTTTTCTATGCACCATAATTTGCCACTTTATAATTTTATATATTAATTAGTTTTGAAAATATAAATTTTATTTGAGATTTCCGACGTAAATCATTTACTCAATACAAGAAGACTCTTTGTGTGTAATTAAGGAGACATGGCTTAATGAATGTAATTGCATTCCATCTGAATATTCTCTTAATGGATATTCTCTCAACGTTCATTTGTCAAGTGCAAGGCGTCACTGTACTATTGGCGTGTCACCCTCTTTTGTGGCAGCACCAGGGCTGCACGCAATTGCGGATAATCGAGTTGCGGATTGCGGGTGCGGATTTTTAAAATGAAAATGCGAGTTGCGAGTTGCGGGTGTGGATTTTTAAAAAGAAATTGCGAGTTGCGGGTGCGGATTTTTAAGATTTTTACGCAATTTTCACGCAATTTTTCCAATTTTTCCAAACTCAAAATTTTCGCCAGCGGCGCTGAAAAAAGAAGAATATGTCTTCTTGGTTCACTTAAAATTCCAAAATTTTCGCCAGCGAGTCTGAAAATGGAAGAAATCTGGTGACTTGGTCTTCGAAAAATCTCAAAATTTTCGCCTGCGGCGCTAAAAATGGAAGTTTTTGGCCTAATATCCCTCAATCCTTCCTTATTCGCTCTAAAGACAGATCCTTCCTTTATACACTGATATCCCTTAAATCCGCCTTATCAATTCAAACTTTTATCGCCAGATCTACTGCCAGACTCGTAGCGGATGATAATAGCTTATTACCAGAAAACCTCGAAAAGTTATTGTCACTTCACCTTAATTTAACTTAAGTTTGACGTGATTAAATTCCTTTATCTCCATTTTTAAAAATTGCGGATTGCGAGCGGCGGAAATTGCGTAAATTGCGGGGTTTTTTGCAAATGCGAGTTGCGGATTGCGGGTGCGGATTTTTAAAAAGAAATTTCGAGTTGCGAGTTGCGGATTGCGAGTTGCGGAATCTTTTTTTTCGATTGCGTGCAGCCCTGGGCACTTTAGTAGCAGGACTATGTATATTGTCTCCTTCCGCTTTTCTTTCCTTCAAAATAAAAATAATAACTCTAATTTAAATAATAACTCTAAATTTTTCAAAGAAAGATACAATAATTAAATGTTCTACCAATATTTAGTTTATTTTTTTAATAAATTTATGTTGCAAAAATTTGACTTTATAGAAAGATATACATACATATGTAGGTATCTATTTTTTATCAAACATACAGTGCGATGCATATGTTTACGGAAAAAGGCATTGAAAACATAAAATTGAATTTAATTTAAAAAAAATAAATTTATAAAGAAACCCGATTATATAATTTAGAAAGTATTTTTTATGCACTATCTAATGATCCATCAATTGGATCAAATTCATTTACGATTTACAAAAAATTACTCAAATAAATTTTATAAACTTAAAATTTGTGGTGCATATGTTTACGGACAAATTGAATAACTCTGTATTTTCCTACTTTAGTTGGTGCAAAAATTCTACAAAAATTTGTGTGAACATTTCCATGGATACTGAGTAGAAAAATAAAAAGAACATGTTTGTACCTACTTTCTTTATCGATGTACCTACTTTCTATATTAATTCGGTACTTGTAGGTTATCCCTACAAACTTTTTGCGTACTTTTTTTGCGGACAATTGTACTGAATGGTAAGTTTTTCTTCTTCCTTCTCTCCTATGCACTTGTCAACCAATCAAACAAGATTAAATGTATGTAGGTATATAAAATATAAGTAAATTATGCAAACTGAACAATCAAACTTTTTTACTTGTCAATTGAGTTGAAGTCAATGTTTGTTTAAAATGTACAAAAAGGTGTCGATAATATTGACATCGATATATCGTATCGATTTGGTCTCTAATCAATAGACCGCATTGAGCTTAACTTTTTAGTCGAATGACACCAGAATCTGTTGTAATATCTATGAACTGAGATCATAATTTTTTAAACGGGGTAAAAATGTCAATTTTTTAGAAAATGTGATTTTAAACACGCAAAAGTACCAGAAACGCGCAAAAATACAAATAATTAAAGTTAAAACATAGAGCCTGGTACTTATTTCCATTGAAATAACTGAAATAGATGAAAACAAAAACGTTAATTCAAACGTTATTTCAATTTTGGTGAGATTGGAAAAAAATTAATCTTTTCCTTGTTAAAGGAAAATTGAGTTAAATCGAGGAAGAATGACCATTCTGTCCACATCAAGGTTGATTGTGATGGAAAGGAAAAAAAGGGCGTGGGTCTATTTTCTTTTTCACATGCATCAAATTTAATCCTTAACAAGGGAGAAAACTTACCATTCCGTACAATTGTGTCCGCAAAAAAAGTCCGCAAAAAGTTTGTAACAAGTAACAAGTAAATAACCCACAAGTACCATTAATTTAATTTTTCAAATAAATTGGGTTTTCATTTTTTGAATGCCTTTGTCCGTAAACATATGCACCGCACTGTAGTCCGTTATTAGTTGATTGCGCTCTTAGACGCAAAATTCCTATCAACATTAGAAATAGATAAATATCAAATTAATTTATTTTTTATTCATTTTCCAATCTTGATGTATCCGAAATGAATAGGCTAGTTATGCGGGAAAAGTGACCTGTATATTTTAAAAAGACAGTTTTTACGTAGAATTTAGAATTATTTGCTGATTTTATCTTTTTTTTATAAAAATTTAAAATCTCAAATAAGAGTTTTTTATTTAATAAAACATGTTTCTCTGAATTATGCCTACAATTATTCAACCAAGAGAAAAAATGAACTTGATATTATCGGTTTGTCAATACCAATTTTCTTTTATCTTCTTTTCTCCTTCGTAAATGATTTAAATTTGGTGCATATATTACTGTCTATTTAGTGCCTATTTAGCGCCTATTTGGCAGTTTCTTAGTGTGTATATAGTTTTTTTTATTTTACTCTGTTTATCAAGGTATCAAGATCTCGAATCTGAAATCTGATATTGGGTGATATATATCTGATATACTCCCCGCGATCCCCCACGCGAATCGAGGGGGTTTGCCGCGGCTCCGCCGAATCCGGGCTCAGGAGCTAACTTCCGGCCTAATACACAGCACTGGTAAAATTTCTTTATCGGTACCCTGGAGGTGTCTGAGACTAGTTTTTTCTATTTAAAAATTTTTTCTCATTATTGTTGTAAAATATGGCCGAATTATGAGATTGAAAATAGCTAAATCGAACTAAAACTTAGTTCGATTCTAAAAAATATTAATTTTTTAGATCGAAGATTGTCTATCCAACTTCTTAGAGTACTATTAAAATCTGTTCTGTTAATTTTCGTCCTCCTCCAATTGCTCGTTTCCTGCTTGAAGATACCTTCCTAAAATAAAAACAAAGTATTAAAATCATCCTTTAACACTTAAATATTTTTCAACGAAATTTCATTTTTTCCAACCTTGTTTTGTACTTCTACCAATTTTAAACTTTCTACTTGCTTCTGAATTAATGTTCTTCTCGAAAAATCCAAAATTTCAATTCTTTCATTTATTGTATAGATTCGACGTTTTTTTGCTTCTTTGCCATACACCTTCTTACTAACGTCCTCATATCCTCGTCATTGCTATCTTCTACGACTTCAACATCAATAAAACAATCAAAACATATTACTTTTGTTCCATAACCTTTTTCAGTAAACGAAATTTAGCATAGTTCTATCGCGCATGGCCAGGTTTTTTGCGAATTTTACAATAGTGGCAAATTTTACAATAGTAGTTTTCTTATTGCATGAACAGCACAATAGTATTATTTTTTAATTAATTTTTTACCATTTTTAACTATTAAAATTTAAGTAAAATTTATAATTTCAAACAAAATAATATATCATCTCTAACAACACACTATCTTATTTAAATAAGCATGAACATAACGTCAAACGCTACATTAAAAATTGAAAAATAAACGGAAATAAACAAAATTTAATTTATGGGTTTTAAATGACGGCGCTACTGATTGAGGGGACCGTACTATTTTTAAACCCTCATCGAAAGGGCCGTAGTAATAGAGGGGGCCGTTCTAATTGAAGGGGCCGACTATTTCAGAAGATACGGTAATTGGTTTGTAATACTTTGAAATCCCATTTGTTTAGTTTTCGCCTGAATTTAACGTTATTTGATTTTATTGATTTTATTTGATTTATTTTTTATTTTATTATTCACTTGATTTTATCGTTGGATACCATTGGTTACTTAAATCCATTGCATATCGATTTAATCAAGAATGAAATGAAATGCACGACTTGTGAAAATTTGATGGGACTGAATAAGAAAAATTCATTAAAAAATAAAAAAATCTCAAAAATAGGGATGAATATAAGAAAATTACCCAGTTTTAAAAATATATATGAAAAGAATTGGATGACGCCATTGCTTTCACACAGAGCCAAATATTATGTAGTATATTAATTTTTCATATCTTAGAACATATGTAATTACTTATGTATGCATAATAAATATTATGAAATTTGCAACGTTGTTCAATATTCCTCACGTTTTGTTAGATATAACTTTTAAATATCTAAAAATTATAATTATAATAACGAACAAAATAATATTAAATAAAGTAAAAGCCGTTGACATCAGAAAAACGTACACTAAATATTATAGAATATTCTACTTAATATTAGTATTTGTCATGATCTATCTAATACGAATTCGAGGAAATATGTCATTAAATTTATATAAAACAACGTCAACATTTCTTACGAAGTCTATTAACAAATCGGGAAATGAAAGCAAAGTAACTATTTTTATTGAATTTCTGTATTTTACTTAAAGGAAGGCTTCTTGAAAAAGGAAGGCTTCTTGAAAAAGGAAGGCTTCTTGACCTTCCAAATTTTTCAAAATATTCGCCAGCGGCGCTGATAATGGTAGAAATCTGGCTTCTGCCTTTTCAAAATTTTTACCTGCGGCGCAAAAAATGGAAGAAATCTACTTAAGGACCATAAAAATTATCAAAATTTTCGCCTGCGGCGCAAAAATGGAAGAAAAGGAAGATTCTTATTATCCCTTCAAATCCCCAATTTCCCTTCAAATCTCTCAATCGCTCTAAATCACATTATATCCACCTTAATCCTCTGATATTCCTTCAAATCACCTCAATCCTCTTAAACCCCATTACATCACCATAATCCTTAGATATAATTGTTGTGTCCGTACTTGCAGAAAGAACATAAATGAAAATATATAGCCCAGCATTGGGTTGGATGGTGGCACAGTCGGTTGTGCTCTTGATTTGGGCTCATTCCATGATGGTTCAGTTCCATCTCCCATCCAATGAATTTTTCCACAGCATGAATAACGTATACAATAATGGGTTTCTGTGTGTGCTCTCCCAAAAAATCGTAAACAGTTGATAGTTATTGGAAGACAAGCAACAAGCGAGGATTATTAAATACCAAAAACAATTTTTTTTTATTTATTAAATACCAAAAACAATTTTTAGGAAATTTTTCTTTAAAAATTTTCATCAGAACACCGTACCCCAACCGTGATTTGAGGATAAAGATAATTTCGTGGATGATGGGAGTTCATAAGTGTTGTGTCCGTTATTTAAGAAAATTTAAAATAATCTTTATTTAAAGTTGACCTTTCAATATTCAAATATACATTTTGCCTCCCAACATTTTCCCATCTTAATATTTATAATATTTATTATTGTTGATTGACATTTCCCCTTTTATATTCAAAAATCCCTTTCATCCTAACCTCTCTTCCCTTCACAAATTCAAATAAATGTCAATCAAACTAATAAATATTCAACCCTCTCTTCACTCTCATAAATAATCAACCGCCCCTATTTCTCTATATATAAACCAAAACCTTTACCCAACCTTTACCTTCAATTGAACTTAAAAACTTAAAATAAATTAATTTATTTGTTGATAAATCTTCTGAATAAAAAGTGTTTTTAAAAGTCCTCAATTTGTTTGAGAGTAAAACAAAAATAAATTTAAATTAAAGTAAGATTACTCGGATCTTACATTTGGCGCGGTCGACGAAAAACTTTGTCGACTAGACTTCACTGAAGTTTTTGAAAAAAGTATTTTTACAAGTCACTCTGTGGTGTGTGAGTGGACTTATTTGATTGGATTTTATTTAGTCACTCTGTGGTGTGTGAGTTGACTTGCTCTGTGGTGTGTGAGCATATTTTGAAAAAAAATTTTTTTGAGCTCTGGTTTGTTAGCTTATTTTTGAAAAAGAAATTTTTTGTGCTCTGTGGTGTGTGAGCCAAATTGAATAAATTGCTCGGTGTTGTAAGAGCATTTGAACTTGTTTTTTTAAAAAAAAAGATTCTATCCGTCAAAATGTCAGATTTTGATGAGAAATTTTTTAACAAGGAGGAAAACAAACAATTTGGTCCAATCTTGGTACGATTGAGAGAGTTTGAGAAATCCGTAGCCCATTCCCTCCGTGAAATTAATTCGAATTTGGAGGAGTTAAATACGAAAGAAAACCAAACAAAAAATAGCTTAACTGCTACTAAAGGTTCGATAACTAAAATGAGTAATAAAATTTGGGAAAAATTAAGAGAAATTGAAAATAAATTAAACGAAAATACCCAAGATGATTTGGAGACCTCAAATAATGATGAGTTTCAGGAGACATTCGAAGAGCCCGAAATAGCTGTTTCTGACCCATTTCTAAATAATGGAGTTTATGTTGGAAATTTTGATGGTAATCCAACAGTCATTCTCAAAATGGATTGAGAAATTTGAAGATGTGCTTTCATTGGTTACCACTCCCCTAACAGAACAACAGAAAATACTTCGCCTTCGATTTTGTCTTACCGGCCAGGCACGCGTTGCGTTAGATACAATGCAACCCCAACCTGAGAATCTAGCTGTGGCAATCGCTAACCTTAAGGCTAAATTCGAAAACGGCAATACGAAAGTAATTGCTAGACAAAAACTAAGCAATTGCCGTCAGGCACCTGGCGAGTCAGTTTTTGATTTCGCTAACCGCCTTTCAGATTTGGTAAGGACCGCATTAGTAGGAGAGACTGAAAATACGATTAAGAATAGCCTCCTATATGAATTTCTGGACAGATTAATTCCCGACTTAAAATTCCAAGTTAAGTCGCAGCGTCCGATAGAATATACTAATGCCTACGAATTAGCCTTGCATTTCGAATTACTATTGGCTGAAAAAAAGCCTGACACTAGTATTTGTGTGTCAAAACTAGCTGATGAAGTTGAATCACTAGTTTTACAAAGAAATAATGCAAAAAGTTGTTTTAACTGTAAAAGCCAAAACCATTTAGCTAATAATTGCCCTAAAAGGAGAAATAATTTTAATAATAATCAAAGAAATTCGTTTGGATATAGACCGAATTACAACAATAGTAATCGGTACAATAATGAGCGCCGTGATTACGGTAGTTACAATAGAGATCGCCGTGATTACGGTAGGCAAAACAAAGAAAGAGAATATAATAATTATGAAAATAGATACCCAGATAACCGGTACAATTACAATTCGGGAAGAGATAATCGCAGCAATTACAGAAATTATCCGGATAGCCGATCTCCGAGTCGAGAAAGAAATAATTACAAAAATAGTAAAAATTATACCGACAGTAGATCACCTAGTCGAGAAAGAAATACTTATAGACTTGAGCAATCTAATCGTTCTCCTCGCCGTGTTCGTTTCGATCGTAGAGGAAGTCCAGGTATACGAGTTGTTAGTCCATATTTTGTTGCTGTTGCAGAACCAACCAATGAGAAATTAAAAGGAAAAAATAAATTGGAAGAAAAGCGAATAAATAATGTTAAAAATAAATTGCCACACAAAAATCCAATGTGTGTGAGATCTAAAAATAGAAATTATTTAAAAATGGCTAGTCCATATTGGATTGTTTTGCTAGCCATGTTAGCTTGTTTTTTCCCCGTAGCGCTGTCTGCACCTATGATTTGTTTAAGAGATGCGCCCGTATCTTTATGGCGCTTACCTACTGACCCAATATGTCCAACTCGACATATAACGGAGGCACCAGTACCTATAAATTTAACAATTTATAGAGCAAATACCCTACAGTACAAAACACCTGCTTATGTATGTAAATGCATAAAGACTACTGTTTCAAAAAGCAGAGGTGTTTTTGGTGCTTATTTAGAAGAATCCGGTACAGAACATGTAAATGTACCTATATCCGCATGTAAGAGGATGCGAGAATTAAATAATTCAGTAGCGGGAGATTTAAGGGAGAAAAACGGATCGCTGAAGGCCACAGAAAATGATCCGAATTTAGAATGGAAGATTTGGCCGTTTGGAATCCCGTGGGATACAAAAACCACGGAGAATTGCTATGTATACGAATCTGTTGTATTTACGCATTTTGGAACAGATGAGATTAATACGCCTATTGGTGTGTGCCCCGGATGCTTATATCACTCTGGGAGTTGTAAATGTGACCAAGGGAGTCTGATTTGGCACCCCGATAAAACCCAGCAATGTTCATATGTATTTGTAGATAATTGGGCTGGAGAATATTCATCAGGTATTTGGCTTTCTGAAATGAATGAATTCGCCCTATCTTTCGAAAATGCGACAAAATTAATTGATTGCGAGCAAAAAGAATTAATTTTGTCAGACCAAGGTTTTGCCATCCCTTTGGATGAGTTTAAGGAGCTGCAGCGAATAAAAGATTTCTTTGAATTTTCCCCTTCACGTGTTAAAAGGGAGATCATAAGTGAGCCTACTGGAATTGTATATAGCTCACAGTTAGCTTCACAACTCTCAGCATTAAGTGCTTCAGTTAGTAAATCAATTAAAAAATTGTTCGCTGATTCTATTCGGCAAATATGCCAGAGACTCCAAGAATTATCTGACCAATTAATGACTTTAGCCGCAGCCAATCCAACATTGCTTGCGAGACATTTTCTTAAAAAGGATCACATAACAGCCCGTCTCGTAACGGAGAACGTTTTGGAAATAAAACCCTGTTACACAATTAAAGAGGAGAATATTCATTTTAATTGGAAAAATGGTATTTGTTTTGATCGATTACCTGTTAATTTTATGCTACACGGCTCATTGAAGCATGGATTTATTGATACAAATAATTTAATAATTTATCCGCATGCTAGAGAAGTTGAATGCGAGACAATGAGATGGATGTATTTACATGAAAAAGATAGAACCCTGCAATTTGACCAGGTCACAGGAGACCAAAAAGAAATAGCAGGAGAAAGTATAAGAGAAATAATACGTTATGGGAAAATAGATATACCAGAAATGAGCATTTCTGTTTTTAGAAATAAGATTCTGGCCAATTTAACAGAATTATATTCGCCAGAACATTTTTCTGAGACTATGGAAAGTGCCAAGATAACCCAGGAAATTGCTAGACTTTCTAACCCCAACTCGATTTGGGAGACTTCAAATACCAGAAAACATGTCATAGCAGGGAATATAGTATCAAACGGGTTATTTTCATTTCTTAAAGGTGGTATATTCAGCTTAAACCAAGTATGGGTGTTCATTTGTTGCTGCTACGTTACCCTTGAATTTATTTTTAAATTTATATTGCCCTCTCTCCTAACTAAACTGTTAGAGAATTTAAATATTGGAGAGATTTTATACAAAATTGCCCGTAATTTTCGGAGAGCCAAAGAAACAAAAGAACATAGCCCAAAAGGAAATACAAAATCATTACCTCTTACTGAGAGATGGCCTTCGAAGCATTGCTTAAATTTACAGAGAAAATTATCCGATAAAGAAAATGAAGCCGAAATATCTGTTTTAGAAAACCATATTTGTGATAAAAATATGAGAATTATTGCTGAAATTAATGGCCATAGAATACTATGTTTACTTGATACTGGTGCACATGTTTCCTTGATAAGCAAGAGAAAAGCTAAATTATGCGGAATTAAATCGCTTTATCAGCCTGCCTTTAGCGGAGTGTTTGGAATAGGAAATAATTTAATACCCCTGGTAGCACAAGCAGATATAATGTTAAAATTAGCTAATTGCGAAATCAAGACATCAATAATGATTATTGACCAGGAGATAAGCAAAAGTAACTCATATGAAGTAATTATCGGCAGAGAATCTCTAAAGTCTTTCCCTATGTTATTAAGCCTTCAAAATTGGGAATTAATTCCTTTGAAGAGATTAGAAGCAATGTCTAATGAAAAGAGCAAACAATATTTAAAAAGAGACCAAAAATTGCTTATTGAAAAAATTATATCTAGAACTGAATTGCAAAACCCAGAGGAAAAGGAAAAATTTTTCGATAGCCTGGAGCAAAATATTAGTGCATTTTCACGGCACGATTACGATCTCGGAAAATGTAAAATTGTAGCACCGCCAATTTTAACTACTTCCGAAGTACCGATTCAGGTAAAACCATATAGGACCCCTGCTAAATATAGGGAGGAATTGAAATTTCATCTAAATAAAATGCTTGAAGCTGGAGTAATTGAAGAAAGTCTTACTCCGTGGGCAAATAATCTAGTTTTGGTAGCTAAGGGAGACGGTCAATTGAGGCCATGCGTTGATTTTAGACCCCTTAATAAAATAACCATTACTGATCCATATCCGCTCCCTAAGATGGAAGAAATGATACATAAAGCTGCAGGAAAATCCTGGTATAGTTCCTTAGACCTTTCGTCAGGATTCTGGCAGATACCTCTAGATAAAGAGAGTTCCTATAAATGTGGAATAATAACAGAATGGGGCCTATACGAAATGAAAAGGCTTCCATTTGGATTAAAGAATGCCCCAAGTATATTTCAAAGGACTATGAACAAAGTTTTAAAAGGAGTTAAAAACGTTTCCCTTTATATAGATGACATACTGGTCCATACAAACAGTGTTGAGGAACACATTGAAATACTTGAAGAAGTATTCACAAGACTAAAAGAAAATGGTCTAAAACTAAAGGGAGAAAAGTGTAAATTTTTCATGAGAAAATGTATCTATTTAGGCCATGAAATTTCAAAAAAAGGATATAAGCCAGCCCAGTCCAATTGTGAAACAATTAAAAGATTTCCCTCACCTAAAAACGCAAAGGAAGTGAAGAGATTTATAGGAATGACATCATTTTTCAGAAAATTCATTCCTAATTTTGCTAATACTGCTGCACCTCTAAATCAATTAACTAGAGGTAGAGAAAATTTTAAATGGACTGAGATCGAAAATAAAGCCTTTGAAACACTAAAAAGAGAGCTTTTGAATCGCTTTGCTTGAGAGCCCCTAATTACGACCAGCCATTTCATTTATTCTGTGACGCCTCGTCAGTAGCGTATGCTGGCGCCTTAATGCAAAGTGACAATGGTACCGACCTTCATAGTATTGGATACTGGTCGAGAATGCTAAACGAAGTTGAATCTAAACTCCCCGCAACTCATAATGAGTTAGCAGCAATATATTATGCAATTACGTATTTTAAGCCCATCATATATGGAGGAAAATTAATTATTTACACAGATCATAGACCGCTAACTTTTCTATTTACAAAAGCGAGTACTAATGTTAAATTAAACAGATGGCTACTAGCTTTGCAGGAAATTGAGCCAAATATTGTGTATTTAGAGGAAAGCGCCAATAAAGTGGCAGATGCGTTATCACGAGTTCCGGTCCCTTGGACTGTTGCAGTTCCCCCTCCAAACGAAGATATCCCTTATTTAATGAATTTAACTGCAGAAAAATTAAATAAGGAGATTTTGGAGAGAGAAATACAAAATGATCCCATCCTAAAAATTGTATATAATTATATAAAAAATGGATGGAGTGAAGAAATAAATGAAGATTTAAAACCGTATTTTTTAATAAGAGATAGGTTAGCCATAAAATCAAATTTAATCATCAAACGGCCCGAAGAACAAATAATCATTCCTGAAATTTTAAGAATTAAAATTTTAGAGCTAATTCATTATGCCCACTTTGGAGTAGTGAGATCTAAAGCAAAAGCTAGAAAAATTATTTGGTGGCCGAAAATAAACCAGGACATTGAAAATTTCATTGGAGGTTGTACTATATGCCAGAAATTTAGACCCAATGAACCGCAAACTGCGAGTGAAAATAGTTGGCCCGAAGCTAAATTGCCGCTAGAAAGAGTACACATAGATCTAGCTGGCCCGTTCTGTGGAACGAATTTTCTTTTGCTAGTGGATGCATATTCGCGATATCCGTTCGGATATCAGCTGAAAAGTACAACTTCTACCTCAATAATTAAAAAATTAAAGGAAATTTTTTCCATGTTTGGTCCGCCTAAATGCCTTGTCTCAGACAACGGCCCTCAATTTGTTTCCCATGAATTTGAATGTTTTATGGAGAATTACGGAATAAAACACATGAAGTCACCGCCATATCACCCCCAGTCAAACGGCTTGTGTGAAAGGTTCGTCCGTACCTTCAAAAGCGGAATTTTAAAAATGATTGACAAGGGATTAGAAAATGCCTGTATAGAATTTTTAGTTGAGTACAGAGCCGCACCTCATTCTTTGATGGATGGAGACTCTCCCGCTTATAGGTTTTTGGGAAGAAATATAAATTCAAAAATAGACATCATAAATTTTTCCCCAGCAAAGAAAATTACACAAAATAATCCGTTGGGAGAGATAGATGAGGAGAAAAAACGGCGAGTCAAAGAAAAGCATTTTGAAAATAATGACCTAGTATGGGTCAGAGATCATTCGGGGAGTGGAAATTGGCGAGAAGGGAAGGTCATCGGTAAAAATGGAGACTATATATACCAAGTTAAACTTGAGAATGGAAAAACTTCAAATGCCCATACTGATCAACTGCGAGTCCGCAAAAGTGGACTTAGAAATTCAGCGTCCTTTTAGGATAGAACGGAAAAAAAATTTTCTTGTAAATATCCCTATCTTTTTTAAATTCTTTAAAATTATTTTCAATCTCTTCCCCCTTTTCCCATTCACATATATCCAATTTTACTTAATAATTCTTTTGTTTTTGAAATTTTACCATTTAATTTGTAATTTATAGTTGAATTTATTTAAAATTATTTTTTTGTTCAACCTTCTTCTTCAACCATTCAAATAATGACTTCACCAACTGAAATGGATGTGGATCAAATTCTTGGAAACAACGAAGAAGCTATTGAAAAAGCCTCCAAAAAAGGAGAGAAAATTAAAAATTCAAATTCACTCACCGCACAAGACTGTACTAAGAAGGAATGCCAAAAGGTGCGAGAAACGATGATCAATATCCACGATAAAATTCGTGAAGAAATGAAGGAGATGAAAAAACAAATTGTTTCGGAAGTGCTTCATTCGATTTGCCCTCTTTTGGAGGAGATTAAAGGCACTTTAAATGAATTAGCCCCAAAAATCGAAAATTTGGAAAATAAATCTGATTCGGAACTTTCCGAATCGGAGGATGAAGAAGAAGAAAAAGACCCATCAAATGAGAATAAGATGGAGGAACGACCAGTTGCCCACGGTAATCGTGGAGAAAATAATTTTGAAAATCAGGCTGGAACTTCCCGCGAAAATCGTGGAGAAAATGCCCGCGATAATCGCGGAGGAAATCGTGGTCGTCCGCGAGGACGAGCTCGTAATTCTAGGTTGTTCTATTTGTTACGTCAATTGGAGAATGAACAATACCGCAACACTACGCGAGGGCGTTATACGCCTTATCAAGAAGAAAATCATCGTTATTATCGAAACAATGATGGAAATCCTCGTTACCACGGGAGACGTTAAAAAATTTGGTGGATGAAGTTTTTTGAAGAGAAGGAGGGATGTTGTGTCCGTTATTTAAGAAAATTTAAAATAATCTTTATTTAAAGTTGACCTTTCAATATTCAAATATACATTTTGCCTCCCAACATTTTCCCATCTTAATATTTATAATATTTATTATTGTTGATTGACATTTCCCCTTTTATATTCAAAAATCCCTTTCATCCTAACCTCTCTTCCCTTCACAAATTCAAATAAATGTCAATCAAACTAATAAATATTCAACCCTCTCTTCACTCTCATAAATAATCAACCGCCCCTATTTCCCTATATATAAACCAAAACCTTTACCCAACCTTTACCTTCAATTGAACTTAAAAACTTAAAATAAATTAATTTATTTGTTGATAAATCTTCTGAATAAAAAGTGTTTTTAAAAGTCCTCAATTTGTTTGAGAGTAAAATAAAAATAAATTTAAATTAAAGTAAGATTACTCGGATCTTACAATAAGAACCTCATTTTTTTGTATTTCTTATCTATATTGGTATGAGAGGGGTGCGTATAATTTTAGAACACTAATAGTTTAAATAAATTGACATAAAAAATTAAATAATCAAAGGATTTTTTATTTTCTCATTTAAACATTTCGGTAATTCTTCGGTTCGTATTCCCCCTCATTTTTCCGACCATTTTTCACTTTTCCTTCCTTCTCTATCTCCCTTATTTTTCATGAGGCATGCATAAAAATGGAGTTTGTATGTAAGAATACATAGATCATTTACATCATTCAATGACCAATATGGAGCAACTAAATATTTTAACATATCTGATTTGGCTGACAAACTGCGTCTGCGACAACTATTTCGATACCTGAAAAGTTGTAGAAAGGATCAAGGGTATCTCTGTGGAACATTTTCTGAAACAACACGGAAAAACAGATCTTATAAAAATTATATCATATAACTATTATATATATATATAACAACGATACATGCCTTATGAAAAATAAGGGAGAAGGGGAAATAAAAACTAATTCTACTGATTCTTTCTAATACCAATGTAGTTTTAGTAGCGAGACCTTTTATCGTCTCAAGCAAAAATTTTGAGAATTATTTCCCACTTTCCCAAAACGTTTAGTTTGTATTTTTTCAATTCTTCCCTCCCACTTTCCTCACTATTTAACCGAAAGTATAAACAACAAATGATTCAGTTCAAATGTGTTTATCCGATTAAATCAATTTTTCCAATGATCCCACAGTCCTCATATTCTATTCCTATTACTCCAATATTTCCAATGAACCAAAAACTCATTTAATTTATTATTTTAAATATTAAATAAATTTTAATTAAATTTGTTTTATTTATAAATTAAGGTCCTCTGCGCCTCCTCACTTAATCCCCAAATTTTCTCCAACCGGCGCATTGAAGGTGCTCCAGACCGAAAGGTCTGAGCCGCATAATTAAATATACATTCTCCTTTGAAATGTTCGCAAATCCAAAAAGCATGGTACAAATTTAACAAGCATGTGTATTTTTCACTGGATTAAAAACCTTACAAATACCATCTAAGGATATTTTTGGACACATAAAACAATATAAACTATTCCTGTGATTTTTACATGTTTTTGTGTGTTCGCAAAATGTGGAGGTTCCGCCATATTCTGATGATGTTTCTAAACAATTTACGTTACATTTTCCACATGATCTGTGTAGAAGGGCCTACTGCACAGCCTTAGGAATTAAATAGCTACAGTCGTGGAAAAAAGTATGGAAGCGCTAGAAAATTTTTTTTAATTCTTAATTTTTCATTCAAAAAATACGTTCTATATAGCAATCGAAAGCTCTATTCGTATCTCAGTTGACATTTTTCTGCATTTTTCATGAAAATGAAAATTGGCCGAGATAATCCGGATCTACCGGATATACCAAATCCCATAATCTCGGAAAAATTTTTCGGAACAAATTTAACAAACTCAAATGATAAAGCATATTTTTCTGAGTATTTTCCACAAAACCGCTTAGAAATATCTTTTTTCGGTCCAGAGATATGATTTTTTGAAAATCGCATTTTTCGTCAATTTTTGCAAAAAATTCAATTTTTAAGTAAAAAATGCGATTTTCAAAAAATCATATCGCTGGACCGGAAAAAGATATTTCTAAGCGGTTTTGTGGAAAATACTCAGAAAAATATGCTTTATCATTTGGGTTTGTTAAATTTGTTCCGAAAAATTTTTCCGAAAAAGTGGGATTTGGTATATTCGGTAGATCCGGATTATCTCGGCCAATTTTCATTTTCATGGAAAATGCAGAAACATGTCAACTGAGATACGAATAGAGCTTTCGATTGGTATATAGAACGTATTTTTTGAATGAAAAATTAAGAATTAAGAAAAAATTTTCTAGCGCTTCCATACTTTTTTCCACGACTGTATATGCTTGCCATTTAGATAAAACCAATAATTCTCGGTTGGAATGATTTTATTGTATTTGGTAATGTAATGGTAATATTGACTGGAATGTACAATATTACTGAATGCCCTTATGAATGTGAATATACAACAAATAAAGATTTGTAATTTTTTGTAAATTTTTAAATAAAATAAATTAAAGACAGATGAATGCTTCTGTCATTATTTTCTCCATTAGGAATGAACATAAGGAATTGCCTAAATCAAGATCGTCAAAGCAATTATATGTTTTTTGTTTACATGAATCACCTTCTTATACATATGAATACTTTAAGGTAAATTGAAAAAATTTATTAGACATTTTTATTCCGATAAAATAGAGGCACTATTACAGTTTATGAGTCCAATCGAAAAATAATTGGATTTTTCCTGGTGTTGCCGAAGTAGGGGTATGGTTCCGTAACATTTCTTCATGATCGGGACCTACGCCCACTGGGTCTGGGACTTTTCCTTACCCTCCCTCGAAATTTCTAAAAGTTATAGTCAATTTTTAAAAATTTCTGAAAAAACAATTATAACTTTCAGAAATTTCGACGGATTGGGTAAGGAATGGTCCCAGACCCAGTGGGCGTAGGTCCCGAACATAAAGAAATGCTTTGTAGCCATACCCTAACTTTGCAACCCCAAGAATAATCCAATTATTCTTTGATAGGACTCATAAAGTTTGATTTGGTCATTGTGTATACTTTTCTTATGGAGTTTAATATAATTGTTCAGATAATCGAAAAATATATTCAAAAAACAAGGTGTCCGAATCTTTTTGACGCGGAGTGTAGATACTGGTACTTTACCTCGCAATGTTAATGCTAAAAATGTCATACCACTCCCCCTCCCCAGGGCTGAGTGTCATGGCGTTTGGCGTCCATTTTTGGCCGATTTTTGGCGTTTTGCGTTTGGCGTGATTTTCGTCTTTTGCCGCCAAAACGCCAAAATTATACAACCCTAATGATGGAAATTTTTTTAAATAAATGGAGGAAAGATATAAAAAAATCGAATTTTTCTGGCTACAGACTTCCAAAATTTTCAAAATTTTCGCCTGCGGCGCATAAAAATAAGAAGAAATCTGGCTTCTTGACCTTCCAGAATACCAAAATTTTCGCCTGCGGCGCTTAAAGGAGGACTTCTATAATCTCCTAATATCCTTCAAATCCTCTTAATAGAAAAAAGAGTCAGCCCTTTAAAATCCTTTTAGCCCCTTAAAATCCTTTAGTTTGGAGGGCAAAGAAAATATCACTGCCTCTAAATCTCTCGATATCCCTACAAATCCGGTTCGATGATTTTCCTATTTTTCTTGAATTTTTTAAAAATGAATGATTTCTGACATTTGATCTTTAAAAATTTCCATAATCTTTGTTGTTGGCGCTAAAAATGATGAATTCTGGGTGCAGTGAATCTAGAAAATACAAAAATTTTCGCCTGCGGCGCTAAAAAAAGATGTATTCCTGTTTTTGGGCCTTTATACATTCTAAAAATTTTGGCGTTTGGCGTCTGGCGTCCATTTTTGGCCGATTTTTCGCGTTTTGCGTTTGGCGTGTTTTAAAAATTTGAAAAATAGGCGTTTAGCGTTTGGCGTTCTACCGGAAAATTTTGGCGCACAGCCCTGCCCCTCCCCCTCTATTTTTTCGAATATTTATTAGCAGGGCTAGCATCATGTTATTCCTAGATACTAGGTTGATGATGAAACTTACAAATCAGGTGTTATTTTACTTAATTCTCTTTGATATAATCGATTTAAAGTATGTATATACATATAAAGAAATTCCAACAGCGAAAGCGAATATCGCGTATTTAGACGGATAAAATAGGATTTGCCGAATTAAGCAGGATTGGTGTGGTTGAGGGATATGGAAGGATTTGGAGAATTAAGACAAGTCTAGGCGATTAAGAAATTATCGTGGTATTATGAAATAAGAAGCTAGTAAATAGGTTTAATAAAAATCTGCCTTCTTTAATAAAGGATGTGCCATCTGATTTCTTTAATATAACAATGACATATCGTGCTGACAGTAATATTTATTATCCATACGATGCTTTTATCCAGTGTAATGGTAAATGTCAAGCAGATGAATACTGGTCAGAGAAAGAGGTCTAGATTTATCAATGAATAAATTTTTGTTATTTCAGGTATTGGAAATTGTAAGAAGGAAAACAAAATTAGCTATGAAAGCTACTTCTGATTGTAGTAATTGTTTTACCCTAAATTGCTTGTTTATTTATATGATTTCGGGTTAAATTGGTATACGGAATATTGAAATTCTATTAGCAATATATTGTTCACGGAACATACTTTTTATCTGAAAAATCTATTGCCTATCAACATCCCATAAATGAATAAAAGTCATAGCCATAATTAAATTTAAAGGTACGCCATCTAAAAGAGAAAGTCTAGTTGCAGAATTGAGCAAGTTAATTAGTATTGATCTATATGGAACATGTAATGGTTCTGCTAAATGTGATTATGGGCATTGCTATTTACAGGAATTGGGTAAATGAAAATGATATATGTACCATATGTACTTAGCCGGTGGACGGTTCGAAAGCCCCTCGAAATTTATACCATTCGATTCGTCTCGGCGAGCTGAGTCGAATAGTATCACTCCCAGGGTGCGGAAACGCCTGTGGACCAGGGGTGTGCCGAAACGGATTTTAAAAAGCGAAAGGCGAAATTAAATTTAAAAAGTGAAACACGAAACGTGAAAGTAAATCTAAAAAAGCGACACGCGAAACGCGAAAGTCCAAAAAACGCGAAAATCCGCGAAAGGCGAAACGCGAAATTCTTACAATTTTCCGATACGATGAGAAATCTTTAAGGATCTATCAACTCAGTGTTTTGTTCCAAATCAAAGCCTCAACTGAATCTTACAATCAACATTAGGATTTTGACAGGCATCCGGGATATCAAGGGATTTGAGGGGATTTTCAGCACCGTAGGCAAAAATTTGGAGAATTTTCGAAGGCCAAGAAGCCAGATTTCTTCTCTTTTCTGCGCCACAGGCGGAAATTTTGAGAATTTTGGAGGTTTTCAATTTATTCCAGCCTCATTTTTTCTCCAACTTAACCAGCTTTCACCTGACATTAGGGGTGTATAAAACTTTCGCGTTTCGCGCAAAAAGCGAAACGCGAATGCGAAACGCGAATGCACCCCTCTAATAATCTCTTTTAATTCTTCCCGATATTACTCAAAGTCCACCTTAATCTATGCAAATGCCAGATATACCACATATTTTCTTTTCTAAAATTTTTTGAATTTTGTAAGGCCATGAAGGCAGACTTCTTCCATTTTCAGCGCTGCAGGCGAAAATTTTGAGAATTTTGGAGGTCCTTAAGCCAGATTTCTTTTTTTTCAGCGCCGCAGGCAAAAATTTTTTTGAATTGCCATCGCCAAATGGGAAATTTTTTAAGTTTTTGTATAATATTTTGGCTTAAAAAATAGGTAATGTTTCGTTAACGAAACATAGGTGTTTCGTTAACAAAACGAAACGAAACAGATAAAAACTGTTTCGTCACGAAACAAAACGAAACAGGGAAAAACATAACGAAACTAACTAACGAAACGAAACGTTTTGCCCACGTCTGGTCCTAATCTCGTTATCAAATATTTTCGGAAAAGCGAGATTAATGCTTTCTTGTAGCAAATTTCAAGTGTTTTTAGATAAGCCCTTGAGCAAGGCATGAATAAAATTGAAAGGAATTTTTAATTTAATTAATAAAAAAATCTTTTTACTCGATTGTCGTTAAGCAAATGTCCTACCGTAAATGTCGATCCGCATAAGTCAATCCGCATTTGACGGATCTGCAAATGCGTGTTCGCAAGTTTCGGTCTGCAAAAGTGGCGACGCAACAAACCCTAGAATAGTAGAAAATAACAGAATTTGGTTGTTCTTATAAAGTTTTTATCAAAAACGGACCAACCAAAATCCATCCAAAGAGACGATATTGACCTTAACTTCTTATATCATCTGAAAAACTGGCAATCTTTCGGACCGATACTTTTGCGCCGCACTACTTATAAAATTAAAGTATGATTAACATTTAGGCTTTGCGCCAAGATTTTCGCATGGCCTGCCAAATGCCAATGTTTCAAAATTTTAAAATACGCTAAACCCAATACGCCAAAAATCAGACAACAGTGAATGCAAAACGTCAAAATTTTTATAAAAATAAAGGCCAAGAACCCAAAATTCATCCTTTTTTGCGCTGGCGAATATTCTGGGAGTTTTTGAGTGCCAAACATAGAAATCCTCCTTTATAAAAAATAAAAAAAAGTTGCGTGTTTTAAATTTTCTGCGTGTTTTAAACGGGATGTCGTATTTGAAATTTTGAAAAATAGGCGTTTGCAAAATACATCGGCAAAAATGTCACAGACCATTATTTTCAGCTAATCACATGTTTTATTTGGCATTTGAAAATTCTGTTTGTAAGGAATATATTACTGAAAAATTTTGGAATTTGAAACATTTAATTGTGCCGATAGTACTTAGTCGTCGTGTATTCAACAATACAAAAATACCAGATAATGTGTATATTGCAGTAGATGATTTTAACAATGTGGAGGAACTAGCCAAGTATTTGCTTTATTTGCAAAAGAATGAAACAGCTTATTTAAAGTTAGAAATATCGATTAATTAAAGGAGGCGGGAAAGAACCGTGAAATTTAGGTCTAACAAACGTTTAATTCCAAAGGAAACATGAATTCAATCGAATTTATTAATAGAATGCGCAAAATCGCATTTACGAGTTACATAACGGCATTTTTTAACAGGACATTCGTGATGGGACCCCGCATGATTAATCGGGATTATGCGGGATTCTGTGAGCTTATTATATCATAGTATCAGGATATCACGGAATTTGCGATTAACGAGATCTATAAGATATAGTTGGATTCAATATGCCTCCAAATCCTATAATGACCTTTAAATACACACCTAATCTCTTGATATCCGTCCAATCTCATAGAAACAGCTTAATTTATAGTTATATCTAGGGTATGTTCGCTTGCTTTCGGGGTCGGGGATTTTCGGATATAAGAAAGTGGGCAAAATTACAAATCCGCAAACCCGCAACTTCGACTCGTGACATCCCTGTTGCACATGAATAAGTGAAAAACGTGCCGAAGGCACGAAAAATTCATTTTTTTCAAAAAGCATTTTTTCATGCCGCTGGCGAAAATTTAAAAAAATTTTTGAGGTATGTAGGAAAACATTCGCTTTTTTATCATCCTTCGCTTTTTATTTAAAAAATTCCCACTTTCTTCACATTGATAATATTTAAAACTATTTACAATTTTACATTGAAATCAGATATAGCTTTTTCCCATACTTAAAGCCATCATAAAAATTTTAGATATTTTGAGTGGACGAAGATATATAAAAAAACAACATATCGTTTGAGTTTCAATGGCCTTGGAATTCAATATAATCAAGGGTATATTAAAGCTAACAATAGTACATATGGAGCATCTTACAATACTCTTTGTAATCTTTGCGAATTTGCACACAAACAACATGAAAATGCTCATCCAATATATATAATCAGTGATATTTGGAAATATTGGAATAATTCGAATGACTGTATTGATAATTGGGCGGATATTTGGCTAAAGAACAAACACAATAATGCAGTGACAAAAAAGAATTAATTAATTAGATTCATTGTGTTATTTTATGACTTATTAGTTTTTTCAAGGGCAAAAAATAAATAATCTTACGTAATGGTTAACGAACAAAAATAACCAAAACATAGTGTAAGGTAGAACCCGGTATTGAGCATGTTCGGAGTTTGTGCCTTTGGACTTTGTATCCATATCCTATTTATTTCTATTTCATGCAATTTTAAATCCGTTCCCCTTTTCACACTCTAGATTTCAATCACTTTATTGTTAGTTAGTTAGTTTTTGTGGTTAGTATATATTATGAATGTTGTATTAAATTGTTAAATAGTTTTCACCAGCTGATGTGTTTCTTATATTTGAGTATGGGGAATTGTGGAGGACCTGATCAACCATGAAGCTCTTCCTAGGATGTCCAAATATACTCCCCTCCCAATATTCCTCTATATTTTGGGTATGGATTCAGCATGGCTTCGGCACTTTGGTTTGGAGAATATGAATGAGAGCCGCACTTTTTTCTATAGAAAAAAACAGATTTATCAATCACATTTTTTATAATCCTAATCTAATAAAGCATAATTATATAAAATCATTTTTGCGACAAAAACTTAATTTAGCATTTTATACATAAAACTTATTGGAATTATCTAATATAATAATTAGATAGTGATTTTTAGTAGACTCGGTAGAATCTCGCCCGATTTGGATGATTTTTTGTATTGCATGTAGAATCTTGAGGAGAATCACATATATTTTTCACAGACTTCAAAAAAATTTCTCCGAAAAGTTGAAAAAGTAGTACCTGTTAGACCGGTCGAAAAGTTGTCGAAAATATCAGAATTTCGAAAAACGCTGAAACAAGAAACTGAGTCGGAAATCAAGCTATTTTTTAAAATTAAGATCTACCAGATCGCATAAAGATGAACGGAATTACCTAAAAATATATACCGGTCTTAAGTATATATTTTTATATATTTTTCCCCTTATTTGTTAGAGCAGGGTACTTAACCTTTTAATCTCTTTAAATTCCTCGAATTCGCTTTAAAAATATGTAGGTTTCATTTTCAAATTTTTGTATTTTTTCTAATTTAGATGATTTTTCCATTCATCACTATAAACCTTAGTTTATTTGTTATGATAAATTTTGAAATAATCTGGCAAATTTTAATCATTAAAATAATTTATTCTTTTGCTTTATTCTTTTATTATTTCGCTTAATAATGGACGAAAGTTAAAGTTTGCCTTCGAAATAGGTACATATATATATACCGTATTTGCTCTAATTGAATGACTCCTCTATTTGAATGACCCTTCTAATTGAATGACCCATTTTTGATATTGAAAAATAGAATGACCCGCTCTATTTGAATAACCCCTCTAATTGAATGACCCTTTTAGAGGTGAAAAAAGCCTGGACCTGTTCCTGGACTCTGGGGTTTGATTTATTGACCTGGGCCGGATCTTGGGCCTGTAGTGCAGGAAAAACAGGTGCAGGAAAAACCCAGGAATTTTATTACCAGGGCCCAGGCCTAGACTGTTGGTTTTTTAATTTACAATAAATTATAAAATTCAATTAAATTGCAATAATATACAGGGGGACTAAAAGAAATATTGAAGGATTGGCTGTATATGAAAGGAATGCGGCACTCAATTTTTTTCCCTTATTCTTAAAAATGGTTAATTTTCTTATATTTTTCTCTCTGTTTTTGATTTTTGCCTTAAGACTATAAATGCAAAAGGATTAAACTTTTTTTCTGTCCGTGTTTTGACTGACGCTGTGTGTGCGTGTTTTGTTTGGCTGAGTTCGTCCGTGTTGTCTGTTTTGTTTTGTCTGTCCGAGTTCGTCCGTGGTTTGTCAATCCAACACATCGGTCAGTCAAAACACGGACACACATCGGTCAGTCAAAACACGGACACACATCGGTCAGTCAAAACACTGACACTCATCGCTCAGTCAAACGAACGAAATTAAAAAATTAAAAAAAATAAACCTTTTGCATTTATATTCTTAAGCACAAATCAAAAACAGAGAGAAAAATATAAGAAAATTAACCATTTCTAAGAATAAGGAAAAAAATTGAGTGCCGCATTCCTTTCATATACAGCCGAAGGATTTAGAGTGATATCAAGGGATTTAAGGGGATTCAAAAGGAATAGATTTGAAATAAGGTGATATCAAGTAATTTAGAGGGATTAAGACGGACATTAGTGATTTGGGTATAAGTGTAATATCAAGAGATTCTGGGGGATTAAGTTGGATATCGGGAGTTTTTGCTGGGATATCGGGCATATTAAAGGATTTAGAGGTACACTAAAGATGCTCTAAATCCATCAATTTCTTCTAAAACCTCTGTATCCCTTCATTGATTCTAATTTTTAGAGTGTAATTAGAGGGAGTAAAAGTTCTTTTTGCAAATCAAAAGTGATGGGATTAAAATTTGATGGGATTAAAATAGATAGTGTGGGATTTGGGTCATTAGACGGGATGTCATAGAATTTATAGGGCGATCTGGGCTGCAGATCATAGATGCTTTTATTTATAAATATGGTATTTGAATGGATTAAAGAGAATATTTAAAAATTTTGGCAGATATTGAGGGTTCAAGCGATTAAGGGGGGATATCAGGGGATTTGGATATCTATGGAATTGATAGGAATTCAATAAATTATTTAAAAATTTACAAATTTTTGATAAAATTTGAAATAATTGGTTATCGGAAAATAGAATGACCCGCTCTATTTGAATGACCTCTCTAATTGAATGAGAAATTTCTGGGGCATTGAAAAATAGAATGACTGTCATTCAATTAGAGCAAATACGGTATATATAATTTATTTAATATTAACGAATGCAGAAAATTCTTCAAATTTTAAATGTTCTTTAAGCAAATACATAGGGAAACGTCCTTCACTGTTTAAACGAGGATTCCTTCCGCGAATAAAACCATCTTGATTAATCGGAGTTTTAACAACTGCAATAAAAAATTAAAAACAACTAAATATATTAAAAGTAGCCTCACACAGTTGTAACTTACTTATAATATCTCCTTTTTCAGCCCACAGCTCATCTGGACTCAATGGATATTCTAGGATAATAAATAATTAGTTTAAGGAGTAAGATTAGTATTTGAATAATAGGAATAATTTTTTGTTTATTGAAAATTTTCACATTCTAATATAGCATATGCTATCAAATAATCCACAGATACGAAGCGATACGATATTGAGATTATGATTTACTAAAAGTTGCAACTTCTAATTATTATACAATATTTCCTATAATAGAGCCCTATAATAGAGACCAAATTCTGGAAACGGGACTATGTTTTACCTTCTAAAGTTGCGCTTTAATTCAGGATATGGTTCTAATTTAATGTGAAGCTTTCTTTTAATTACCTCTAAAATGGACCTTATTCTGGAAATGGGGCTCTAATTTAGGAAATTGTTTTATATTCGGAGCCAAGAGTCAAAAATTTTCTAGACTAAATCAATGATGCTCTATCGATTGGTACCAAAGAAAGTGCGAAATTTCAACTGAAAGTTAATAGTTTCCCTTGTTAGTCGAGGTATTGAACCATCAACTTTTTTTATTTAATTACCTTGAACAGGTTTATATTCAGCAATCGCCTCCATTGTGTTATCTAAATTGTTAAAATCTATTGTGATTAGTTCATAGCAGGGTTGCCGCCCGAAACCCGAAACCCGGCCTTTTTTTGTACCCGAAACCCGTTACCCGAATTGAAAATTTTCCAACCCGAAACCCGAAACCCGTACCCGATATTTTTTCCAACCCGCCCGTGACCCGAAATTGGTTAAAACCCGAAATTTCTACCCGAAAACTTAGCCTTACCCGATTTTTTAAAATAAATTTAAAAAATTATAGAAAGGAAAAGGGAAAGGAATATTTATAATTTCTTCCATATTTACATTATGTTGATCGTTGGCTAAATGGGTAAGGAGACTGGCTCTGTATTTTAATAGAGGTCGGTTCGAGCCCAGGTCTGGAAATGAGGCATAAAAATTCTTCTTTTAAAATAAATGTTTTTAAACTTTGATTGTCATTTTAGATTTTTAAATTTATTTTTTTTTAATATTTTAAGCTTGAAAAAGCATTAAAAATTTTAATTTAGTCATGAATTTTGCAAAATTTTCGTCTGCGGCGCATAAAATTAAGAGTTCTGGCTTCATGACCAACTAAACTACGCAAAAAAAGTCCGCAGAAAGGGGTTAGGGATAACGAAAAAGTGCCAAAATTTTTTGCCTGCGGTTCTGACAATTGAATTTTTTCTCCTAAGTCCTTACAAAATTCTCAAAATTTTCGCCTGCGGCGCAAAAAATGGAAGAAATTTGGCTTCTTGGCCTTAAAAATTCTCAAAATTTTCGCCTCCGGCGGTGAAAACTGGAGAAAATTGGAGGCTTTAATGGAGATAAAGCGGAAGGATATTAGTATATAGTGGGATTTTATCAAGGTGATTTTACCAAGATATCCCTCTTATCCCCAAATCCCACTATGTTCTTTAATCTCTTCAAATTTGCCTCTCTATATCACCCAAAATCCTATTATGCAACATAGCTTGTCTCCATACATTTTAGTTCACCAATACCCGAACACCCGAAAATAACCCGGATTTTTCGCCAAACCCGAAACCCGTGCCCGAAGATTTTTTGTACCCGCGGCAACCCTGGTTCATAGTATAGTGTTATTTTGGCCATTTGAGCTCGTGAATAAATTGGAATTTATGTAAACTAGACAAGTTCCCATTAATATTGTGTATAACTATATTTCGAAAATAACTTACTAAACCAATGTTCTGAGTAAAAATAGTCAAGTGAATGTACGTTTTCGCTTGCATCTCCTTGAAATGATTGCATAAGTTCATAAACTAAGCGACAAGCCTGTTATAAAATTGTAATATTTACATAAATTGTAGAATTGAAGTTATTGCTATTACATTGCTACTGAATGTACAAACAACAAATTGACATTTGGCAAGTATCTTTGTTATAGCTAATATTTCTATTAACATTTCCCTTGATTGATCTTAAAATAATAATATAATACATTAATAGTTCGCATCTTTCTCATATTTCAGCGCGAAAAGTTTCGCATTCCGCATTTCGCTTTTTGGTCCAAATGCGAAATTTGTTTCGCCTTTTTGATTTAATATTTTTTATTTCTTAGATATTTTTTTAAATTATAATGTCTTTAATATGGAAGTATGTTATGGAAGTATTTCGATTTAAGGATTAACAGGAATTTCGGTGAGTCTTGTGGCATTAATCGAGATTAGTTACACTATTCATCAGTGATATTGAGGAATATCAGAGGATTTGGAGTTATATTTGGGGATTTAAGTGGAATAAAGTTTTTAAGTAGGGTTTGTTGAGATTAAGGAGTATATCGGTGGCTATAAGTGGATTTGACAAAAATGTTTGCTGCGACGCTGAAATGGAAGAAATCTTGCTCTTGCCTTCCAAAATTCTCAACATACCTACATCGTTAATTTTCATCATTTTGTGTTGGATTATTGAGGATATGGAGGAATTGGGGGGGGGGCTTTACATTTATTTCTAGATAAAACGAGAATTTTATATTAAAGATGGTATAAAAAATAAATTAATTGTACTTATATGTATATTCTTACTTTGTTCAAAATAATTTGGATGATAAATTTCATATTTATTTCCGTATTTGTTTTTAGCTTCCATAACAACTTCTTTAAGCACAGGCATATCTGTTGCAACGTACAACTTACGTCGTGTTGTACAATTTGTAGCAATTGAATTTTTGTTAAATAATTTGTTATTTTCGTCGTTAATATTAAACCAAAACTCGACCCATTTCTGTATAAATTTAATATACCAGTGTGTGAAGCAGGTCAAGGTACCGCCTCCCAGTTCACCGCTGCACAAAACACTTCAAGCACAGGTACGGCGGATAAATTTGTTCCCACAACAAGGAAAATTGGAATGGGCAACATCTCCCGTTCTTAGTGGCGGGGAGTGGGGGGGGGGGGGGAGATGTGGTGGTTCATCTACTTACCTTGTAGATGGACCACCTTAACGCTTCATTGGAACATTATTCACCGTGTTTAGAACAACTATTTGGTGTTGCTTCAAACCTCCATTTCTTGAGTAACCTTTCTTGTTATTGGAACAATTTTCCCCGAGCCGGAAGAAAGTACTTTACTGGCGGTACCTTGGGCGGCTGTACATTTGGTATCACCAAAGTGGTGGGTGATACCCAAAGATGCTGGTTCGCTACCAGCTACTGAATAACCTTTTGCAATAGCTAAACGAGAGAAATATTCTATATGCATATATCGTTGAAAAATACATAAGATTTACCCAGAAAGTAAAGAATCAATGCTTTATGGTCTTTTTAAAATACAAAAATTTTTCTCTGCGGCGCTCAGGTTCCGAATACGGATGCCCAAAATTTAGTTTAAGATATTAATTCCAGATCAATATATTCTAGGGTCTGTCGTAAAAATTTTGGACATAAATAATTTATCACACTCTTTATTAATTTTTACAATTGGGATGCATGATTTCTGCGTAAATTCAATCGAAAATAATGCAAATAACACTGCGCTTAATCCTTATCCCCAATAATTTTTCAAACCATATAATCCTCGAGCTTTTGTATTTTCGATTCAGTTATCTTGTCAGTAAGACGAACATGTATACCAACAATTGGACCTAAACAAAATATTTTTATTTATGAAGAATAAGATAATGTTGCGGATGGACTGGAATGAATTGAACTTAAATTGACTTAAAATTTGAACTTAAAAATTGTTCGAACTTAAAAATTGAACTTAAAATTGAATTGAAAATTTGAACTTAAAAATTTTGAGAAGGTGAATTGGATACTTATTGCGACATTTATTAGTTGGATACTTAAATTGTATACCTATTAGCCTGACATGACTGAGGTGGAAGGATCCCAATAAGTCCTCGTAAAATGGGCCGTGGAATTCAGCAATTAGAATTCTGGCTTTATCTTTTTCCTAAAGTCGTGATTTTTTTGATTTATTTATAATTTTTTTAAATTATGATAAAAAGATCAACCGCATTCGAATGGAGTTTTTGAAACAATTTTATCGATTTCATTTTTAGTTTTTTCATTTTCTCTCCAAATAAATTTGATTAACTAATAATAAAAAATATATAATTTTACTTTAAAATATTATCGATATATTCACTAGGGTAGGACAAAATCGGTTAATCGCTTACGGTTATGGCAACGTTTACGGGTCTTTTTGCGAAATCAGCCGGTTACGGTATACAGGTCTCTAAAAATACGGTAAACCGTTACCCTGTATTCCGGTTAATAAAATAACCCCTAAAGATAGCATTTTTAGTAAAATTTTCGTACCTCTCGTACTTTAACATTAAATTTTCTAGGAAAAGGAAAGAAATACCGTAAATATCCTAATATAAGCCCTGTGCTTATATTTTTCAATACCCCCCCCCCCCGGGTGGGCTTATAATAGGGCATGGGCTTCTATTAGGGACGGGCTTCTATTAGGATAGTTGCGGTATTTATAATTTCTCCCAATTCCTGTTTGTTGAGTGGTTAAGTTGATAAGACGACTTGATTCACTAACTTTCCATAGTTTTATAGGTATGGGTTCGAATCATAGCATGAAAATGATAATTAAAAAGTCTGAAAAACCGTTTAAACGTTAACCGGGGGACCGGTTAATAACCGGGTTTGTCCTAACCTAATATTCACTTGTCCAAGGAACCATAGTGAAGGATTTGAATGATTTTCAATTAGAAAATTTTTGATTTGCATTGGAGCAACTTCAGGCGCATGAGGTATTTGATGATCTTTCTTAATTAATTAAGTTAAAAACATTTTCCATCATAACTAAAAAATTCTTCTTCCTCAGTCGAGAAGGAATCCAAACCTATGGATAAATCCCCATAAATAAATTTCAAAAAATTAAAAAGTATATTTCCCACATATTTTACCTATAAAACCAACAGCAAATTTTATTTTAAAAATATAATTTTTTTAAAAATTTAAAAAATATAATTTTCCCTTTATTTTATCCGCTAAATCCTAAACCCACAGATCATTCAACAATACATATTACTTAAATACAGGGTGCGGCAAATTCGCGTCACTATTTCTTTTTGTCATAACTTTCTTCAAACTTGTCGAAAATCGATAATTCTTTTTTTATTCGATTAACAACACTTTGTGAATTTTAATGATACCAAAATTACTTTTCTCTTTAAATTTAGCTGATCGATAAATTTAGCTGATCAATTTAGCTGATATTTTTCAAAATATGGACTACACTAAAAAGCAAAAAGCATGGACGTTATTTGGTATGGAATATTTGTATCCCAAAGGCCGTACAAATTCAATTCCGAAAAAAATTTGGTTTGCATTCAACGCTTCCTGCGAATAAAACAATTTATCAATGGTGGGACAAATCTTTCAAAAAAAATGACATGAACAAGAAGATGTAAAAATGTGAAGGTAAAAGGTAAAATGTGCCTTCCCCACTAATCGACATTGGTTTCGCGAGGAACTTCTTCATTCAACAAGGGCTTGCTTGTTTCTAGGTTTTGAATTTTCATTCAGGTTCATGAATGGTTAAACGAAAATTTTCCGCTTCATTGGATGGGTCGCAGCTCCGCCAAGTTTGTTTCTCCTTCTTCTTGGCTGCCAATTCGCCATATTTAACACCATGTGATTTCTTTTTATAGTGATGGGTTAAGAGTCGAATTTACTGAGCTCCACATGCCGACCTCGATGAACTTCAAGCTCGTATACAACATGTTTTTAATGAGTTACCGCAGGATATTATCGATAGAGCAATTGTTTCCTATGTTAGTCGCCTTGAAAAATGCATTCAAAATGACGGAAAAAATGTCGAAATAAGATAGGTAATTAACCAGTTTTGTAACGGAATTATAATTTTAATTTTCTAATAATGTGATTGTAATTTTGGTATCATTAAAATTCACAAAGTGTTGTTAATCGAATAAAAAAGAATAATCGATTTTCGTTAAGTTTGAAAAAAGTTATGACAAAAAGAAATAGTGACGCGAATTTGCCGCAAACTGTATGTATATTTTGAAATTCAATTAAAATTTTAAATTAGAAAAATATAGACTCTACCATAGCTACACGATGAGTCATAAATATTATCCGATCACGCTGTTCTGGTCCATAGTAGCCTTGTACCATTGAAAGGAAAGGCTTAACCTGATAGAAAATTCCAAATAATTTGATGTCCTGACTATCTATTTAGCTATCGATTAGGGTTGCCGTTTTCGAACCGGGAGGACGTTCGAGTTATTTTCGGGGGTAAATGTGGAGATTACTGGTCCCGAAAAAAATGACAAAATGCTTTTTTGATATTTTTGAGGGTTGCCAGTAGGTAATTGCCAGTAAGTAACCTTTGGTACTATTCGACTCAGCTCGGCAAAATGCAACGAAATAATGTTTTTATCAATCCAAAAGGTAAAATTGATCAGGGACTGTGTGTGAATCGACAATATTAACTTACATGATCATCATAGCTGCAATTTGTTATTGTCCGAAATAGTTCATTCCATTTGACATTATACCTTTTAATACTTCCCCATATTTTAGTCCCTTCATCTTCAATTATAAGTGTTCTTCCTGTTCCGGATGATATTGAAAGACAATAGCTTATTTAATGTTAAGTCTAGAAAAAATAGGAAATAAAATTCACCTTATGTGATGCATTATACAACCAAAACCACATTTATATGGTTCTATCTATTTAAATTAAATTTAAAATTATTAAAAATTATGTATTTGATAAAGCTACACTCTGAAAATTCTACACTCTGTGTAAAATTTAAAACATTAGCCAGCGTCAAAGCTAAACATCGCCACTAACTTATACTTGGGAAAGCAATAGTGAAGTAAGCTTGTGCATATAAGCTTTAATGGAATAGGCAAAGGCAGATCACTTCTTCATTCATTCAACAGAGTTGCCGGCCGGCCAATTCATCAGTCTTATAGGGAAGGGCCCTTCCTATATTCCCCTACTGCGTGCGATTCACCTATTTCTATACTCTGCGGAGTTCACACATGATTGCAACATGCGCGACTCTGTTTATAGCATCTTCTTATTTCTCTCTTCTAATTTCATGCAAAAATGTACTCAATAAAAATTTTTAAATTTCAATTAAGTTTTTGGCGATAAACTAAATGGATGCTATTACAAATACAATTTTTGCTTTCCCATTGAATAGACCTAGCATTATGTCAAAAAAAAATAATGGCAATTTCCTTACTCGACACAAAAGAATACGTGCATTCATGCAATTCTGAGGATTTTGTATTGAATGCAATCTTGCTTGTATTTTTTCACTCATAATTTCAAGATTAGCATTATTATTCTTTAGAAAAATTTGTCTTTCTTTTGATAAATAGTTAATTATTTGTTTTTCTATCATTTCTTTTTGTTCATCATCCGTGGTTGAATAATATCCAAATAATTTTAAAAGATATATTCTCTGTTGTATAAGGGTCATTTGCGAAATTGCTTCCTTTAATTATAAAAATTGTGACACTATCTGAAAGGAGTACCAGGATCATATCTTTCCTTAATTGCTTGGAATAGCTCGGAATGCTAATTTTCTTAGTTTTATGTCATGCCCGTTGTAAAAGCAACGTAAAATACGAGACACGGTACCTTTAAAAACACGAGATTTCGCGAGATACGAGACTAAACCCACTTCTGATATTTACCTCAATTGAGTCCCCGTGGATTTAATTTTAAAAAATGTTGCGGGATGGACTAAATTTTTTGATATCCATCGATATCTCCCTTAATCGTTCAAAATCCACTTATTTCCCTCCAAATCCATCATATCCCGTTTTTGTTATCCATTATTTACGATTTATTATTTTAAAAATAAATTGTATATGCACGAAAAGTTACTCAACCGTAAAACTTTATTTGATTTAATAATCTTTAATTTTAATAAGGTTATAGCAAAAATAGTGTGCCCCGTTACTTATAGATCACCTTGTACTTACAAAAAGGTACATTTATTTTCGTAAGTACTGTACTTCCAAAATAAGGACGAGTCGCAGACTTTTAAAATTATATTTGGTACTTTTCCGTTATGACGTAACCTCCTAGATTAATGTTCAAATGTCATATATAGGGTAAAAAAGGTGCTGAGTCGAACGGTACCACTCTTTTTTCACGGAGATGCCTGTGGACCGAGATATAGTGCTCGAAATGGTCAAAAACCATAGGAAGGAGTAAGCTCAATTTTGGGGTGAAAAATTCCATTTTTTAAATGATAGCTCATTCGAAAGAGCTCCTCGAGATGAGTCGAATGACACCAAAATCAGCTTGAAATCTTTATTTTGAGACGAGATGAACAAGCTCAAAATTGGTCAACGTAAACCTATGGGGCGTGGCGATGCGCACTCCCCCTATGGTTTTTGACCATTTCGAGCCCTATATCTCGGTCTACAGGCATCTCCGTGAAAAAAGAGTGGTACCGTTCGACTCAGCACCTTTTTTACCCTATATATGACATTTGAACATTAATTTAGGGGGTTACGTCATAACGGAAAAGTATCTTATATTTAAAAATCTACCTTGCGTATTACAAAATTAGAATTTATAAGAATCTTTGCTGGTGACTTTATAGTAGTAGATTGTTTATTTGTATCGTTATAGTTGGTATATTTAACCTCATTTTGCTTCATGTATAAAAGCAACAAGATGAATAAAAGTATTACATACTTTGTAATTTTTAGGCAATATTTATTGTAAATGTAAAGGATTGGTCTATACCGAAGTTTCATTATTATCTATTTTGTTAAATTTTAATAGCATATGTAGATGCTCTAAAACAGCTCCATCTAGAAAAGGCTGGACAGTATATTTATGAAAGAATGCTTCTAAAGCAAGTGACATTACGTAGAGAAATATCGAAAAACAAGCCAATAAGGTTTCGGGCTTTGAAATCACCTGATGATGATTATAAAAATCAGGTCCCGGGGCTACTTTAAAGAATTTAAGTATAAAAAATAATTTAATAAATTTTTAAATAAATTAAAAAAATATAATAAATTTTTTTATAAAAAATATAAAAAATTCTTAATTGGCAAAAATTTTATGTTAAAATGATGTAATGATAAACTGACAAAAGGTTGCCCGAAATATGAAAATTAAAGCATATCTTGACCCTGGATGAAAAATTAACTTAAAATGTAGATAAACTTAAGATGTCTATAAAAAATTCTGTTTGATATGTAATTTAAAAAATTTAAATTATATCTAAAAAATGTATTAAATCGTTAAAAATGATGAAAATTCTAGGAAATATAGGCTGGCATATCTAGTAACAAAAAGTTTCAGTTGCAAATAGCTAATCATATTTTCATCAATTTGATAGATTAAACTAAGGTGTATTTTGTTGCTAAATTATTAAATTTAGATTTGTTTTAAAAATTTAACACATAGGTATATCTATTTTTTATATAAAAATAGTACGTTTTTAATTATGAGTGCCGCAAAAAATAGATAAATATCAGATGCGTGTTACCATTATAAAATATGTATATATATGTAAAAGAATGCTGCTAAAGCAAGCGACTTTACATAGAGAATAAACAATTAAGTTAGTTGCGCGAAAAGCAATTTTAATTTTGAAACAGCATGCTAACTCAAAAAATTTAGCAATATATATGCTGATTTTATCTCTTGTGAGAGAGTAAATGCAATTTTCGTATTTACTCTAATAGTATGTGTAATGCCGAGCAGTAGCTGGAATTCAGGATTTGTCGCAGAAACTGTTGTTGTCAGAAGAAAATATAACAGGGGGAGAGAACTTAGTAAAAAGGAGGTCTGGCTCTTTGAGTACGTGGAACGCGGATCTGGTGGCCGAAAATGTTTTTATAAGTTATAGAAGGACAAAGATCAGCCGAAAATTTAATTCCAATGATTGAAAAAAATATTTTGTCAGGGTCTATTATACCGATGTTTGTAAATCATTTTTATAATTTTTTTATTTCGTTTCGGGTCCGCAAATGTCGAGTCCGCATATGTCGTTTAGCAAATACATTTACCAAATATAAGCATAACCATGCTGCTTTGGGTAATTGTGAAGCGTACAGACCCCATTTTTTCCTCCTCAATTTTCCCCCAATATTTTTACAAAATGGTCAGACTTTTCCTTTCTTCCATTCAATTTGCCTGTCTAATTTTTGCCTACAATCAAACAAAAAGGATTAGAAAGACAAATTAGAAAGGCAAATTGGATGGAAGAAAGGAAAAGTCTGACCATTTTGTAAAAATATTGGGGGAAAATTGAGGAGGAAAAAATGGGATCTGTACGCTTCACTGTTACCCTGCTTTGTTTTACTAAGCGTTTTGTTGGGTTCTACTGGAACATATACTGTTTTAATTTTTAGGGTTGGTTTAAAAAGTTCTTCGTTATATTGAGAGTTAAACTTTGAAATAAATATAAGGCCGGGGGCATTATACCCTTATTATTAAAACTTTTGTATTTTCTAAACCTTTGAATAAATATTTATTATTTTAGATAATTGTTTGAATTATTGTTATATTAACAGGAAAGATAATAGGGATATTTAATAAGTAACAAGTTTTTTATGTAAATATAACAGGTGTGTGCGAGTTTCGCCTTTCGTCTTTCGCCTTTCGCCGTTCGCTTTTTCGGGCGAAAGGCGAAATTATTATACACCCCTAATGACGGCATTGAGGAAAAGTTGGGAGAAGGAAAAATTGAGAGAGGAAAAATTGGGAGAAGAAAAGGAGAAAAACTGAGACAAGTGGGATTGAATATTTATAATTTTCTTTTGTTTGTCGATAAGTAATGATATTTAGTTAAGTGGTTATGTTGTTTGACTTCAACCACCGACCATTTACTTATTTTTAGGTTCGAGTCCAAGATTTGAGACAAGACTTTAATTCTTTTATAAATAAAGTAGGGTGGATTTTTCTTTGAAAAAATTATTTTTTTTTAAATTTAAAAAGTGAATTTTCCGTGCCTTAGACACCTTATATTTTCAAAATTTTTACCTGCGGCGCTAAAAATGAAGAAATTTGGCTTCTAGGCCTTGCAAAATTCTCAAAATTTTTGCCTGCGGCGCTGAAGATAAAGAAATCTGGCTTCTAGGTTTTCCAAAATTCGCAAAATTTTTGAGAATACAGGTTATTTTCCATCACATTGGTCACCGGAAACTTTTTGACTTTAATAAAATTCCTATTCAACATCCAAATATTCCAGACTTTCGGATAGGATCCATGGATTTCCCAGGATTCTCATACCTTTATCAAGACAACGAAGTAAGAAATCTAGAGATCGGAAGTCTAGAATCAAAGTCAAATTTTTCCTGACAAATCCTCCGACTTACATACCTTTAAATCCTAGATATTTGTCCAACTCTTCTGATATCCATCTTAATCCTACAAATCTCCTGATATCCCCGATTTATTGATTAAGAATGTTATCTTTAGATTTGGAACACTTTACAAGGCTTTTGAATATTTTACCAAAGAATCTCTAGACTTATAGCTGAGACTGAAAAATTTCGCCTTTCGTCTTTCGCCGTTCGCTTTTTAAAATGACTTTCGCATTTTCGCCTTTCGCTTTTTGAAATCACTTTCGGCACACCCCTGAAATATAGCATAAAAGATCTAATCAAACAAGTACAAAAATAATTTAAAATTATTCTTTTAAATATAATATAGTTAAAATATTTTTAACAAAGTATATTTTCCTCTCATAGCCATTTTGACCTTTTATAAACCTTTTCGATCTTCCCTTTTAACCAAATATCTGACCAGTTGTCTATGCAAATGTGTTTACTTATCCAATAATTCCATATATTTCGGATTATATGCCTTTGTTGTTTTTTATGATGTTTATGTGCTAATTCACAAAGGTTGCAAATGGGATTATAAGCAGGTGCATAACTGGCATTTAAAGCATTAATATACGATTGCCGGCCTAATGGACTATATTTGTAGTAACCCTGGCGATAGGTTGTTTTTCTGTATGTCTTTGTCCAGTCAAAATATCTGTAAATTGAATTTTTTATGTAGTTAAATTTTATAATACGTATTAAAGCTTCACCATAAGTTCCGGTTCCGACAGGCCGGAAGTTCCGGGATTTTTTGGTTCCGGTTTGGATGTAAAGTTCCGGTCCTTCAGTTCCTTTTAAACCGGAACTTACTAACACCTCTAAAGATTGATTTCTCATTTTTTATATGGACGAAATTAGCCGCATGGCTTCTAAAATTTTCAAAATTTTCGCATGCGACGCTGAAAATGGAAGAAATCTCGAAAAAAACTTAAAGAAGAAAATCACCATCATTTATAACTATACTGAATGATTTACAGTGGTAGGGATTTAGTAGAGTAAGAGCGATTTAGTTAGTTCTTGTCTGGTGATTTAACCAGTATGCAATTTAGGCAGTGAGTAATATGGACAGTGAGTGATTTAGGCGGTAACCAATTTGAGTAACAATAACAAATAATTATTAGTGATTTGGGCACTAAATATTTCAGTATTAACTTATCGTATTTATCAACCACTGTGGTTCTATTTTTCTATCCATAAAGTACTTTTCTTAATGTCCCCTCTCCCGATTTCCCCTCAAAATTCACCTAGTCATCCTTAATGTCCAGATCATTCACAATTTTTTAAGATTTTACTCTAATTATTTTTGCGGGAAAAATTATTTTTCAAATAGTAATTTTTTTCCTAAATCTTATACTGGCGAAATCACACGGCACCATTTAGTTTAATTAAGAAGGATTTCGTTAGATTACGAGGCAATTGAAGGGATATCCCGCGATTTGATTGGATATCGGAGATATAGTTGGGAGATATCCAAGGATTTAGGCGGATATTGGGGATATCCGCCCATGTTCCACTATATTAGTAATATCGGAAAATTAAACGTAAATTTTAGGGATCAATACGGATACGGGCAAATTCTTCGAATCTCACCCAGCCCATCAAATCCAATGATAACCTTTTTATTACTTCAACTGACCAGATATCCCTATATTGAATGTTTTTTCGATATTCGGTATTTTTCGATTTTTGTCGAAAAAATATCGACCGAGGTTTTAGTTTGAATATGTCTTTACTTTAAATATGCTGTTTTATTTTTTTGTAAATAAAGTAAATATTCTGCTAATTCCTCCACAGTGTTGAAATCATCTACAGCTATATATACATTATCTGGTATTTTCGTTTGCCTAAAAACACGGCGACTGAGTACCACAGGCACAATTAAATGTTTCAAATACCAAAATTTTTCTGTAATGTAATTCTTACAAACTGAATTTTCGAATGCCATATAAAACATATGATTGGCTGGAAATTTTTAGTTTAGTAATTTATTTATGCGTTCCATGAAGATATATGTCGCATAAGTTTTATTGAGTGCCTATTTCTTTATTTTGAAGAGTTAGGTTTGGGGGAACTTTTAACGTTTTTTTATTCCATACATGTCACAATGGTCAGATTTTCTTCCTCCTAGTTAGACCTTATTTCACTGTATACAACGACGTGGGAAGTCCAACAACATTGTTCCAACATTTGGGAAGTTTTTCCAGGGTTGGTTGAAGTCCTGGATTGGTTGAAGTTTTTGAAGTTGGGGAAATTTTTCCGAGAATGGGGGAAGTTGTTCGAGATCGTTTGAAGTTTTTCCAAGATTAGTGGAAGTCTCTTTGACCTTCCAAACTTCTCAAAATTTTCGCCGGCTGCGACCTTATATCCAAGTATTTGAAAACCCGTTCAAATATGGTATTTGAAGGTATTTGAACATCCGTTTGAACATCCGATATTTGAACATTCAAGGTATTTGAACATCAGTTCAAATACCTGGATATCCACTATATCCACTCACCTTTTTATTAATATTTATATACCTCTTAATCCTCACAATTCACCTAAAACATACAAATTCTACCTAATATTTCTTAACTAATTCGGGGATATATGAGAATTTTGAGAGATCAAGGAGGATATCGGAGCATTTGAAGTGAGTTCAGAGAATTTGGAGATGTCAAGGAGAATAACAGAAGATTTGAAAGGATATCAAAGGATTTGGAGGCAACTATTATTCTCGATCGAATATTTAATTCATTTAATCTTTTCTTTATCTAGTTTTAATATGCCACTGGGAAATAAAGTTAAAATTGATACGGAAGAAAATCTGACCATTATGTACATATTAAGGAATAAAGAAAGCTGGGAATTTTGTGGTTCTGATTTATTGTCAGTTGACTAAGGAGTATTTTCTAAAACTAAAAAAATTTAAAGTAGCTAAAATTAATGTAAATAAGCTAATGTATGGTCTAGAATTTTCAAACCATTTTATGGATGCTTATATCTTCATATGATGCATAAACTCATTATTTAACCTAATTCTTGATTAAGGCAGTAACTAGTATCGCATTTTGTTGTTCCAGGACAGTTGCCATATAAATCAATCTTTATTAATTTGCCAAGTTCTGCAACAAGATTTTCTCTTCTGGATGGCGTAACTTATAATAATTAATAAACTATTAATAGCTTATAAATAATAAAAATATTGGGAAGATTCTGTAATATCTCCCATTTTCCAGTTTGGAAACAATAAGATAGCGACGAGATGAGTCGAATGACACAATCAAATTAATTGAACATGTTTGGACCAAGTTTTTAATAAACCTAGTGCACCTATTCGACTCCGCAAGATTAGTGTCTCAAAGCTCCGCGCAAAATGCGGAGTTTTGAGACGGAGCTGTTTTGTACGCAGAAACATAAGCCAATACTTTTTATCAATTTTCAGTCACAATTTTGATGTCATTCAACTCATATCGGCTATATTTTTCTAAATACATATGTGGCCGAATCGAAGCATGAGAGATATGACGGAATTTACCAAAAATCTAAAAGTGTCTCAATAAATTGTTTGAATTGATGCTCAATTTATCCCTCACTTAACCTATTATGATTTTTCAAAGTTTTTTGTAGACTTAATGTTTCCATATAAACAAAACATAAAGTATAAATAAATCAAAAATATTTTAAAAATTACCGCAATCTGAATAAGCTTTCATTGCTAATCTGTTTTTCCTTCTCACTCTTTCTAATACCTTAAAGACAATTAAATAAAGTAAATGTCTTAATGAAGCCCGCCTCCAATAGAAGCCCATGTCCTATTATAAGGAGCCACTCAATGGGACCCATTGAAATAGACGGCCAGGGCTTCTATTAGAACATTCACGGTAACTATGAAATATTTACCTCCTTCTCAGACCAATATTCATCAACATGACATTTGCCATTACAAGGAATGAAAATATCATAAGGATAATAAATATCACTATCTACACGATAAGTCATTGTTATATTGAAGAAATTATTTGGAACATCCTTAATAATTTAAGAGAAATATTTTAATATATGTGCAGTCACTGATTAATTTAGAGACGTCCGAGACTCTTGGTCTTAAGTCTTTGTTCCAAGCCTTTTCTTTGTTTTTTTTCGGCCCTTGGTTAGGATTCCTTATTTTATTTCCGAAATGGAAGAAATCTGGCCTTCCAAAATTCTGATTCACAAGGCCAAGAAGCTAGAACGCTACACGATGGTCATGCTTCGCTTCGCTTCGATCGTGCTTGCTTCGCTCGCGGCGACCGTAGCGAAGCGGCGGGCGTCTTTCCGCTCGACATGCCCGGCTTCCAACCGCAGTGGCAAAGCTTTTTTTCCGCGGAGGCCTTATGTGAGGGGTAAAAACAAACTGTCATAACGTTGTCCAATCACGTCGGATTTCGCTGATTTTGGTGTCTTTCGACTCAGCTCGTCGAGCTCTTTCGAATGAACCATAATTTATTCGACCCGGTCAGACTGCATATATAAATAATTACCTTAAAATAATCCCAAGTATAAAAAGGTGATTCATCCAGAAAGAAAACGTATAACTGATTCGAAAATCTTATTTTTGGTAGCTTTTTGTGTTCAGCACGAATATGAAATATAATTGCAGTTGCATTCATATACCTTTATATTTTAGTAATTATTTTGGAAACATTATATAAAATTACAAATCTTTATTAGTTGTGTATTCACATTCATATTTGCATTCATCTGTATTATACAGTCCAGTTTGAATATCCATTATATTGTGATTATCGACTAGATTATTCCAACCAAGAATTATCGGCATTGACTAAGTGTGTTTGAATAATTCAGTAAGAATTCGGTTATATGGTAGAAACTTAACCCTAAGTTAAGGGTTAGTAGCCTGGAGTAATTATGCTAGTGGGGTCCGTAATAGTGTTGGTCACGGTACCGTATTACGGCGGTATTTTTCGGTAATACCTCGGTATTTTTACCGAAATACCGATACCGAATACGGTACCGAACAATTTTTAAAAAATCGGTATTTTAACGGTATCGGTATTTTACCGAAAATACCGATACCGATACCGAAAAATCGCGTTTGACCAACAACACTAATCCGTACTATAAACGTGTAAAATTTTAGCAGTTGTACGTAGACTCTAAATATAACCCATTCGACCACGCGTCACACTAAGTTCGAATATTTAATTCTTTTTATAAGGCGAAAACTCGCAGAGATACAGGCCCCAAAATTGAAAACCCATAGAGACCAAGCTGATTATTAGGGCGTGTAATTATATGGATATAAAATCGAAAAATATGGCTATAAAATATGGATATAAAATCCCGAAATATGGATATAAATATGGAAATAAGCACTAAATATGGATATAAAATACTGAAATATGGATCAAAAAATAGTCAAAAGATATCTTAAAAATCAGTATTTTATATAGAAAACAATAATTTTGCCTTTAACTTTGCATTTTAAGAACATTCTAAAAGATTTTATGGATTTAAAATTTCCGTTAACATTTTTTTGAAAATAAATTTTTCCGAAAAATTTTCAAAAAAATTTTTTGACCAAAAATTTCCAAAATTTTGAAAATTTTCGCCAATTTTTAGTAAAATTTACCAAAAAATGACCAAATATGGACAAAATATGGAAAATATGGGCATAATGCCAAAATATGGAAAATATGGATTATAAAGACCATTCTAGAAACCCTAAAACAGGCCAAAAACATGTTTTTCGTACGTTTCATAGTCATAGGAATGCAGGAAAAAAATATGGATTTCCATATAATTACACGCCCTACTGATTATTGAGTAAAAAATTCGTTTATAATAATGTTAGCCTATTCGAAAGAGATCTTCGAATTTTCGAATGACACATAAATACCTTGCTTGATCTCAAGTTATAACACGGCGAATAGCTATTACATGTGATGTTTTCAATTTTAAACGACGAATCATTTAATTTTTTTGCTATGATAAAATAAATCAATACCACAATAAATATCGCCTAAAAAATTAATAATAAAATATAGGAAATTTTTAAATTTATATTATAGCGGAGGCTTGGTAAAAAAAGTCTCTTGAGTCTTGTTAACTTTTGGTATTAAGTCTTGGATTTTGGTCTTGGGGTCTAGTCTTGGTCTTAAGTTTTGGTCTTGAGTCATGGAAAATTTTCGGTCTTGGACATCTCTACTTCATACTAAGGATGGGCCAGGTTGAAAAAAGTCGGGTCTCGGGTCGGTTTATCAAAATTTTCTTCGGATCAAGTGAATTGGTCAGATACCTCGTACTTGAGAAAAAAGGATAAAATCTAAAATTTTAACTTTATTTTTTTTGGAGCCCAGGACATCTAGTTTTTAATTTAAATCGTCGAAACTGGGACATAAGGCGAGTCATTATGGCGCCAATCCAACTTATTTAAATTAACCTACTATGAATATTTTGATGCAATTTAATTTGTAAACTTTTTTACATCCTTTACACATAGGTTTATCACCATTAGAAATGATTGCTTTAATTGGAAGATATTTAAATTTTTTATTAAACTTCATAATCATTGAACGGATTGAATGTGTTCTAAATCTCATTTATGTTGTATGCCTTTATTAGTATGGATTAATCATAAATACAGTTAGATCTCGAATTTAGATAAACCACCTTTTTGATATTGTACATAAACTGTGGTGTTCTAAGATCGGTTGTAGGTGGCCCAAATAGGAGCTAAACATGTGGTTTCTGTACACTGTTAATAAAGTATAAGCACCCCTAAAATTTTTGTGAAAATACATGATCCCTAGACATTATTTGTTTTATTTTTTCCCTACATTAGCAAGGATCCAAAACATCAGTAAAAATAAAGTTTCAAAAAATTTTATCGCTTTAAACATTTTAAAATGAAATTTCTCGAAATTAACGTGTTAAGAAAGTATAAGCACCCCTGTAAAAATTTAATTTCTACTGATTGTAAAATTCTACAAAAAATACAGTAAATATGTCTATCGATATTATGGAAAATAAAAAAAGATGTTACTGATGTTTTGGATCCCTGCTAATGTAGGGAAAAAAAAACAAATAATGCCTAGGGATCATGTATTTTCACAAAAATTTTAGGGGTGCTTATACTTTATTAACAGAGTGTATACTTTAAAAGTATCGAAGTAAATTCTTCGATATTTTCCACTTATTAAGGATATCCAAATTCGAGATGAGATTGAGATGAGACAATTCGAGATGAGACTAAGCCAAATTTCGTATAAGACCTTATAAGAAGTAATTTTGTCAAATGTCTTTTTAATATTTGCTTCGATTATTATTGTATTTAATTTTCAGTAACGAATAGAATAACGAATATCAATAAAATAAGAGAACGAATATCATCATTTGAATCTGTTGCAACAAGACCGGATATTTAAAGTGTGTATTAATTTGAAATTTTATTTAAAAAAATAAATAAAATGTAATTTATTCATAAATCAAGATTTCCTTTATGTTGTTTTCTAAATTATGTTTTTTTCAAATTATTTAAAAAAAAAGATCCGCAAATTAGATTACCGATATCAACTGCAACAAGTTTTTTTTTAATAGTTTTTATTAAATTTTATAATGTTTCTTATTTATTGTGTTTAAAAAGTGGACTTATAATTTTGTGGAGGCCGAAAATGCAGATTTTGGTCTAAAAATTTTTAGATAAAAAATTAGCCAAAAATCTATTCAAATCTTGTTCGTTATTCACTAAAAGGTGTGTATCTAAATTTTCAGAAAATTTGGATCATTGGAAGTGAAAAAATCGCGAAAAAAGGGGTGGACTTATAATTAAGTGGAGCAGTGTATTAACAAAATGAATATTGAACAAATTTTATTATTAAAAATGGAAACAATTAAAACTGTTAAAATAAAAAACTATAATAAATAATCGAACTCGTTGATTGTATCAGGGATGTATTTACACAAGTACAGGGTGCGGCATAAGTAATTGCACACTTTTAAATTCCTTATAACTTTTTTTGGTGTCAATATTTTTAATTGATTTTAGGCTTATTTTTTAGCTCATTCAATTCTCTATTATGGCTAATCAAGGTGATTCTATAATTTCACTTTTTTTGAAAAAAAATTCAGTCCGCAAAATTTCACCTCTTTTGAATGTCCCAAAGAGCACTGTACAATACACTTTCAAAAAATTCTGGTGAAAATTTTTTGGAAGAAAATTTTTTTGAAATTAATTTAGTAATGATGGCACAACTAAGAACTTACAAAAAGTGGAAGACCGCATTCCGTCAGCACTTCCAAGAATATTAAAATGATCAAAATTTGGGTGTATCGCAATTTTCGACTAATCATGAGAAAAGTCGCTCGTGAAACCGGAATAAGGCTTGAAGGAGGCAAACTGCTCCCACAGTGGCACGCATGTCTGGAAATTTTTTTATCAGACGTAAAAAATTTTACAATATAAGTTGTTCACAACCATCAAAATTATAGAATCTGGACTACAGAATCTCCTCTTTCCGATAAGCTTATCACTCATTCCCAGCATCCCAAATCTGTCATGGTTTGGGCCGGTATTTGCGCGTCAGTCAAAAAACCCCTTATTTTCGTGGATTTTGGTGTAAAAGTCAACAAAGACTATTACTTGCGAGAATTTTTTCAGCGTGTTCTGAAGCCTCGGTTCAAGAGCCATTTCGTTCGCAGAGTCTGGATTTTCCAACAGGACACTGCTCCGGTACACAAAGCAAAAGAATTTCATTACTGTTGCAAGGCCAATTTTCCTGGGTTCATTAGCGCTCAGGAATAGCCGCCATACTCCCCGGATTTGAATCCGATGGATTATTCTTTTTGGTCTATTTTGGAGTCCAGGACCTGTGCTATGCCTCATAAAAGTTTGGAGTCTCTGCGCCACTCACTCACCCGAGAGTGGGACTTAATTACACACAAGGAGGTGCGTGCTATTTGCGAAATTTTTTCTTCGCGCCCTCGCCTCTGTATCAAAGCCAAGGGTGGGCATTTCGAAACTGCCTGATTATTATTGTTCCCTATTTAATTCTCTATCATTTGATTGTATTTCGATTTTATTTTATTGTGTTTTAATAAAGTTATGAGAGAAAACAAGTGTGCAATTACTTATGCCGCACCCTGTATAATATTTGTAGCAAACGTGGTTATCACGAAATATTTATCAATGAAATTATGGAGGTCAGAAATAGTGGAATTTTTTTCACTGAGATTTGTGATAATTTGCAAATATGTAAATAGAATTTTGGAAAACTGGTGCTGAATACGCCTAATAAAATAAAAAATAAATAAAAGTTGATATTTTTCTAAATATAAAGGTTTTTCGAATTTATCACACAATTAAAAACTTTTATCTTATTTTTGTTATTCACTTTCTGTTTATATTTTGAAGAACCATAAATTATCTCTATAAATACTCGCCCTTTACATATTATCAGATTTGGCCTAGCTACTTCTCTTCCTTATTATTGTATCCAATAACTATGTTATGAAGAAATTGAATAAATAAATATTTAATATGCAGAATAAATAATGTAATATGTACAAAATGTAAATTGTAAAATGTGTCCCCAGTAGGAAGAAAAAACTTCTTTTTATATTGAAGAAAAAACAATAAAGAACAAGGCCCAAATCTAATTTCAGTGTTTGTTAACTTCAAAAAGTATTTGACACCTTATGGGCTGTTTTTTTCGAAAGCCGTTCTGTTCAAATGTCTTTTTTCTGTTCAATTTACTTTTTTGCATAGTTTTCTGAATTTTTGGGTGTTTCAGAAATACAGTAAAACAATTCCAAAATTATTTTAATTTCGAAATAAATTACCACCCCCTATAACTTTTCAAATTAATTAATATATGTATGTACTATGTATATGAAACTCAGCAAAATCTTGTCACATCCCTTTTGTGTATCTATTAAACTGCTAGACTGTTTAGTATTTATATACCTAAACATGTCTTCTTATCAGTTAGTTTCAATTTTTACTCGTTTTTTAAGTATACATTATGGAGAAATCCAAATTCCAAATGTGATTTAAATCTTTATATTTTTAATTCCTTATTAATAAGCTACATCTCGTTTTGTTTAAATTTATCCTATGTAAAGAAGATGCAAAGATTAGATTAATATTATATTAAAAAAGTACATTTTGTTGCTAAAATAATGCTTTAGATTCGGTTGAGAAATAATAAAAGTCAGCCAATTCAACAGCTATTGGTTTAAACATCAATGTTGTTTCGAAGGCCCACGAGTTGATAGTATATGCCCGCCTCCCTCCGAACTGAGTTCAAATATTTAATTTTTCCAGTTGGGCCTGCTATCGATGGATTAAGTGGTGTAAGGTGGATATCATAGAGTCGGATATCAGGGATCACCGATATTCTCGACCTCCCTCTTATTTTCCCGATATCCCTTCGAATCCGCTGATCTATCCTCCTCTGATATCACTTATATCCCCTTTGATAAATTCAGAGCCCCTTTTCATCACTCCGAGCAACGATTTGAAATGGCCATAGACGGTGCCGGTGATTCGGTTACTATTTCAATTTCAATTTCAATTTATTACGTCATGTTTGACGCGCGATCAAAAAAAAAAAAAAAAAAAATACAGAATATGTGGTCAATAATATATAAATTATAATACAAATGATCTGATATAAATAAATAGTTCAACTATTCTTTAATTAAGTTTTAAGGGAGGTTATGTGTGAAAACAAATCAAAATTATCCAATAGTTTTTTAAAATTAATGGGAGTATTTTTGCGTATTTCTATCGGTAATGTAGAGTAAAGTCTAGCGGTTCTGATAAAAAAGGAGTTATATCTAATTGTGGTTGCGCAAGCTTGTGTTTTTAATTTAAATTCTTCCCCACGTGTTTTAGTGTTGATGAAATAGAAAGATGAATTATGTTCTACTTTTATATTTCCCCAAATAATTTTATGAAAGAGAATTAGATCAATTTTATATCTCCTAATTTCTAAGGTTTCGACTTTAAAAATTTTCAGTAGGTTAGAGTATTTTGGAATATTAGAGAAATTAAATCCTTTTGACTGCCCATGCTTCCTTGCATAAATAGACCTGAGGAAGTATTTTTGTATTTTTTCTATGTTAATTATATCTTTTTTTAAGTGTGGGTTCCAGATTGGTGAGGCAAATTCTAAACCGGTTCTTATATAGGTATTAAACATGTGTATAAGTATATTGTGATCTTTAGATTTGATAGAGTGAAGTAGATTGTACATGGTCCTTCGTGCTTTAGATGTGATAATTTGAGTGTGCTCCGAAAATTTAAAATCAGATGAAAAATATACTCCTAAGTCTCGAATAATGTTACATGATGAGTCTATGTATTTGTCGCCAATTTTATAGGGGTTTCTTTTGTTGTTTTTTCCAAGATAGAGTGTATGACATTTGTTTATAGATATATTCAAACCATTGATTAAACAATATTCGTGAAACTTATTGATAAAATTTTGTAATTGGTTTTGGTTAGTTTGTTTATATATTTGATACGCTTTTATATCATCTGCATAAAGTTTGCATTTGATATTGTCATTATAGCAGTATTTCGGTAAATCATAAAGATAAATGTTAAATAATATTGGGGCGAGTACAGATCCTTGATATACCCCACTATGTGTTTCGTAAGTTGAAGATAAAGTATCGCCTACTCTAACTTTGAAGTTTCTATTAGTGATTATATTCTTAATTAGTATTAGTAAATTTCCCTTAATTCCAATGATTTCTAATTTTTTAAATAGTCGTGCATGCGGAATGGAATCAAAAGCTTTTGCCAGATCAAAGTATACAATATCAATTAGGCTTTTTTCCTCTAGTGCATGTGATATGTCGTTTGTAATTTCTAGTAGTTGCGTGGTTACAGATTTGTTTTTAACAAAGCCATGCTGTGAAGGCGGTAGGATTTCATTTTTAAGCAGAAATTCGTTTATTTGTTTGGCTATAATTTGTTCGAAAACTTTTAGCAGAGTGCAGGTCAATCCTATTGGCCTATAATCTTGTGCAGATTTTGGTTTTGCGTTTTTGGGTATTGGTTGTATTATTGCGGTTTTCCAAATGTCAGGAATATTTGAGGACATGAGACAATATGAAAAAATATTAAAAATCGGAAGCGCTAGCGTTTGTGCACATTTTTTTAAAATGTGCACAAACTTTTGACACCTTATGGGCTGTTTTTTTCGAAAGCCGTTCTGTTCAAATGTCTTTTTTCTGTTCAATTTACTTTTTTGCATAGTTTTCTGAATTTTTGGGTGTTTCAGAAATACAGTAAAACAATTCCAAAATTATTTTAATTTCGAAATAAATTACCACCCCCTATAACTTTTCAAATTAATTAATATATGTATGTACTATGTATATGAAACTCAGCAAAATCTTGTCACATCCCTTTTGTGTATCTATTAAACTGCTAGACTGTTTAGTATTTATATACCTAAACATGTCTTCTTATCAGTTAGTTTCAATTTTTACTCGTTTTTTAAGTATACATTATGGAGAAATCCAAATTCCAAATGTGATTTAAATCTTTATATTTTTAATTCCTTATTAATAAGCTACATCTCGTTTTGTTTAAATTTATCCTATGTAAAGAAGATGCAAAGATTAGATTAATATTATATTAAAAAAGTACATTTTGTTGCTAAAATAATGCTTTAGATTCGGTTGAGAAATAATAAAAGTCAGCCAATTCAACAGCTATTGGTTTAAACATCAATGTTGTTTCGAAGGCCCACGAGTTGATAGTATATGCCCGCCTCCCTCCGAACTGAGTTCAAATATTTAATTTTTCCAGTTGGGCCTGCTATCGATGGATTAAGTGGTGTAAGGTGGATATCATAGAGTCGGATATCAGGGATCACCGATATTCTCGACCTCCCTCTTATTTTCCCGATATCCCTTCGAATCCGCTGATCTATCCTCCTCTGATATCACTTATATCCCCTTTGATAAATTCAGAGCCCCTTTTCATCACTCCGAGCAACGATTTGAAATGGCCATAGACGGTGCCGGTGATTCGGTTACTATTCCTATTTTTGGTTTGGATTTAGTGTTCGAATATTGGATATCCGTAATTTCCCAGGACTACTTATCCGACTACTTATCCGATATCCGTAATTTCCCCCTACTTTTTCTAATTTCTTAGAATTAAAGAAGTTCCAAATGAGACCTAACATAACAAATATTTTACATGGAAATTATTTTCATTTTAAATTTTTTTCGATTTTCAAGGTTATTTTTCTTTCGATTTCGAAGATTTTGAAAAATATTTTTGATTTCGATATTTTTGAATTTATTTCGATTTCCGATCTTCGAAGATTTTTTTTGTTTCGAAGCATCTCTGATCTGTACCCATTTTTAACTACTCAAGCTCGACAGCAATAATGTAGCATATTACATAAAAGTTTTTTTAAATAGTGTAAAGCATTTAGCTATTTAATTCCTAAGGCTGTGCAGTAGGCGGCGTGGTGTAATGGTTAACACATCAGTCCTGTCTACTGAAGATGCTGGTTTGCTCCCAGCCGCCGAATAACCTTTTGCACTAGCCAAAGGAGAGAAATAGCTACGTATAGCCCAGCTGCTTTACTATTGCGACGAAATATAAGAAAAAGATATTTTTGTTATATCATTTACTAGGAACAAGAACTTAACATTGGTACAGATAATTATCAAATTAATTTAAGCATCTTCATAGATAATAATCTCTTAGCACAACGGCAGCCTCAATTTTATCCACAAATACTTTTATTAAAAAGAATGAAAAGGAAGAAGAAGAAAATAATATAGTAGATATCTTATCATTCACTCCAGGACCTACACAACAACATAATTTATTTAATAAGAAATTAAAAAATGTTTTGACCGGAATAACAATGCAGTCCGATTCATTCTTAAACACTCTCGGGTGTGAAAAATTGGGCTCTGATAAGTCTCCAAGATTTTCCGTTAAATCAGTATATCGTCTAAAACTTAAACTTTGGAAAATACAAAGCCACCAGGGCTGGGCTCATTTCGCAATTTCGTGTTTCGCATCTTTCGCATTCTCGCATTTTTTGGCGCGAAGAGTTTCGCGTTTCGCTTTTTGGTCCGAATGCGAAATTTGTTTCGCCTTTTTCGTTTAGTATTTTTTTATTCTTTAGATATTTTGACATAGAAATTTTTAAAGGAGAAGGAAAAGAAATACATATTTATAATCTGACACTTTGCTTTCGTTGGTTGATGGTGGAGTGGTTAAGTTGACTGACTTCGTTCACATTGGTGTTTTTGGGGGATGGGTTCGAATCCAGACATAGGAAATAAGACTTAAACAATTTTTTCTTCCAAAAATAAATGTTTTTAAACTTTAATTTTAAATTGTAAATTTGTTTTATAAAATATTAATCATATTTGGCACGACTCGAACAAGACTCGTATATAAAGTTCATAGTAAAAAATGAAAAATGGGGCCGGCCGGATTTTTTTGGATTAATCCGATTGGGACCCGGACTCAGGCAAAGCCGGCCTGGAGCCCGGTCAGGTGCCGGGCGCTAATAATAAGCAATCTTAAGAAGAGTCTTCTTAAAAAAAATGCACTAATGCTTTTATTTTTCATCACAATCTCGTAATTTAGAATTTTGAATATGAATAAAATATTTTTAAAATTTTTAATTAATTTCGCTTTCGCATCTTTCGCATTCTCGCATTTTTTAGCGCGAAAAGTTTCGCATTTCGCTTTTTAATTTTTTTAAAAAAGTTTCGCATTTCGCTTTTTATTTTTTGATTGCACCCAGCCCTGAAAGCCACCCTCTAATAGAATGCCAACTTAGAAGTGGATCGAAAAACAAATGCCATAGCATTTATTGAAAGAAATACGGTATACAGGGTGACAAGAAAGATATGGGGCACACATTTTATGCCATAACTTTATTCAAATATAAGATAATGAGATCAAATAAAGCTTATATGATAGAGCATTAAACTTGGAGCAAGAATAATCAAGAATTTTTGAAGGACCTATCCTTCCTTTGGATACAAAGTCGAAGACGCTTGGAAAACTTTTTGGTGAAAATTCGCACCACATTGGGTGAGACTTTCTCCATTCCCGAACGAGCGACCAACCTAGAAGTAGATCAAAAAACAAATGCCATGGCATTTATTGGAAGAAATACAGTATATAAATCCGGGATCTATATATACATAATATTACTCTCAGCAAAAAATATATTCATGCTGTGAAAACCCTCCATATATTTACATAATAAGATTTTTGTGAAACAAAAAGTATTTAAGAACGGGATCGGGACTGTAAATATCAAGTTCAGAAGAAATTAGATGTTCTGCTTTGGATAATTCAAAATATAAAATATATCTTTGTCAGAGATGTTTAAACCATAATGAGGTTAGTGAATTTTATTATCTGAAATGGAAATATGAATTTATTTACGAATTGATGGAGAAAGCCAAATGAATTATGCTTGATTCGGTGGGACTCACGGTTTTGCTGATTAAGAGGACCTCTTAATCCACAAACGCTTAGTCCGCCAAATAAATGTAATTATTAGGTATGGATATGATAATAATATAAATACCGTATTTATTCTAATTGAATGGCCGCCATTCTATTTTTCAATACCCCAAAAATTGTCATTCAATTGAAGGGGCCATTCAAATGGAGGTGGCCATTCTATTTTTTATTCAAATCCATTAATATTTCCTGATAAGACTCAGGTTAACATCCACTTAATCTACAAATACTCGAATCGCCGAAATCCTCCAAATCCTCGATATCACTCCGAATCCAAAAAACCTCTAAACCCTCTTGCTCAACGAATCCCTGAATATCTCCCCCAATTATTTTAATCCCCAGATGTTTTCTTCAAATCCTTTTGATCGATTGATAACTCTCTTAATCCTCCCAAATTCACCCATATCCCTTTTAATCCTTTTTTTGACTCTAAACCTTCTCAAAAATATCACAATTATCCGTACAGAAAGAGAATATTAAATTAGTTAATTAAGGGATTAAAGAAATACGAGTTAGGTAGGTAGTTTGTAGTTCAAAAGGGCCATTCAATTGGGGGGCCATTCAAATGGAGGTGGCCATTCTATTTTTCATTCATTCAAAAATGTGTCATTCAATTGGAGGGGCCATTCAATTAGAATAAATACGGTATATAATTTGCGTCTAAATTTTCGCATTGCCTGCCAAAAATTTTCTTTTCTTCCCATTTTTCGGCGAAAGGATTTCCCTCTTTTGTTTTATTTGGGAAAAGATACTAGAGTAACTTAATCTCGAATTTATTAGCGTGGTTGCTGGTTAGGCAAAAATTTCAAAAAATATTATATTCAAGAAATCCCAAATTATAGGAACATGCCCGTAAAGGGCACAAGGCATTTTGTCGCTATCAAGACTGTAAATGTGCAGAATGTCAACTGGTTATAAAACGTAGACGATTAAATAAAGCTTTAAACTCTCGACGACATGGAAAAGGAAAATTAAAATTAATTAAGAAACCTTCTGGATCTAAATTACGTAATCCAACGTGTGCAAGATGTTCAGCACATGGAAAGAAAAGCACATTAAGAGGGCATAAGAAGGTTTTAGATATGTGAAAATATAAAGTTATTTCAATTTTTAGACGTTATGCCCTTTTCGAATTTGTGGCTGTGAAAATTGTTGTTTAGTCGAGGAGAGGTTTGTATAATTACTAAAGATCAGCAAGGTACGGTTCCCTCAATGGATTTTCTGAGATCGCTGCCCGAAATCACATGTTTAAAGCTACAAACGGTATTACCTGGATTTAGGATTTACCGAATTAATCACGATAAATCTTGTCGTTGCAGTAACTAAAAACGTGTTTATGTAAAGCATATAGGTATTTAATTCCTAAGGCTGTGCAGTAGGCGGAGTGGTGTAATGGCTAACACAGTCCGGTCTACTGAAGATGCTGGTTCGCTCCCAGCCGCCGATTAACCTTTTGCTCTAGCTAAAGGAGAGAAATAGCTATAGCACAGCGGTTTTACTTTCATATTAAGGATGAAATGTCGATCTCGAAAAACCTCGCGATATTAGTTCCTCGTGACTAACAGTGCTGGGTATGGCTCCGGGAGCTAGCTCCGGAGCCTGGCACCGTCGGAGCCGGAGCCAAGAATTTGAAATGCCCGGAGCCGGAGCCAACAAATGGCAAATACCCGGCACTGGTGCCTAATACTATTTGATATTCTAATTTTTATTAAAATCAGGCGACGCCTCATGGCTGCCCAAATCAAACTAAGACGAAGGCAAAAAATTCGTGTGCGAGCACCAAATATCCACGACGATGAAAACGGCAAATTACTATTTCCCCATCTTTTTAATACGAATAATTGTTGTTTTTCTGGAAGTTCTAATATAACAAAACAGCAAAAGAAAACGAAACAATATATATCGAGAAGTCAACAAAACATTTTTAATGACAAAGGACAACAAGAGTTGATAGAGACACTCGATTTTCCAACTCATTCACAATATTTACACCGCCAACATTTTCAACATACATCTCAACTTCCTTCTAATTTTCCGCTTATTCAACAGATTACATCAGAAATAACACAAAATCAACATAGACCGCCAATCTATCTTTCTTTTAACAGTCCTCAACAATACTGTATTAATCCACAACCCCCAATTCTACCTAATATACAAAGGACATATACAATTAATGCGGCTATGCGAAACAACTCACTTGCTCCTCAACTATATTTAGTCTCTCAACAAAGACCTGTTTGTAGTCAATTACTAGTCTACTCACAACCTTCTTTACCACCCATTTTTTCACAACTTGGCCATCAAGGAACTTTAGTTTCAAATACTTCTCAACAAATTGTCTCGCAACAAAAACAAAATTTTTTGCAACAAATACCAACAACTTCTCAGCAATCAGCGAGTACTTCATCTTTATATGAATGGTTTTCTTCTTTACCAACATCCATATTAGCGCAAATTCCTCCGACAAATCTTATTTACAATTAATTATTTAAATGATCAAATTTATTTAATTTATTTTTATTTAATTGAATGGCCGGTCATTCTAAATTTCAATTCTATCTAATTCTTTTATATTGTATATTATCCTTTTTTGGCGCGGCATGTGCCAAAAATTTATTCACCATAATGATGGATTTTTTAAATAAATGGCAAAATGCCCTATTAATCAAAATGCCTATGAATGGCAAAATGACCTACTTTTTCCGGAAAAATGTCCTATTATAAATACCTTTTTCAGCCTATTTTGCATATTTTTATTAAAATTTGGTCATATTTGGACATTTTTTGAGGAATTTTTGTCTAAAAATTATTTTTTGGTAAAATTTATGGCTCTATTACACAATATACGTCCCATCGACTTTTATACTTCTAATCAAAGTTTCATACCTCCAATCAACTTTTATACGTTCAATCAAAGCTTATATGGACAATAAAATAAATTCAAAAAGAATCAAAATAATTTTTATTTATTTTAACGCCTTGCTCAATGCCTAACAGAGATTTAATTTAAAAATAATAATTTAAGAAATGAATTTAATGTGTGTAACATTAAACACTGAACATTACAATTAAAAAACGATTTCCATATATAGTTGCAGTAACATCACGTACCCGTTCCATGTAGTTCCATGTCTAATTTTCACAGGAAATCTAGTCGTAATACAATTCCTGGTTTAATTTTTGGTCAAGCATTCAAAATTAATTGGTTGAATAATATTTTTAATTTATAATTTATTTTTTAAATTATATTTATTTTAAATTATAAATGATAAAAATGACCGTTTAATGTTTAAATTTGTATAAAAATCTATTAATTTTAATTTTTAGTTATTTTATTTATTTATTTATTTATGAGCAACCACACGGTATAAAAAATACACTAATAGTGGTGAAAAAAGACAAATATATGTAAAAAGAAATTTTTTGTAAAATAAATTTAGTAGAATTATGTATTTGGATGTTTGGTGAAATAATTGTTTTGTTGTATATTTTGTTAAAAATTTGTCTTATTTTAATGTAGAGTTCAGCGGGATCGGGATCCCGGTCGGGATCGGGCGGGATTATCCCGGGTTTTTCGAATCCCGATCCCGATTTTTCTCATCCCGCTCCCGAAATAAATATCCCGAGCCGGGATCGGGATGCGCATCAGATCCCGATGCAAATCCCGATTTTATAAATTGACTAGAAGTCTGTGAAATAAAGTTGACAGAAGAGGGGAGGGATCGGGATCGTCATTCCTAAATCCCGTTCCCTGATTTTTCTCTAAATCCCGATACCGCTGAACTCTATTTTAATGTTTGACTTCAATAAGTTTACTTTCACGTATGTTTCTGCATGTTTCTATAACTAACCCCTAATGTCGAAACCTTAGGGGTGCTTATAATAAAAAGTTTGGTCAAGACGAGTGTGAAAGGGTGAAAAGTAATTAGTATTTCTAGGGTTAAGAAATGTGCGGAAGAATTTTTAAAATAATTAATTAGATACCAAAATATGCATTCGAAATCAAGTTTGGACGGCTTCAGTAAACAATTAATCACTATTGTTCCAAAATTTAAATCGAAGAAATTTAATGTTAACTCCATAAAATGCACCAAATATGCAGAAAAATAGTGAAAATATTTTTTAAAAATCACTAGTTTAAGTAAAAAACACTAATTTAGCCTTTAAAATTGCAATATAAAAGCACTTCATAAAGATTCTATTATTTAAAATTTCTGCAAAAAAATTTTTGAAAAAAATTTTACAGAAAAATTCTCTAAAAAATTTGCCTAAAAAATCCAAAATCTAGAAAAATTTGCCAAGTTTTTATTTAAATTTACCAAAAAATGCCGAAATATGGACCAAAATATGCAAAATTTGCCAAAATATGCTCAGATATGCAAATATGCACGAAATGTCAAAATATGCAAAAATAGGTATTAAGAACCGGGAGCTAATGTGCTCGGACCAATGTAAAAACATCATTTATGGGCTCGCCACTTCAAGGCATATCCGCATACAAAACATGCATTTGCATGTATTTACCAATCCTATTAATAAGTTTATCTTTTGCATCTCATTTTATTATCTACTTTTGCTGATCTTTTTAATTAAACAAATTCAGTCTAACAACAAATCTTATAAAAAAATATGTAGTTGCAATTTACAACAAGAAATAAACTTTTAAAAGTCCGGATTTTTTCGCTAGATTCAAATAGCCGATTATTTATTATTCAAGGCTAAAAGAGTAAAAAATCGAAAAAAATTTTCCAAAACACATTGTTGCATATACATAATATTAATTGCTATATTTATTTAAAATTTGCATCTTTAATAATATTTTAAATGACTAAAGTAAATATTTAATATTAACCAGAATGAGGTCTAAATTAAATAAAAAATTAAAATATATTCCAATTAAATCAATTATTTTTGATAATAAACCAGGGCGTGGAGGATATAGAAGGATTTATAAATGCGTTAAAATATTCGCAGTACGTTAATTACTTAAAGTTAACACCTACCAGGCAGTGATGTCAAAGTTCCAGAACTAGAACTACGGAACTAACGATTATCTGGAACTAGCTTTGGAACTAGTTCTGGGGGGTCCAAAATTCTCAAAATTTTCGCCTGCGGCACTGAAACAGGAAGAGATCTGGTGGCTTATCCTTCCAAAATTCTCAAAAATTTCGACTGCGGTTCCAGAGAAATTTTGGAACTTTGACATCACTGCTACCAGGGTATGAAGTTATCAATTAATTTTTATTAAAATTAGTCACCAGATATACGACTAATAACGCTCAGTTTAACACCCACAACTATGATAAACTAAACATTAAAAATTCGTAAAATTTTTCTTAAGTTAATAATTATGCTGGCTTTGATTTATTTTCTTCTAACAAGAAAAAAAGATTTGAAATTTTTCGTGTGTAATAGTTACTCACCTTGTTATAACTTGAAATCAAGCAAGGTAAAATTATTTGAAAAATAGATGACTTTGATTTTGTGTAAAATAATCATTTAATACTTTCCACGTCCACTGAATTTAAACCTCAATGTCTCCCATGTAAAATTTTTCGTTTTATTAACAATATGGGTTTCTTGCAGCAAATTTAAAGGGCTTTCAGAAAAGTATGAAATAAAAAATTAATACGGCTTCTGTAAGGATGATTCACCCAGCAGCATTTAAAACGCTTAGGCGGGGGTTAAACGATCTAAAAAGGAAAAAGAGAAAGCATTAGTCGATGCCCCGGTAGCTCAGAGGTAGAGCTCCTGCATCTGGTGAGCGAAAGCGCCTAGCAACAACTACCAGGTGGTCGCAGGTTCGAATCGTGCCCGGTGGCTAAACTTTTTCTTCTAGGGGTAAAACTTTTTCTTCTAAACTTTTTCTTCTAAGTTCTTTCTCTTCTAGGGGTCGAAAATATTTTTAAAGACGTTTACCTTCTGTTTTCTGTTGATTTTCGGGTTTCGAGATCTCGATGATAGAAACATATTAGAACTTCGTTTCTTTTGTATTTTATATTGATATCAATAGATATGCTCACTGGAATTTTTGTGAATTTTTTCTACCATCCAAAACAGAATTATCCTATTTGGTTATATATCATTTCCGGACACACCGTATCAAATCCGTATTACTTACACATTACCGCCTTTCACTTTTTGAATGAATTTCGCCTTACTATTCTTAAAATATTAATTTCTATACTTAATTAAATTTCTATACTTAAAATATTTTTCGGCACACCTATTAATAAAAATTGTTGATAATACCTTAAAGATACTTTTATGAGGGTTCCAAATATTTTAGTCAACACCAATAATTCTTGGTTGGAATAATCTAATTGATAAAGAAAATATAATTGATATGCAAACTGGACTGTATAATATTGATGAATGTAAATACGAATGTGAATATTTAACAGATAGAGATTTGTTAAGTTTATAAAATATTTAAAGAAAATAATTTGAAAAAATTGAAGGTATATGAATGCCAGTGCAATTATATATAATATTAGGGCTACGCACATAGATTTGCCAAGAAAAAGATTTTCTAATCAATTATATGTTTTCTTTGTGGATGAATCACCTTCAGACACATATGAACATTTTACAGTAAATACCAGACCTGTGCATGGACACGGATTTTGGGTCCGCATCCGGATATATCCCTGATATTAATTAAAAATTATCTTTTTAGCAGATATACAAATTATTTGAAACTGCTGAGATGAAGGCAAAAATCAAAATCTTGAAGAGTAGGGTTTAGGTAGACGAGTCGGGCCGACGTTCGAATCATTTTTCGGGCTTTATTTTTATCGGACCGGTCCGTCAAGTCTTATTGAAGGGTCAAAAAGAAAGAATTCTTCTACATTTTTCAGTGCTGACTAAAAGATAGGGGATTAAAACTAAGTATCCATGCACAGTTTTGTTAAATTTTTATTTTAAAGTCACTTGTAAATAAATAACACTAATTGATACAGACTATCTTGGGGGGACCTCTATATAGACACTGGACCTCTATATAGACACATTATTGTGTATAATTTTAATTTTTTTATGAATGTCTAGATCAGTGATGGAAAAGTTCCGAAATTTCTCTGGAACCGGTTCCAGTTCTTCACTTCCATATCCGGAGCAGTAGCATAGGGAGCGATGAAATATTCTAGTTGATATAACGCATATTTTGCGATTTTATTTTGGCTGTCCCTATTCATTAATCGTGTATTTATTTACATGTGTAAACATAATTTACAAGATTTCTCTTAAATTATAAGGATGTTACACCTGATTATTTCAATATAACAATGACTTATCGTGTAGATAGCGATATTTATTACCCATATGATACTTTTATTCCTTGTAATGGCAAGTGCCATGTGGATGAATTTTGGTCGGAAAAGGAGGTAAAAAGCACATTATAAATTTTATAATTTGTTTCTAAGGTAATAGAAAGTGTAAGAAGGAAAACAAAATTGGCAATGAAAGCTTTTTCGACTTGTTGTAATATTTTAAAGTTAAAAAAAATTTTCTCTAATCTTTCCATAATTTTTCCGTATAAGCTACGCCATCTAAAAGAGAAAATCTTGTTGCTAAACTTGGAAGGTTAGTAAAGATTGATTTATATGGTAACTGTTCTGACAACACTTACACGAAATGCGATTTTGAATACTGCCTCAATCAGGAATTAGGTGAGAGATAATTTTGTTATATGAAAAGGTTGAAAAAGGGTTTAAAATGCTTATTTTACATACTTAATCTAGGGTTATACTTTATCATTCGAAAGAGCTCATTGAGTTGAGTCGAATGACACCAAATTCAACGTAATCTAACTTGATTTGACAAAGTTATGACATTAAGTAGACCTATCGGAGTCGGCGACTTATGTCATAACTTTATCAAATCTTGTCCAATTACGTTGATTTTGGTGTCATACGATATGACTCAGCTTGATGAGCTCTTTCTAATCTACAATCTTTGACAGACTGACCATTTTTTACATATCTACCGAAAAAACTGACTGGGGGAGGGAAACTAAATAAGTACCGAGACCTGTACGTGGTGAGCGAAAGCGCCTAGCAATAACTGCCAGGAGGTCGCAGGATCGAAGCCTGCCCGGGATTAAACTCTTACCTAGCTCTTACTGGATTCAGCTAAATTTAGGGCTCTAATGAAAAAAACGGAGTATTAGGCTTTAAGAATTTAAGTCGCCTTCTGTCGCGAAAGGCGACAATTAGAATTTAATTTTTTAAGTTTATTTTTTCTAAAATTTATTTTTCTTTAAATTCCAATCTTTGTTTTTTCTAAATCTAAATTATTTTTAACCGCACCTGCTGTCTAGGAAATTCTTTTATGTTTAAGAAATTTTTTCTATTTCTAACCTTTCAAATTAGCTTTCTTTTGTTTCTTTAAGCGCATCTATTTTTAATTACCCAAGTTTAAGCCGCTATTCACTAATTTCTACTTTTTTGCCCACTTTTGGAATGTGTTTACTTTTAACTTTGTTCACCCGCCTATTTTCCTGGCCTATATAATCTTCCCTCCAAAACCCACATTAGCTGGCTAGCTTAGCTTTCTAATCAGCTCTACTCTGTTCTGTTTGGTTCTATTTCTTGGTTCTTTGGTTGGCTCTTACCTATTGCTTTGGCTTATTATTGTTGGTTCTGTAGAGAAATGGCCTAATCTCTCTAATTATAAACAAAAAACACCTCTTTTTTCAATCGAATTTTTATTTCTTTCACCAAAATATAAATTATAGGAAGGCTAAAAATATTGCTATTGTAAAACAAAGGAAGTACAATTAGTAAAGTGAACAAGTGAACTGAAGACTGGGAAGAAGAAAAACAAAACTAATTTTATAGGTGTAAGGCCAAACATTAATGTATGTGTAGGAAAACAAAGAATGTATGGGAAAATTACATAGATTATGTATTTAGATAAAGGAAACAAAAATAAAATGGAATTAAAAATAAAATTTTAATTTAAAGAAATTTCGCGTTTCGCGACATTCCGGCCAAGGCTTTTAGTGGGAGTAGTTGTGGGGGCAGCAGCAAGGGGCATCGTTGTTGGTTGACGTTGAGCATATTCAAAGGTGTTGGTGGGTGGCGCACCATGAAGTTTATCTGGGATAACGGAATGGGTTGTCGTTGTACGGGAACATAGGCCAGGGTATAAGCCAACCACGAACCACCATGCCAATTAGGAAAAGTTGTGCGTGTAAATAGAGAGGGAGGATTAGTCATTATAGGTTTTATTTTTACCTTTATTGGCCGGGGATTACATTCCATTGTTGTTGCTGCCATTTTCGTTAGACCCTCCCGCAAGGCTTTTGGTTTTGTTGTAGTCGGGCGTTGTTTCAATTTAACATTATGGTAGTTCGTCATAGGCAGTTGGCATAATTTGACGTTGTTGTTAACTGGATGTGCTATCAGTTGGGAACAAAAGGTCTGTTGGTTGGGATTTGAATTGTTCAGAGAGGAAGGAGACTGAGGCGGTTCGGTAAGTAGTATCCGGTCGGGATTGGGCAAAATGAGCATTGAATGATGGCTGAGGCTGGGTAAAATGTGGCATTCTTGTAGGAGGATGGAATGGGCGAGGATTTTCGTTGCCCGTATTCCGGTAGGTTTGAGGAGGTCGTTGGGGAGGCCTCGGTGTAAATTGAGGTTTTGAGGATAGCAGGTGGAAGCTAAGGGCCCGAGGGTGGGGTCCGCCACAAGAGGAACATTTCATTGGCATTCGGCAGTGGGGAGACTTGTGCCCTTCTTTCATACAGGTAAAACAACGCCGTAATTCTCTGAGTTTATTTCGGCGGGAATATAGGTCAGGATATTGTTTGCAGGAAGGGGAGAAATGCCCAAATACATTACAAAACAGGCAGGGAAGCTTGGGCTCTACGGCATTCGATCGCCGGGTTGTTTGAGTATGGAAGGTTAATGAGGATTGAGGTAAGGGAGGCAAGTCATTTCTAGGTGGGGATAAATTTTGAGGGGAAATTTGAACTTGCGGTTTTGGAGGGCTGTTGTTCATGGCTGAGATATCTTCTTTTCTTTTTAGTATGGCCTTCAATTTTTGCTTTAATAATTCTGTTGTCCAAGCCGGATTTTCTTCTTTGGCTTTGTAGATTTCTTCTAGTACAAAAGTGGGTAGTTTTGATTCAATTTCTAATTGAATGTGGATGTTGTCTGTATTTTCTCCTTGTTGAGTAAATCGGCAGATTAAGCTTTCGAATTCATTAACCAGGGAAGCTAAATCACGGCAAAAGTTGTCGCCTTTTCTAACTGTTGGAAGTTGTTTCAGGGATTGGCATAAGGAACGGGAAATTTCGGTAGGGTTTTCATATTTCTGTTTTAGTAAATCGACTGCCTGAGGGTAAGATTGGTCCACAAGAGGGAAAGATTCAATAACGGCTAAAGGAGCCGAGCGGAGGCAGGATTTCAGATAGGACAGTTTTACTGAGTCGGATATGTTCGGTAAGTCTCCGACTGCTGCCTGGAAGGATGACCAAAATGAGGGGAATTCAACACAATTCCCGGAAAATTGAGGCAAGGCCATTCTGGGAAGATGGGCCAAAGAGGTAGAGGCAGTGGTAGCGGTAGGAGGAGGGCTATTGGAATTATTGCCGGGTAAAATTGCGGTTAGTTCATTCTTTTGAGCGGTCAAGGATCGGACGTATTTTTTCAGTTTGCCAATAAGAGAAGGGTACGGGCAGGTTTTCGTAAATTCCTCATAAACTTCATTGTCGTGGGTGCGTTCGGGACCAGTCATTTTTTCTCGAAGGCCCATCCATTGGTCGTGAGTAGTAGAAAGGTCGGCCAGGTTATCGGAGGCCTCGGAAAGCGTAAAATCTAGTTCTCGGAGGTAAGAACGGATCTGGGTAAAGTAAATATGATCCGATTGTCCCTGGGTTCGGAGAGGGACGGGAAAGGTTTTATTCGCTTCCAAAATTCCGGTGATTTCCGGATATAGGCTTTTTATCTGAGTTCTGAATGGGAGAGACATTTTCGGTAAAAGAAAGGTTAAGAGAAAAACAAGTTTTGAAAGGTAGAATCAGTCAAAAAAATAAGTATGAATCAAACAAGAAAAATAACAGGAGTAAGATTAGTAAGTAGGTAATAAAGTTCGATCTGGGTAAGACTGTAGAGAAATGGCCTAATCTCTCTAATTATAAACAAAAAACACCTCTTTTTTCAATCGAATTTTTATTTCTTTCACCAAAATATAAATTATAGGAAGGCTAAAAATATTGCTATTGTAAAACAAAGGAAGTACAATTAGTAAAGTGAACAAGTGAACTGAAGACTGGGAAGAAGAAAAACAAAACTAATTTTATAGGTGTAAGGCCAAACATTAATGTATGTGTAGTAAAACAAAGAATGTATGGGAAAATTACATAGATTATGTATTTAGATAAAGGAAACAAAAATAAAATGGAATTAAAAATAAAATTTTAATTTAAAGAAATTTCGCGTTTCGCGACAGTTCGCTTTATTATTTATTGTTGGATTAATTTAATTTGGAAAATAAATATTATTTAAATGTTTGGAATTTAATTGTTGGAACTAAGCTATTAGGCTGAAACTTTGAATTTGGTCCCTAGGCGTTTTACTACATATTTTTTGGTGCAACGGCCGGGAAACCATCCTGGTCACCGTGTGGAATCAATCTTTGGCTCTCTTTGGAAATTTATTGCTCTGGACTAAATCAAACTGAATTGTTATGGCTGCCTGTATTCGACGCAACATTACAGCAGTTCTGAAATGAATGCTTATTAATGGACTGTACATTTTGTGTTGACCTGCTAGTGAACCCCTCGTGCAATCCTAGCCTTGCTTTTCTTTGGACACTTGTTGCTCTGACCGCATTTTTTGGACTCCGTTCTGTACTTACTCTTTGGCGATCTTGTCGTGAAAACTTTCGAATGATTGTGGCTATTGGAAGGATGGGATGCCAATGCTGGAGACGGACGAAAAGGAAGACTGCTTACACAAGGGCGCGCACCAGAGGAAAAAGTCGAAATAAAAGAGAAAGCTCCACGCGTGAACGCTTCACACACTGTTGCCATAAAGGACGAACCGGAATGCACTGCGTCTTCAATCAACCTGCCAGACTCACTTTATGGCGCGCGAGACAATCTGATGCTATGATGATCCGAGATGACAGAAAGAAACAATAGAAGAAAGAAAACAATTGGGGGCCCGGGAATGTCGCGAAAGGCGACAATTAGAATTTAATTTTTTAAGTTTATTTTTTCTAAAATTTATTTTTCTTTAAATTCCAATCTTTGTTTTTTCTAAATCTAAATTATTTTTAACCGCACCTGCTGTCTAGGAAATTCTTTTATGTTTAAGAAATTTTTTCTATTTCTAACCTTTCAAATTAGCTTTCTTTTGTTTCTTTAAGCGCATCTATTTTTAATTACCCAAGTTTAAGCCGCTATTCACTAATTTCTACTTTTTTGCCCACTTTTGGAATGTGTTTACTTTTAACTTTGTTCACCCGCCTATTTTCCTGGCCTATATAATCTTCCCTCCAAAACCCACATTAGCTGGCTAGCTTAGCTTTCTAATCAGCTCTACTCTGTTCTGTTTGGTTCTATTTCTTGGTTCTTTGGTTGGCTCTTACCTATTGCTTTGGCTTATTATTGTTGGTTCGCTTTATTATTTATTGTTGGATTAATTTAATTTGGAAAATAAATATTATTTAATTGTTTGGAATTTAATTGTTGGAACTAAGCTATTAGGCTGAAACTTTGAATTTGGTCCCTAGGCGTTTTACTACATATTTTTTGGTGCAACGGCCGGGAAACCATCCTGGTCACCGTGTGGAATCAATCTTTGGCTCTCTTTGGAAATTTATTGCTCTGGACTAAATCAAACTGAATTGTTATGGCTGCCTGTATTCGACGCAACATTACAGCAGTTCTGAAGGGAATACAAACCTATACGAGAGAAGCAACGCAATTAATGGGTAAAGATGTGGACGAAGGAATATGTGAGAGATTAAGGTCAAAGAAACTGGACTTGGAATCTGCCATAGCACGAATTGTTGAATTGGACACACAGTGGACTGATATTATAAATAGTCTTGATGTAACACAAAGAATGGCTGAAGAATCTATTTACATGAATTTCCCGCATGGAGAAACTGGTGGATTAGAAGACGGACAAGAGGTTCCCCTTTCCAAAAGGCATTTTTTGGACCAGAATGAGTTTGCTCGTGAAGTCCTAAACATGGTTTCGGAAATGCTTAACACCCTGGAACGCACTCGAACCAACTCTCGTCAGTCGGCGCTGAGTGAGAGTAATCATAGCGTAGATTTGAATGAGGAGACAAATAATGCTAGAACTAACCATTTGGATGCTAGGATGAATAACACTGGAATAAACCATTTGGATGCTAGGACCAACAATTCTGAGAGGAATAATGCAGGATTACCTGTTTACCACGCACTGCAACCGCCCTTTTTGCAACCACGAGTGAATCTCCCGCCACTTCACTTGCCGCATTTCTCTGGGGATTCAAAAGACTGGCCAACCTTCTGGCAAATGTTTTCGTCTACGATCGATAATGAACCAAGCTATAATAATGTGGTAAAAATGAACTACCTGCTTTCTCTCTTGGATGGACCAGTTCTGAACGTGGTAGCCGGTTACCTTCCAACGAATGAGAATTACCCTCGTGTGGTGGAGTTATTAAAATCTCGATATGGAGACTCAAGAGCACTGAAGGAAGCGTTGCAATCTGAATTGTACCACCTCGCGCCTGCCAATGACTCAGTGATCGGACTTAGGAAATTTCTGGATGTAGTTGAGCGTGTCTGTAGGCAACTGAATGATTATGGGATCCAAGACGACTCATGGATTATCTTTGCTCTGAAGGAAAAACTACCCCGAAGGATACTAGCCAAATTGATTGAAAAGGAGAAAATGGCAGGAAAAACTTGGAAGATTGAAAATTGGAGATCAGAACTTAACCTGCTCATATCAGTAGAAGAGGAAGTGCAAAGATGTACCGCTAATAAGGAGCCAGAAAGATCGCCGCGAAGAGATGGACGACCATTTTACTCGCCAGAGCCTACTCATTCGTTTCCAGTTGCTAGCCAATATAAACCGCTCTGTTGCTCTTTATGCCAGGAAGGAGGCCATTTGCCAAGCGAATGTACCAAGTATGGAAATCCCCAAGCAAGAAGGGACCGCTTATTGGAACAGAACCGTTGCTTGAACTGCCTGAGAGATGGTCACCAAGCTATTGACTGCCCGAACCACCGTCGCTGTAGTAAATGCCAGGGACGTCATCACTTTCTTGTATGCTTTTCTCGTGATGGAAGGAACCAAACTCAACACAAATTTGGTGGACCTACTCAGAGAACGTTCTTTCAGCCTAATCGTTTTGAACCAGTTGCTAAACCGAGACAATCTACTCAGTCAATATGGGAAAGGAGGGACGAACCGCACTCTATTGATCATGGGACAAACTGCGACGCCAAATTGCCAGCGCCTAAAGAGAACACTGTGGTTGCGACAGTAACGGATGCCAAGAATAAACCCGCTGCGTATCTGATGACAAAAAGATTAATGGTTACTGCCCGAGGCCGTAAGGAAAGAATCCCTGTTTACGTATTCTTTGACACTGGAAGTCAGACCAGCTTTGTTTCTCGCCGACTAGTGGAAAAACTCAACCCGCCTAGAGGCCGCGAAATTGACCAATTGGAGATTCATGGATTTGGAGGAGCTTTGTCTAACCCGCTGAAAATCCGATCACCCACGTATATGGTTAAAATACAAAGAACTGATGGAAACTGGGAAGAAATTGCCTTAAATTGTACCGAAGAAATTGCCACTCCCTTTGACATGATAAATTTTGATGAATACTTTTACAATCGCACTGGAGTTGATAGCTTGGAAATTGTGAGAGAAAAACCAGATATCATGATTGGAATTAAACAATTCTGGAAATTCTTTATATCAAAAGAGAAGGAAATCTTACCAGGCCTGTACTCTATTCAAACCGTTTTTGGAACAATGACCGCTGGCGAAACTAATTTTGGACACAATTCGAACAAGAAATCTATGTCTCTGGTAGCAGTACATGCGAGTAACAATGAACATCTTCCAACGCCTGACGGTGTTGAGGATTTCTGGAGTATGGAGTCTTCCGTGCAAAATCATGCTAAGGTTGAAGCTAACCTAAATCAATGTCCAATCACAAAAATCTCGGGGGAAGCTGACGCGCCGCTGCCCTTAAGGCCCAATGATGTTATGGTACCACATGAAACCATTTCTTTCAATTGGAACTCAGCCGATAAGAAACAAGCTGTAAAACCGTATCCTATGGTCACGTGGGCTAAAGCTAAACTAGCAGCAAGTACATTGGTGGCACTCTTTCTTGTCTGTCTGCTAAATATCACAATGGCAATTAAATCGTGCTCTATTTGCTTAATTCATTGTACACTGATAGGAGTAATGGTCTTAGCTCTAATTGGAAACCGAGAAATGGAAAAATGTTGTGTTGAATCACCCACTGAGATGCTTTGGACAGATTATCATTCTGTGGCCAAATTTTGGAAAAGTTCACGAGAAATGTTTTCGACAGAGATGACCTGCCCAGCTTTAAATGAATGCTTATTAATGGACTGTACATTTTGTGTTGACCTGCTAGTGAACCCCTCGTGCAATCCTAGCCTTGCTTTTCTTTGGACACTTGTTGCTCTGACCGCATTTTTTGGACTCCGTTCTGTACTTACTCTTTGGCGATCTTGTCGTGAAAACTTTCGAATGATTGTGGCTATTGGAAGGATGGGATGCCAATGCTGGAGACGGACGAAAAGGAAGACTGCTTACACAAGGGCGCGCACCAGAGGAAAAAGTCGAAATAAAAGAGAAAGCTCCACGCGTGAACGCTTCACACACTGTTGCCATAAAGGACGAACCGGAATGCACTACGTCTTCAATCAACCTGCCAGACTCACTTTATGGCGCGCGAGACAATCTGATGCTATGATGATCCGAGATGACAGAAAGAAACAATAGAAGAAAGAAAACAATTGGGGGCCCGGGAATGTCGCGAAAGGCGACAATTAGAATTTAATTTTTTAAGTTTATTTTTTCTAAAATTTATTTTTCTTTAAATTCCAATCTTTGTTTTTTCTAAATCTAAATTATTTTTAACCGCACCTGCTGTCTAGGAAATTCTTTTATGTTTAAGAAATTTTTTCTATTTCTAACCTTTCAAATTAGCTTTCTTTTGTTTCTTTAAGCGCATCTATTTTTAATTACCCAAGTTTAAGCCGCTATTCACTAATTTCTACTTTTTTGCCCACTTTTGGAATGTGTTTACTTTTAACTTTGTTCACCCGCCTATTTTCCTGGCCTATATAATCTTCCCTCCAAAACCCACATTAGCTGGCTAGCCTAGCTTTCTAATCAGCTCTACTCTGTTCTGTTTGGTTCTATTTCTTGGTTCTTTGGTTGGCTCTTACCTATTGCTTTGGCTTATTATTGTTGGTTCGCTTTATTATTTATTGTTGGATTAATTTAATTTGGAAAATAAATATTATTTAATTGTTTGGAATTTAATTGTTGGAACTAAGCTATTAGGCTGAAACTTTGAATTTGGTCCCTAGGCGTTTACTATACCTTCTCAGTCCTGATAATTTTTGATGTTTGGGATGGTAGAAAAATTTATCATAAACTTTCAACTTTAAGCAAGTCATATGTTCTATTTGGCATTCGAAAATTCAGTTTGTAAGAATTACATTACAGAAAAATTTTGGTATTTGAAACATTTAATTGTGCCTATAGTACTTAGTCGTCGTGTTTTTAAGAAAACAAAAATACCAGACAATGTATATATTGCTGTAGATGATTTCAACAATGTGGAGGAATTAGCAGAACATTTACTTTATTTACAAAAAAATAGAACAGCATATATGAAGTATGTATAGGTATTTCTAGATATTTTTAATGAATCCATTGATGTTGAATTGATAATAGAGATTTTCGTGCACACACTTGACAACATAATGTATTTTCTCGATTAATTCCCCTCCCTCGAATAACTCCCTCTCTCGATTAATTAACCATGCTAGAGTTAGGTTGAAACAATAATTCCCCACCCCCAAATACCAAATGCCAAAACTCGAATAATTCTCCATCCCACGTATGGGTGAATTATTAATTCCCCAGGGGAATTAATCGACAACATACATAAATGTCAAAAAGGGCAAAAAACACATACATAATGGTAAAATCAGGAACCGAAAAAGACCGGGGGAACGAAAATTTTAAGTTGGTTACCTGTTCCAGTTCAGGATAACTGAAATATTTAGTTCGGTTACTAAAAAGAAAGAAATCTGGCTCTTTGACTTACAAAATTCTCAAAATTTTCGCTGAAAAAAGAAGAGACCAGTGTTTACAACATAAAGGAAGTGTTGAGTGATTTGGATGTGATATCAAGGAATCAAGAGGGGTTATGGGGGATTCGATGGATTTAGAGTATAAAACGATATCGGTGGATTTAGAAGGGGGATTTTAAGGGTTATTGGGGGATTTGTAGTGATAAATAGAAGGCTGTAGAGAAAACGGGGGATTAAGGGATATCAGCGTATTTTTAAATTTAAAGAGTAATTAAATTTCTATTAAATTTGCAGATATTTTGAATGGACAAAGACATACAGAAAAACAACCTATCGCATGAATTACTACAAATATAGTCCATTAAGTCGTCAATCGTATATTAATGTTATAAATGGAAGTGATGCACCCTCATACAATCCACTTTGCAATCTTTGTGAATTATTACACAAACAACATCGAAAACACAAAAAGTATATGATCAGTAATATATGGAATTATTGGAAGGGTCCAGATGTTTGTATTGATAATTGGGCAGATATCTGGTTAAAAGGGAAGCACATAAAGGCTTATGAGAAAGTAAAATGGAAATAAACGAATTGTAATTAAATTTTTGTAGATTAATTTTCATTGTTTTTATTTTAAAAAGCTATTATTTTTGTATTCATAAAGTTCGAACTATAAAAATCGAACTAGAACTATTATTTTTGTTTTTTGGTTCGTATAAGTCTTCTGATAAGAATAAATTTATGACAATTTTTAATAAAAAGTACTCATCTTTTGTCATACAGTCCTCCACATAACTATACAGCCACCCTATTTTTCGAAATTTTTCCTTCTTAAATATGTATTTGGAAATTTTTACACTTAAATATAATAGACAAGCAGCAAATGGACCGATTATTATGCTTTTTCAGAAATTATTAAGTTTTATTCAGTTATTTTTCACTTTACCTGACAAAATTACCTCCACATAACTATACAGCCACTTGTATTTTCGACCTTAGGAGTCCTAAAACTTATTTACAATCTATTTCGGCCTTTTTTGAACCTATTTTAGGTTTTTTTAAAAATCTTAAAAATCGCTTTTATTTTTGCAAATTTGGCTAAATGTTGGAAAAATAGTGAATGTTAATGCTAAAGATATTTTTAAATAAATCTCTTCTTTTTTAATTTTCTTAACTAAATACCCTTGAATCCAGTATTTTTCATGGTTAAATATATTATTATGAATAATATGAAAATTGATTCAAAAATTTGAGCTCGATCTAATGTTATTAACTAATTACACAAATTTTATTATCTTTACATCAAAATAAAAATAATAAACCAGAACCGAATATTTTTAATATATATTTTAATCAACAATGTTTATTCAACTTGAGCAACTCATATACATATTATTTTTACAATGTTTTAAATATTAAATTAAATTTCATTTTTTTCTAATTTAGAAATTAATACAATCATTTCAACTTCTGCTTCCATTAAATAAGTAAACAAATCATCCAATGTTGGTATAGATAACTGTGGTTGATCGGGACCGTTATGGGGTTATGCATCATAGTACCAATGGTCACACTTATTTGTTGAAGTTTTACAATCTACTATTAAAATTTGATTTATTAAATTTATTTTTAATTTCTTCTAATTTCTGCTTAACAGAAAATATCATATCTCCATTATCTGATGCAATGTTTTTAAGTGCATGATGATTCAAGTAAAAACAATCACATAATTGCCGTCCCATATTTTTTTCACATCAATAATAATATCATCAAGCTTATTCTGATCTTTAAATTGATTATAAATACATGAGATAAATAAAATTAAAATTATTATTTTACTAAAATATAGACAAGTATTTCAGTTTATATATGGGCATATTAAATAAATTTTATTAGATTACAACTAGTTTTTTAAAAAATTTGTCCATTTACATAAAACTAACGTGAATTTTTATTATTAATTAATCATAAAATTATATTTCATAAAATATTTCTATGTATGTTACTGTTTGGCTCAATTTTATTTTAGTTTTAACTCTTAAGAGTATACTTAATTGAACAAGTTTTTTAATAAAACGTGTATACAATTTTGGCAAAATTTTCACAAAAATTTCAATTAATCATTTAATATATTACAATTTATAGAGAGATTAGGTTTGCAGATAATAAAGTAAATTTCATCGAATTCTTACATAATCATGTAGAGATATTTTGCTCTCCATAATTACTCCAAACTAATTGTCTTGAAAAAAATCAAAAATTTTATATCGGGGGATAAACTCAAGGCAAGGTCTTGGTATGGGTACGGAGTCGCAGGGGTACGGAGTCGCGCGAATCCAACGAGATCATCAAAATTCCATTAGATATTATATTGATCATATCACATTTTCTATGAATAAAGTGTAAAAAAGAAAATTTTATCTAACTAACTTTTCGATGCATATTTAGCGAATATTTTGGTAAATTTTGCATAGTTTGGTGCATGCTTTCGCTTTGTTCGGTGCTATCTATTATTTGGCGCATATTTTTCCCAACCTTAATGATTGCAGTAAAAAGTGTAAATTAATTTAGAGTAATAGGGGTGGGGGTGGGATATTTATAAAAACCTATCAAACCAATATATCTTTAAAAAACATATGTACTTCATTTAAAATTTATCTTTTTTTTTTATCTAGTTTGGAAATAATATTTTTAATTTCGGAATCGCAACTCTTTTATTAAAAATATACTAATTTTAATAAATATGTCAAATTATAATCTTTTAAATGTATCTGTGAAAAGAACTAATTTTAGGAAAGGATTCTTAATTATAGGTATGTTCTGTTTCAACATATTTCTGTTAAGAACGCATAAACGGGCATAGTAATCGTTTTCAGTTCTGGTTTTAAAAAATCAGTGATATCTATCCGTAACCGACACCCTAAGTAGAGGGTCTATTCGAATTTCAGTCTATTCGAATTTTTACACGAAAATTGAGCTTACTCCCCTATGGTTTTCTTATTTTCGAGGACCTATTCTCAGTTAATTAGCATTTCCGCACCAAGTGAGATGTACCTTTCGACTCAGCTCGCCAAGGCCAATCGAATAGTAAACAATTTGACCAGTTTACTCCCTCGACTAAACAAAAGGCAAATTCCGTTCTTAGGGTGTACAATTCCATTCTTAGGTGTACAAATTCCATTCTGTGTATCAAATATAGATTTTCGAACAACAACTCCTCGGCGAGGATTTTGGTGAGGACTGGGACGAGGACCGCCGAAACGAGATAGGGATTTGAACATGGGCGAGAAGCTCGGTATCCGCGAGGCATTAACCTCTCGCTATTTTAATTTATACTAATATTTAGGCAGCGTCATTTTAACATTACTCATAATTATCAAATATAGAATTTCGAACAATAATAAGGAAATGAAAATGCATATTAATAAAAGAAATGATGATTTTAAAGAAGAAATGAAAATAAAAACTGCAAAAGGATATGTGAGTTTCGCAGAAATTTTAGAAAACGTCTACAAACCAAATGGTTTTACGGTTGAAGATTTTGGAAATGTTATACCGAAATTACGTTTACATGTACAACAATCATGCAATCAGGTAATTTAATTTACCGTAAATACTTATATTATGCCCTGTGCTTATAGGAGTAGATCAACTTGACTGGGCTATATTATGGGTAGGCTTCTATATAATCTGGGCTTATATTTTTTAAATTTGTTCACAAAATTTTTTCAAGAAAATTTTTCAAATTTATTTTTTCATTCCGCCGAATTACGGGTTGGCTTTCTGATTCTAACAGACAACCTATAGTGCACAACCTTTCGTTAAGTGAATGACAATTCTACCAGGATTAAGAAGGATTTAGGTGGATATCGTGAGTTTAGGTCGATATCGGGAGTCGATGAATTTAGGGTGATATATGTAGGAAATCAAGACAAATTATGGAACTTGATTAATCAAGCGTTATATAATTTTTGATATAAATTTTGAACAATTAAGTAGATATAACTGGATTAAATGGGTTATCGGCATATCAGGTGATTAATAAGATGCTAAAAAATATTAAATAGGTCCAAGACCCTGTTTAGCAGCCATTCTTTTAGATAATCAGCTAGTTATTTCAGATTTATTCCAACTGGCTAAATGCATCTAAAGCAACTATTAAACCATTAGATAATGTACAAGTGTTATTACACAACAATTATACATTAAATGGTTATATTTCATTGAGTCAATGCTACTTTTACAATGAATCTTATAATAACGAAAAACCGAATGTTGACAAAATCGAAGCAACAAACATATGGAGCCAAGAAAATATTGATGGTTGGGTTAAAGAGATAAAGGAGGGGAAATATACAGAACGTTCTGATAAGCAATATACTGATTCAGGTATAATAATATATTAAGGGCTACTGCTTAGTAGTTTACATAATGGCGGCGCAAATGTCGCGGTGCATAAGTCACCCGACGCAAAAGTCCCGGCGCTAAAGTCGCGGCGTGAATTTTCTCGGCGTATAACTCGTGATACCGTATTAAAAATAAATTAATATAATAATTATAAAAATAATTAGAAATTACTACTATAACAGCGAAAAAATGTTTAACGGGATACCCATTAATATTACGTTTGCCTTGTATGGTATGCAGAAGGACTTGCCATCTCAAACTCTTTCTCAGGCTGCTAAACATCTTTCTCATTTCAGAATCTTTTGATTTCATATTTTGTATCTCACACTCCCAGTAAACTTCCACATACACTCCCAAATTTTTGATAAAATTCATACAGGCAGAAGCAATTGTCATGGACTCACGTAGAGCACCATTAAATATACTGGTAAATACTGGGAAAAAATTCGCCTCGATTGGCCCACTGTAACTAAGAGTAACGCCAAAAAGCAAGGTGTGTTATAATTTTGAAACTGAGTATATAGTAGTATAAATTAAGTTTATTGCTCAATATTTAGATATTTTATAGCTTCTGTGTTTTATGCTACAAAACATTACAATATAGTTGGAAAGAAAGGTGCAGTTATCGGCTCGATTAAACCCTGGGTTGAAAGCATGTGTTTAGCAAATGGTGCAAGTAAAATCGTTACTATTGACTATCAACATATTAAAATAGGACATGATTCTATTATGTTTCTAGATGCTTTTGATCTTGTTAAGGCAAGAGAATTGTGAGTTTGGGGTTATTTACATCCCAAGGATTTATCCGAGATTTGCCTAGGTTTTATTTAAATAACGACGAGGGTTTAATAATTATAGTCTGGAACAATACGATTTTATTTATACTTATCCTTATTTTCGTTAATTTTTTCGATATTTATCGAAAAAATATCGATTGAAAAAATTAAATATCGAAATAATAGATCGACCAACATTAGTTACACCGTCCCTTTTGTGTCACTTTTAGTGACACAAATTAATCATGATTAACCCTTCCTAAAGGGAAGGGTTTCCGGCAAATATCAAAAGAAAAATAACCCCTCTAGTGTCAGGTTTGATTGACAGGTGATCAAATAGGGGTAATCTTCCTACACTTGTACAATCTTTGGAACTTTTTTTGTTGAAAATACACCCCTTCATGGAGCAAACTTCCACCTTCTTGGAACAATTTTCCTAAATATTCAAACATTTCCCATCTGTTGGAACAACATCCTCGCGTTGCCGGAACAACCTTACCTTGTACAAATAACATCTCTCGTGCCAAAATTTATGAATTCACAAAAAATTTAAATTTCTTAATAAATTTATGATAAGTGTAAATTTTCAGATTTTTTGATAGCTTCGACTTTATTGTCAGTTTTTCCAGCATTGAGCATTCTGGTCTAGGCCGTTATGGTGACCCTATTAATCCGATGGGTGATATTATGGAAATGCAGAAATTGCGATGTATATTAAAGCCACGAGGGATTTTCTTCCTTGGAGTCCCTGTTGGACAGGACAATGTTGGTTATAATTGTCATAGAACTTATGGAAGAATAAGATTACCTCTAATGTTTGCAGGTATTTTTAAAGTAACGTATTTTTAATGGTGCTGTGTGATTTCGGCAGAAGTGACGTAGGCAGTGGTTAAATGGGCAGTGAGTGATTTGGGCAGTAAACGTTTTTTAAAAAAATATTTTCCACATAAAAACAATTTGAGTATCATCAGATTATGAGTGATTTAGGCAGTAAATAATTGTTTTTAAAAAACTATTAATGCTCACAAATTTAAAAGTACCTATATCTTAAAGTGTAAGTGATCAGCACAAGCTCGGTGGCATAATATATTCAGGAAAAAATATATTTCAATACAAATCCGGGCCCTAGTTATACCACCATGGCCATAAATCACATTATTAAAATACAACCAGGCCGTTTTTACTTTTTTTACATTGAATGAGAAAATAATTGTTTATTTCAGGATTTGAACTATTGAATGTATTCTATCTGAAATCCAAGCCAATAGAAATGGAGATTAAGACGTTTGAAGATGATCATAATCCCTTATTTAATTTTACACATTTTGTTTTTGTACTTGAAAAACAAAGTGATTAATTGTAATTTTCAATGAATCGTTTTAAAATGAGCCGCAAAAATTTATATATTTAGCGGCTAATGTAAGTCGCGATAGAATTAGTCTCATACCATAATTTGACTCATACATACTCGTACTTGCCATGACCAAAATTAATGATCGGGTACTTGTGGGTTATCCCCCGGACTTTTTTGCAGACACAATTGTACAAAATGGTAAGAGTTTCTCTTCCCTCGCTAAGGATTAAATTTGATGAGTACCACATAAACTCGGCAAAATAACTCTCCAAATGATGACGTGCTGTGCCACGATGCTTTTTATTCACATAAAGGCATAATTTTCTTTTAAAATAAATGTACACATCAAATTTAATCCTTAGCGAGGGAAGAGAAACTCTTACCATTTTGTACAATTGTGTCTGCAAAAAAGTCCGGGGGATAACCCACAAGTACCAATGATCGTATCTGTGTGGCATGAGTGTTCCGTGTTCTGTCTGCGGAATGAACTTGTAACAAGCTCATCGATAAAATACTTTAATAACTAATTATCCTATGATCCTGATTTTTTGTCAGAAAATAGGAAACTCTTTTAGGATCCTAAAGAAAAACAAAACTAATTCTGATAACGTTTTGTTGAATTTTAATAATTATCTAATCCGTTTTAATCAAGGGGGCTTAGAACTTAGTTTACAACCTAAATATCAAGTTAACTTTATTATAATTAAAAAATTACTAATAAGTGTGAATAATAGTTGATTTACAAAAATTTAGTTATGTTAATTATCCAATTTTATTCGTATTAAATTCTTAACAGAGCTGTACCGAAACAAAAAAAATCTTTTTAATTAAAAATAGAAAAAAAGTCCAACATATGGAAATCCAAACAGACGTAAATTATTCAAAACAAGAATAATATTATATTCCAACCAACCAATACCGCTTGAAGAACCAATACGGAAATTTGAACAGCCTTTAAAAATATAAATTCATTAAGATAAGGACAAGGGTCCAAGTACATTACCGTATTTCATCTGATTGAGAGGCTGCCTCTATATTTTTCAATCCCCTCTCAGAGGGCCTCTCTTTTGGAGATTGCCGTTCAAATAGAGATATTGCCGCTCTATTTACAAAATATTCGGGGAAAAAAATTTCTCTATTCAATAAAAAAAACAAAATTACGAAGAATAATCGCTTAAGATACCGTTCTTATTCAGATATCTTATCAATCTCATCCCTTTTTGGTCCATCCCTCTATTATTCAATCCCTTCTAAACGGGCCGCTCAATTAGAGGAAATACGGTAATATAATTTTCATTAAAGATTACCCTAAGTATATCATTTTTAATCCGACGTTCCGATGCTTTTATTTCACTTTCCAAACGTGAATTAAAATCACTTTTAAATCCAATAAAATCCTCTTTAAGTTCATCAAGTTCTATAAAGTAAAGTGTTTTTTGGATATTTATGTACTATGTATATTAAAAGTAAGGACAGATAAGTTTGTTTAAAATCCCTTTATCGAGATTATGAAAATTAAAAATTTTATAAAAAATTTGGGTAATGGCCTATGTTTTTCCTGAACCTAGAACAAGGCTAAAGGATTATTGTATCCCTCTGAGCTTTTCCAGGATTTTAGCTGACTATAGGACCAATGTCAGGTTCATATAAATCGACTCGATAATTCCCCGGCCAGAAAGATTCTGGGTTGAGAATATCGAGAGAGATATCTGAGAAATTGACAGAATTATTCAAATTCGGGGTATATAAAAAATTTTCCTATGAAAATCTTATTTTTAATTTCACCAATTTTCAAGACAGCATCATTCTTCTTGCATATCGCAATAAATGCTAAAAAATATTTTTTAAACCAGCAAAAATAAATGTTTTTCTAACTTTTATTTTCCCACCCATCCACAGGTTCAGAGAATGTTTCATCCGGATTCATGCTTTAAATTTAAAAAAATTTTTTTTACAATATTAAGGTTATTGCTAAAAATTTTCAGATTAGTTAGACTAGAGTTTTATAGGTTTAAGACTAGAGTTTGTAATGGTTCGTTACTACAGCAGTACGGTAACGGAATTACTTTAACGGGTACTTTCCGGAATTACCAGTAGCAGTACTTGTCTATATCTGAATTTTCGTTAAAAAACCCCGGAAAGTACCTAAAAAAGCAATTTGAAGAACACTAGTTAACGACCCAAACTTCATCAAAAAATCAAGAAAAATTCAAAAAGACACATAAATCCTAAAAAATCTTAGAAAAAATTTACAAAAGTTGTCGAAATAGTCCAGTTTCCGTACATTTATATCCCAAACCGATAACTCCAGGAAAGCTAACAGCAACTGTATCCAAAGCCAACGAACCATCTTCTTCAGTTGGTATAAGTTTTGGCAACTCTCCACCCTTTTCCGTTATATAGACATCTTTATACTTTAAATTAATCAAATTTTTTATTTAAATAATTTTAATAAACTTGAGGAATGTCAATTTTAACGTCAGAATTGTCCATCTTGAAGTAAAATAAATTTTTGTATAATTTAAAGTAGGCAGGGGATTGTTTATAAAATACAAAGCTTACTTAAATTTTGTTAAACATTATTACTAGGGTTGTTGGCGACCGGTTATTAACCGATACCCCCGGTTTTCGGTTGAACTAAATTTTAGCAACCCGGTTTTCGGTTTTGAGTTTTAGGCAAATACCGGTTTATTTTTGGGGGAATTTCAAATAAAATCACTCCTTTTTACAAATTTCAGGTTTTCATTTTTAAAATTTTCTAAAAACGGTTAATTTTTGGCAAATAATTTCAAAAATTCCGGTTTTAAAACCGGTCGCAAACAACCCTAATTATTACTCAAATTAAAATTTTTAAAAAAAAACTGATTTTTAATAAAATTCAGAAAGTTTTAGTCAGCTTTATCAGAATTTTAATTAAAAATTCTGATTTTTATTATAAGCAAATCTAATCAGGGATGTCACGGGTTATATGAAACCCTATACCCAGAACTTTTTCGACCCTAAACAACTAATCAAAGAAACTTTCGAAAGCCACCCAAGACTTTTTTTTTCACTTCGAATATCACTGTGTCTAATAAGGAATTTTAAATACTACTGATTTTTATTTTTTTATTTTAATAAAATTCTGATTTTTCAATATTTTTAAATATTTCAAATTTTTTTCCAGCCTTATTCTTATATTTTCTAACCTGTCGTTTCTGAGCCTTCTCAATCGGTCTGTTTTGAAAAAAGGAATTTGTTGATTATAATTAAATTTAATTAAATTCCACCTATTTTCTCCCCCATGTTCTCTTTGATAGACACCACAATCATTACATAAATAATCCCCACTTTTATGTTCACGTCGCCATAAAGTAGTTGACGTAGTTCCACAATTTTTACATTGACGGGTATTCATGTCAATATTGCCTAAGGTTCCGAAAATTTTGTTAACAATTATGGAGATTTTTAGACAATTTAAAGTATGTTTAAAAATCATTGAGAGGCTACCACATTTTTATCAACTCAGAAACAAATTTAACAAAGTCTGAAACTTGTCTCTCCCAAAACTCATACACTGAATCTAGAGCATGGTCATGGGAGTGTATTACAAAATTTACCCATGACGAAATAATTACAGTACGTAAATATTGTTTCAACACCTCATTAAAGGTGTTATTAAACAATTTTAGAAAGGATTATTTATTTGAGCATAGCGTTGTCGGTTTCAACCCGAACCGAAAAACCGAAGATTTGTCGGTTGGGTTTCGGTTAACCGATGAATCTGGTGAAACCGACAACCCTATTTTCTTAAACTATGACAGAAAGATCAGTTCCATAATATAAAATATATACAAAATTAAAACTTCTAATAGAGACACATACCATGTCTTCTATTATTCAACCTTCTCGTAAGGAAGCCCCTAAAACTCAAGGAAGGGAGGGTGGATATCCCAAAAGTACAATATTTTCCAACCTGTCTTTTTTTCAGGCTTCTCAATCGGTCTGTTTAAAAAAAGGAATTTGTTGATTATAATTTAATTTAATTAAATTCCACCTATTTTCTCCCTCATGTCCACCTTGATGGACACTACAATCATTACAAAAATAATCAACACTTGCAGGTCGCCATATAGCAGTTTCCGTAGTTCCACAATCTATACAATGAGGTTTATTCATGTCAATATGACCTAAGATTCCGAAAATTTTATTAACATTTATGGGGATTTTATTGAAAGACCCATGTTCTTTATATAATTTAAAGTATGTTTAAAAAATAAAAAACACTTTACTTGAAGGCTAACTCATTTTTTATCAAATCAGAAACAAGTTTAACAAAGTCTGAAACTTGTCTCACGCAAAACAAATACACTGAAGCTTTTTTCTTATTACAAAATTTACCTATGCCCAAATAGTTACCATGCGTAATTATTGTTTCAACACCTCGCTGAATGTGGTAATTATTAAACAATTTAAGAAAGGAAGATTAATTATTTGAGCATGTCTAGAGATCGAGCTGGGTTTTTTCTGTACCCAGAGTCAATATATCTTCTGATATATTTCTGACTTAATATCTTCTGACCTTCCCCGGTTTTACTGTATTACAGGCCCAGGGTCCGGCCCATGACAATAAATCAAACCCTGAACAGGCCCAGGTTTTCAAAAACCTCGATCTCCCTAAGGTACTGAGTCTTTCGTGAAGCTGACAAAAGTAAAACTTCTAATAGAGGACATATGTGTCTTCTATTTTTCAACCTTCTCGTAAGGAAGCCTCTGAAACTCAAGTAAAGGAGGGGATATTCCAAAAGTACAATATTTTCTAACCTGGCTTTTTTACAAGATTCACAATCGGTCTGTTTAAAAAGAAGGCATTATTGCTAATAAATTAATTATACACTTATTCATTCCATGAAGTTTTCGATAGAGGCCACAAGCATTACAATAACAATCCCCATTTGTCTGATCACGTCGGTATAAAGAAGCATGCTCAGCTCCACAATTTTTACATTTTGGACTTTTCATGTTAATATGGCCTAAAATTAAGAGAGGAATTTGTGGGACTTGAAAAATGCAAGCTTAGGGTCAAGTTGAAGCATGCTTCAAGAAATAAAATTAAAAATTTTAAAAGCTTAAACATTTTCTATCAAATTAGAAAAAAGCTTCACAAAGTCTCAAGCGAGCTTAACAAAAATCAGACATACTTCAAAAATTAGAGAATTCCTGCCCTGACTTGTCTAACAGGTATAAAATGACCCTAAATATAAAATGACCTATAATGCTTCCACTAAACCTTTATTATTTATTTAGTAAGGGAATAAAGCTAAAAATTCTGCCTATACTAAGAGAATGAACGCCTTACAAGGACAGAACGACCCAAAACCTGGGGAGTGTTTTCCTCCTGAGACGGAAAGTTTAAAAATAATAGATGATGGAAAGGTAGGTTTGAAGGGCACAAATAAACCTTCAAAGGAAGAAAAATTGAAAGATGGTCTAAGGAAAATATTTGAATAATATGTTGGGAAATAGGGCAAAATACAGTTCCAAAAAAGATAAGACGCACAAATTTTCCTTCCGTCAATTCATCTATCGAATTTTAGAATAAGAGAAGAATATTTTAAAAAATTAAAGATTAATCCGTTTAAACCCCTTTATATCTCCGATATCCCTTCAAATTCTCCGTTATTCAGGGTGTGAGTAAATATTGAGGGGTGAACTCATATTTTCGATAAATTTTCTGGGATTAGCCCCGAAAACCCGCCCGGGTCGACTATGAAGAAAAAAGCCCGGATACGGGCCCGGCAAAGTGAAAAGTTCGAACTCTAACGAATATTTCCTCTATTATTAACAATTAATTTAAAAATTAATTTCAAATTTTTATTATTTGGCCCAACATTTTTCAGACATTTTAAACAAATAAAATCATGAAATTAATATTTTTTAATTAAAATTTAAAACCCCTTAATTGCTATTTTTTAAATTTTGTTTATTTTAGCAATTTATTCCTCTTAAATGTTGAGGATTATTTTTATTATTTTCACTTTCCCTTATTTTTATTTAATATTTTTATTGATTCTTCTCTATAAAGCAACAAAATTATTATTTTTTTAAATTTATTTACTAATTTTTTATTTTTATTTTTTAAAAATTAAAAAAATTTCTCTCAATTTAATTCAAAATTTCCAATGGAAAATTTTTGTTTAGAAAATTTACGAGGCAAAGAGGTAAATAGAAGAATTTCACCTGAAGTTCCGTTGTCTTTTGGTCTGGAACAGATAACGGAACTCAAATTGGATTCGGTTCCGGTCAAAATATCGGTTCCGGGGTAAAATTCCGTCATACGTCCCGGAAACCGATTCAGACAAACAATATGTCATTTGAAAGAGCTAGGCGAGCTGAGTCGAATGACATCAAAATTAGGTCCCGGTCTCACTTATGGACCGAGATATAGGCCCCCGAAAATCGAAAAACCATAGGGGGGCCAAGCACTTTTTTGGGGTGAAAAATTCGAAAATGCAAATTATACCTCATTCGAAAGAGCTCCTCGAGCTGAGTCGAATGACACCAAAATCAACGAAATCTGATTTGATTTAACAAAGTTATGATCGTTTGTTTTAGCTCCTTACCTTTGTTCTCCGTGGATGTTATGCTGCTGCGGAGGAAGCCGGGCATGACCATCACAGCGATAATTGGAATAGGATTAAGTTACGAGCCCAGACCCAGCGCCCGTAGACTCCCCGCGAGGCGCGTACCGCAAAACTCCGCGCGAAGCGCGGAGTTTTGCACAAGCGCCTCGCCGCCGCCCCATAGGTTTATGTTGTTTGTTTTTTTTTGTCATAACTTCGAAAAAACTTGACCAATCACGGCGATTTTGGTGCCATTCGACTCAGCTTAAAGAGCTCTTTCAAATGAGCTATTATTTGTATATTAGAATTTTTCACCACAAAAAAGTGCTTGGTCCCCCTATGGTTTTTCGATTTTCGGGGGCCTATATCTCGGTCCATGGGTGAGACCGGGACCTAATTTTGTGTCATTCGACTCAGCTCGCCGAGCTCTTTCAAATGACATATTGTTTGTTTGAATCGGTTTCCGGGACTTATGACGGAATTTTTCCGGTTCCGGTAAAGCACTAGTAAATAGCCCTTAAGGCTTTCTATAAAGCACTACCATGATCTACATTTAAATTCATAACTTTATGAATAATAATCCTTTCAAAATTATTTATATACCATTCGATAGAGAATTAAATTTGCTACAAAATTACAAAAAATTATTTTTCTAGCTAAAATTTCAAAAAAGTTATGCTGGAAAAACTACGACAAATTAACATTCTTCACTTAAATATGTTGGTTTTTTGACTACAACTTTTTTTCTAATTAATCAAAAATTCTCATTTAAATTTTATTTTGTAGAAAATTCAATTATCTATCGAACTATATAAAATTTATTTAAATCGGTTAAGAATTTCTAGAGTTATAACCTTAAAACCCAACATATGTTTAATTCCCCATTTAAGGCCTGGTTAAAAGAAAGGTTGCCTTTAAATGTTTACAGTGATGAAACTTCCAAACTTTTTGATTCGGCATTGAGACAATTAATTTCTTGGTTTGAATGTGAACAAATTGGTGGTATTTTAGGCACTATAGAGAAAATGAATAAATCGGAACCTGATTTTTGTAATTTTTAATTTTAATTAAAGAGAGAAAACTTTGTTTAAAAATTAAAATGAAAGGTATTCCTTTCCTTTTTTCCTCCAAAATTCCCTTGCATTAAAAGCAGTTAAAAAAGAATTATTAAAAGCTGAAGCATGTTGCCATTTAGCTTTTTTAAACCGTCCTCTCTTTGTATTGTTTGTGTTAACTCTTCCAGGCTAAGGCTATCGGATCCGGTTCCGAAAAAAGGCCGGATATCCGAAATTTTCAGTTCCGATCCGGATATCCGAAGATTCCCAACTATCCGACAACCTTATTCCAGGCAACCAAACTACAGTGCTGAGATTTAAATAGGGAAAATATTTTAGTATGACTCTCAGCGTCTAAATATTTTTATGCTAAAGCTTTGATTTCCATGTGTTAACTAACTTCACTATCAATTTTTTATACCTCAAACTTTTATTCCTTTATTGATGTAATCCACAAAGGAAGAGAAAAACAAGCATTACCCTTCAAAGCCTATAAATAAATTTCTAAAATTTTTCAGTATTAGGCAAAACATTAAAGCTTGGATTGGATACTTTAAGTAGTGGGCGATCTAAACGTTCTGATCCTACTTTTGAACAAGAATTGGCAGATTTAGTTAAGGATGCTAATTTAAGGGGGAATGAAAGGGAGAGAAAACATGCTTATGCTGTTCAACTTTTTGCTGATAGGTTGGAAAATAATTTGATAATTGCAAAATTTCCAACCCTCAAAATGACCAAGTATTAGATTAAAATAGGATGGAACCCCGTCCCCCGAACCCCGACCCGACCCGAACCCAGAAGACTACTCCGGGACTCACCCCCGTACGAACAACCCAGCCCTCCCCCCTCTACCCCGACGCCCACCCCCATACAGGCAAAACCCCCTACCCGACCCCAAAACCCCGTCCCGACTATTTTTTAGCAAAAACCAGACCCGGACCTCTAAGGCTTTACTCAAGCAAACCCCGATCCCCGACGATCCTGCCCACGAAGGCTCGGGGTGCTACCCTAGTTTAAAAAATAAATTTTTCACAGCGAAATGCACAGAGCTTGTAATGAATGGGAAGATATACTTGTAGAATATCCCAACGATTTAATGGCACTTAAATTTGCTCATACTGGATATTTTTATATTGGAGAGCATTTGGGTTTTGTTTTTTTTTTAATTTTAAACTCGAATTTATTTATTCAGCTATGAGAGACAGTATTGCGAGAGTGATTGATAAATGGGATAAAGAGAGATATCCTGGTTATAGGTGAGGATATTTTCGTATTGCCACTTTATAAAATGTCAAATTTCGAAAATTGTAAATATTACGTACCGTATAGCCTACCTATATTAAACTGTTTCTCAAATAATTGCCCCAATATGTTGATTGCACCTTTTAGTTTAAGGTTTCGGTCTTGGGAACACTTTGGATATCCGGATCCGAAAATTCTAGCCAAAATTTTCTGAGGTGCAATCTTTTTTCGAGACTGGGTATCCGAATTCGACAATCTTACTCTAGTGATAGCTTGAAATGTGACAATAATAACCTTCATAAAATTTTTTGCCAACACATCCAATTTCCCTTCCTCAATTAATTGAGTGGGGTGTCGAAAAATAATTACCTAGGGTAGTCATTAAAGGAAATACGGTATCGTTTAAAGTTATCTACACGGGATGTATGCTTATGGATTAGAAGAATCCGGGGAATATATCGAAGCAGAAAAACAAGCAAGAATAGGCCTACAATTACAACGTCAAGATGGCTGGTCTACCCATGCTATAGCTCACTGTAGGGAAATGGCTAGCGATTTCAAAAATGGAATTAATTTTTTGGAATCCACAGAGAATGATTGGAGTGTATGTTTTGACAGAAAATATTCAAAAATAAATTTAGAATATTATTTTTAGCAGTGTAAGCTGCTCCATGGGCATAATTACTGGTAAATATTATTAACAATTGAGTTCTCTACAACCTGGTTAATCTAGTAGATAAACACTACATTTTTAGTTATTAATGGAAACTGTTATTTAAAAATCGGGAAATCAAAAGGACCGAGTTTAACCTATTGAGTTTAACCTATTGTTATGTCCATAAAAATTCATACTTTACTGAATCGTATCTATTATATGGTGTTAATTTTTAAGTGAACAGTCAGAGCCTCTCTATAAATACTCAAATATATCCACCTCGATTTAAGACATGTTTTTAAAAGCTTCCTAACTATACGCCTTTCATGCCTCAAGAGTTTTTTGCATATAAGAGAGACTTCTGAACTTAATTAATTAAATTTCAGGCATAATGCCCTCTTTTACATTGAAAAGGGGGACTTTGAGACAGCTTTAACTATTTATGACAAGTTTAATAATTTTTAAAAATTTCCAAAAATTTTTTATTTTTTGAGTAAATTAGCACCCAAAACCTCAAAAAAATCCTTTACAATAATGGAATTAATAGATGCTTCTTCCCTTTTGTCAAGACTTGAATTGGAAAGAATTAATGTTGGTAGAGAACGTTGGGAAGGATTGATACCTTTAGTTGGGCCACATATTGGGGATCAAATAATTGCTTTTAATGATGCACATATAGCTATGGTGTTGAGTAAATTGGATGATGAAGATATTGATGGAAGGGGGAATTTGGCTTATTTACATGCCAAAAATATATCGAATTTTGTGGGGTAAATTTTCAGAATTCTTAATTTATGACAACCCTCTCCCAAAACTTTGGAGACTAGTCCCGGGAAAGACGACTAGGGCATACTTCAAAATAAAACAGAAAATGACTCAAGTCAGAAAAATCGGGCCTGAAATAATCTATGTCTGGTCTGTATCAATTAATACCTTTAATTTGTATAAAAGTTTTGGGGCGGTAGGATCTCTATATGAGAAAGCTTTGGCTATATTTTTTTCTATATGAGAAAATTTATACCTCAATTTAAGATACGGTTTTTAATATTCGATTGTTCACGTGAGGAGGGAGGAGCACCCTAGGGAGGGCACTTCTTTATTGTTCACCTCATTATAAGATACACTCTTTAGCTACAAAGGTATATTTCTTAGTGAAGTCCAACTAGGTATAATTAATTTTAAAGTTAAATTTTAACCTTCTAAAAATTTTCCCAAAATTAGAAAATAAAATTTAAATATAGATAGGCTAGCCCAAGCCCTTTAAAAATTTAATTTAAAAATAGGGATAAACAAAATATTGGAGAGAATGCAATAATTATGCGTGATTTTGGGGAAAAATTGTGTTCATCAATTAATTTATTTAATAAAGAAAAATATGACCAAGCATTTGATGATTTGTATTCTATCAAATCACAATTTTGTAGACTTAGTGGAAGCCATGCTCAAGTAATTTTTGAGTTTTTAGAAAAATTTTTGGGGGTTTAATTAACTTGAAATAGCTTTTACCAATGAAACAACCTTCCATTTAAACCTTTATAACTCTGCTGAACCTAAACTTTTTAGAAGGATTTTGGTATCATTCGATAGAGAATTAAATTCTCTATTTAAAAATAAGTGAAATTAAATTTTTTTGATAATTTTGTCAAAAGTTATGAGCAAAAAAGGGCATTTTTTATTGAAAATGAGTTTTTCAATTAAAGCCTTTTCAAATTATTTTTCTAAAATTCTAAGTTTTATTTTATTTATTAGTTAATTTAATCCTCTATTGAATACTTTTTATATTATTTTAAAATATTTATCCCTTTTTGAGTTAAGAGGATTTTTTCTGGACTAAAACCTTTAGTAAAGCAAATCGGACAAACCCATCCCAGAAAGACAAGAATACTTTTCTATGTAAGGTTGTTAATATTAAGGGTTGTACCCCGAACGCTCGGAGGCGGATGTATCAGGTTACGGGGTTTTCACATTGTTTCAGGGCGGGGTTCGAGTCGGGGGGAATCGTGAAAAAGTCGTTCGGGAACGGGGTACAACTACCTTTCATTTATCCTACCACCGACCGATATTTTCATTTTTGTTTTTGTTAAACTGACAAATGAGGGGGACATCTCTGGTCTTGGAAATAAAATTGGATTAAAATAAACTTTTTTCCAAAATTTTTTAAGAAAATTTTTATTTTCCAAATTTATTTAGGCATTTTTTAATTTTATTTCCCGATTTTTAAAATTTTTCAGAAAGATATATTCACCCAATTTCTCGTTTGTGCAGGCCTACATTCTCAAGACAAAGAGAGAAATAAAAAAGCATTGTAAATTAAATTTAAAAAATTATTTTTAAAAAATTAATTCCAAGGAATGTTTTTCAAGAGAGAGGTGCAAAAATGAGAGATTCCGCTTTGGCTCTTAGACTAATTAAGAGATATGAAGAAGGATTATTTTCTAAAAGATAAATAAATTTTTTCTGGAATTTTTATTTAGCACAATAGTATTTTCATTAATTAATTGTATTTTGAAATATTAAATTAATTTGTAAATATGACCTAATTTTCATAAATAAATTTGTATTTATCTTTAAATTTATTTATTTTTCTCTGCGTTTAATCCATCCCTTCAAAAGTTTTGGATAAAATACCTTTTTACAGACTCCCAGAATTATAATTCTAGCAATCTTTATTAGAGACGTCCAAGACTTGAATTTGGTCTTGGCATGAAAGTAAGATCAAACAAAGTTTAGTTATACTTGGCTCATAGTTCAAGTGGTCCGCTGAATGTTATGAACTTCCGGTTGATTTAGGGTAAATGGATCGAGACACATTTTCAGGTCTCGATCGGTAAATACTCAGTACCTGATAATTGATTCTTAGACAGGGAACCGAGAGCTTTAACTGTTATAATAGAAAATAAATTTTCCACATATTGGCCTTACGTAATCAGAAAATTATGGTCATCTAGATTGTGAAGCAAATTCGCATGCTTCATAAATACAGTCCAACTGCACAATAAGATCCGACACCAGTATTGAAAATTGTATCCTAGATTATGTTAGGCACTTCCCCCTTCCCTCTCCCCACTCCAACAAATTTCTAAAAAATGTATTTGAATAGAAAATTTTTTTTTTAATTTTTGGTTTAAAATCCCGTTTGTTTTAGCTATTTGTTTAGTTTGGTTAAATCATTATTATTATCCAGAAGTATCTGCGGACATTTTAATTTTTAGGTATAAAAACTAGGTATAAGAACTAGGTATAAGAACTAGGTATAAGAATCTATTTTAAATTAATTATAAGAAATAAATTAGTTTTATACGAAAATTAAATTTTGTTAAAATTAAAAAAATAAAAAATATGGCAGTCTCTTTTTGAGCAAATAAAAAATCACTTAAAACAAGAATTTTGTTTTTTGTTTAAAAAATTTTAGAAAATCATAGAAATTCCAAAAATAAATAAAAATTCTTGGTTTTTTAACAATAGAAAGCTTATTTTGTAAGTTGGAAAAGTGTTAATTAAGAAAAATATTTACTCCCAACAAATTTTACTCAAGAAAAAATTAATTTTTACCCCCACCCTCCCAGCCCCCTCTCCCCACCCCGCCCCTCATCTTGGCACTTGATTCTACCAAAGGCCCACCAAAACGTCTTAAAAAGTTTATTTATGCCCACACCGTTTTTTATGTTCTTATCAATTTTCTGAAAATTTTGGTTTTTAAAAAAATTTTTAATGGCCTATCAATACGAGAAAAAAATGGATTTTCGGTTTAAGACTTTTCCAACATTCAAAAGAGATTATTTTTAAATTACATGTTTTTGAGATGTTTTTTAGTATAAGAATCAAAATTAGTACAGAAATTAAGTGAATTTATAAGTTATAAATTAGATTAGTTAAGGATCTATATTTTTTAAAACCGTAAATTTTTTGAATAACCCGAAGGTGAAGGAGATTTTTTGAAAGAAAATTGAAATATATTTTTGAGGTCTTTAATTGAGGTTTTTAAAAATAATTTATAGATCCATATGTCAAACACGACTTATTTCTTGCATAAACCATGAATTAGAGAAATAACTGAAATGACCAATGCAATAAGAGTCATTATCATCATTATTATCTAAAAAAATTTTTGGATTATCCGGAAAAGAATAATAAAAAATAAAAAATTTTTCCAATCAAATCAAACAAAAATTTCAAAATTTAGTACAGAATTAAGAACGAACAATACGAAAAATCGTTGTTGGTTAAAATTTATTATTTTTAGTAAAAATTTTGTAAAAACAATTTAGGACAGATCCAACCCTTTTATTTTTAAAAAGGGAAAAAATGGAAATTCGAAAAGAATCGAGTTTTTAAATAAATTTTAGCCCAAAAATTAATTTATTTTGATCTGGTCCTTTTATTTATGGACAATTTTTAGATCGAATTAATGAAGCTAAAAAGCCACAAAAAACTTTTATGAAGCAGAAAATTTTGTTTAAAAATGGCCAAAATTTTAAAAAACCTTAAATATTAACCCACAAACAGACCTTAAAAATCCCCAATATTTAAAATAATGCAGAAATTTTTTTAAAAAAATTTTTGGAATAATTACCAAATTTATTCCAAAATACCTGGAGATTGTAATTGATTGAGCTGTCAATTTTAGCCTCCAAACGATTCAATTTTTCATCAATTTTAGTCTCCAAAGTCTCCATTTTTCCCTCCAAACGATTAATTTTAGTTTTAAGTTCCCCAATATCTAAAAATTGAGTAAATAAAGGAAAGTAATAAAAAATATATAAACAATATTTTTAGTAAATCCTTTATTTAAAATATTGAATTCCCTAAAAATTAGAATTCAAAACATCCCAAACCTAAACCAGAAAAAGTTATCGAAAGGTAAAAACTTGAGTAATTTTCTTGTTAAGTGGCAAACAATATAGTAGGGTAAATACTAAAATTCATGGTTCGCTTAAGGTATTCAAAATCTGCATATATGAATTAATTACACGGAACCCGTGAATTTTTCGAATGGAGGGCTTTTCCTGCGGACCTTTATGTTGCTTTGTCACTCAATCAATAATAGATTAATTTTGGAGAACTTTGTTAATGAATTAGAGTTAAAATTGAAGAGAAAAGGCCCACCAAAATTCTTCAGAAAAAGTCCCACCCCCACGCCCAATTTTTCAAAAATATCCAAAGATAGTTTCGACTCATTCCTTAAAGATTCTCTTGACCTAAATGCTTAAAGGATTTATGTACGTATTGAAATCCCACATTAACTTATAGAAATTAAACAGATTCTTATATAAACCTTTTTTAATTTCAATCAATTCTGACGTAGGTGGCGCTTCGACTTTTGGAATTACAAGAAATACTACAAATAAAATTTTTTTATTTTAAATAGGCAAAGTAAATAAAATACATTTGTCAGTCCACCCATCAAGAGGCGGTAAAAAAGCAGTTTTATTCATATTCATCCTTAAAATGTAAATATTTAATAGGGTTATTGTTAGGTAATGTTGAAGCTGATTCTTCCCTATATATTTGTTTGTGAGGAGATTTTATTTATTTTGCGGACATTTTTTGCGGACAAGTCAATGGAACCAAGATTTAAATAAATTTTAAAATCCTAGCTCTAAGGGGTTTTAGTAAAAGAACTGTGGCACTCGAGTAAGGAGAACCCTAAGAATCATAAAAACAAGGTAACCTAAAAATCAATGGTTTCTAGAACAACTCAAAACTAAGAAAATCAATAGGGTTACACTGATTTGTGAAGGTAAGCAAAAAAGCAGTAAAATTCAAGTTCGTACCCCCCTTCCTTCTTTCCTCAGTATATTAAAATAGGTACGAGTTCTGCCTTTTAGAATAAATAGAGAATTGTGCGTGTACCATAACTGGGGGTGAGAGTTCGCACTCTTATAAGGATTTTGTGGGAATAAGGTGAGCCTGAATATTACAAGTAAAAAGAGTGGTTCACACCTTTGAAATTGGTTCAAAAAGCTAGAGCAAAGATGGTAAGATTTTAAATCTGACCATTTTTAACACTTTGAAGAAGGAACAAGAGGGGCGGTAATAACTTGAATATTACCCAAAAATGACTAATCTTAAAAGCTCGATGGCTAGAATAATGTAAAAGAAACCTAAGCTGTCTAAAGTATCCACGAGACATATACTTCAAGCCATTTACGTATGGAAATTGAACTGCTACAGTTGAAAGTGGCAAAGATCCGTCAGAGTCAAGAGGGAGCAAAGTTTCGTCCATTACAGAAAAATTACTAGCTACATACACACTTTCATGCTAAAAATTATTTTTTAATTTCAATTAAAATAAAAAATAACATTGATTTTGTCGTGTATGGAGGAAAAAGAATTGAATTGAACAACTTCGGTCGTGAGTGCAAATGAATTTGGGTGAAGAGGAAGCAAAGTTGCGGCCTTATCAGAAGGATCACTAGCTACGTACACACCTTGCTAAAAATTATTTTCTAATTACAATTAAAATAAAAAAAACAACGTTGAGTTTATCAAGCATGGTTAATGATAAATTTATCAGGTTAAAAAGGATCATAATCTTGCATAACATCATTATGACACTGAAAATTAATATTTAATAGAAAGTTATTCTAAAACTATGGTGGGTTTAATAGAATTCTAATCAATTAGAAAATAAAGGAAACTTAAATAAATTCTTCTCATTCAAGCTTGGAATGAGTTAGGTGAAAACTGGGCGCTGACAATTTAGAGAAGAAAGGAAATGGTTAGGGAACGCACTGAAAACTTTGCAAGACGAAACTACGCAGTCCAAAAATACGCAAAACTACATAAAATACGCAAACTCTTTTCCTTAAACATAACGCCAACATTTAAATTAAATGTCTATTTACTCTCTTTATTTTGTTCGATCTCTCGTGAATCTGACTTTATTGTAAACAAGAGAATGGGTCAGAAAGAGATGAGTTTATAAAATGGTCAGAGGATAGGAAAATGGTCAAATTCTCTCATTTGCGAGGGGAATTAGATTAATTTTATAACTTTTGATCCTCCCTTACGATTTTTTCAAATTCTGTATTTTTGTAGTACAAAATTGTTAAACAATCACTAAGGTTGAGAAGCTAATATACATTTTTAACAAAGTTTGAATTTTTTAAAACACAATCTTCGCGATTTTTAGGAGTCTATCTCAGTTCATAATTAATGTCGGTCTTTCATTTTGGTCTCATTCGACGTATCTCACTGAGATCTTTCGAATTATTGTCCATATTCGGAAGTATTTTTGTCTACATTAGGGAGACTATAACTAATGAACTCAAGTGATAAAATTTTTTTAAAAGTTGTCAATTGTAGTATTATAAGTTTATACAATTTAGCGTTTAAAATTGAAACGCGTTTAAAAACTCCTTGAAAAGCGTTTAAAAATTCACAAATTTTTTTCAGCGAATCTTGAAACAATTAACTATAAAATATACTGTGCCGGATTGGCACTTTTAATTGCCATTAAAATTTAATTTTATTTAATATTTTGTGTTTTGATGTTTAGTGTGTCTCCCAGCCTATTTTTTCTTTCTTCTAAAAATATAACTTCGGGCGGGGAGACACACTCACAACAATTTTTACATTCACCATACCACTGTTTTTTGGTTGGCTTTTGACTTGCCTTTAAGAATTAATTTTTTATTCCATTTTTACACATATATAATTTTTACCACTTGCTCTTCTTACTGGCAATCTCTCTGTTTAGTAAAAATATCCCTTTTTTGGCTTGGATTTAGCCTTGCTTGTTTATTCTCTTGACTTGCCAGTATTTTTTCTCTTATTAATCCGACCACCTATTTTTACTCATTTTTTGTTGTGGAGTAAAAAATTTGTTAGTTAAATAAACATTCGATTTTGGACTGTGTGTTTTTTGTGTAGTTTTAACCTATTGCCTAGAGTAAAAGGCATTTTTTATATATACTGACTGATTTTAAATCGTAAAACGGTTCTCAAGATATAGAATTTTAAGTGTTATTAAAATTTGTCCTAAGTCACTCAACGCCCTAGGGTAAATCCGGCCGGTTTTCCAGAGGGTTCTCTGGGCAATAAGAGCTAGCTAATAAGATGTGAATTAAGGGTGAGGATTAATTTCGGACAAATTTAAAATGTATTTGAAAAAAAGAGTGGTACAAGACTGGAAATGGATAGAATTCGATCAAGGGTGGCAAATTTGAAAAAAAACTATGATGTAAAGGAGCTCATTGGAGTTACCACTCCCCTCCTGCTATAACGGCTTCGATGACTTCCTGACATATTTAAAGGAATTCGGGGCATAATTGGCAGCCAGTGAGATGTTGCCAACTCCAGATCTGTTTGAGTTTACTTCTTAAATACTGCCTTTCAACAAATTTAAAAAGCTTATTTTAATAATTCTAATAATAATTTTATGAAATGATTTTCAGTAACAAGACCTTCGCATTGCAACAAATTTAAATGAAGATGGCCTGGTATCCTAACCACTAATCTTAACGGCACTTTGGCACTTGATACTGTGACTGTATGTTTTCCAGGAGCTATTGGTTTGCAATACAAATGCTCTTCAATAGGCTTGATTCGACAGCTTTTGTATAGTTTTAAAATTTGAAGGCTTTAACGATCTCATTTTTGATCAGTTTTATTGATGCCAAAACTCATTCTTTACTCAAATTATTTCCCAGGAAATTCGAACTCATTCTCGAACTCATTCTTCGAACTCATTCTTCAAAAAACTCATTCTTTACTCAAATTATTTCCCAGGAAATTTCCCAGGAAATTTCCCAGGAATTTCGAATGAAGTGTCATTGTCATAATTTAAATAAAATTATTAAATTGTTTTACGCCCATTTTCTGGTCAATAAAAGGGAAGGGAAGGGAAGGGAGAAATTTAAATTACAAATTGCTTTTACTAACAGAAAAATTATATGAAAGAACAAAAATTATATGAAATATAATAATGAATTATTGCTAGAAAACCATCCGTTTTGAGTTAGGAGGTCAGGAGTTTGTCTAACAATATTTAGCTGGTATCCATGAGAGAAAATTTGGGGTGAAAGAAAAAATTATTTATAGTTGGTTTGTGATAGATTTTTAAATATTAATAGTGTAAAGCCAGAAAAGTATCCCCAGCCCAGCAAATAAAGCAAAAAAAGATGCATCAAAACCTTGCATCAACAAGCTTTCTTACAATCTTTCTCTTGTTATTCCATCTTCATCCAAGTAAAATGCATAAATTCCATCATTCAATAATGGAGTTATTTTGACAACCATTTTAGGACTAAGGAAACTATTATGTAAACCCATTTGACCATCTTCAATATCATCTACATTAGTTGTTGCTATAGTTATTCTTATGGAATGACGCAGACTTTTCAATACTTTTTTCTCAAAATCGGAAATTTTCTTGAACATTTTGAACACACATCTTTCCTCGTCTGCTTTTTTAATTTTAACGTAGAATTGAAACCATCCATCGATAAAAATTTTTGTGATAGTAATAAAATAATTTCCCGGATTTTCAAATTTTAAACAAATTTCAATGTGAGAATATTCCATTTTCTCTTCATGTTTTTTGCCCTTTAATGAAGTTGACTCAATTAAATTAGCCTTGCCAAAATTTTCTCTTTTTAAAATTTTTCTAGGCCCTTCTGGATTCAAAAAACATATTAATCTTGTCAACTTTGCATAATTGTTTTGAAATGTCTTTAAAATTGAGTTTACACCGTTTATGTTTATTTCTGCACCATTAGAACTAGCAGCATTTTCCATACTCTCAATATTCAGGCTATCTACTTCTAAATTAATCTGTGCAAAAAACATAGACTCCAAATTCATTAATTTCTAAAATTAAAATGCAGTCTGAAAATTTATATACCCAGAAATTATACTATAATGTACACTCCCATGTAATAAAAATAGATTTTCTTTATTTGTCAGTATTTTTGTGGCTGGGGGGGGGGGGGGGGTTAGATTTTTCAACCACAAGAGGTACATGCTTTATACTTGTACAGGCTGTCCATTTTTTTCTCTTATTTCAATGTGAATTCGTTTTTCCCTACGAATTTTGGAACGAGCTTCCAACCATTTGTCTCGATTGTATAAAATTCAAAATAAGACTGATACCTTAACACCATTGTTTTCTCTTAAGCAAATATTTAGTTCTGTTATTTTGAAATACCAAAACGCATCCTCAATCAAAATTAATTTTTTCCCTTCATTTCCGTTAATTACTCTCTTGATTTTATGGAAATTTTCGTTAGAGTTACTACACTCGTATGGAGAAGAACTTGTGTAAACATAATCTTTTGCATTCTTTTCATCAATTTCATAATAAATTTCAATTTTATAAAGGCCAATCCGTTCTTCAATTTTATCTACTTGCATTCCCAACAAATTTATTTTAACACTTCCATCCTCGTTTTTATTATTTTCTGTAGATTTAACCAAAATTCGTTGATTATTTTTATAATCAGAAAAAGAATAATCAAAAAATATTAAAAATAATATTTTAAAAATAGATAAAAATTTGATGAAAAACATTTTTAAAAAATTTATTTTTAATTTTAGTTGTTAAATTCCGTCGTGTTTTATACAAAATTGTGAACCTAAAATCCATTCACCGCTCACAAATTATTTCGTAAATGTACTTTAAGGACAATATTAAATATTGATAAATATTTTATTTCATAATTTTTGTCCGGATCTAACCATTATAGACGATCTCGCACACACAATTTATCGCACGTGAAATTACACAAGATGGAGGTAGGGTATCTGGGATGAGCCCCAATTCTCAAAATTTCCGTTTGCGGCTCTAAAAGTAGAGTATTTAAATAACAATTTCCAACATGGAACGACTCAAAAAATATCGGTTCAGTATCTGGAGCTCAGATCTCTCGTTATCCCTCCAAATCTCCCTATATACCTGATATACCCGGTACCCGCTACTTCGTTAAACCACCTTGATTTAAAAATTCTTTTCCCAATTTTTTTCCCAATTTCTTGCGTTATTTGAGTTAAATTTTGGCCTTGCGTTGCGTTTTTTGAGATAGTCTCTTGCGCTCATCCCTGATACCCAACCTTCATCTTGTGTAATTTCACGTGCGATAAATTGTGTGTGCGAGATTGTCTACATTGGTTAAATCCGGACAAATATTATGAAATAAAATATTTATCAATATTTAATATTGTCCTTAAAGTACATTTACGAAATAATTTGTGAGCGGTGAATTGTTTTTGGTTCACAATTTTGTATAAAACACGAAGGAATCTATCAACTAAAATTAAAAATAAATTTTTTAAAAATGTTTTTCATCAAATTTTTATTTATTTTTAAAATATTATTTTTAATATTTTTTGATTATTCTTTTTCTTCTGATTATAAAAATAATCAACGAATTTTGGTTGAATCTACAGAAAATAATAAAAACGAGGATGGAAGTGTTAAAATAAATTTGTTGAGAATGCAAGTAAATAGAATTGGAGAAGAGACTGGCTTTTATAAAATTGAAATTTTGTATGAAATTGATGAAAAGAATGCAGAATATTACGTTTACACAAGTTCTTCTCCATATGAGTGTAGTAACTCTAACGAAAATTTACATAAAATCAAACGAATAATTAACGGAAATGAAGGGAAAAAATTAATTTTGATTGAGGATTTGATTTGGTATTTCAGATTAGCAAAAATAAATATTTGCTTAAGAGAAAATAGTGGTGTTAAGGTAAAAGTCTTATTTTGAATTTTATACAATCGAGATTAATGGTTGGAAGCTCATTCCAAAATGCGTACTTGCACCTCATATTGTAATACGAGCAAAAAATGGACAGGTAGTAGCCTGTACGACATAAAGGCTGTACCTCTTGTGGTTGAAAAATCCACCCTCCCACCACCCCCCCTCCTCCAAAGTACTGACAAATAAAAAAAAATCTATCTATTACATCGGAGTGTACATTATAATATAATTTTTGGGTATTTAAATTTTCAGACTGCATTTTAATTTTAGAAGTTAATGAATTTGGAGTCTATGTTTTTTGCACAAATTTATCTAGAAGTAGATAGCCTACATCAAGAAAGTATAAGAAATGCTGCTAGTTTTGATGGTGCAGAAATAAACATAAACGGTGTAAAATCAGTTTTAAAGACATTTCAAAACAATTATAAATTGACAAAATTAATATGTTTTTTGAATCCAGAAGGGCCTAGAAAAATTTTAAAAAGAGAAAATTTTAGCAAGGCTAATTTAATTGAGTCAACTTCATTAAAAGGCAACAAACATCAAGAGAAAATGGAATATTCTCAAATTGAAATTTGTTTAAAATTTGAAAATCCGGGAAATTATTTTATTATCGTTTTCAATCATGCGGGATGGTTTCAATTCTACGTTAAAATTAAAAAAGCAAACGAGGAGAAATGTGTGTACAAAATGTTTAAGAAAATTTCTGATTTTGAGAAAAAAGTATTGAAAAGTCTGCGTCATTCCATAAGAATAACTATAGCAACAACTAATGTAGATGATATTGAAGATGGTCACATGGGTTTAAATGGAAGTTACTGTGGTCCTTTAGTGGTTGTCAAAATAACTCCATTATTGAATGATGGAAGTTATGAATTTTATTTGGATGGAAATGGAATAACAAGAGAAAGATTGTAAGAGAGTTTTTTGATGCAAGGTCGCTCAACCATCGTTTTTTGCTTTATCTGCTAGACTGGGGGATACTTTTCTGGTTTTAACACACTATTTATTTAAAAATCTATCACAAACCAACTTTAAATAATTTTTTCTCTCACTCCAAATTTTCTATCTCATGTTTTCCATCTAAATATGCTAAAACAGATAGCTACTAATTCAAAAACGGATGAATAATTTAAAATTAAATTAAAACTATTTAAAAGAAAATAAATTGTCTAAGATAAAATAAAAATTTGAATTTTGATAATTTAAATAAAATTCTGATTGATAAAACTGTTTTTTCTAGTGATTTACATATAACTTTTGTTAAAACTATCGTAAATTTAATTTCACAAATTATTAAAAAAAATTTAAATTCTGTATTTTAAATTTTTCAAAAAAGTCTGGGTAGCGTTGTGTTAAAAAGGTCTAAATTGAATGTGTTTCCGTTGGTAAAAGCAATTTGTTAAAACGGAACACAGAGAAAATCAATGCGATTTAAATGAAACCAATATTCTTTAGATAAGAGTACGTCCGAGTTCGATCGAGTCGCCCCTTAATCCCTCAAGATCCCTCGTCATCCTCTTTTAATATTCCCTTTCTAGTATTTGGCAAAATTTAAGGATTTCGCCATTTTTGGCAAATATGAGTTTTCAGCGCCGCAGGCGAAAATTTTTTAAATTTCAGTATAGACAAGAGTCAAAAATCAGTATAGACAAGGCCCCGGTCACTAATGAAAATACATAAATAAATCTTAAATATAAAATTTATAATACTTTGCCAAATTACTTTGGACAATATTAAGGATTTTGTTTCCTTGAGTCAGTATCGTTTCCCGCCGAGAAATGGATCGAGAATTTTAGTATCGGGGTCGAGACCGAGAATGAAAAAACCGAGACCGATATTGGAAAAAAGCCGACTTATTATATCTAAACAATTTAGGACACAATTTATTGAGTTATATAAGGTTCGAAATTATATGGACGAAAAATTGAGTTACAGTCCATATTCGCTCCAATTATTCTTTTCCTAAAAATCATAAAATTAAAAAAAATATTTTTGTATTAGGTTATACCACTTATTTCTCCGATTCTGAAACCATATTTTCACCTGAGTCTCAGTAAGGCTCAGTTTCCTAGCCAAATCTATACGTTGTTGACTGGTGAGATAACGTTGTGCGTTGAATGCTGATTCCAAAAGACTAACCTTAAGAAATTCAATATGGTATATAGTGTAGTGTACCGGTGGTAAAGGTTCAGGACGTGATATACTGTATTTATTCTAATAAAATGACCTCTCCAATAGAGCGCCTCCAATTGAAAGGCCCCTTTTTGGGAGTAATGAAAAATAGAATGGCTGCCTCTATTTGAATGGTTCCGTGACTTTTGCGCCGAGAACATTTGCGCCGCGACTTATGCGCCGCGACTTTTGCGCCGCGACTTATGCGCCGAGCGACTTTTGCGCCGGGGGACTTTTGCGCCGCGACTTTTGCGCCGGGGGACTTTTGCGCCGCCACTATCATTAAAAATATATCAATAACTACAGCCGGACCTCACTTTAGTAGGGTTTTCGAATAGTTGGAAATCTTCGGATCTGATATCCAAACTGAAAATTTCGGATATCCGGCATTTTTCGGATCCGGATTTTCTAAACAATGGCGGCGCAAATGTCGCGGCGCATAAGTCGCGGCGCAAATGTTCTCGGCGCAAAAGTCGTGATACCATTTGAATTGCCCCTCCAATTGAATGGCCCCTTTTTGGCGTATTGAAAAATAGAATGGCGGCCATTCTATTAGAATAAATACGGTATTTCATTCGATTCGTCAATTCGAATTTTTGAAAGCTTAAAATTAGCATTTATGAGGTTTTTTGAATGATTCTACTATTTTTTACTTAATTCGGCCTGTATCTCATTAATGGATTTTTTCTGAAAAATGTGATTAATACCATCTCGTAGCAAATTTCAAAGGATTTTGAATAAGCCTAAAAGAGAAATTTAAAACATCTATAGGGGTCGTAAAAATTTTTTTGAAGTTACTTACCCCTGTCTTACGTTGATTTTCAGGGTATCGAGAGCTCGATATTGAAAAAAATTCTTTTTTTTTATTCTGGTAGAAACTCTTTATAACTTTGATAAAAATTTACTCTTTTTAAAATTTACTGATTAATTAACATAAAAATATCAAAGAAACTAAGTGGAAGCCCTAGTGGAAGACTAGGGGTTTCCATATTTTTCCACCTAACTGTATACTAATAATTAATATTTCTTGTTACCTGGCCCCTGGAAAATACAGTACGAGTCTTTTTCTTTTTTATTCCTATAGATTTAAAAGCAGGCATCGCTCCAAAACTAGAAGAGGGTTTTTCATCGCCAGTCTAAATTTATTCAATAATGAATGAATAAATTTTAATGAATAAATAATGAATGAATAAAGGTTTAATTACCCAAGTTTGAGTTTAAGATTTAAAAAAAAATCGATTCATTGATTTTAAAAAATGTCATCAAAAGAACTTGCGGAAATTCGCAAAATTCTTACTGATCTTCAAACAAAAATTAACAACATTGAAAATAAAATACCAGCAATTAATACGATTTCCGAAAGCCTTGAAAAAATTCAAAATCAATTCAATAAAATTAATAATGAGCAAAGTGCCGATGAAAAAGAGAGAAAAAGAAGCTTGGTATTTACTCGTATGCCGGAAAGTGAAAAGACAAAACCATCTGCTCGACAAGCCGATGATCACCAAATGGTAAAGTGCGTACTCGACGAGTTGGGCGTCGAGTGCTCTGCGGTTGTATATCGCATGGGTGTTCATGACCCAACAAAAAAAGGTTTGCGTCTTTTAAAGGTGATCTTGCCGGCGCGGCGTTTTCAAATTCAGGCTTTAAAAAATTGGACTAAAAAACGTGACACAATTCGTCAACTGGTTGGAAGTGATAAATTTGCAATTCGTTGGTCAGAAACAGCTGAAGAAAGAGCGGAGAAGAAAGAAAATTGGCAAACCAGAAATATAAGTGATCGACGTAAAATCTTGAATGAAAAAAACTCTTAGTGCCACAATGCAGTGATTTAAGGTTTAATTATTTTTCTTTTAAACAGAATTTTACATATACTTATAACAAACCACTTACATGCACAAATCCCGGGAAAAAGAATTTTAATGAGGAAATTAATACAAAAAAGATTAAAAATAACCCCCTTTACCGTTTAAACCTAATAAATCAAAAAATCAATCCCAAATTAAAATGTATATATTTTAACTCAAGATCTATACTTAACAAATTACCAACTTTAGAATACATAATCTCCACAGAAAATCCCGACTTTTTATTCATCACCGAGACTTGGATAACTAATAATCACAAGATCATTTCTGAACTATCATTCAGTAATCTTTTCCAGGTTTTCCTCACAAATAGAAATAATAAAAGGGGCGGTGGGATTGCATTCCTAGCTAAATCCAAATTTAATTGTAATCTAGTCTCCTCTACATCATTTTACGGAATAGACCTGCTAATTATCGATTATTTTCCAAAAAACAAAAAGTCCATTCGATTTGGACTTATATATCGACCACCAAACACAAAGAAACTCCACACTGAAAAAATATTTACCAAACTCTCAAAATTCCATCAGGAAGATTTCATTATATGTGGTGATTTTAATTTACCGGGAATAGATTGGAATAACCCTAATAATCCTACCAACACAGACAGTTCGATTATTGATTTCTGTCATAATTTCCTTTTTAATCAACTCATTTTAGAACCAACTCACCAATCAGGTTCCATCCTTGATCTCTTACTAACAAATAATACCACTCTTTTCGCCAACTATGAGGTCAAGGATGGCATATCTGATCACTTTTCAATACATTTTCAGCTAAACTCTATTCCTCAAAATAATAAACCAATCCAAATCCGAGACATGTCCAATAAAAATATTGATAAACTAAGAAACGCATTAAACTATACCAATTTCTGTCATCTTAATAATTTCTATACAATTGATTCAAAATATTCTGAATTCCTAAATACCCTCAAAAACCAGATCGATCTGAGTATTCCTAATAAAACAATTTCAACCACACCTGAAAATAAAAGAATTAAATATCCAAGATATATTAGTAGTTTAATTAACAAGAAACTATTAATTTTCCGCCGTATGAAAGCAAATAACTATAACATTAAACTAAAAAAACAATATCAAGATATCTGTAAAACCACCAAATTCATTATTAACCAATTCCACAGTCAAAAAATAAGGGGTATAGTTTCAGATTATAATAAACTTCATAAATTTATAAAACACCGTACAAAAAATAATGATCCAATCCCAACTCTTGAAATAGATAACAGAATTATTACTGAGGAAGCTGATAAATGTTATATTTTTGGAAATATGTTCTCAAAATACTTTGAGAATGTTCCCTCCAGAGATCCTCCTACACTTCCCAAATATTCTAACCATAATCTAAATGATGTAAACTTTGATATTATAACAGTGGCTAACGCACTCAAAAATTCCCCAGCAAAAAATTCAACCTCATCGGAAGGTATAAGCTATAAAATATTAAAACATTGTTACCTACCACTATCTCCAGTAATAACCGAACTATTCAGAACATCACTAGACAATGGTAAAATTCCCAAACAATGGAAAGAATCTATCATCATCCCAATATTCAAAAAAGGGCTAAAATCAAATCCATCAAATTATCGTCCTATCTCCCTAACCAGCACCATCTGCAGAGTATTTGAAAAAATCATATCCCAACAAATCATTAGCTTCCTCATGACAAATAATTTAATTAATCCCAATCAATTCGGTTTCCTAAAGGGGAGGTCTACAATTACCCAGCTTATTTCTACATTACAAACATGGTATGAAACAATATTAAAGGGTGAATCTACAGATTGTATATATATTGATTTCCGCAAAGCATTTGACTCCGTACCTATTCAGTTTTTAATTTATAAGTTAGAAAATTTAGGTATTAGTGGAAAACTCTTAAGTTGGATTGAAGACTTTCTCACTAATAGGACCTTTCGGGTAAAAATTGGGGAAAGTCTCTCTTCTTCATACGAAATCAAATCGGGTGTACCCCAGGGGTCGGTCCTCGGCCCACTTCTTTTTCTTGTCTATATAAATGATCTCCCTGGGGTACTTCCCCAACACCTACACATAAAACTATATGCAGACGATGCAAAAATTTACGAGCACTTTGACAATAATAACTCCAAATTATTACAAAAAGGACTGAATTCGATAAATAAATGGAGTCAGGACTGGGCCCTTCCAATAGCACATGATAAAACTTTTATTCTTCATATCGGTAAAAATAACACTGGTATAAAATACAAAATTAATGATATTATCCTCCAAGAAACCTCATCTATTAGGGATTTAGGTATCGAAATCACAAAATCTCTCTCCTTTAATTCCCACATCAACAAAATTGTTAAAAATGCATTCTACCGCTCCATTCAACTTTTAAGGACTATTCACTCAACCAACCCTAAAATATGGTCTATTTCATTTAAATCCTATGTTAGACCCATACTTGAGTATGGACCTGAAATCTGGAATCCGATGACGAAAACACTTACTAATCAAATCGAAAAAGTTCAAAAGTTTTACACCCTTCATGCTCTTAGAAAATGTAAACGATCCAAAATCGCTTATCAAGATAGGTTAAAAATTTTCGACCTAGAAAGTTTCAGTCTAAGACGTACTCTTTACGATTTAACCTTGATTTATAAAATTATCAATCACTTTACTTCAATCAATCCTAAAACATTAATAACATTTTCCTCCAGAACTAAAAGAAATAAACACAAACAACAAATACAAATTTTAAGGAAAACATCTAAAACTGAAAATTGGATTATAAATAGGTGTACAAATACTTGGAATTCTCTCCCAGAAAACATAATTAACTCGAAAACTCCAAAACAATTTTGGATATTACTTAAAAATCACTTATTAAAAGCCAAGGAAATAAATAATACATTTATATACTACTAAAAAATAGTCTTAATTTCCTCATACATACATATATATTAAATGGGTTACATTCACTGCATGTAAGTGGCACATATATATTTTTTACTAAATTTGTGCCCTTTGATTTTACGTGAATAAATAAATAAAAAAAAAAAAAAAAAAAAAATTGAAAAAAACACCTCACGCCAATCATCACCTTCGTCGGATTCGTCACCCGATGGGCTTTCTTCATTTAAGGTATTTTGTCTTGAAGCAGTTGATGCTCCCGTGATAAGGTAGAGGAAGTTCTAAAAAATTTGAATAATAATAAGTATTGTGCGTCATATCCGTTCCTAAGCAGTGGAGATCTTATGGGCGAGCATGTGTTAATGGATTTTCTCAACAATTACACTATAATTATTATTTATCACTATTTCCTGTGATCACTCCCATTCACATGCTTATGTTTACATATTGTTTACTGTTTAACCAATAAATATGTTCCCAGTTAGTCAGTCATATGTGCCCTAGTAAAGCACACCGGTGTGGCTTGGTAAAGGTGATAGCTACGGTCTGGCCAGTCCAATAGTTATCCTTAGGGAATATAATGGTTTAATGTGCCTAGGTATGGTTTTAGAATGGACCCAGCATGATTCCACTTGACTGTATATAATAATAACAAAATAATAATAACCGAAAAAAGGCATGATATCCGGAAATTTTCGGTTCGGGATATCAGATCCGGATATCTAAAATTTCGGATCCGTATATAATTTATGCAAAATCGAGGGGTTGGAAGGACTTAAGTGGAATATCGGTAGATTTGTAGTATAAAGATTTAGGTGGGTTTACTAGGATTATGGTGGATCTGAAGAGATAATGAAAAGTTTTCAGTATCCGCCTTAATTTAAATTACAAGGCAACCTGACGTTGCTGCGCATTCATTATAATTTGATAGTTTCTTGCTAGAGTTGAAATATTGGACAAATTAAGTGATTGTGGCAAAGGTGCTCCAGAAGCAACCACTTTCATTTCAAATTCTAAAATTCCAAATTAATTTTTTTCTTATGATGGATGATGAGAATTCGTTGATTAAGAGATATTAGTGGATTTAGTCAGACCGGGGACCTCAGAAAATGTGTCAACTTTATTCACAACCAACAAGGAGGATTTCAAGATATCAGAAAAATAAAACAGCAAATTAAAAATTTCCATTCCACATCCTCCGATATCCTCCTCAATCCTCTGTTATACATGATAAGGTATTAATACGGATATCAAATTCTTTTAAAAATTTGATCAAAGCTGTGAAGTTGGTATTTAACCAAAGCTTTGATTTGACCGATCTCTAGTAATTTTTCACTCCTTTTACAGTTATTTCGTCTTTCATCGTTCGTTAAAATTTCGCTTTTATGGACTTTCGCTTTTCAACCCATCAAAAAATTTTGTTGTGTTTTGGTTCCCAAAACGACGTTCTGTTTCGGCAGAACACTTAAAAGGCTTCTCTGCCTCTTAAAAAAATTATCCAAAAAACTATCTACAAAGACGTTGACCGCCGCTTCTTTATTCATGAAGCCATCCGAAAAAGAATAACAAAGAACATTGTATATGAATAATTATTTAATTATTATAATTTAGATGTGCTTCTGATAGACCTTTTTTAATTTTTTTAGAAAAGCGCGCATGCCAGAACTACATCATAAAAAAGAACAATAAAGCGTAAGTTAACCGTTCAATAATTTCCCTTTAATGTTTTCAATAAGCACAGCAGGGACCGAAAAAATTCCTTTAATATACATTAATTTCTTTATAAAATTTTTTAAATGTGATGTCAAATCATTAATTGTTTTAAGATTAGATTAAGCGATAATTAAATAAACATTAAAAACTTGCCGTATTTATTCTAATATAACGACACCCTAGAAGAGGGTTGAAAAATAAAACGACATGTCGTTTATTCGCATTAATATGGCATCATTCGTTTTAAGATTGTTCATAAGTTTACTGTCTACTTGGAATTACATGTACTGGAAACAAAATACCGTATTTATTCTAATAGAATAGCCGACATTCTATTTTTCGGTACCCCCAAAAAGGGCCATTCAATTCTATTTTTCATAGGCAAAAGTAGAGATTGGCATTTAATCCTTCCAAGTCCCCTGATATCACTCTTAATCCCTTTATATCCCTCCTAATAATCTTTCCCTCGTTATCCCCTCAAAAGTATCACAATTATCCATACACAAAGAAAATTAAACTAGATATTTAATAAGGGGAATAAATATGTGTTAGGTAGTTTAAAGTTAAAAAGGGCCATTCAATTGGAGGTGGCCATTCTATTAGAATAGATACGGTATGTACATTTATGGTTGGAGGATTCTGGGTTAGGATGTCCCCGTCCCCAAAATTCGGTCCCCGAAAAAAATTTTTCCAAAGGCTTAGAAGCCATGATTTCTTACTTTACCAGCGCTGCAGCCGAAAAATTTTTAGAAAAAATTAAGAGAAAATTTGAAAAATATAATTAGGGGAAATAAAGGTTATTTTAAAACATTCCCCTCATTTAAAATATTTTTCTCATTAATTAGTATCACCACTCAAAAATAATATTTTTTTATTCTAATGACAATTGTGAGAAAGTAAATTGATATTGTGTCTTAATAAAATTTGTTAATAAAAGCCATTTTAAAAGAGGAGGAAGTTAATTAAGTTTTTTGGACAAACATTATCGAAACTATTGTATTAAAACTAATAATGAAGAAAAGACAGAATTGGGGATGAGAAAGGGAAGAAGAACATATATTTATTAAAAAGAAGCGGATGCGCGGTATATTAATAAGAAAATGTTTGATATGATTAGTGTTGGGGGCTTGTTCCGGTCCGTTCCGAAAGATCGAGTCGGGCATCAAATTTTGGCACGAAAAAGACTCGGTCGGCCCGGCCCGATAAAAATGAGGCCCGAGAAAGGTGACTCGAACGTCGGCCCGACTCGAAAACCCCAACCCTAGATATGATATATATATACAAGCAGAAAAAAATATTTGAAGAATACAATTTTGTAAAAAAATTTGGGATGGGCTTATATGTATTAGAGCAATTACGGTAATTTAATTAATAAATTGAACGGAGCAGTTCAACTGAGTCCCGGCCCTATAACTCAAGTACATGTTGATAATTTTTAATGTTTTTGATACCTTTTGATAGAGCATTAAATAAGCTATAATATACCAAAAAATTAAAATTTTCGATTGATTGGTAAAAAGGTTATGACCTAACAACTAACTTTTTCGAAAAAATCTGATTTTTCGGCACTTTAACGATCATAAATTTTTTACCCGTCTGTCATGTCCGATGTTCATGCTGTGGAAAAATTGTGGATGGGAGATGGAATTGAACCATCACGGCAAGGGCCCAAACCGAAAGCACAACCGACTGTGCCACCATCCAACCCAATGCTGGGTTATTTATTTTTATTTATATTCTTTCTGCAAGTGCGGACACAACACAGTCGGTCAGGTATTTTGATTTTTTGGTATAACTTAGCCTACTTAATGCCTTAACCAATGGTACCAAGAGCAAAAAAGGTGACCATCCTTTCATAAGTTATAGGGTCCGGGACTTAGTTGAGTCAGGATACCGTAAATTGAAGTAAAAGTACGAGGCAAGAAAAGTTTAGTATTTTTAATTTAATATTTATTACCTTCCAATTGCTGTGATTGAGCAACAGAGGAAATAGTTTCTGCTTCCCCAATTTTTTGCTAAATAACAAAAATTGCTTGGTAGGTTAAAAATTTCTATAATTCTTAACCTGTTGCTGCGCAAAAAAAGCGGCAGCTATATTTAATTGTTGCTGCCACAAAGGTTGAGAACTGCTTGATGGTCGAGAGTTCAACAAGCCCTAGAATGAAAGTTTCAATTCAAAACAGTTTCAGTAATTAATAGAGATCGAAATTCTGTACCGAACCACATTCCGTACCGTACTACTGATACGGAATACCGATAAATACCGAAAAATACGGCCGTAGTACGGTACGGTCCGATCTCGAGTAATTAACTTTGGAAAACAGCTTACCATTATCGAAAATGATTTAGTTGAGGAATTTTTTATTACATCTTTACCATTAAGGCTCGACATTTTCTGTGTATAATAGGGTTGTATAATAGGGTATAATAGGGTTGTCTATAATAGGTTATAATAGGGTTGTTGTTATAAATAGGGATGTCGGTTCCTGGAAATTCTTCGAATATTCGAAGCCGAACTGAAGAACCGAATGAATTTTAATTACATTAACATAGAAATAATATTTTATATAAAGTACAAGACTGTAAAAATTATCTTTAAAATTTCATACTATGACCTTCATACAGTGGCGGAACTTTACTTAGGGAAAAAAATTTTTAAAAGTTTTTTAAGGTTTTACGCAAGAATTGTTCTTTTGGCCTTTTTTATTTTTATGTATTTTGTAGCCCTATTTATTACCTATAAAATGGTTATAAACTTGTCCCGAGAAAACTTTCTATTTGACCAAGAAAATTTATAATAGATGTCCTACCAAAAACTGCGCGGAAATTTACTTAGGGAAAAAAATGAAGTTTAATTTTTTGTGGAAAACCAATAAGGAAAAAATCTGAAAAAATTCTTGAGATATTACCTAGCGATATGAGGAAGAATGGCAAAAGAATTTAATTTTCAACTCACCTCCATCATTGAGATCTCGAGATCCAAGATCAATGGAAACTGGGGGTAATTTGAGTGTGATATGTTTTAGAAAAATATTTCGTCCCAACTGCCTAGGTAAAAATTTTATTCCACTTCCAGATTAAAGCTCATAAAATTTGCTACAAAATAGTCTTTATGTCATTTCTTTAAAAAAATTTTTCATTGAGATAAATACCGAAAAATTCTAAGATTGTAAATTTACAAAAATAC